>VDFB02270651.1:692951503-693661505 GCA_007258455.2 Sequoia sempervirens
TATCAATTGTTCACCATACAAACAATAAAGATCTTTACAATGAGACCCAAAATAGATAAAAGAACTATCAACATCATTTATTACACAACTTCAGAATAAGATTTTATTAATGACTATCACAAGGTCTTCATAATACCTTCTACTATGCAAGTTTCATAAGACTTTCATTGATGCACTTCTCAAATAGATGCAAGAAAAGGTTATCATTATTTACACTCTACATTGATAACTATATTTCTTCATATCAATGAGAACGTTTCAATAGATAACAAACATGTTAATATGCATGAAGCCACACTAAAACTACACCTTGAAGGATTTTAAACATGTGAGTATGATCTATCACAAACTCCTGGAACTTCTCTAACACCAAGCAATGTGTCCCCTTATTAGCAACTACATGTTCTCCTTGTGTCAGCTCTGAGGAAGACTCTTTCAACTCTCCTGCAACATGGGGTTTCAGCTTCATACAAGGAAAAAAAAATAGCTTCCACACCAAACATGGATGCACCCCTCAACTTCCTTAACCACATGCCCTAAAACTTCCTCAAAAGAGACTCAATGTGAAAGTTTAGCATAGACTTAGCAAAAATGAAAATTTCCTTTTTCTTTTTTTAACTTTGGCACCTAAGACTCCCAAATATTTGATTTTTTTGAAACATGATTTAAAATAGCTATGCCTTAACACCACCTTCAATGACTAGTTAGGCTTCAAGGGTAGAAATAGACTAACAGAAACATTTGTTGATTTAATGTCCAATATTTTAAATAGTATAGTACTAGTTGTTGTGACTTTATAATTGTTAGTGTTGATCATTAGTACTAATAATTGAATGAAGTGTATTCCTTAGATGTAAAAGGTAGCAAATCATTTGATGCTACATCGGCACACCAATAAAACATGACTTAATGCACAACCACTCGTCTATCCTTTTTTAGGTCTTTATGGACACCCCAATAAAAAACGCTCTATGGTATCATATTTGTTGATTTAACATTCAATATTTTAAATAGTATAGTACTAGTTGTGACTTTTTAATTATTTAGGGAGAGGACCCAGTAGTTGAGCACCCTAACTTCGCACTTCTAATTATCCTACATGGAAATTTCAAATCACTCCCAATTTTTTTACAGCAACTTACTTGGCAAGTCTCCTGCTTATAACTAAGCTTTTGGGGCCACATCATCAAATACGATGCCTCATCAACATGCTTTTTGTCAAGGTTTCCAAAATGGCTCAAAAAAAAAGTGAGACCGATACTTGTGCATCTACATCATGTTTTATTGAAAGTTGATGTGGCATCACATGATTTGTTACTTTTTAGATCAAAGGAACACATTTAATTTAATTATGGGTAGTCATCATCACAACTATTGGTCCAATATTATTAAAAATGTTGGGCATTATATAAACAAATACTATCACAACTATTGGACCTTGCACAACTACTGGCCCTTCTCCCCTAGTGTTGATCATTAGTGCCCATAATTGAATGAAATGCATTCCTTAGATATAAAAAGTAGCAAATCATTTGATGCTACATCGACACACCAATAAAACATGACGTATTGCACAACCACCTGTGTATCCTTTTTTAGGTCTTTATAGACACATCAATAAAAAATGTTGATGCGGTATCATATTTGATGATGTGGACCTTAAATCTATATTATAAAAAAGGGTCTTCTCAAATAAGTCGCTGTAAAAAATTATGTGAATTGAAATCACCATGTATAATTTTGAAAGACGTGAAATTATGATGCTCAACTAATGAATCCCCACACAGAGAAAGAAATGCCTTTTAAGGTTGTTAGGGGAGAGGACCCAGTAGTTGAGCATGTTTCAATAGTTGTGATAGTAGTTGTTTATATAATGCTCAATAGTTGTGATAGTAGGTGTTTATAATGCCCAATAGCTTTGATTTGAGTACCCATAATTAAACAAAATGTATTCCTTTGATCTAAAAAGCAACCAATCATGTGATGCCACATCAGCACTCAACTACCCATGATGTGAATGCACAAGTATTGGTCTCACTTTTTTTTTGGGCCTTTTTGGACACCTTGACAAAAAACATGCTGCCGTGGCATCATATTTGATGATGTAGCCTTGAAACCTTAGTTATAAGCAGGGGACTTGCCAAGTAAGCTGCTGTAAAAAATTGGGAGTGATTTGAAATTTCCACATAGGATAATTAGAAGCGCGAAGTTAGGGTACACAACTACTGAGTCCTCTCCCCTGATGCCATTGTAGACAATTGATTGTAACTGTGAGCCCTGCCCTGTCTTTCTTTCAACATTGTCTGCACAGAAATGGTCGGCATTGATTGGACAGAAGCCAACAACCAACAAACTGCATTTTGTTCAGCAATTTTAATGATCTGCCCAGATGAGCTGTATTCTTTTATTACTCTTGTTTGGATTCGCTTTGGTTTTAATTTAAATCTGTATTCTTAAAGCAGACAAACGCATTTACTTTGTCTCGGCTATAAAAATGGTGGTTTAATGGCGTTCGTTGGAGGGTTATGAATTTTATGAGTTGTACAGTGAGAAGGAATTTGTTTCAAAGCATTCATTTTACGTTGGATTTTTCAGTTTTTTCAGTTCGATGCAGACGTTCTGTAATTGTCACCGTACGAGACATATGTGAACATGAGACTAGATATTGAATTTTAGTGTAAGACTTTCCCTCATTAGAGGGGCACCCTTCTGCTGAGAGTACGGTGTGATAGGCCGAGAGTTGCCCTTCACAATCAATCTATGTTGTTTTCAGTGACCAATGAAATGGGGAAATTTGTATCTCTCTCTCAATTTCCATCTAATTTCAAAAAAATAAGTGTCGAGATTATCATTTATAGAATAATATTATACATATTTTAAAGAATGGGTGGAAAAATGTTGTATTCTTATAGTCCACGTCATAACGATGCATGACCATTTTATCTAATATAGGCTAACTTCGCCTTCTTGGGATTCTCCATCCACTCGTCGTCAAAACACTTCTTCATGTCTACAATCTAGTCTATAAGCTCCTTAGGGTTTATACTTTCACTACATCATGGAGGTATCTAACTCTAGTGTGTTGAGATTTGATGTAAAAAATTGCACACTGTTTCAATTCAGAAATCTCGGCACATTATTGTTGTGGATTGTGGAAACTTCGTGCTATTAAGTATCCAAGTCTAGTTTATTTCCCATCTTTGAAATACCTTTCAAAAATGTACTTTCAAGTTCTCCCATAAACTCTTCTACTTCCAATTATTGTGTTGTCTCCATTGCATCCAATTTGGTTATAATCCCTCTCAAAATCTCTACCATATCTACAATCTTAGATGCTCTTTTTCTTTGTCTATGTGACATTTCCTATCCTCACTACTATCTAGAGTTGCAAGACTCCACACCTATAACGAATTTTGTAGAGCTTCTTCAAGACATAACCTGGCAAAAAACCTTCTCTAATACCACATGGTTTAGTCTAGATCGAGGTGCCTGGTTAAAAATAACCCAACAAGTAACATTTAATAAACTTTGAAATATATTCACACATCATAGATGGAACATCAAACAAATTTACACATTAAAATTGAAACATCCTTCAATGACTTATAATCACATCGAGAATGAAAATGCCCTAATTGATTCTATTATATTCTTCAATTTGCATGAATTTTCTGACAAATATTTCTTTTGTGAGTTATTCTAATTGGTTCCCTCGTTTTTCTTAATGTCTCCATGTGATCAAAGAGCAATCCTTTGAGTTCTCACAAGTTCCTATCATTTCAATTTCCCCAACACAAATATTGTCTAGCATTCATGATCTAGGACACATTGTGTTCCAAGAGTGATTTGTTCATTCTCTTTTGTCCAAAATTCCAATATGCAAAGCATTTGACATTACTTATTTGATGGAGTTATGATTTTTTTCCTCCTCCTTCTAAGGTTTCATTTATCTCTTTTTACATTGCTTGCTTGGAATTTTTTATTGAGTCATGATTGTAGTTATCTTCCTCTTAATTGATCTTCTATCATTTTGCACAATTTACTTCGTCCATTTTGTTTAAGTCACATGTGTTGTGCTTCTATTATTTTCACTTTCACATTTATGTTTACCTCACTTACACTATAGAACTTACCACCTATATAGTGCACAATGTTACTTGGCTTCCACATTAGGGAGCATTTGTAGATAATATCAATCGATCCAATTAGTTTCTTACTCTCCATTTGGAGAACACACACACACAAATATATCTTGTGATTCTACCACACTTTTCCATGCTCACATCCTATGTCATTTATTAGGTTATTTCTCTATATGATGATATATTTTTATGGAACTTATCTCATGATGCTTTCAAGCTAACATATTATGTTATTACATCTATGTCAACTCATATGTTTATATTTTAGTTGACACACTTATGGCACTTACATGATTATATCTAAAATATGACCATTTTACATTTTTCACTTGTCCTCAAATTTAGGGGTAAATATGAGGATGATTTTATGTTCCTTGTGTCATAGGGTTTCACAAGCTATTATGGTCTAATTTATACACTATGGTTGAGACTTTACCATTTCTAATAGTTAATTTCTCCTTTCCTCAAATTAATTGCATCCAACAATGTATATACTCAATTCGAGGGAAAATATCATACATACACAATATTATCTAAAGTACATGATTTCATATGGGTATGTGCACCAAGTTGCGACACAAAAATGGCTCTTAAGATGCCACTTTTTTTCTGAAATCAACAAAGTTTGATGTTCACAAGAAAATGAAGATAGATATACCCAAATTTTGAAGATGCAACATGAACAAGAGTTGTAGTGCTCCAAATCTACTTTCTAAACTACTATTTAAAAAAAAAAAATAGTGAAGATTAAGGGTTTGAAAAAGGGGGAGCACACAAAGTGGTCCTTTTTTTATCCAAAAAAATAGCAATGTTTGTTGTGCTCCCCCTAAAATGTTCTTTTTTTTAGAATTCCAAAAATCATTTTTTTTCAATACATGTAGAATGAAGTCTAGTTTCTAAAAATATAAGTTGTTTCATAATTCAATGAGAGTAAAAATCTATACCCAAACTAGCACATGTTGATTTTTGACAAAAAATAGAGGCACTAACAAAAGAAGTCAAAGATGAAAACCTTAAGATAATCAAAATGTAAAAAGAAGTATATGGTTAGATAGTTAAGAGAGAGTTTAACGTCATCATGGTATTTTTATAATTTTGCATTAAAACATGTGCAAATCTGATGGAGAGCACAACCAAAAATATCTAGAATTTTGTTACTCTTTCAAAAAATCATGTCTTTAGCATGAAATGGTCATTTTTCCAAGGCAAATCCAACCCAAAGGGTTGGTATTTCCCAATCCAACCCATTTGGTGAGTGCCAAATTTGGCACTCACCAAATGTGAAGCAAGAATTTTTATAATGCATTTTGTTGAACTCTTTCATTTTTTCTTTGTCTTTGTCTTTGTCTTTCTCTACCAAGGAAACTATATACATGAAATAAACATTGAAATAAGTATAAGTTGACATTTGCATATGGAAATTTACTTTCTTATACTTTAAGTTATATTTCATATGTATAGTTTCAGGATGTTTGAGAGTGGTTTTGGATCTATTGGAGTTATAATGAAAATTATAGTTTTTGAAAGATCTTATAATTTTTTAGACAGTCAAATTTTAGTAATTAGGAGGTCAAATTTTAGTAATCAACAAGTTGTATCATCTTTATCTCTTTATCTCACTCATTGTTTATCTCTTATGCTCTAGACCTCTCTCTCTCACTATCTCCATCCCTCTCTCTCTATCTATCTATCTCTATCTCACTCATTGTTTATCTCTTATACTCTAGACCTCTCTCTCTCTCATTGTTTGAGAGTGGTTTTGGATATCTTAGAGTTATAATGCAAATTATAGTTTTTGAAAGATCTTATAATTTTTCAAAAACTCAGATTTTAGTAATTAGGAGGTCAAATTTAAGTAATCAACAAGTTGTATCATCTTTCTCTCTATATCTCACTCATTGTTTATCTCTTATGCTCTAGACCTCTCTCTTTATCTCACTCATTATTTATCTCTTATGCTCTAGACCTCTCTCCCTCTCCCTCTCCCCCCCGCTCTCTCTCTCTCCCTCTCTCCCCTCTTTCTTTTTCACTCTCTCCTCTCTATCTCTCTCTCCATATCTGCCTCTCCCTCCCTACTTCACTCTCTCTCTCTCTCAATCTCCCCACCTTCCTCCCCTTTTTGTATCACATCTTGGTGCACATCAAAGAGAGGCACAAATAAATATACACAAAGAGAGGAGGGAGGGTTGGAGAGATAGAGAGGTGAGGGTGGGAGAGAGAGAGGGGGGGAGGTAAAGAGGTATGGGTGAGATAGAGAGGTGGGTAGAGAAAGGGAGAGGGGAGATATAGGTAGAGAAGTGGGTAGAGATAGAGTGGTAGGGAGTTATAGATGGAAAGGTAGGTAGAGATCAGAGATCTCCGTCAAACCGTCGTCAATCAATCCGGCGATCAAAGAATCAATCCGATCGATATGTGAGAGGAAGAGGTCAGATTCCGCGGCATCCGTAGAGTCGTCATCATGGCAGATCGAGAGCATAAACAATTAGTGAGATAGATAGAGAGAGAGAGAAGATATAACTTGCTAATTACTAAAATTTGACCTCTTGATTACTAAAATTTGACATGTTGATAACTAAAATTT
The DNA here is from genome assembly GCA_007258455.2 of Sequoia sempervirens. Classification (NCBI taxonomy): domain Eukaryota; kingdom Viridiplantae; phylum Streptophyta; class Pinopsida; order Cupressales; family Cupressaceae; genus Sequoia; species Sequoia sempervirens. The sequence continues at coordinate 692,958,227 of VDFB02270651.1, forward strand.
GATTGTCTAAAAAATTATAAGATCTTCTAGAAACTAGACTTTGCATTATAACTCTAAGAGATCTGAAACCACTCTGAAACATACTAAAACTATATGCATGAAATATAACTTAAAGTATAAGAAAGTAAATGTCCATATGTAAATGTCAACTTATACTTAAATGAAGTATAACTTAAATGTTTAAATATCCATATGTAAATTAAATATAACTTAAATGTTTATTCATCTATATAATTTCCCTGGTAGAGAAAGACAAAGACAAAGACAAAGAAAAAAAGAAAGAGTTCAACAAAATGCATTCTAAAAAGTCATGCTTCACATTTGGTGAGTGCCAAATTCAACACTCTCCAAACTTGGCACTTTCATTTGGTGCTCACCATATGAGTTACATTATGAAATATCAAGCCTTTGGATCTGTCATTCAAGCCATTTGGTGAGTTCCAAATTTGGTGCTTGCTATATGGTCATTTCAAGTAAAAAATCAAAAGTGGCATCTTTTTTGTGTCACAACTTGGTGCACATACCCATATATGCATATATTAGGAACCCAACACTAGCTCTAACTCTTGAAAAAGCCTCTGCATCAACATTTCATTTCTATCTTTAATATGATTTCATGTTTGTGATAGATCGAGGAATCCAAGCACATTAGAATCACTCAATAATGCGATTTCCTTTTCAACTCATTTTTGTGTAGAATAAAGTGCTCACGCTAGTTCCAACTCCTTAACAACTCTATGCAAATTATATGATTTAATTTTGTAACTCATGTTGTATAGATTGTGGAGGCCACACCAATACTAACTCCTTGATAACCCTATATTTCATGAAACCTTTTCCTTTTTCTCAATATTTTAGACAATTTTATGAGGTCCAAATTAGTCACATCCCCATGAATCCTTATTCAAACTAAGACTCTACACTCTATATTTATTTATTGAATTAATTTCATGCATATTAAAATATTTTAATGATGATTGTGATTGAACATTATTGATTCTTTTCTTGGAGGAATCCACAATAATCTTTGGGTGTGTTAGATCCATAAATCGGCTAGAACTACCCAAAACCTACTACCAAAAATAAAACAAATAAAAGTATTCTATAAAATTAAAATAGCATAATATAGTTAGTTATCATAAGAGGTGTGCAAGTACTCAAGAAACAAGCTACAAGAGTGGATTTATTTATAGGAAACATGGGAGGAAAAACTAACCAATGAGAAAAGTAACTCCAACTACCTAAAATAGGTAGGAGTTACACTCATGAAAGATGTCATCTACCCTTATTATGACTCACTCACTACAACTAAACAAGTTATACTAAAAGCATAGAAAATTATATAATATCCAACTAAAGAAAACAAAAAATCCACATTAACACCTCTCCCACAAGAATAGCTTAAGTGCTTGAGAACATGGGTCCCAAAAAATGAAACTTAATAAGATACCCATGTACAAATAGATCCTACCAAAGAGATGAATCTCCCTTAAAAAGAGAGTTATAAGCCCCCCCAAAAAATAAAGAAAGGAAGGACAAAGAATCCCACTAAAGAGGTAACCTTCCACACCACCTATTAGTCTTATAAATGAATAAAATTTCTTTATGTGAAAGGTTTGTTGAATATTTTAACATTTTTTAAAAAATTTGGTTAGTACTAGAAATCAATGACTTATCCATGGATAATCTCATAAATTTCATGCATGTGAGTTTATATGTTCTTGGTCCATTGATGGCAAAGCGGGTTTGGTGAAATCTATATGGCACTCTTCTTGTCACAAAAATATGATTGTTAGTCATTTAAACTAGATAAAAAAACTAAGTGAGAATATTCTAAATTCAAATAGCTTCAATGGTAGCATTAATATACCCCTAATAATTTACTTCAATAGAAGATAGAGAAATGGAAAACTACTTTTTACTTGACCATGTCAAATAGGACTTGACCCAAGTGATAAGTTGTAACCTAAAGTAGACTTTCAATTCTGAGAATGGATTTCCTAATCTAAATTAGTATACCCCACAAATTCAATATCAATGTTTGTTACATAGTGAATACAAAAATGCAAAGTACCTTGAATGTAAATGTATATAAATTGTGCTCTTTATCAACATTAATGCATATCACATAATCCTTTTTAAATATCGTTCCCTAGATTTATTCTTTAAGATAATAGATTATTGTTAATTAATATGATTCATTGATTTCATCAACTCGTTTACATGGAACAAATAGATATAGAGATAGAAAAACAAAATATGATGAAAAAACTTATTGAATTTTTTGCTAAAAAAGGAAATAAAAATAGGTGAATGATTGATCCGATGAAGGTATGATCACTGATATGAGATCCATTTTCATACTTTACCACTTCCCAATACTTCCATCACACTGAAATGATCAACCGAGTAACTATGAGTACCACTATCCCATGAGTATCATATCCCACTCTCAACTATAACCATACTCTCGATTCCACCCATACTCTATGGACCGTTCCACCTCCATCCTTCACTCTACTACTCAACTTTAGTGAGTAGAGCTCACTCTACTCTAAACTATATTGTTTGGGTTCATGCAAAATCCACTTAGTTTCCTTCTAATGAAAATCATGGGGTTCTTGCATAAATTGATAGACCATTCCCACAAATTATGGAATATTGGTACTTGTATGAATCAAATAAATGAGGCTCCCACAAAGTTGTCTATAAAAGGTACTATCAATCAAAGGTGAAGAGTGTCAAGCATCAAGTTTGATCTAGAAATAAAGGGATTCAAACCAAGATTGCAGTCAACCATGTGAAACTAAAAGAGAAAATAAAGAGCATAAATGGACAACACAATGTTAGTCCTAAAATTATATTGAGTCATATTAATATTGAGAAAATAATTCAATAAGACCGAATTAGTCATTGAAAACTTATCAACAAGGGTAGTTTTCACTACCATAATGGATGAAGAATAAATTCTTGAGATCAATAGGTCATCAAATTATATAACCATAATGAGGAGATAATCATCTTGATATATAATTTCAATCTTCAAATGGGACTGACAACAAAAAAACTCATTTATGAGAAGAAATAAATCCATCTTGGTATACCAAGCCTAAGAATCCTATTTTAGGAAATAGATAAATTTCTTATCTACAAACCAAGCAATACTTTTGTATAAATGTGTTTGAATGATATATGTCTATCTCCTTCTTTAGGTATTCATGAATAAATTCAATCTACGCATCCATTTGATGAATTTCCTATTGATGTGCTATAGTGATAGCAAGTGTGATTCAAATAGAGTTCATCCTTGCAACTAGTGCAAATATCTTTTGAGTAATAAATTCCATGAACCTAGGAAAACTCCTTTTCCACCAATCATTCCTTTAACTTATAAAATGGACCATATATTGCACTATTTTATAATAGATCCACTAGTATTGAATAAATTTCATTCTCTTAGGAATGGGGAGAAGTTCCCAAGGGTAGTTCTTAACCAAGAAACTATACTCCTTTTGCATGGGAGCATTCGACTTAGAAATGTGAGATTTCTCTCAAAAGCATTATGGATTCAAGGTATAATAAATTTAAACATGTAGAAGTACCTAAAGCTATGAACACGTCTACCTTGTATTTGATGGATTCCCAACCCAATAAAATGTAGGCTATAGTATTTATCAAGATTAAATTGTACCTAATGATAGAGACTTTAGAGGAGAGTCCTCAACATATAATTTATGAATAGGAGAGGGACAAGGTGAATCCTCATCATCACTCTCAACATATAAATTGAAGGAACAAAATTCTTCATCATTAGGAATTTACCTTGGTGGATCTAAATCCTCAAAAGTGTTATCATCAATCCCAAGTGACTCTAATGTGAATGTAAAAGGGTTAGAAACTCAAATATTTCTCCTTAAATAAACACTCCTATTAATAAATAAATAATATGGTAGGATGGAGGAGCTAATAACCCTTAATACCATTTGGATAAGATAAAAATATGCAAGTCCTACTCTATAGATCCATGGTCTTATATTTATTTTCTATAATGTAAACCCATGCTAGGGAACCAAACCCCTAATAATTTTAGCTATTGGGTTTTAACTACTTCAAGCTTTAAAATGAGTGACTATCTTTGAGATTCAACAAGGAACATATACTTCTAGATATAACAAGCATAATTTATGGACTTTAAACAATCTTGAGGTGCAACATATCTAAAGTGTATCATAAAGTTCACCATTTTCAAGGACCTATTATTGTATTATTTCATGTAAAGATCAAATGATTTCCATTCCATACACAATGCAGTAAATGAGTAACATTCTTTTCAAGTAAGGAGACAGAGGTACATCTATAACATGATATATCCATAACATGTATTCCATGAGTTATCCATAAATGCTCAAGAAATTTCATATAACATTATCAATGTACATACACCATTATGGGTGTTACAAATCATCTATTTCAATGATACAATAAACAAGTTTACATAAATGTTATATTCATGAAATAAAGTTACAATGTACAAATCGGTTGTGCAAGCCATTAAGAAATAGTATAAGACAAATATCCATGACAAGTGAATCTTTGATCCTCATCTGCCTTGACTCCATTGGTCTTCTTGCGATGAGGCCAAGAGTGTGTTTAAGGTGCCTTTTCCACCTAGCCACAAAGCACATGACTTCCCCAGGTTTCTTCTTATCTCAAAGAAATCCCCAACCCTGCACGAGGAGCCTAGCAACTTGGAACAACATAGCAGGAGGAAACTCTCAATGCAAGCCTGATACCTATATGCATTCCTATACTAAGAATAACATATTTCTTGCAACAGGAGGTGGCAGAGACCTACATAACATTTAATTCTAGGCTTTTATTCCATCTATTTCAATGCTACAATGCTTGGCCAAGCATAAATAAAACTAAATGATAGTTTTAGAAAAGGTAAAAATATCGTCTATGTGGGTCCACCATCGACATCCTATCCTGGAAGTCTACTCATAATGCATAAATTCACATAAATCACATAAATCCATAAACTCAAGCATTTTCTATGTAGCATTTGCGGTAACATATAACATTCCAAAATTTCCATGTCTCCTTGTTCAAAAAATAAAATTCCAATATATAATCCCATAAAATGGTTGTCTTGTAATGCCCCATCTCGCAAACCCCAAAGGAACAACTAAAAACACAACAATTTTTTTTATAAAGAACATAAGAATGTACTTAAGTATTCCAACATAACAATTGTTCTAAGTTGCACAACTAAATCCCTTGGGGTACACAAGGTGACATTACTAAACTAACCCATAACAAAGATAATAGATTAAATATTAAATATACAATTACGTATCCATTCATTCACATATCACCATTTAAAACATCCATTAATGATAACCACATTAATAAGAGTAATCCATATAAAACCATACATACAACTCACAAATAAATTAATCATGAAGATATTAAGTATATTTATATTTCCACATATACAACATAACATTAACATTAATTACAAATGGTAGTTCATGAATGATTACATGGTATGAATATACATTACATCAGCTTGATAGTACATCACAATGAACACATATACAAAATTACATCAAAGTCTTCCCAACACACGTGGGAGTGATACATCAATAAATAAAATACATTTGTAGTACAAATACACATTTGGTAGCATATGAATCTTGGATCAACAACATCTGCAAAACCCTGCACTGAATGGTACAACTGCATCCAAAGGGGACCCAAAAAGGTGCATAGAACGTTCCACCCAACTACCCTCATGCTGGGAGTAAACAAGGAAGGACCCCTGACCAAGCACATCTAACAGTAAGACAAGACTAAACTCTAGACAAAGATAACATAATATCAAAAGACTACTCACAAAACAAAACATCGACAAATCACCAAAAACATAACAATAGACCACTTCCAGAGGACTTCAATAAAACAACACAAATGGAATGCTAGAGGAGAGTGTCATTGCATGGCTTTACATGGATTATCCAGACAACCTATCACAAGGTGTCGCCTCCATCTATACATGGATTATCCAGACAACCTAGTTCAAGGTGCCGCCTCCATCTATGGTTCTCCTGACAACCTATCTCAAGGCGCCGCTCCATAGGGTTACTCATGCAGAATCGTTAACCTCTCGTGAAGACAAGGCAACAATCTTGCAAACCACGGCCTTCTCAGCCCACCTTTAGTCTATGATAGCACTAACAGGGGACAAGGCATCCATAATTATCTTATTAATGTTTAATTACCCAACCCCTAATTAATTACTTAGGTTATCACTGATTAGTCTAACTCTACGTGGGTTACCCTAACAGCCCCTTTGTGTGTCGGCCCCCACTTAGAGCCACTCTCCCTAGACACCCAAAACATAAAATCTCACACCAAGAGGTTGTACCAACAAGAACACTGAACCAACAAATGGAGCATCCATGAGGAAAAACCGTCTCGCCAAAATCATATGAAACACATTCATAAAACGGTACAACCCATGTATAACTCAAATCACAACCATAGCCAAAACATAGGCCAAACATCAAAATACGAGATCAAAAATAAACATCAATATCCCCACCTCTAGAAGTCCCTAATCAACGACTTAAACTCCTACATGAGGATTAACTAACTCAAGGGTTTTCCCATTGCCACAAATACAATAATAAGAAAACCACAATAGTCTCAATGAATAGTCTCAAGAAAAACCAATTACGTAAAACAACACCATAAAACATATGTCAAAACATAGTAATTTCACCAAATAAATAATTTAACTTCTCGAGAATATTCGATTTAATTTAAATCACAAAGCTTAATTCAATTTACTCAATTACACTATGTCATTTGCAAATTTACTTCATTATTCCATAATCTCAACATATTTAAATATCTATATATATATACATATATATGCATATATCCACTTTTATGTATATATACATATATACGTATATATATATATATATAACACATTAATTTACTGCATAAAAATCATATTACAATTTTTTTTAATAAAATAACAACAATATATATATATAAATATATATACATATATATATTAATATTAATATATATATACACACATATATATATAAATTTATTTATAGAAAAGAGATATAACATAAAAATTTTGAATGAACCAAAGCCCAAAAAAAAAACTTTTAAAACACATAACCCCGTCGGCCATGGTACTGCATACCTCCCCGTGGGGAGGCCGCAGTCCCCACTGGATGTGTACAACAATCGTAGGTTGTTGTGCACAGTCAGTGGTGACTACGCGCAACAGTACCACGGGGTACAGTGGGGGTGGTACGGCTTCGGCTGACCATTCCCACCCCCCAAATATAAAATTTAATATTTTATATATATATATATATATATATTAAATTTTATTTGCTATAAAATAATCTGTCATGGAAAACAAGAAACGAATGCATAAATTTTATTTTATTTTATTTTATGTTTTTTCAAAACAACCCCTGACCAGAAACAAATGCATAAATATATATAAATTTTATTCTATAACATAACACGAAATTCAGAATATATATATTCACAAACATATTTTATTTTATGAAATATGTAGTACACAGACTCTGCAACTATGTAGATTTAAAAAAAAAAATAGAATATATAATACATATATTTATTTATTTATTCTGTATAAATATATATATAAGTAGATATATATATATATGCCAAATTTATAAAATAAGTAATATGAACAATCAGATTTTCTTATCAGACACAAAATAAATCGAGGCAAATAAATTCAACCCATAATACAATGATTTTTTTCACTCAAACCAGAATCTCACCACTACTTTTATTGAAGAGTTTCAAAACATTTCACACTAGTTTTCTACAAAGATTCAAGGATTTAACACAACAAAAACAAAACCCTCTTTCAAACAAACATATCAATTTAAAGTATGGTAGACATGATTTTCTTTACAGAATAATAAATCAAAAAGGCAACAATAAATTTAAAGGAACCTGTAGTTCTTCGTTCGATGTAGAATCCAAACACAATAACTTTCTTCCTCTTTGCAAGTAGAATCCCCTTTGCAACTTCTTCTCAAGTTCCTTCCTTTAGCTAACTTCTGAACTGTAATACTCCCATGTTTGCTGATTCATTAGATACACTTGATACTTTTGATATTGTGGATACTCTGTGATACTCTATGTGGTGGATTTATATTTGATCATGTGTGGTTTCTTAGTTAATTTGCTTACTGCTCTTTACATTATGTGTGACAGTTGATGATACATTATGCATTGATGATTTGATCCGTTGTGCAATGGTGTTCTTTAAATTTATATGCGATAATGATATTATGTTTACAATGTCATGTTCAGTATATTATGGTGGAAGGACGGAGTAGTACCACTCGCTTGCGAGTGCCCTACTACCCCGCTATTTCCTTTCACAGTGTACTTCAGTGGAGATTATATGTTACTTGACGTTTATCTGTTTACAGGAATTGCAGGATTAAAAGTCTTGACTCCACCTGCTTCGGCAGGATAGGGTGAGCGCAAAATAAACCCAACGGGTACGATGTTGTTAAAGGAGTTGTTAAGGAGGAATTTCCCGACCCAAGTCCGTCATTTCGATGAGGTTGTTGAGTCATGCATTGATCTAATTTTGGTCTTGATATTTAGGTGGTGTTTGAGTTAAATGATTTATTTAATTTGTTATGGTGGGTGATAGTTAATTTAATTGTTTTGGAGTTAAAAGATTGAATTAAAGTTATTTTATTAATTATGAGTTAGTAAGTATTAAGGTTTAATTATATTTTAGTTAAAAGTTAATTGTTTATAAAAGTTTGTTTTAATTAAATTTAGAATTAAGTGGAAGTAATTTTAAAACAAAAGAAATTATTGTTTAAAATTAAATAAATAAATCATAATAATAATAAATAAATTAAAACTGGAAAAAACTTGTGGGAGTTATTCAGAGAATGAAATTAGTTATTTTTCAAAATCTTTTTACGGGAGGAGGAAAGAGGTAGACGGGAGATTTTTCTTTTTGGGGAAATTTGTCTGGGAATTTTGGGTTTCGGAAAAGAAGTTACAGAAAAGGGGCAGTATTGGAAAGGAGAAGGAAAGCATCAGGGTTGGATTTCTTCTATAGCCGTAGGACGCCAGGTTCCTCTTATAATTATTCTTTTTTGTTTGTTTTGGTTATTTAAATTTCAAATAAAATAGGATATTTCTGGCTGTTCTGTTTAAAGAATTTCGATCTGTGCATATGTTTGTGTTATAAGGGTTTTAAATCTTTATGTGAAAATTGTGGACTTTGAATTAAATCTGTGTGTATAGGGGTTTCCTCTGTTTTGTAAATTGCTTTTAATTTTGGGTAAATTTGCACCCATAGTTTTATGTGATCTAAGGAAAGACTTCCAGTTTAATCTGTCAAAACCCCTGGTTCAAGATAAACTTTCAGGCTTATTTTTGTGTTGAAACAGGAATGGAATCGTATCAAAATGTTGTTTTAAATCGTTATGCTTCGTATATATTTATTTCCACATATATTTATGTTATTCCCGTGTTTATTTCGTTCCTTTTTGTTGTTGTATTCGAATGATGTATGAACCTCATGGTGTAAACTTATAAAAATTCATTTCCATTGTTGGTTGGGGTTTGGATGGACGGCCAAGCCGTACCACCCACCAACCTTTTTCCACTTGGTTGGGTGCACAATTCACCAGATCCTTTTTATATCCGTGTTATGTGTATTTCTATCCGTTCGTATGAACTGTGCTTGCCGTTCAACGTAGTCTTTATTGATTGAATGCATAGTTCTGTTTCCGCGTCCATGCCTTGTTTTGATTTAATTATTTGTTCGGCCGGATTTGGTTCATTGCGAAATCTTCTTTTTGATATTAATTTTTTATTCGTAGTTGTGTGTGCATTCATTAGCAATTGGAAGTTGTTTGGTTTATGCGCATTCACCGTTGATTTGTTCCTTGGGTTCTTTTGCTTCTGCGCCCTGCATTTTCACTGGCTCATATATATTTATATCCTTTTTAAACATGTACTATTCTGATTTGGTCGATTCCTGTATGCTATAAAATGTGTCCCTGTAGGTTTCGTTTGTCCTTTTGTTCCGTGCTCGCTGTATAGGGTGTTTCGTTATTAGTTCTTCCATATGCATAATGCTCGCTGGTTTAATGTGCGTTCGTTAAGTAATGAATTTGGTTTGTTATTCCGCACCTTACTTTAATTTGTATACATATATATAGTGTTAGTTTCAAAAGATGTATCTTTTAGTTTGGTTGAATATGCAGCAAAAGTGGTACTTATCCTTTCTGTTGGAACGAAGTTTTATTGCCTGGTCCGTTTGATTTCTGTGTTCAATTATTATGCTCTGTGGTTGTCGTCCATCTTTTTTTTGCCAGTCCATTTATTTCGGTCGCTGCACATTGTGTCCTTTATTATTCTTTTGTATGCATTATATTCTTAAATTCTGGGGCGTTCACCTATTTTGGCAGCGGGTTATTCCGCGTCCCTCAGATTGGGTTCCTCTAGATCTTCATTCATTTCACAAAAAAAAAAAATAGATAGATATATATATCTGAATACGGTTTAGTAAGTGACCCGCGTTTGCATTTAACTTCTATGCTATGTGTTTACGGAGGGCTCGTAGTATTTCGAGTTCGAACTTTTATTTATAAGTTGGGGATTCGCCTTATGTTGTAGTTAGTAAGTTTGAATTGGATTTTTTGTATTTCAATAGGGCGACCTATATATATTACTATGTCTATTCATGTATGTGTGTAGGTTAATATTAATAGTGTTATTAAGGTAATATGTATATATATATAAATATATGTGTGTGTATGTGTATATATTGTAATAATCAATAGATTAAATGTTAGTTAATTTTGTAAATTTACATTTACTTAGTTTATTTAGAAGACTCAATTAAATGGGGTAATTTAAGAAAATAAGAGTAACGGTGAAAGTAGAGATAAAATGGAATTTTGCGTTATGGTGTCATATTTTGATGAGGATTTTATTTTCCATGCTTGAGACATGTTTTACGATAATAATCGTAATGATTCCTTTGAGTTATGTCATTTCATGAGTGATGGGAATTTTCTTTCATTTGGGGAAACCTAGAAGTTTAACGTTCTTGAGTGATTCCAGAGGTGGAGTAATGTGGTTCTCTTGTTTTGTTTTGAGTTTGATTTTGTGATGTTATTGGACCGGTTACACGTTTGGATTATACCAATCTATGAATGTGTTTCCTTGTGATTGGTGAGATGGTCATGTCTCGCTTTGATTGTTATTTGATTTAGTTCATTTTGGGGTACAACCCTCGATATTATTGTTTTGTGATAGAGTGTTTAGAGGGAGTGGCTCTAAGTGGGTGGTCGGCGCACAAAGGGGTGCCAGGATAGCCCTCATTAGAGTGAAGTTAATAAGTGATAATTTAAATTAATTAAGGGGTGGGTAGTAAAACACTAAAAAGATAATTATTGCCTCATCTGCCTTTTAGTGCTACCACAGACTAAAGGGGATTGAGAAGGCCGTGGTTGGCATAATCATTGCCTTGTCTCCATGAAAGGTAACGGTTCTGCATGAGCAACCCTATGGGGTGGTTCCTTGAGATAGGTAGCCTGGATAACCATAGATGGAGGCGGTTTCTAGTGCTTGGTTGCTTGGATAATCCGTCAATAGATGGAGGCGGTACCTTGCAATAGGTAGCCTGGAGAATCCATGTTAAGCAATGTGATGACACTTCCCTCTAACATTCGTATTTGTGTTGTCTTTTGGAAATCCTCTGGAATTGGTCACTTGCCTTGTATTGATGATTTTTGTTGCTATTTGAAATTGAGTACTTTTATGTGTTGTGTGATTTCATTTAGTTGGTTGTGAGTCTTTGCCTTGTTGGTCTTGGTCGGGAACCCTTCCTTAGTAGCTCCTAGCATGGGGGTGGTCGGGTCGATCGTGTTTCGCACCCCGTTGGGATTCTCTCTTTTGTGCAGGTTCATCTTTCAGTGCTAAATTGCAGTGTCAGTGGATTCTTCGCTCGTGGGTTCCAGAATTATGTATTTATGTGATTTTGTTATCAATGTACCATTCCTGTCCAGTTGGGAAAGTCTTGTATATTATCGCACATGGTGCTATTGTAATGTAATCTTATGTTGATGCATTGTACTTTTATTGTAAACTTGGTTATGAGAAGAATTTATAATGATGTTATAACTTTGGATATTATTCGATCTTATGGCTTTATTATTGTTACTGATGTAATTGTATTTATCGATGTATGTATGTATGGTTTATGTAAGGGTTAGTTAGATGTTCATATTGTTAAGGGATAGTTCTTAAGTAATGACCTCGTGTTCCTCAAAGGATTAAGTTATGCAATTTGATTAATGGTTGTGTTATGTTATTTACTATTCTTTCCTATGTTTAAAATAAATTGGTTGCATTTTACTTAATAATATATATATAAATTTATTTATAGAAAAGAGATATAACATAAAAAATTTGAATGAACCAAAGCCCCAAAAAAAAAACTTCTAAAACACCTAACCCCGCCGGCCATGGTACTGCATACCTCCCCGTGGGGAGGCCACAGTCCCCACTGGCTGTGTGCAGCAATTGTAGGTTGTTGTGCGCAGTCAGTGGTGACTGTACGCAGCAGTACCACGGGGTACAGTGGGGGTGGTACGGCTTCGGCCGACCATTCCCACCCCCCAAATATAAAATTTAATATTATATATATATATATATATATATATATATATATATATATATATATTAAATTTTTTTTGCTATAAAATAATCTACCATGGAAAACAAGAAACGAATGCATAAATTTTATTTTATTTTATTTTATGTTTTTTGAAAACAACCCCTGACCAGAAACAAATGCATAAATATATATAAATTTTATTCTATAACATAACACAAAATTCAGAATATATATATTCACAAACATATTTTATTTTATGAAATATGCAGTACACAGACTCTGCAACTATGTAGATTTAAAAAATATATATAGAATATATAATACATATATTTATTTATTTATTCTGTATATATATATATATATAAGTAGATATATATATATATATATATAAGTAGATATATATATATATATGCCAAATTTATAAAATAAGTAATATGAACAATCAGATTTTCTTATCAGACACAAAATAAATCGAGGCAAATAAATTCAACCCATAATACAATGATTTTTTTCACTCAAACCAGAATCTCACCACTAATTTTATTGAAGAGTTTCAAAATATTTCACACTAGTTTTCTACAAAGATTCAAGGATTTAACACAACAAAAACAAAACCCTCTTTCAAACAAACATATCAATTTAAAGTATGGTAGACATGATTTTCTTTACAGAATAATAAATCAAAAAGGCAACAATAAATTTAAAGGAACCTGTAGTTCTTCGTTCGATGTAGAATCCAAACACAATAGCTTTCTTCCCCTTTGCAAGTAGAATCCCCTTTGCAGCTTCTTCTCAAGTTCCTTCCTTCAGCTAACTTCTGAACCAATCCTTTCCTCTTTTTTTACCCAACAATTTTTTTACAGAGAAGCATAACAACCTATCTTTTTTTTCTTTTTCAGACAAAAACAAAAAAAATTATTGTGTGTCTAAAAAAACTCCCTCACAAAAAAATAAATAACAATAAATAAAGCTCTTCATCTTTTTCCCCAAAAATCCTCAACATTCATTGGTTCTTTTCTTGCTTTTAAAAGCACACACTTATCTCACAAATTTTATTTAAAAATTCAATATTTTCACATGATATTGTCCTCACAAGATATTCTCTTATGATTTTCTAATTTTTGATATTTTGAAAAAGATAATATATAATTATCACCCACATTATTTATTTAAATTAATTACTTACACTTGTAATTAATTAAATAACATTTTAATTTACAATATATTTAAAATTCAACATTTTCCTAACTTACAATTAATCAAAGCGACAAAACAACATTAATTAATCTTATAAAATAAAGATTAATTAAATAACCACTAACCATGAATAAAATAAATAAACAACCACAATACAGAGACAAGGACAAAGCCAAAACCATGACAGAACAAGACTCACAACGGGATGATGGACTTGGGACGGGGACACTTCCTTATCAACTCCCTTTTTCAACATTGTATCCGTTGGGTTAATTTTTCCCTATTCTGCCGAAGCAAGTGGAATTGAGACTTTATTCCTGCAATTCCTACATACAAATAAACGCCAAGTAACATGTAAATCTTCATTGCAGACACACCGTGAAACGAAATTGCGAGGTAGCAGGGCGCTCGCAAGCGAGTGATGCTACTTCGTCCTTTCACCAAGACTCACTAATCCACACATCAAAAAACATAGAATCACAACATTGTCACATATAATACTAAAGAAAACCATAGCATAATCAAATAATCTAACCACCACATAAAGTATCATAAATCATCATAATAATGTCAAGTGGAGCAAACCAACCAAACTATGAATTCACACACAACCAAGTCGGTGAACTAATCACCACCACAAACCAAATATCAAACCAACACATAAGAGTATCAAAGAGTATCAACAACATGGGGGTATTACATGTCTTAACACAAATTTGTAACTTTTCAAAGTTTACCATTTCACAAATAGAAACATCACACTATTCATAGTTTTACCACAATCTAGTTTTCATAATAGTTCATAGCCTTGCATACATTCTGAAGGTAAAATACTTTCTATAGAAAAACAATCACATTTGAAGGGAAATAAATTATCATTCAGTAAAACGTACTTGTAGGAGTAATTCAAAGAATTTTCTTATTAACCAGAAATGTTGTGTCACTCTAATCACAAATTTAACAATCAAATATTTACTGATAAAAGTAAAACCAAAATTCTATTTCTAGTGCCTTTTTAGAATACAGAAATAACAATCTACTGTAGTAATGAATCAATTGATAGTAAAAATAAATAGGGTAATTTTTCTTTTCTAGTTTGGAAATAAAAACTAACACATTCACATGCTCCAGTATATAAATATATTTATAAGTTTTTTATTTTCCTATATATGTTTATATTTATCTATATAATAATTTCAAATTATACATTCAAGGGTATATTTTACCACATGGGTGAATAGTTTTCCTGATTGACAGAAAATCTAACTAAAAACATAAAGAGTAAAGGTAAATATTTAGGGTCATATATTTGTGTGTGATTATACTAAAAATTAATTTAATAAGGTGGTAGTACAATAAGATTTGAGTCATTCTCCAGTTAAAATAAATTCCAATGGTAATTGTTGACACCAAAATTTGACAAGGTAACAGAGTCTTATGGGAAACTCAGTTTAAGAGGGACCCTTTGCGCTAAACTAAGTAACCTCTAGATTTTTAGAGAAGCCGACTTCTTCTATAATGGGGTTTGGAAAGGGAAAAGGAAGCGTATATAATAAAGTAAATTCTAACCTAAGGCGATGCGCCAAGATTTGATGATCGACATGATAAATCATAGATTTAAGGGTCTGAATGGTGTTGTATTCCAAAATATCATAGACTTAAAATTATAGCATAGACAGTTCATTTATTGACATAAAATAATATTGCATACATTCTCACTACCAAGAAGAGTCATTAGACATAGTCTAGGTAAGCAAACTTGCATCCAACATATATAGAAGCTTTTTAAAATGAAGTGTCAAGACAGTATAAAGCACAATTCATAGTTTAATCAAAAGCATGAAAAATAGAAAGGCCAAACAATTAGCACAGTCTAAAAGTTTTGCAATTTAAATAAAACAGTAGCAGAGGCCTAGTGTCTTTTTTGCTAAAACCAGCATGTTTTTCTCCAGTTCCGGTCCTTTTCTCATCAACAGAGAAAGTATATATAGTAGGAAAACCTCCCACCGCTTCGAAGAACAGTAAGAAAAGATCTCACGATCTTCTGCAATGATGCCTAAATCAGAATATTCCCAAGACTGTTACAATAGCATCGAGTCAGAACACAACATCCAGTCATCCCGAGCATAGGTGCATCCTCCGTAATGATGGCGGTAGTCCCAGCCAGGCTTGATCAGATAAGTGTCATTCATTGCTGCAAATGATTATGACAAGGAGCAACCAATAGCATTATCTAATTCATCTGGCTTATCACCCACATAATAGATCAACAGTTAGGCACGTGGCAGCCTTTTGCTGCCTGCATGAACCTTTCTCCCATCGCTGCTGAGGATTTGCGAAAATGCAACACATGTCGAATGGGCTGAGAATTTTATCACAGTAGAGGGAACACTCCATCAGCTAGGTGTAAAAAGACGTATGGCAGCACTTCACTGCCCACAGTTGCTATTTCACCCTGCATTGAAAGATTTGTGAATAGTTGCCATGTAGCAAGATGTGGGGCCCACCAACACCTTTTAGGAATGAAGGCTTCGTGGAAGCATTTCGCAACCCGACGAGGCCTCAAAGAAAAATGAAACAAGTGCATCTCGTAACCGCGACACATGGAAACACAACGGAGTTTCCTAGGATCCAAAAGGAATGCCAATACCAGAAGCTGCGAAGAGTAGATGCGCAAAGCGACAGATCAAAACTTTGATAAAAAAAGTTGAGTAAATTCGGCGATGCACAGGCCGGTGCACACACAATACAAAAAAGATAAACCTAAAGGGAGCTACTCAAATATTTATTTAACAACTTTTGGTGACTAACAAGGGTGTTTCGACTAAGGAATGGAGAACCCAAAATTTCTCTAGTTCTATAGACTAGAGCCTTATCCGTTGGGCTAATGGAGTCAAAGATTTGGAAAGAGCCACCTGCAAAGGCGACCATTTATCTTTGGATGGCTTCACTATGCTGTGCAAATTCTCCTGTGCTCCACGTAAATAAATAGCTTCTTTGTGAGGCAACACATCGGGTAAACTGACCCCTACTTGTATATGAAATAGCAGCTATGAAAGTGGGTGAATGACTACCTCAATGTCGGTTGTCGTTGGAGGATGGTTGAACTCCTTGAAAACCTCTAGGTCGCCTTCCTTCTATTCAATAATTTTTGCAATTTGCGCAATCGTGGCAATAGATCCATCCTCGAGGAACGGGGACAGTAGTCCCATCCTACCCAACTCAGAGAAACATCCCCGCATGCTATCCAGTGTCTTACTCAGAATAGTCGTGACTGCCTTAGTGCACTAGAACGCGGAGTGGCAATGGATAATTTTTTTATCGTTTGAGTAGTAGCATCCTGATCTTCAATACCCGCTCCAGCAAGGTTCTCATCAAAGACGAAGTATAGCTTGTTGAGCAGGTCTTTTGCCTCAGGAACCTTCTCCAAGATGAATCGTGGGAACTACTCAATCATATCATGGGCCTCTTGGCTGAGCCTTGATGTCTTGTCAATAAATCGGAGGCTAGGCTGTAGTGTTAGGCAAAAGGTTTTGATTTTCTCCTAGTGAGAAATGTATAATTGCCTAACCAGTGTAATATTATTAGGCTCTGTAGGGGAAGGTAGAAGAGAGGCTTTAAGCAAAGTAATCTCCGCGTCTCTTGAAATAATGGCCTCAGCCAATTCTTCATTTTTCCTTTTCTTGGACGCCAGCTGCTCCACATAGTTGCTCATTTATTTATTCCAAGTCTGCTCGGCTCAGGAGTGATTTTCTAAGTGCTCTTCTAGAGAAGTCTTTTGTCTCTCAGAGCTCCTCCTCTATTTGAGCCTTTAGGCCTTTAAATTTAGCCTCTTTCTCTTGTATTCTTTCCTCATATTGAGCCTATTGGCGTTCAAACTCTTCCCTTTTTTGTGCCATCCCCTAACTATGCTCAAGGCGGAGGCGCTCCAACTCTTCATCTTTTAGTTGTAAATCTTGCTCCACCCCCTGGTTCTTCCTTTGTAACTCTTTTATTATGCCAAGGTCAACAACTTAATTTTTTGCAATTTTGCCTTGAAGCTTGTTTCTCTCATCCTCTACTGTCAGCACCCTTTCAGTCATACGGGCAATATCTGCCTCTAAGGATTTCTCCTTCCTTTCCAAAAAACTAACCCTTTCCCCAACTGCCTTGAGTTACTCATCCTTCTTCTTTAGCTGGCAACCAGTTTTGAGGAAGTCGGAAGTGACTACTCGTTGTGTTTCCTCCATGATTTCAAATTTATCCTACGGTCGGGCTACCTTCATGTCGAGTCTGACAGCATATATCTCATAGTCTTCTGGTTGCATTTTTTCCTGAGGCTTGCTTACCCTTGGGTACATGGTCGCAAACTTCAATTCTTGTTGGGCCTCATCATACAGAGCTTGTACTCTTGGCTCGATGGGACCACTATCATCCTTTGCCTTGCGTTTCCTCATTCTATTCGTGTGTGCCTCCTTTCCATAATCTATCTGTGCTATGAATTTGGTTGGCGATGAAACTAGTCCACCTGCGAAGGGAGTACCAGAAGGCAGGGCATAGGGATAGGTAACCTTCATAGGCACAGACATTTGTTTCTTTTGGAGAGTGACAGTTTGTGGAGAGAAATGAGGCACATTCCATAGTTTGGTTTGAGAACCAACAGCATGGCCAGTCATTTGTAATGACTGGACTAAGAAATCAGCTGTAAGGCTCATTGGCTGGAAAGGGGGAGTTGTTAATGGGGTGTTAGCCTATTGCAATGGAAGAGGATCTGTAATCATAGCGAAAAAAGAATGGGCACTCACAGGGGGAAATCTTTCCCCAAGTGAGGCGAGGAAGGTCTCAGCGGTAGTGGCAGGTGCAAGCATACGTGGAGGAGTAATTATGAGCGGGTGGACCTATGAAAACTGGGTGAATCCAACTGAATAAGTCAGACTAAAAGTAGAAAGTAGAGGGCTAGTACCTATGGCAGGGGTCACCAGTCAGGCAGGGGTAGATACTAAGGAATGAGATGCAAGAGAAGAAGGAGTGAATTGTACCTGTTGACTAGTTGTTGGCGTCTCCAAAAATGTTAGAGGCTCCTCGGCAACCTCCAGCTCCTCACTAGCAGTGAGTACTCCTCCTCCGAGGGTTCTTGCGAACCCTCTCCGACAATACGATGTTTCGCAGGTGGAATCTCACTAGCTTTGGCAGTCATCTCCTTCTACTGAAGTGATAGCCTGGCTGGTTTAGCAGCCCAAGTGAGTGTATGTGAGCCCCTTGATATATTAAAACGTACGTTCGTGGCCACATAGGCGGGCTATTCGGAGACCTTCTCCTTTTGTGTAGTGGAAGCCGATGTCGCCGCTTCCTCCTCCTGCTCGTCGGATTCCTCCCTCTCTTTTCTCCTATTAGTACTAGAGCTCAGGCTGGGATGGCCCTCCTTCCACCACCTTTCAAACTCCTGGTCATCCTTTAGTTGATTGTAAGGAGCATCCAACTGTGCTATTTCCTGGTGATATTTCTAGAAAGCCTTTATTTTCTCCTCACCCAATTCCTCATCCTTTCTTAACCTATTGTACATGTCACACTCCATGGGGACATTGTCCTAGGCCACATCCACACAAAATTAGAACTTGTGCCATGGTCCTCTGGTGTCTGGCATAGGGATTTGCACCAATTCAATAAAATCCTCATCTTTGTCCACTCGCGGGTTACGCCGCTTCTCCTAGTATGGTTGGGAAACATGGGTAACCCTCATATGTGGCTCTGGCAAGTCGTCGAAAGGGTTGTGTATACGTCTAAAAATGGTCATGATTAAGCTTGTTAATTAATTAAATATAATTTATTTAATTAATTCCCCTAAAGTCATCTACATATAAATAAATTTAATTATTTATTTATATCGTTCATTTTCTAAAAATTCTTCTACCTTAATTAAATAAATAATTTTATTTAATTTCCACCTTCCACTTAATTAAATTAAATAAATTTTCATAATTTATTTATATTTGATTATCATACTATTCTAGAGTTTAAATATTTTGAATAGTTAAATAAAGGAATATCTTCATCTCACTTTTTATCTTTCGCTTGATTAAATTAAATAAATTTTCATAATTTATTTATATTTAATTATCATTTGGTTCTAAAATTTGAATATTTTGAATATTCAAATAATGGAATATTCTCGATCCCATAATCGAATTAAAATATAAAATATGTTATTTAATATTTCCTCACCCTAATTTCATTTTTTAACATAATTAAATATGAGTTATTTAATTATGTAAGTTTCTATTTCCATCTTCACTCCTAAAATTAAATAAATTTAATTTATTTAATTCTAACTCATCCTAAACTCACCTTTCCAAATTCTAACTCACTCTTCAAAATAGAAATTTCCCTTTGAAACTCAATGAAGAAAAGGGAAACCTTCCATCCTCTTCTCCACTCTCGAAAATCTTCCACCGTCCGTTCGAACAAGCTTAATCGGGACCGTCGATCGATTCAGCCAATCAAATCCATTTGAAAACTCTATAAATTCTGGTGCAAATCCAAGCTTTGGTTACTCACCCACACTCTTATGCATACACTCACCTTCGCATTACACAGCCATACTTTCATCAGCTTATGCATTCATATCAGTTTCAATATCAGTCATACTCTCATCTTAGCATAGCTTTTGCATTTGGCATAGTTTGCACACTTTAAAATCTCGTTCTTTAGCTGTCATTTTGTTGAGCTTGATTTGCTGATCTGAGAGCCATTGGGAACAACAAAATGCTAGAGTTAGAGAGAGATAAGATGGTTTCAGAAAAGCTGCGACAACAGTTTGCTTATTCTGTTTTCTTTTTTAGTTTTTCCTGATTTAATGTCTTATTGATATGTGTTTGAATTTTTTTAGATTGATCCAATATTTCATACACACATAAAATGGTACCCACCGTGGGGCCCTTTCCCCTATTTTAACATCTTTTTGTAGTTTTTTTCAACAGGTCACGGCTAAAACAGTGTATTAGCGTAATAAACATGCTTCAGAAAAATTCACACCCATTTTAGCACCCGTGATTCATCCTGCAGCGCCCGTAATCCATTCTGCAGCGCCCGTGATTCATCCTACAACGCCTGTGACTCATCCTACAGCGCCTGTGATTCATCCTACAGTGTCCGTGATTCATCCTGCAGCGCTTGTGATTCATCCTGCAATGTCTGTGATTCATTCTGCAGTGCCTAGGACTCATCCTGCAGCGCCCGTGATTCATCCTGCAGCATCTGTGATTCATCCTGCAGTGCCCGTGATTCATCCTGCAGGGCCCTTAATTCATCCTGCAGTGCCCATGAACTCTGTTTTAGCGCCCGTGATGTCTATTATAGCGCATTTCTAAAAAGGCTGCAAACTATGATCTGTAATTTAAATATAATTTGACTGAATCCCACGCGACTGCGAATAGTAGGAACTTTAAAAGAATCAAGCAATCCTAGGATAGTCACATAATTCAGAATTAAGCAATCATAGGGTAGACACATCTGGATAAAATGAAGCAATCTAGGATAGTCACCATACAATGATCTTGCAGTTAAAATTGAACAAACTTGTTTTTTTAGTAAAGCAATATCTTCACTTAGTTTAGATTATTGTGATTTGGGTTTAAAATGAACATTTGGTTGCTTTGACTGTGACAATAGGTCTATGCTCTCCCCTTAACTGGGTGATTAGAATACCAGACTTTCCTTTTAATTTTCATGCAATTTTACTACTTTAATTACATCTTTTAGAGAGCCTGCCGTAGTGGAAAAAAGTACTCACCCTACAGGAACAACTCAAGTGGGTTCAAGCCAAAGCCAGGCTATTCCGCCCCACTATAAAATTTAAAGTAAATCTGGGGAGACCCTCTTTTTCCGGTAGTGTGCAAGATAACCATCCCCAAAACCTTTGTTCTAAAGGTTGGGAGGTCTCCTAAGGGAGTTTATTATTGCCGCACCGAATGGAAATCCTTACTACGAACCTAGTGTAGTGGCCAGCCGAAGTCAGTTTTTGAACATTTTAATAATCACAGTGCAAGGGGAGGGAAGAATCTACCCCCAAGACACTCACCATATAACTGCCAAGGACCGTTTTCTCAAGGGATCCGGTATCCACTTCCGTAACTCTGAGTACGCGCCTGGAAAAGAAAAAAACACGGGTGCCCCTTCGGGGGTGACACGGTTGTGTGAGTCAACACAGTTCTAAGATGTGGGTTGTTGATTACTAGAATGAACTACTTGAGCATTAAGAGTGAGTCTATCTGAATTGTTTTTCATGTGCAAAACTTGTGAAAACATTTGATGAAAAATATTTTCTTGATCAAACACTTCATGTTAGTATAGGGCTTTAAAAATAGTTGTTTTCAAAAATGTTTGTTGTGTCTTCCATCACATTAATTCAGATAAAGAGATCATCCAAAATGAACATGAAGAACAACAACTGAAAGTAGTCAAAAGGTTTTTCATACCATTTGTCCAATTACATTCCCAATACTTTTCCCATGCTTAGAGATTGGAGATCAACAAAATTTCCCAAGAAATCAGTGTCCAAGAGAATCAGAAAACCCAAGAAACCATTAGGATACAAGAAAACACTGCAAAAGAGAAAATTATTGTACAAAAGTTGACAAGTCTTGCTTCACTACCAAGGATTTCTTCACAGATACCAAGACTTTGTTAGAGGATTCACTGATGAGTATGTTGTAGATCCCTTAGATTCTCGAGCTTATTATTAGAGATTAGCTCTATCACAACAGCATAATCATAATCAACCTCTTAAATTTGACAACATACCACAACCTTCTATAGAATATCCTTCACATCCCAATCAAATCCTTCAGTGATTTTGGAACCTTTCTTCAAAAACAAAGATCAAAACTTTAAGAGTGCATCTCTCAAACAAATTTCTAATTATTGATTCAACTTCCCCAACATGATTTTGACATCCTTCACCATTGGGAGCCACAATAAAAAATAAGGAACATCTTAGATCATATCATAAGATTCCACATCTTATTAGATCAAGATATCACCATCACCACTTGTCAAAATGGTCATAATCATAAACAAGCCCAATCCTAATCATAAGCCCAAAATCATAATCCAAGGAGGCTATCCCTCTAGGCCAAATCATGAGACAAAACCTAAGCCCGACATCATAATTCAAGGAGTCCCTTTCTATAGTCCAAATAATGAAACAAAACCAAAACCTAAAATTAGACTTTGAGGGGCTTCTCCTTCCACCTCATACCAATCTTATCCATCCACTTCTTCGTATGTCAATGCCACATCAACCTATCAAGCCACATCACAACAAGCACATGTGAGCTTAATTTCTACCTTGCAATAAGGCCAAACTTCCTCAAGTCTTAATGCCATCTTCGACAAGGGGAACACCAATCTAGTTCATACACTCTCTAACTCTACCATACCATCATCTAATCAAAATCAAAATCCTAAGCCAACACCTTCCACCCATACACCTACAAAGGATGTCACCCAAGGGCTACAAGCAATGAATCAATTGTCGCCATTTCATTCAACACATATACTTGAACATGCAAAATAATCCTCAAACATCATGCCAAGTCCTTCAAGCCAATCATGTCATCCACAACCCCTTGATCCAATTCAAGAGTATCCCCTCGTAAGTCCAAGTCACCCTTTGTCATGCTCCTATGTTTTTTACCATCAAGAACATGACAAGTCTCTCCATGAGAAATCCCCTTCCACCTCCATTCAAATAAGTCATGAGGTATGTCAAAAACACAATCCTAAACATGCGAAAACATTACCCCCTCATCCACATAAAGATCAACACCCTCCTAATGATTCCATTCATAACATACCTAATATTGTTCATGATCAATCTTCCATTTTTGATCAAGACCCCTTTTATGATCAAGAAGACCATGATGATCCTCTTAGCCAACTTTATGCATTCCATGGTCAAGAGATTTCCACCTCACCCATCCATGATACACAAACATCCACTTCCCTTGATGAGACATATGCCTCCCAAGCACACATAGAATATCAAACAAATACATTGGATCTAAGTGAACACAATGCTAATAAAGATCCTAATGATCCTCCATCACCCATTATTGACCCCATTGCAAGCCCTCCATCATATCCTATTGGTTTTTCCACCCTCATTCATGAATGTTCATCCTTAGAACAACAAAAAATATTATCTTCTCCATCCAATAAAGAACTCGTGTCTAGTGTTTCACTTACACCTAGTCCCATTGTCCATTGCACACTCCAAAACATGAACAACCAAGGTAAAGGTCTAGACCTTCATGAACAAGATATTTTGGAGCCTATACATGTCAAAGTCCCTCCACGCTCTTATGGCCTTGGACATACACCCCAAGGACAACAACCTTAAGATGTTGGTACTTCCTCCATGCATCCCAAGTCCACTTTCCATCATAAAGCCTATCGTATCCCTAAAACATATGTTGCCATTCCACCTCCATCATCCTACAAATGTCAAAAGCATGTGACCATACACCTTCCACCATAAACTCTACCACCATTGCTTCCAACTCCCAATATTCCTCCATCTAATCTACCTCCACTTCTCCCAACACCTAATATCCCCATTATCCAATCCCCTTATCCCCCCATCCATAAATCCTCTAAACATCTTAATCATGATCAATCAATGCACACATTGTCTAAACATAAAGCTTCCACTCATTCCACCATACCCATGGGATTCAAAAGAAAGAATTTCAATGCCTCTACCTATAAAGTAAAAAATTCTAAAGGTTCTCATGCCTTAGGAAATCAATACAAAATATCAAAGCCAAGTACATCTAAAGAGTTCTATAAGCCCATACCTCCAAAAGTAAAGGCCAAAACTAAATTGGTTTGTGTACCTAAGCAAAAAGAAATCAAATCAAACAAGGCATTCACATCACAAAAATCCCAACCATCCACTTCCATCCCACATTCTCATTCCATTCAAAAATCTAAAATTCCTAAAACCCACAAGCAAAATAAAAATCATAGAAATATTAAGTCTATGTGGGTACTTAAAACATTTCATCCACCACCTCCTAAGAAAACATCTCCATTGCTTCCTACACTGCATCCACATCAAAAGCTTCAATGTTTATCACAGTGTGTGCAACCATTGGTCATGGTTCCCTTCCATTTCACAACAATCCCACATACCTCCACCTCCCCATCCTTCAACTACTATCCTACATATCTTCCCAATCACCTTCCTATGGTCCATGCTTTTGCATAAACCTTTCATCCATCCTTTTGCACAAGGCCTATTCAATCCACATCATCATCCACTATTCCCAATTCATTCTTGCATAAACCTTTCATCCATCCTTTTGCACAAGGCCTATTCAATCCACATCATCATCCACTATTCCCAAATCATTCTTGCATAAGCCTTTCATAATTTTCCATCTACCTAATCCATCCCTTTCATGTCATCCCTTACCAACATCTATGAGCATAATGACATTTGACATGGTCCATGCAATGGCATCTATCTAGTGGGACTACCAAATTTCATGCAACTAGACACTTGAGTCACTCCTATCCATATTCCCCTTCTCCTATCCAAAAAACAAAAAAAAATTTAAAAATTTAAAAAAAACTAAAGAGAAATCCCTTCGTTCAACGATGAAAACCTGGTAAACAGGCGCCTTGGATAAGTACCATGATAAAAACCTAGCAAATAGATGTCATGTCTAGGTTTATCTTCTATGTCACTTACACTTGGGGGCACAATGTCTTATCTATTCAACCTATCATTTTTATATCATATCATTTCCATCCTACCTACCATCTTTAGCCATCATACATACCTATCATATTGAGTCCATCCATCCACCCTTATCCTTTTGATCTTGATGAAGAAATAGGGGCAAAATGTTGAAACATGTCTTGGGTATCTCTTGACATACCTCATCCTTCCAAACAATCATATCATTATCCTATTGTCATAAGTTTTGTCATGAAAAATCCTAAGTCTTGTACCTAGAATGGGGCATGTTATTCCTATGCGACATAGTCTTTGGAGATCACATCCTTGCTCTCTTATGATGCATACATCTATACCATCCATCCATCTATCATGAGCATTTTATCCCTTATCCCATCACCCACCCTTGCACCTAGACTTGGTTTTCCCCTTGTCATTGGTATCTAGCACAAAGGCTACTCAAATTTTGACACCTCAAAACATCAAAAATCCAAAAAAATTAAAAAAACATCAAAATCCAAAAAAACAAAAACATCAAAACATCAAAATCCAAAAATAGAAAACATCAAAAATCCAAAAAAATAGAAAAACATCAAAAATAAAATCCAAAAAAAATTAGAAAACATCAAAATCCAAAAAAAATAAAATCAGAAAACATTAAAAATCCAAAAAAATCATCAGAAAACATCAAAACCAGACGCTATTTGTAGCTCTTCATCTATTAGTTCATGTTCTGTACTTAACTTTTCAGCCTTCCCTTTCATGCATCTTTCTCGTCATCTTAGGGCCATACCAGCACCATGCTATCATCATGTACCTCGAGCGATAACGTCTTACCATGGCTTGATTATTCTACATATTCATTTCAGCAAGTTGCATCAATACCATGGGAAAACATGGGCATACTGGGGGCAATCAACTTTCAAGTTCTACCACCACAGTGAGACAATGACATCGAAGCCAATCACGTAAAACAAAACAATCAAACCAAAACATCCAATCATTAATCCGTATAACAATAGCTTTTAGTTGCGTACTTTACCATGACTCATATCTGGATGATCTCTAATCTGAATAATGTTTGGAATTACAAGTATTTCATTTTTGAACAATGGTTGTTTAATTTTCGATATCATTTCTCTGGAGCCTACTCGATGATGTACTGAACTAGAGTGGTGAGGAAAGAGGATGATTTTTTTTTGTCTGTTGTCTTGAGGTTAATCATTTATCTGTTGCAAATATGTTGTGAGACATGATTTTCCAAAGTTTATCATTGATGACAGCTCCAAATTTGCATCAGATGGTGGTTAGTCTTTTTCTGTTTATGCAAGAAATGCTCAGGTCATCTCAATTCAATTATACCTAGGTGCTTGTGTTCACTTGCTATATCAAAAATCATGAAAGTTGTACTCAGGTCATCATTGGTGCTAATTTCCCCTCTAATGCTTGTACATACTTCCAACATTTTAAAAGTGCTCTATGATGATTCCATCAAATATATCAATAAGCTCAACAAAAAGGTCAGCTTCATTTAGTTGCATTTCATTTTAGGTCATTGTACATATCTGCATATTGGATTTGCATCAAAAGTTTTGAAAGGTCAACAAACAAACATCAATGGTTGTCATGTCTCTTTGGACTACTTGTGGAGGACATTTGAACATTTGTTTCATCATCACCTTTCACCTGCATTATCATTTCGACTGAGTCCTATCATTTATCATTTATCATTTAGATTCTCTATCATCTTCATATCATTAACACTTTATCATTTTCATATTCATTTCATGTTCCTTTTATACATTTGCATCATTTCATTCATTATCATTTCGTTATCATATCTTATTATTTCATTATCATATCTTATCATATCATTTTCCTTCATTATCATAACTTATCATTAATTTCATTATCACTTATCAGTTTATTTATCATTTTCATCATCATTCTTTTCACTTATCATATCATTTCATTTATCATTCATTTCATTATCACTTATCATTTTCATACATGTCATTATCATTGTATTTCATTTTATCATTTCACTTAATCATCATTAAAAAACATTGCATTCATATCATATCGTTAAGCATCCTATCATTTTCCATATCAATTCATTTTGCAAATTCATAATGCATATCATGAAACAACATTCATTTTTTTTAATCATATTATCATCTTTTATCTGCATTGAAAAATTCAAAAAAATAAACATTCCATATATACATTTCCATATACACATCATAAGTCATCCACCTACATGACAACATTAGTATACATCATCAATCATCATCGTCATAATATAAAAACATCATATCAAATCATCTTGCATATCATGTTAATCATTAACTCATTCAAATGCATACCAAAATCCATAACACATAGAAATAAATGCATATCACATCATAAATGCACAATACATCATCACAAATCATTACCGTTGCATATCATCACTCATCAAAAATAATACAAATGTCCAATGTCTAATGAAGCTAAAAAATTCCAACAAGAGGTACATGAGATATGACCAAAATAACGTACATTCTCTAAACATAATAGACATCGAGATGTGTGAATGAATCAATAATGATACATCAAAAATATCACACGCGTCTCATAACTCTAATTACTAGAGCCCCCTAATAGAGTTGGCCTCTATGATGGAAGTCTACTACCTCCTGCCCCAAGATCTCTGCGTGGTCCCGACACACCTCGACTATGAAAAGGTCAATCAAAATCTCTCTATCTATCAATGCCTCACATCATGCAATCACAACCCATATCACTGAACCATATCAAAGTGACCCATATCAGTGACTCATATCAAGTGAACTATATCAGTGACCAGTATCAGTGACTCATACCAGTGCATCATATCAAAGACCCATATCACCCAATCAATCCTATCAGGCAAACCAATACACAAATCTATCTAGCTGGATATCATATCAATCTGCTCTACCATCTATTACTATTTGTTTTCTATCACAGAAAGCAAATTTATCAAAAAGGAAATCAATCATCTACTATCTGTTTTCTATCGTAGAAAGCAAATTTATCAAGCACTTTATCAATCATTTACTCTTTGTTTTTCTATTTTCAGGAAGCAAAGTTATCAGTTAATCATCATCATTTCATCATTTCCATCAAAAGGGGCATCATTTCAACAGGGGCATCTTTTACATCATTTGTCGGGAGCTAAATCACTCTCTCCTCCACAGAATATCATTATCTAATATCAGTTGTTTAGCAAAATTTTCGCAATCCATATCCTCATCCGTGATTTACCTCTCGAGGGGGCATCATCAGCAGCAACATCGAAAGCATATCAGGGGCAAAATCTTATTTTCTTTGAAGCAATGTGTTTCACACATCACTTCAAAGAGGGGCAAAATGTATACATCTAAAAATGGTCATGATTAAGCTTGTTAATTAATTAAATATAATTTATTTAATTAATTCCCCTAAAGTCATCTACATATAAATAAATTTAATTATTTATTTATATCGTTCATTTTCTAAAAATTCTTCTACCTTAATTAAATAAATAATTTTATTTAATTTCCACCTTCCACTTAATTAAATTAAATAAATTTTCTTCCACTAAATATATTCATCTCAACTTGATTAAATTAAATAAATTTTCATAATTTATTTATATTTAATTATCATTTGGTTCTAAAATTTGAATATTTTGAATATTCAAATAATGGAATATTCTCCATCCCATAATCGAATTAAAATATTAAATATGTTATTTAATATTTCCTCACCCTAATTTCATTTTTTAACATAATTAAATATGAGTTATTTAATTATGTAAGTTTCTATTTCCATCTTCACTCCTAAAATTAAATAAATTTAATTTATTTAATTCTAACTCATTCTAAACTCACCTTTCCAAATTCTAACTCACTCTTCGAAATAGAAATTTCCCTTTGAAACTCAATGAAGAAAAGGGAAACCTTCCATCCTCTTCTCCACTCTTGAAAATCTTCCACCGTCCGTTCGAACAAGCTTAATCGGGACCGTCAATCGATTCAGCCAATCGAATCCATTCGAAAACTCTATAAATTCTGGTGCAAATCCAAGCTTTGGTTACTCACCCACACTCTTATGCACGCACTCACCTTTGCATTTACATAGCCATACTTTCATCAGCTTATGCATTCATATCAGTTTCAATATCACAGTCATACTCTCATCTTAGCATAGCTTTTGCATTTGGCATAGTTTACACACTTTAAAATCTCATTCTTTAGCTGTCATTTTGTTGAGCTTGATCTGCTGATCTGAGAGCCATTGGGAACAACAAAACACTGGAGTTAGAGAGAGATAAGACAGTTTCAGAAAAGCTACGACAACAGTTTTCTTATTCTATTTTCTTTTTCAGTTTTTCCTGATTTAATGTCTTATTGATATGTGTTTGAATTTCATTTATATTGATCCAATATTTCAGACACATAGGTTGTATTCCCACTTATCATTTACCAGTACCAACCTGTTATGCCCTGCATAACCACCCCATTTTGATTTAGAACAAAACGGGTCCCCCCTTCTCTTTTTGGTTTCTTTTTCGTTGTTATTTGCTTTGCTCTTGGGAGTTCTTCTGTTTTCCTCCTGAGTTTGTCTTCTTTGCTTTGTCGAATTTTAGTTCTTCTATTTTCTATTGGAGTTAGTTTTCTTCTTGCTAGAAATTGGATGAAATAATTATAAGCATTAGTTGATTCTATTATAATATATCTTATGTGCTTCTGAGGACTGATGGGGACTCTGTTTTGCAGGATCAAATCACGCACATGATGATATTTTCCAAGGGAGCTCAGTTGGAATGTATTTCTCAATCCAGTTGGTCATGATTTTCCTTTAAGAAGAAAGTCAGCAAGACCTTGCAGGTTGTCTTGCCTACTATCAGTGCATTTGGTTGATAGGCATCTGTGTTGCCTATTGGCATGACCTTAGATATGTCATAGCGATCAGAATTCACATGCAGTTACCTATCGGCAACACATCAATCATCGTCCTGAAGACTAAGAGTTTCCCATCAGCATAAAATTCTCCTTCGGAGAAGGGTCTTGGCGAGATCTTTTGTGTCTCACCTACCGGTGGAAGAGGTATATTCATAATCGACAGGAGATTTCCTTCGGGGAGAAGTCTCAGTGACTTCTTCATGTCTCACTAACTAGTGTGTAAGGAGCGGGTGCTTCGGTGAGAGTTGTTCCTTCAGCGGGTGGTCTTGTCGAGCACCTTGATTCTTGCCGACCACCGACAAGGGGATGCATCTCGGTGAGACTTTCATGGCAGGGATATGTCTTGGCGAGCACATTCGGTCTTGCCAACAAAGCATAGGAGGAGGTCTATTGCAGTGAGGTCTGGCAGTCTTGCCGACCCATAAAGTCTCACCAACATATTACTTCATCGGTGAGAGAATGAGATTGTCATAGCAACAAAAGTGAACTTATGAGGATTCCTCTGTGAAACATAAGGCATCTATGGGACATCTCCCCGAAAAGGGGGTGTTACAGTGACACATGTGAAATGAAGGTGATATCACCATAAGTCTGCCCGATGGAAGAAGGTCCCACGGAAGGTTTGAGCCCGGCGATAATTTTGCTTTTGGTATAAGGTCTAGCCAAAATGAAAATGTCTTACCGAAGGGGCGCTCTTCGATATGACATGAAGGGCTCGGGGAAAGGTCTCCGTGATGTGGGATTGTCTCGCTAACATAATGAAGGCATTGGCAGAAGGGGATTCCATCGTCATAAGGTTTCGGCGAGATCTTTGTGTCTCACCAAAAGGATATGCCTTCAAGGAGACTGGATGCATTCAGCATGGTGTCTGAGTGACTTCGAAGGGAGCTCCCTAAAGGACTAAGAGGCTTGCCATGACGTCCCACCGACTCGGTGGAGTCTGGCCGATAAAAATAAGCTTGAGGGAGAAAAGAAGAGGTTGCCATGAAGTCCCATCGACCCGGTAGGGTCTTGACGATGCAGAATGTGTTCGACGAGAGAAGGGGGGCTTCGCCACAAGGTTATGCCAACTGGAAAATGTCTTGCCGATAGTTTTATGAGCTTTATATGACTTCTGCAGCTTGCTGGAGGGTCTCATCGATTGTCACGCATTACGCCGATAGCTCTTAGGAGGCATAGTCACATCGGGGAGACATGATTAGTGTCTCACCGACATGCGATTCAATGTGGACCACTTTTGACTGACTGAGAATTTGGCATGGCATATGTCTAACCAATTAGGAGGAGCTAAGAGGGTTGACCGGTGATAGTTTGACTGATTGACTACTACCTTGAAGGAAACTGATAGAATGCAAACCAGATGAACTCATTCTGAGATCGAAGGGAAATGGATCGGCTAGGGGGATAATGTTCAGATCTAAGGGGAGGCCCAATGACACTTCCAGAAGGCGGTCAATGTGCAGAAAGGTCCATGACATGAAGGAGGCCGAAGGAAAGAAACAACCATGACTCACAGGGACAGTTGTAGTGACCATTGACGAGAGGCAGATCAGTATTAATGGAAAAATGCTTTTAGAGCATTGAAGGCAGCCCCGATGGAGTTCAAATATGGACACGAAAGGCCAAAGTAAATGCAGCAGCTGCAAAAGATCTAAAAGGCTTCTCCTAAGGGAAGAAATCCTTAATCAACATGGACAGCAGGGCTTCCCATTGAATACAGCTTTGACTCTCTTCAGAAGGATCTGAGAGCCGACTCTCCTGGAAGCAGATATTTTGTAAACCCTAATGCAGGGGGATAGCACATTCTTTTGGTACACTCTGTATATATGTCATTCTTGCCTCTTTGTAAAGGTTAGAAGAAAGTTAGAGAAAAAACACAGTTAGACAGTTAGGGTTAGAACTAAAAAAGGTTAGAAGTTAAGAGCAGCAATAGAGTAGGAATTTTCTGAAGCAGGAGAAGACAGAACTGCATCCTGATTCTTTGTAATAGGAGCTTCTTTTGTCTTCTTAGTTTGCAGTTAGATTTAGTAGGAACCAATAATGTATCTTTTCAGTTTTCTCAATATAAATAGAAACAATTCGGAGTCATAGATTTTTTGTACACTGGTGATTGTGCCAATTTTGTAAGTGTTGCTTATCTATTTCACTACTAGTAGAAGCAGCCAGATTAAAATATACTTCAGATTGTGTTTCAGAATGGTGTTTGTCTTGAGTTAATCATTTGATTTGAGAATCTCTCAAGGATTGAGGTCTTACTTTAATGTTTTGTTTAAATGATAACTTGCAATCTGTTATTGAAATTAGCACTGTAAACGAATGAAACTATGTTTCAATCACAAGTTAATTTCATTCTGTAGTTTTAGTTTAGAAAATCCTTGAAAGATAACAAGTCTGGTTAAGATAGGTGAATTATCATTATTTTCTGTTTTGAAACTCTGATCTATCTTTTTATGTTTCTTTAAAAAATTGCTAGTTAGAGTAGGTTTAAATTCATGCTTGATCTTAGAACAATCCAGAAGCTCACACTAGCAGGCCCATTGAGTATTACTGCTACATTGACCACTGAGGGACATCAGCACAGTTGAGAACCAACTACAAAGACCTTGAGAGCTAAGATATCCATGTGTTGTCTTTCTCTTTCAGGAGAAACAGGATAGCAATATTCTATTTGCATGTTGTGCCACCAGGACCGTCAACAAGAACTGGTGCTAGAAGGAGGGCCTAGAAGGGAAAACTGGATAAAACTGGGTTTTTCTCCCTAGAAAGGCCCCACAGAGTTCTTTGATCAACTGAAAATCCATCACCTTTCATAGAATTCAAGACCCCAATAATACACAAGAGTCATAAGACTAGCTCAACCATCATACCACCCTTATAAGCTCCCCTCACTCCACTAGGTTTTTCACCAATACCCCAGTGGGTACCTATCAATCCATCATCACATCCATCTCAATTGTCATCACAGTTGGTTCAACCCATACAACAGCTGGCTCAACCACCACCACCGCCACCAATGACATTCTTTCAGAATAATCCCTCTCCATTGGGGACTATTCCTAGATGTTTTCATGACATTCCCAAACCCAGAGAGATTCTTCCCCAAGTACATTCATGGCGAATCAAGGAGTGTTGAAGAGCACATACAGGATTTTGAGGACGCCTGTACTAGAGCTCAGATAGCTCACCATGATGTAGTTTGTAGGTTGTTCCCTTATTCCTTAGGGGATATGGCATACAATTGGTACCTTAATCTTCCTCAAGGTTCCATTCTGACCTAGACACACTTGGAAAATACTTTCATCAACCAGTTCAAGGTGTATGTGGATCCATCTCTTTTATACCACCAATTTGCTACTATTAGGAAGGAGCCCGGTGAATCCTTGCCCCTGTTCAATACTAGATTCCAATGAATGTATAGGAGATTGCAAGATCCCTATCTAGTCACTAAGAATAGTGTCATTCAAGCTTACTTCAGAGTTATAGACCCCTTGCTTGGCTTGTTCTTGTAAAGGACCTATCAACCAGCTAATATTGATTCTCTATCCAAAGTTTATCACTTAGCTATTAAGCTACAACAACAAATCAGTTCTCAATAAGGAAGTCTGGGAGAAGGTTTCCCTTCAATAGGATATCAGATGCATAGCCCAGCCCCTCTATTCAATACTGTCCCGGGAATGTCTCATTCCCATTATGGGCCTATGTCCGAATTGAAAACTCAACCACCTGTTCCATTCTTTGCTACTGGAACTCCTAATCTCTTTCAACAATCACTGCTTCCTCAAAGTTCCCATGGTCATCAGAACCAAATTGGAACACCAAATCATGGTGGTCAGCCACATGTTGCTAAAAGTGTGGAAATTGAGAAGACAGTTTAGCTTATGAATGAGGTAGAAACCTTGAAGAAAAAGTTGTCCCAAGTCACCAATGACATGGCTCAGCTTTGATTGAACCCCTCCCAAAACAATTACAACCAAAGGGGTTATCAAGGCCAAAACTCCTCTAACCAAGGGTACCAAAACCAAAACAGAGGGTATAACCAAAGGCCAAATAACAATAGACAATGGAATACAGGGCTCAATAATGGGGGAGTTTTGCACAACTATCAAGCTAATGGGGAGAGAGCACATACTTCAAACGTGGCTAACCTCAACTTCATGACTAATTGGTGCAAGCTGCATGATACTGCAACCCATTTTGAGGTAAACTGCCCTGAAGTGGAGAAGATGGTCAAGATGGCATAGGAAGATGCCCAAACATTCCAAGGGAACCCTCACAAGGGAGGTGGCTTAGTAGATACAACAATGACTTATGACCTCTTTGAGGAGGAACCTTCATTCCCAAGGCAAGAGGACAATGAACCAGAGGAAGATTCATATGATGCTCAAGCCTTTCAAATGAAAAGGGGACACTTCCTAAGGAATCAGAATAAGGGTCCATTCACTACGTCAACACCACCTAACCACATGGTACCTCCAAATCAAAGTGTTGATAATAACCCTCCTCCACCACAAGGCCCGCCTGACTTCCATAACAAGGATAATTCCTATGGTGTTTTCAAAGGTAGTGCGAGTTGTAATAAAAAATTTGACATTGTTTCTGAGATGCAGAAACAAAAAACTTCTTTGTCATATTTTAAAATTTTAAAGTGGTGCCCTACTCAAAGGGAGATAGTGTTGAAAGCCTTGGAGCAAGTTGACAAATCAAAAGGAAAGTACAAGGCAGCACCTGCTGGGGACGTGGACGCAGCCTTGTACAGAAACAAGGTAGGTACTCCTTCATTTCTTTTGAGTTTAAGAATTTGTGGGAAGAACCTACATAATTGTCTATTGGATTCAGGGGCTTCAGACAATGTTATTCCATTTTCCATATGTAAGAAGTTGGGATTAAACTCCATTTAGACGAACAAGAAGGTCATTCAACTTGACAAAATGAAGGTTAATATGGTGGGGGAATTAAGGAACATACATGTGCAAGTAGGGTCAGACCCTGGGATCCTAACCAACATAGATATTCAAGTAGCAAACATTCCTAAGACCTATGGTATGCTGTTGAGCAGAGATTTAATGAAAGGTATAGGAGGATATCTCTCCCTTGACTTTTCACATGTGGCTACCATGGAGGGGATTGCCTACGTAGATTAGAATTGAAAGTGAGCCTCGCCTCAAGCATATCATCACTGAGTATGATTGTCCCAATGAGGTAGCTTACTTTGAGACTGAGATGGGGGTTTATAAAAGAGAAGAAATTCTAACCTTCTTAGTTCTCAATTCTAAAGACATGTTAATACAAAAACTCCCTAACCCCACGATTGATGAAAATCAACAGGCCTTGATTAGAAAGTTGCAACAAGACCAACTAGTCTTAGGGGAAGATACCGATCTCCAGAGTCTTCTTCTCCCTAGCTGGTGCAGGATGCATTACCAAAATCATTCTGAATTTATTTGCCAACCCTGCATTAACATTTTAAATCACATTTTCCAAGATGGTGGAGCTAGCTCAAGTCACCTTGAGACCTTTGCAGGCCACTTCTCATTTGAGGCCAAGGAAGCAATAATGTTAACCAGAGATAGGGTACTTTCAAAGGAGATTCCTTCTCAAATTGAACTTGACTCAGTTACATTTCCAAACCAACATGTTTATGTGGAACAACTTCGAGATTTTTTCGATACCCCTGCACTCACGAATATACCAAAACCCAAGGGGTTAACCAAAGATGCAAGTGAATGTCAAGAGGATAACCTTGGGTCACATAATACATCAGTGTAGGGATTGGGAATTACTCCTCAGGAATCTATTGAACACCTGTTCCCTATATCTGATCTAAAAAATCAACTGACCCCACCTCTGGTTCATTCTATCTGACTGCCCACAGTGACCTCAAAAGGATCAACCCCAATCCATGATCAGCTGTGGACCCTCATGTTTGATGGATCCAAATCTAAGACAAGCTATGGTGTTGGGATTGAACTAACCAGCTCGAAAGGGAAAACCTTCTTTGCTTCTTACAAGCTGCAATTTGGATGCACAAACAACGTAGCAGAATATGAAGCTCTAGCACGGGGACTGATGTTTGCACATAAGAAGAGAGTCA
The DNA here is from genome assembly GCA_007258455.2 of Sequoia sempervirens. Lineage (NCBI taxonomy): Eukaryota > Viridiplantae > Streptophyta > Pinopsida > Cupressales > Cupressaceae > Sequoia > Sequoia sempervirens. Next base: position 692,994,946 of record VDFB02270651.1, read on the forward strand.
CTACCTTGATGGTCAAAGGAGATTCAAAAATTGTTATCAAGCAAGTACGCAGCTAGTACACATGTCACAGTGAAAGGCTGGCAACATATAGAAGCAGGGTATGGAATCTGATCGAAGACTTTGATGCCTTTGGGATTAGCTTAATCCCTAGAAAAGAAAATCAAATAGTTGATTCATTGGCTATTGTTGCAAGTACCCTGGAACCTATGCAAGGCTCCAAGCTCAAGAAATTCTTAGTGGAATTAATTTCCACCCCTACAGTTCTTAACAACATCACAAACTTTCAAGTCTTTGATGATGATCGACATATTCTGGCTTTCTTAGCAAGCTCAAATGTTTTTGAGGGGAAAATTATTGATGAGTCCAACAGAGATCAAGGGGATTGGAACCCTAAAGAATGTGATACAGAAGGAGTCCTTAATCTAAAAGGTAATAACATTTCCAAGGGAATGGTGGCCTTGGAAAGAATTTTTGATTCAGACCCAAGGGCTCAAGAGAAGATACTAGCTGAAGACAAAGGAGGCGAATATGAAATGGTTAACCTAGCTGATTCGAGTCTTGAAAGGAATGTCTACATAGGGAAATCCTACCCTAAAGCAATCAGAAGGGATATACTAAAGGCATTAAAGAAGGATATTGCTGTGATAGCATAGGGATATGAAGACCTAAAGACATTTGATGCTTTTGTGATGACTCATACTATCCCTCTGAAGCCCAAAGCCAAGCCATTTCGACAAAAACAGTGCCCTGTCAATGCCCTAATTGAGCCACTGATCCTGAAGGAAGTTTAGAAATTGCTTTTTGCAAGGATAATTTTCCTTGTATGCCATTCAACATGGGTGGCCAACTTAGTTCCAGTCTGTAAGAAAAATAGTGAGATTAGGTTGTGTGTGGACTTTAGGAATCTGAACAAAGCTTCAGAAAAAAGACAACTACCCACTCCCCTCACTGGATGAGGTCTTGCAGACTATCAATGGATCTCAAATGATATCATTCCTCAATGGTTACTCTGGGTATAATCAGGTAATGGTTAACTGTGAAGACAAAATGAAGACAACTTTCACTACGAAATGGGGAACATTTGCATACAGAAGGATGCCATTCGGTCTAATAAACACTGGAGCAACTTTTCAGCATGCCATGGATGTGGCATTCAAAGATCTAATTGGTAAATGCATTATTGTTTGCATGGACGATCTGACAGTGTTCTCCAGACATCTACTGAACCATGCTGTGGACTTGGCCAAAGTTCTTGAAACATGCATCTGATATGGCGTCTCCCTGAATCCTAGAAAGTGCATGTTCAGAGTTTCAGAGGGAAAGCTTTTGGGACATGTGATCTCTAAAAGAGGAATATCAATCAATCCAGACTGAGTCGAGTCCATTCTGAAGATCACCAAGCCAGGAAGCAAGAAAGAAATGAGGTCTTTCTTTGGGAAGATCAATTTCGTGAGAAAATTTATTACAGGCTTTGTTGAAATCGTGAAACCACTTAACGAAATGATGAAGGACGCCAAAATAGAATGGACTAAGGAGGAAAAGGATGCGTTTTCACAAATCAAGTGATCCATTTCAGAAGCTCCAGTTCTCACCAACCTTGACTATTTAAAACCATTCTATATTTATTCCTTCGCTTCTGAGCATTCTTGTGTGGCTGTCTTAACTCAACGAAGAGAGGAGGTAGAGGAGAGACCGATTGCTTTCATGAGCTCTCTATTTAAGAATGCTGAGATCAAATACCAGTCCCTCAAGAAGCAATCTTTTACACTGGTTCAAGCTGTCAAGAAGTTCTGACATTACATTCTCTAAATCCAAATCATCGTTGTAGTTCCTGACGTTGTTGTGAATTCTTTGCTTATGTAGAGTGAGCTAGGAGAAAGGAGAGGGAAATGGATGGCCATCTTGCAATAATTCAATTTGGAGATACACCCTATGAACCTAGTCAGGGGTACAAGCTTGTCTCAGTCCATGGCGAATGCTAGCGACAACATCATCTGTCAGCAATACACAATCCAGTCCTTCTCTAGCGACCCCTGGTATGCTGATATCGTCTATTTTATGCTCAACAATCGATGTCCAGGGGGGATGAATTCAAATCAAAGGAGAGCCCTGAGAATGAAGAGCTCTCATTATATGTTCAAAGGAGGTTTGCTATATAGGAAGAATTTCGAAGGAGTATACCTATGATGCCTTGATCAGCAAAAGGCTAAGCATGTGATCTATGAGCTTCACGAGAAACATGGCACAAATCATGGGTCTACAGACTCATTGGCACACTAGATCCTCAAATCTAGTTATTACTAGCCTTGTGTGTTCAAAGATGCTCATTAGCATGTGAGAACATGCCACATATGTCAGATTTTTGCATCAAAAGAATGCCATGCAGCCATACCATTGTAACCCGTCTATGAGGTAAGGCCATTTGCCCAATGGGCACTGGATTTCATTGGGGTAATTAACCCAAACTCTTCTGTAGGACACAAGTTTATTTTGACTACTACTGACTAATGCACAAGGTGGACAGAGGCTATACCCTGCAAGAACAACACAACAGAGGTAGTGATCAAGTTCCTCACCGAGTGCATCACTACAAGGTTTGGGGTACCCTTCGCTCTGGTATGTGACAATGGCTCTGCCTTTTCTTCTGCTAAGTTTATTTCTTGGGCTTATGATCACAAAATCGTCTTGAAGTATTCCTCAAACTATTACCCACAAGGCAATGGGGTTGTTGAATCAACCAATAAGAATCTCTTAAGGGTGATTAAGAAACTGTTGGAAAATAATCCTAGAGATTGGCATACTCAGCGAGATTTACATTATGGTCAGATAGGACTAGGATTAAGGCTGCTTTAAAGACTTCACCATTCAAGCTAGTATATGGCCAAGAGCCTATCTTCCCTATCCATTTGTAGATACCTATCCTTGAGTTCATGCAGAAATTCTACTCTAATGACAATAGGATAGAAGTCAGATTAGCTGCTTTGTTGAAATTAAAAGAACAAAGAGATGTCGCCTTACAACAGTTCTTTAGGCACTAGGCTATTGTCAAATGTTGGTTTGACAAAAGAGCCAAAATCAAAGCCTTTAGGATATCAGACCTTGTGTTGTTATGGGATAAAGCTAGTGAGAAGAAAGGCAGTCACCAAAAGTTTGACAAACTTTGGCTAGGTCCTTATCAGATTGCTGAGATCCTAGGAGAAAATTCTTTCCGATTGAGTAGTCTCACTAGAGAACCTGTTCCATTGCCTATCAATGGACAGTTTCTTAAACACTATTTTGAATCATGAATTTGGTACCTCTGCTGGGTGATGCATCTATGTAAATAGTTTCTACTTGTAAATAATTTTTGGGTTTAAATAATTTGCTACTCTTTATGTAAGTAATTTTATCTTTTGTTTGTAAATAATTTTTTGTTTGTTTGTTTGTCCTTTCTTTCTATCTTTTTGTTTCCTTTGTTCTCTTGGTTTCTATTTTTGTCTTGTTCTTTGGGGTTTATCTGTTTCTTTCCATCTTGAAGTGATAGGCTATTATCTGATGCATACTTTGGTTGATCGGAGAGAAGTGGTTTAGATATTTTCATGTTTTATGATTGGATGATTTTCTCCTAAATTCGTTGTTTCATGCTTATTGTCAATAAGAGTTGTGGAAAGTTCTAAAAACAAGGTATAAAGTAAATAACCTTCATTAGATCCCTCTAAAAATATCACAAATCATTAAGATAATCTCCTCTTGTAATGGTATATTTGTCCTAGGATGATAGTGTTGTAAGATTTGAGTGAAAAATCTGATCTCCCAATTGTTGTTATGAGGTGCATGGTAGTTTTCAACCCAGATCAAACGTCAAAAATCTGACATATTGAGAAGGAATTAAATTAAATATCTGAAACTCTATGAGAAAACAAAAAAAAAAGAGAAGAATTATCTGAAAGAGAAAAATACTCAATATGAATGGGTGATTCCAGTATCTCTATCGGGGCTATGGACGCCTGACTGGCAGTAGAGCAATGCTGTGAGGAAACTAGAGGTATCTCCATCGGGGCTATGAATGTCTGACTGGCAACGGAGCAATGCCCATGATATCATTGCACAACAATTAAAGGGAATCAACTCATGTAGCTCAAATCTTGCAAATTGTTGTTCAAAAGGTGAAGAAAACTTTACAAAAGAGTGATGCACAATCAAGCACACACATGGATTTTAGGGGTAGCCAATGATGATTTACATTTCAGATTCTAGCTCAACCTTGGTTGTTATAACAGACCCAACTGGAGTTGTGATGTTCATGAACTAGGAGTTCTGGGTAGTTGAATCCTTCAGTTTCATGAAAATGGTTAAACCATTTTCCTAGCCGAGTCGCCATTTGTTATGCCCTGCATAACCACCCCATTTTGATTTGGAACAAAATGGGTCTCCCCCTTCTCTTTTTGGTTTCTTTTCCTCTGTTATTTTCTTTGCTCTTGGGAGTTCTTCTATTTTCCTCTTGATTTTGTATTATTTGCTTTGTCGAATTTTGGTTCTTCTATTTTTTGTTGGAGTTAGTTTTCTTCTTGTTGGAAATTGAATGAAATAATTATAAGCATTAGTTGATTCTATTATAATATATCTTATGTGCTTCTGAGGACTGATGGAGACTCTATTTTGCACGATCAAATCATGCACATGATGATATTTTCCAAGGGAGCTCAATTGGAATGTATTTCTCAATCCAGTTGGTCATGATTTTCCTTTAAGAAGAAAGTAGGCAAGACCTTGTAGGTTGTCTTGCCTACTAGCAATGCATTTGGCTGACAGGCATCTTTGTTGCCTATCGGCATGACCTCAGATATGTTACAACGATCAGAATTCACATGCAGTTGCCTATCGGCAACACATCAATCATCGTCTCGGTGACTAAGAGTTTCCCATCGGCATAAAAGTCTCCTTCAGAGAAGGGTCTTGGCGAGATCTTTTATGTCTCATCGACCGGTGGCAGAGGGATATTCATAATCGGCAGGATATTTCCTTTGGGGAGAAGTCTCGGTGACTTCTTCATGTCTCACTGACTAGTGCGTAAGGAGCGGGCGCTTTGGCGAGAGTTGTTCCTTCGGCAGGTGGTCTTGTCGAGTGCCTTGAGTCTTGCCAACCACTGACGAGGGGATGCATCTCGATGAGACTTTCACGGCAAGGAGATGTCTTGGTGAGCGCATCGGGTCTCACTGACAAAGCATAGGATGAGGTCTATCGTGGTGAGGTCTAGAAGTCTTGCCGACCCATAAAGCCTCACCAACATATTGCTTCATCGGTGAGAGAATGAGATTGTCACGGTGATAAAAGTGAACTTATGAGGATTCCTCAGCAAAACATAAGGCATCTATGGGATGTCTCCCCGACAAGAGGGTGTTCCAACGACACATGTGAAACGGAGGTGATATCACCATAAGTTTGCCCGACGGAAGAAGGTCCCATGGAAGGTTTGAGCCCGACGATAATTTTTCCTTCGGCAGGAGGTCTAGCTGAAATGAAAAAGTCTTACAAAAGGGGCGCTCTTCGATATGACATGAAGGGCTTGGGGAAAGGTCTCCGCGATGTGAGATTGTCTCGCCAACATAATGAAGGCATTGGCAAAAGGGGATTCCATCGCCATAAGGTTTTAGCGAGATCTTTGTGTCTCATCGAAAGGATATGCCTTCGGGGAGACTGGATGCATTTGGCCTGGTGTCTAAGTAACTTTGAAGGGAGCTCCCTGAAGGACTAAGAGGCTCACCATGATGTCCCATCGACCTGGTGGATTCTGGCCGATAAAAATGAGCTCAGGGGAGAAAAGAAGAGGTCGCCATGAAGTCCCACCGACCTAGTAGGGTCTTACCAATGTAGAATGTGTTCGCCGAGAGAAGAAGGGCTTCGCCACAAGGTTATGCAGATTGGCGACTGTCTTGTTGATAGTTTTTATGAGCTCGATATGACTTCTATAGCTCGCAAGAGGGTCTCATCGACTGTCACGTGTTACGCCGATAGCTCTTAGGAGGCATAGTCGCATCGGGGAGACACAATTAGTGTCCCACCGACATGCGATTCAATGTGGACCACTTTTGACTGACCAAAAATTTGGCATGGCATATGTCTAACCAATCAGGAGGAGCTAAGAGGGCTGACCGATGACAATTTGACCGATTGACTACCACCTTGAAGGAAACCGACAGAATGCAAACCAGATGAACTCATTTTGAGATTGAAGGGCAATGGATCAGCTAGGGGGATAATGTTTGGATCTAAAGGGAGGCCCAATGATGCTTCCTCCTACTTGGGTCTGGGATACATAGCATGTGCCAGATGGCCTCTGGAGAGATATGAACCTTTAAGTTACGGCCTTCAATGTAGTGGGTATCAGGATTATAACGCTGGATAGTAGCATCAACAACCTCTGGGAAATAGTGCACCAGTGGGACCATGTATTGAGGGAGACCACTGTACCAAACTCTATTCACCATAGATTGGTCTGCCTTTGGTGCCAATAACCTTGCACAAGCTGCCTCTCTAAGGGACTTAGGGTTTTTCGTGAGCCTTGGGTTGTAGATATTGTCCCATTTTTCTTCAACCTTTTTTTGGTTTCTCCAATTCTTGGGTCTATTCAGCTCTTTTGTGTAGGCTCTCCTTGGCCTGCTGGGTATACCAGGCGTGGCATACGCCACATCCTTATAGAAATATACCTCTACTGAAGAATGAATAGCCGTAAAAAGCTCCTAGCTAATTTCTTCCTGCATTGGCTGAGATGAAGATTCTGACATTTTTCCTTCTAAAGATTTCTGCAAGTTCCTGGTTAGCTGTGACAATGCTCGGCTTTAGATACATAGAAAGAAAACAACTCTGCACTTTTATTCTTAGCGTTTGTGAAATGAATTTGAAACATTAAGCCTTTTCATGCAAAAATAGCAACCCTTCTCAAGATGGTAGGTGAAGGCATGCCTTTTGCATTTAATTCGGCATGTACTGTTAATTTTGCAAATTGTGCAAAATGAACTGCTTGCTATTTTGAGGCGGCTGGAGTTCATTATTGCATTTGGTAATCATGTGATACACTATGGTCTCCTTGGAACTTGAGCCAAAAATTTACTTGCTAACCTTGTGTTAGCATGCGCTGGCAATTAATATCCCGACCGGAATGATTATGCCAAGCAAAAGATCACAGCTTGAAAAGATATGAATATCGCCTTGGGCTTTGGGATGCGCTTGAGAGATGATACAATAGCCTACGGCCATACATCTCACTGCCAACGAGCGCCACCTTTTTAAAGCTAATTAATCAACTCCATTTAAATAAGCACGCATTGAGTTGTGCTATCAAGGATGTAACTGGCCCAAAAATGTGAGGAAACATAGGCTCACCTTTCAAGATAGTAGCTAGCATAATATCACATTTTTTCGAAGCGGATTAGCATGTGTCTTGTCAATTTTCTATAAATAGGCCAGTAAGCAATGAGAAAAACATACTTAGCATTTGAGAAGTGATAGGTCAATAGCAAAGTCTTAAGCAAGCCTTTTCATAGGTTAGGTGGTAGATAAGTTTGGCATTAGCTCAGAAGCCTAGGGATAGTGTTAGAGCAATGGATACCTTAGTTCGCCTGACTTTGTATAAGTCGCAGACGACATTCCCAGGGGAGATTTCAACTAGGAGACTGAAAAGGATGACATATGCTCCCACTTCGTAGCATCCATGCTTGACATTAGTGTTCCTCGGCCACTTATCTTGAAGCTGGTTAAAGAAATCTTCCCCAAAAAATACTTGAATGGTCTTGGTGAGGTCGTTGCTCATGCTTCCTATGGGATAGGTCTACCATCAGCCAACGACCTACGTCGCTTTATTGAGGAAGAAGTCATTTTCGTTTGGCTATTGTTCCTCAGCGGATTCCACCTACAGACCCATTACTAGCACTAGCAGAGGGTTACTCAGGCCCTACACTTCTTGTTTCACAGCTACAACGTGATACCTTTCTACGACGTAGACTGGTATACTGACTTCAGGAACCTGGTGTTCCCCAAGCCAATAGCGGTTGTGCCAAATGATGTTGTCAATGCTGTTGAAGAACTCGTGGATGAGGAAGAAGTGGATGTTGTAGTTAATGTGTCAATTGCCGCCAGCCATGCCTTTGGATGAAAAACCCCCACCTGTTGTTCAAAATGTGTCTCCCTACCTGCTACTCAAAATACTTGCACATAGTTGTATATAAGCCTGACAAAAAGGCTATCGTATATATAATAGCTCAATATGCTTGTAAATTTTGAAATATGGCTTCCCAGCCACTTTTGTAATGAACAGAACATATATGAATAGATATCTATCGTTTAAAGAAAATCCATGCTCTTTCTTTCATTCTACATTTAAGTTTTTCTAGGCTTGCAACTTTTATTTGTTATTTCTCCGCACATGGGCATGTCTTGTGTAAAGCAACTCTGGTGTTCCACCACCAATAATAATGGGTTAATTCCATAGAAGTACAAACTAATTCAGAAAAAGACCAGCCAAAGAAACGGAAATAAAATAAAAGTGTTATTTACATATGTACAAAGTAGAGCTTAATGCCTAATGGAACAACTTAAGATGAATCCCATTGATCAGGATTCCTAACGGTTCCTATTCCATATTCTCTAGCTCAAAAGAATTTTTTTCTTTGCACCGAATGATTTTAAAGGGATCCTCCCATAGGCTATGAAATTTACTATGTTGACCTGGCTTTGTAGCCCTGCTATCATACTTTAGCACTAAGTCTCCACATTTTAGACCCTAGTCAGAAGCCTTCTTGTCAAACCATCGTTTGACCACTCATTGACGACTTGTCATTAGGGAATTCTCCCTTTTTCCCTGTACTTCCAATAGTTCAGCGAGCCGAACCTCCATGGCTACATTTTGTTCTATCTCAAAAGATTTCAACAACTATATTGCCGAAATTTCCATACAGATGGGTAAGAGCACCTCTTTCCTATATACCAACTCATTAGGTGAAGTCTTAAGGACTTGCTTAGGAGTTATGCAGTTTTCCTAGAGTGTTGTTCAGAGGTTTTTATGTCATTCCCTCTGGTGTTTTGAGCCAATCCTTTTAAGGAGTCAGACTAAGCTTTTGTTCATCGACTCTGCTAGACCATTTCCCTGTGGATAATAGTTTGTTGATGTTTTAAGGAATATACCATTCTTTAATGCGAAGTGACATACCTTTGCACCTAGGAATGCTCTGGCGTTGTCTGAAATGATAGTTTTCGGAGGGCCGAACCTTGTCACTAGTTCCTCGAGGAAATCTACAATTTTCTTTTCTGTTGCGCTTTTAAGGGGAATAGCCTTTGTCCACCTTGTGAAGTAGTCTGTAGCAGTCAAAATCCACTTGTGTCCGACACTAGAAATTGGGTTGATCATTTCGATGAAGTCCAGGCCCCATTGTGCAAAAGGTTTGTCTACCACTATAGGTCTGAAGGGCATTGCGGAATTCTTCCTTCTGTCGGTGAAGAACTGGCATTTTTTACAAGCCCTCACCAAAGAGTGGGAGTCACTGAAAAGTGTGGGCCAATAATAGCCAACACGCATGATTTTAATCACGATGGTTTTGGCGGAGAAATTTCCACCTGTAGTGCTATTGTGGAACGCATCGAGGATCCTCTTCACCTGCTCCGAAGTAATGCATCACAGGAGAACATCATTGAAATTCCTTTTGCAAAGGACTCCTATTTACATATATCCGCAATTCTGCAGCCGGTAATACCTCTTTTTTTGGGACAAGAGGCCTAGCGGATACTTTCCAGTTTGCATGAACCTCATTCTATCAGTCAGCTAACTACCTTCTGATTCTGATTCATTTATCAAGATGAGCTTTGGCTGCTCCTCTGCGATAGGTACCTCCTCACTCTGTGCCATATATTCACACAGTCCTCTTCCTTTAATAGTTTTAGTAGGATTGACTTCAATGTCATATTCAAGGATCTTGGTGATCCAATTAGCCCTTTTTACCATGATTTCCCCCTCCATGATATATTCACACACACTGGAATGTGCGGCATATACTAGCACCTTGTTGTAGGAAATTAGATGATGGAACTTTTTAAGTCCCTTTACTATTGCAAAGGCTTGTTTTTTGACAAAATTATAATTCGCCTCATATTCCTTTAGGGTCCATGAATAGAACGCCACTGGATGTTCCCCCTTTTCTTTGTTATCCTTTTGGGTTAGAACCGTAGCAATACTGGACTTGCTACTGAAATCATACATTATAAAATATTTGGATTGATCCAAATTAACCAGAATCAAGGCTGTGGAAATAGCTTCCTTGACCCTTTCAAAAGCCTCCTGAGCTTCGATTGTCCACTTGAATGTTTGATCTTTCTTCAGCATTAGGGTGATCGACCTAATCATTCCCGCGAAATCGGAAATAAACTTGCTGACGAAATTTACTTTGCCCAAGAAAGACTGGACACATTTCTTATTTACCGGAAGGGGAAGTTCTTTGATAGCCTTTACTTGTTCAGGGTCAATTGAAACACCTTCTCTAGACACAATATGCCCCAATAGCTTACCCTACGGCACTCCGAATACACATTTCTTTGGATTTAGGGAAACTCCGAACTCTTGAAACTTTTGAAAAACTAATTCCAAATGATCAAAATGATCATCTTTAGATTTAGAGAACACAGTAAGGTCATCCATATAGATTAGAATAAACTTATTGATTAGTTTGCTGAATGCGATGTCCATCACCTGCTAGAATGTTGCCCCTGCATTGGATAAACCAAAAGGCATTTTAGCATATGCAAATGTTTCGCACTTTTTGGTGAACATAATCTTGTGCTGATCTTCTTCTTTAACACAGATCTGATTGTAGCCGGAGAAACCATCCAGTAGAGAAAACATTTCTAATCCTGCGACATTTTGTAGGATTGACTCCATAGAAGGCAACAGATAGTGGTCTTTCAGAGATGCTCTGTTTAGGTCTCGAAAGTCCACACACAAGTGGATATCTCCATTCTTCTTTTGGATTGGGACCAGATTCGATACCCAAGTACTATGTTTGATTGGGAAGATAATGCATGACTCAATGAGCTTAGTTAGCTCATGTGCCATTAGGGCCTCAATTTTAGGGTTCACTGGCCTTTTTTTTCTGTCGGACTAGTTTTGCACCTTCTATCAGCTCAATAGTGTGTTAAATGATGCCAGGATCGTAATCTTCCAGATCATCATAGGACCAAGCCACTACTCCATACTTTTCATAGAAACTGATGAGCATTTCCTTATCATGGTGCAGGACATTTTTTTCGACTTGGAGATCCCTACCATTGGAGACCCGAAGGTCTTCATAATCACTTTTGTCTACCACGAACTTCCGCTTATCATTATGGGCATCATTACAATAGAAAAAGTTTTCAAGAGTAACCAATCCTTTCAGGAGTTTATTAGATTTGAGCTGCATAATTTGTCCTTCATATGCCTCAGCGATCTTTGGTTGAAGCTGATCAATGAACTCCCCTAAGTTCTGGATAAACAAGGTGATGTGTTTGTTGCTTTCAAATACTTGCCAACTTTGATCATTTTCAGGGATCACTGATCGGACTAGCACTTGTACTGAATGCTCATTATGAAGCAGGTCAGAAATAGGATCAAACTAAGCACCAATCACATCCATGCAATGTGCATCGCTATTTTGTCTTCAGGGAATGGTCTGAATGTTGAAAGCTTCAAAACCCTCAATCAAGTCCCAGACTCGATGCCAGTAGGATCTCATGTGGACATTCTTTGCTGTAGAAATTCCTCAGACCTGGTTAACTACCAGTTCAAAATCTCTGAACACAATTAATTGCTTAATGCCCATTCATTCTACAAGGCTTAAGCCTTGGACTAACCCTTCATATTCAGCCTCATTGTTTGAACATGCGAAATGAAAGCGGAAAGACCTCAACCATTTTTTTATTTTGCGGGGATATTAGATATACCCCTACTCCAACACCTACTTTGCTTATTTCTCTGTCAAAGTATAGTGTCCATAGCTCATTTTCCTGGTTACCTTTGGATCCTTTGGCAACCCTTGGAAGCACCTGGTCTTCATCATAAATTACATATGTGCCCAATCATGTAGCATGATAATTGCCAAAAGGATCATTGTTTATGTGTTCACTCAATAGAACATCTTTATCATTCTGATCTCCGCTCACCTTCTCTTCCTCTAGAAATTCAACGCAATACATTTCTTGCTTGGTGATAGAGGTATGCGTTGCTTCAAAATTGATCAAGGCCTCATCCGCCACATGTTCGGAATGTAGATCCTCCTATTCTATCTTCATTTTCACGTCGTGCTTGGTCCTAAGTATCAGATGTGACCAATCCAAGGACATGTATCCACCCACCTTTGAAGTAAACTCTCAGGATAGACAGAGACCAAACATAGGAAGAACATCTATGATCAATGTGTCTTGAGGGACCATGATACTAGGGTAGGCAAATAGAGTTAAAGGAAGTGCTTTGATGACACCTACAATCTCAACTTTATTTTCATCAAACTGCATCACCCCTCTTTTCATAGGTTTGTAGCTGAGTCCCAAAGATTTGGCTATCTATTTAGGCATAACCGTTGTACTAGCGCCATAATCAATCATAGCGTTGTGTAATAACTTCTTTCCTACAATGAGAGTCAAGAAGAAGGGCTAAGGTTTTGACCTACTTTTGTCCTCGGTAGGAGATTCCTTTGTATTGTTTGTAAGAACCTTTGCTGGCAGTATGAGACAAACAACCTCTGGACTGGCAGACGGCTCTGTTGATGATGGGTTGATCTCTTCTTGAAGCACCTTTTGTAATAGCGTCTTATGTTCTAGGATAGCTAGAATGTCCCACAAAGACACATTAGCGGATGATTTTTTCAATTTCTCTACCACATTAAAAGGTGGCAAACTCAGAGATTTCTGCTCCTTGGTTCTTGCTATAATAATCTCCTTCTGTAGTTCAGAAGGTGAAGGGATGGTTGAAGCACTGGTAATTTGATCGAACATGCCTTTGAGTTGCGGGTTGTCCAAATGTGAAACAACTGGCTCACCGATGAATCTCCTCTTTGAGCATGTGTTATAGTTAGACTGCACCTGCGGTGTTTTGGATATGAATGTTTCATTAGTAAACATCATTTCTTCTTCTTCCATCTAGGAGAAAAGTGCATGATCAGGAGCAATATCTGATTCTTGTTCTAAAGACATTCCTTGCATTTGCGTAGTAAGGACCGCACTCTCCATTTGTGGTGAAGTATATACATAACCTCCATCTTCCATTGTCGTGCCTTGGCTGAGTTGCTTTGCCACCTTCTGTTGTAGGTTGCCACGCGAACAGTTCTGGGGCATATGTGCATCGCTACAAGGCAAACACCACAGATTGATGTCATCAATAAGATTGTTCTGCCCTGCGGTCAATACCCTACTCGAGCTTGGTGACGCACTCGTCAATGGAGTAGGCACCGACACCATTTGGTTTGTAGTCGGCGTTGGTGGATTAGTGTGAGGCGCACCCTGATATTGATTTTGCTGATAAGTAGACTACCAGCCTTGATAGTTTTGATATGCGGGCCATGGGGTTGTTGCTTGGTTTTGCTTAAGAGTCATTATGTCATTTTCCATGGTTTGCAACATCTCTTTGAGGTCGCTTATTTTATCCCTAGAAGAACCTGATGTAGAAGCCACATTTTCAGGGGTGGCCGCATATGAGTACATTGACTGGGTAGTTGCGGGTGCACTAGTTGACGCAACCTATTGAGCAGAGATTGATATTTAAGGAAATATCAACATAATAGGTCGAGGAGGCAATTTTACGCAATCTATCAAATGATTCTCAGCTTTGATAGCAGTACCATAAGCATCTAGTAGAGTAGCTCCTCCCAAAGACTTGATCATCACAAAAATGTCAAAATGGATAGACTTTAGATAAAATATAAAAGTTAATTCATGAGTCGGGCTGATGGTAATAGGGATCCTCTACAAATTGCGTGAAATCGGGCATTGAAGTTCGTTAGAGCCTCCTGGGGGGCTCGTTTTATAATGGATAGATGGTAATACAATGAAGAACGATCTTTGTCATTTGAGAACCTTTCATAAAATTGATCACCGAGCTCGTCCCAAGTGCGAATTGAATTAGGAGTTAGTGTTTGGTACCAATCCAGAGCCTTGCCTTTGAAAGACACGGTGAGGAGCCTTAGAGCTACATTCTGCGTTGTAATACTGTATACCAGATAAACGTCTGCTACATCCTACAAATGTTCTGCTAGCGTTTTTGAGCTATCTCCGACAAATTTGGGAATAGCTTTCATAGCTGAAACTAGGATAGCACCCCAGACAGCAGGCGCTACCGGGGCTACTAGGGGACTTCCGGCGTCCCATGCTACGTAGTTTCTATTGGCGGTTGGAAACATGGTGAGAGGAAAGGGTGGTGGGAATGGAATGGTTACCAGCTGATTAGGGACCTGGACTGTCCCTAGTAGAGGTACTAGTAAACTGGGATTGTCTGCAGTTTGGGATCTAGTTACAGGTCGATGGCTCATACACCCTTCTACAATGCAATTTCATTAAGTTCGGGTCCCACCAGGAATGCCAGAAAAAAAACAAACTATTGACGCCAAAATTTGATGAGGTAACAGAGTCTTATGGGAAACTCAGTTTAAGAGGGACCCTTTGCGCTAAACTGAGAAACCTCCAGATTTTTAGAGAAGCCAACTTCTTCTATAATGGGGTTTGGAAAGGGAAAAAGAAGTGGATATAATAAATTAAAGTCTAACCTAAGGCGATGCACCAAGATTTGATGATCGACACAATAAATCATAGATTTAAGGGCCTAAATGGTGTTGTATTCCAAAACATCAAAGACTTAAAATTATAGCATAGACATTTCATTTATTGACATAAAATAATATTGCATACATTCTCACTACCAAGAAGAGTCATTAGACATGGTCTAAGTAAGCAAACTTGCATCCAACATATATAAAAGCTTTTTAAAATGAAGTGTCAAGACAGTATAAAGCATAGTTCACAGTTTAATCAAAAGCATGAAAAATAGAAAGGCTGAACAATTGGCACAGTCTGAAAGTTTTGCAATTTAAATAAAATAGTAATAGAGGCATGGTGTCTTTCTCTAAAACCAGCATGTTTTTCTCCAGTTCCGGTCATTTTCTCATGAAAAAAGAAAGTATATATAGTAGGAAAACCTCCCACCGCTTCGGAGAATAGTAACAAAAAAGATCTCGTGATCTTCTACAATGATGCCTGAATCAGAATATTCTCAAGGCCGTTACAATAGCATCGAGCCGGAACATAGCATCTAGTCATTCTGTGCACAGGTGCATCCTCAGTAATGATGGCGGTGGTCCCAGCTAGGCTTGATCAGACAAGTGTCATCCATTGCTGCGAATGATTATGACAAGCAGCAACCAATAGCATTATCTAGTTCATCTAGCTTATCACCCGCATAATAGATCAGCAGTTAGGCATGTGGCAGCCTTTCACTGCCAGTATGAACCTTTCTCCCATCGCTGCAAAGGATTTGTGAAAATGCAACACATGTCGAATGGGCTGAGAACTTTATCACAGTAGAGGGAACGCTCCATCAGTCAGGCGTAAAAAGATGTGTGGCAGCACTTCGCTGACCACGGTTGCTATTTCATCCCCGCATTGAAAGATTTGTGAACGGTTGCCACGTAGCAAGATGTGGGGCCCGCCAACACCTTTTAGGAATGAAGGCTTAGTGGAAGCATTTCGCAGCCCGACGAGGCCTCAAGGAAAAAAGAAACAAATGCATCCCATAACCGTGACATGTGGAAACATAGCGGAGTTTCCTAGGATCCAAAAGGAATGTCGATACCCGAAGCTGCGAAGAGTAGATGCACAAAGCAACAGATCAAAACTTTGATAAAAAAGCCGAGTAAACTCGGCAATGCACAAGCCGACGCACACACAATACAAAAAAGATAAACCCAAAGGGAGTTGCTCAAATATTTATTTAACAATAATATTAATAAACAAAAAGAAAGACATATTGAAGACACCTTGAAGTTATATAGTAAATATAAAATAAAATAATACATTCAATTTTATGTATATATTTATTTAATTCTCAAGCTTATCAATCTACTATGTACAAGGACATAGTTTTTTGAAAATAACTGAAATAATCTCTCATAGAATAGTCCAGATTGGGGAAAATAAAGTATAATTCAGACATTTACAACCAATAGTATCAGTAATGTTGTATGCATATAAATATATATATATACATATATATGCAAATATATATAAGTATATATATATATTTGCAAATATATATAAGTATGTATATATATATATATCTTTATTTTGTATTTATAAATCATTAAAAATCAAATTACTTTTCCCTAGTGAATAATGAAATTTTAAGTGTTTAAAAAAAAATCAATAATTTTTATAACCCCTATCGGCCTTCCTTAAGGAAGGCGCTACCTATGGGAGGCAGCGCCTCCTCCATAGGCTATGACCTGTGGGGGAAACATTACCCCCCAACTGCAACCCCTCCCCATGGGAGAGATGGGTGGGTGAAGAAGGGAAGGCGTAAGCCTCCCTCTCATCTCTGCCAATGCCCAGGCCCCTTTTTTTAAAAAACAGAAAAAATAAACAATTTAAAACCAGGAGAATAAACATGGTCGTTGATATGGCTTGAATAAAATTATAGGTGTTGAATATATAATCTTATATATATAGGTATGTATGATGAAATTTCATACACACACACACATATATTTTTTCTTACATTTTATTTACAATTGCAAAAGTTATCTTTTGGCTGAGAAAGAGATTTTACAATAATCTAGGTTTAGATTCACGCATGGTAAAGCATAAAGTAAATTTTAACTATTCTTGTATAAGGTTCTTCACAGAGAATAGAAAAGTGTAAAAGAAATTATTAAAAAGGTGAAGTAATTTATTAAACTTTTAGAGATACAAGATGCATCTATAAATCATTATCAAAAATGTAAAAAGATTATTCACAGACAATCATTTTTATTTTCTTGCAAAAGAAAAACAATGGGGCAATAAAGGAACCTGGTATTTGCTTTCCCAAAAGAACTTTCTCTTCTTGTACCCTTGCCCTATCTTTTGGAGCTCTCCTTCACTATGTACTTTCCTCTATTTTAGAATTGATTTTTCCAGTGCAATCATCTTCTTCTTTTTTTTCTTGGCTTCTTTTTCTCTTTTCAACTTCCAAGAAAATATAGACTAAATCTATTCTATTGTGCAAGTTTCATTATTTCTAGAAAAGAAAGATCAAGAAAGTATATTTTGTTGCCATTATCCCATTTCCCTCTTTTTAAAGATTTCCCAAACCTAACCTTGAAATTCCAATTAAATTCAATTTCCCATGCTTCCTTTCTTTATCAAAAATTAACTTTTAATTTCACTATATTTATTTATCTCCAAATAAATAAGTAAATGAATACCACTTTATTGTAAATAAAATATTACCTTTCTAATATAAATAATAATTTACCAACTAATAAACAACTTCAGTAAAATTGTTTTCACTCAATAAAGCATGTGCATTTATTTGCATAGTAAAATTCTTTAAGCTAAGTTAATTTTTATTATTTCCATCACACCTTTTTATTTCTTCTTCATAAATTAAAATAAACATTCTGAAAAACACACCATTATGCATTTAACTAATTCTTCTATTTTACTATGCTTTTATTTCCACTTTATAAAATTAAATAAACACTAAGAAAAAATACAATTATGCATCCAATTAAATTAAAACTCCATGCATTTAAATGACACTACATGCACGTGTGTGTATGTGAGAGTTTTGTTCCTACTGCACCCTTCCAAGAAGCTAACCTTCTCTCCTTAGCCACACCCTTGGTCTTCAACGACCTGCATCTCAATACCCTCAGGCACACATCAATAGATTAGTATCCTCATAAAGATATAAATCATAACATTAAAACTCGTGAATTCAAATAACATTTTCCTTTTTCCATCATGCTCAAAATAAATTGCATTCTAAGCATTCAAATTTTCTAAATTAAAGCAACATTTCATATTTCAACACACCAAATATACCATAGTATTCATTATGAATTCTACCACACACATCCAATCATATATCAAATCCACACAAAGCCAAAAAAAAAGCAACAGAGTTCGAGACATGACATCCTTCCCCACTTGGAAGAGACATCATCTCGATGTCTTACTACAAACATCCACATCAAAGAGTCTGAAGTATCAGTCTATCATAAGTCTCAACATGCAAGAAAAGAAAAAGTAAACTAGAATCTCAAATGAGGAAAAGATCTATTAATGTCCTTAGCATTCTCCCAGGTGGCATTATCCATCAAATATTGGTCCCATTGGACCCTATACTACATAATATCTTGATTCTACAACTTAATGTTGAACTCTTCCATTATCCTAACAAGATCCACTAGCATCACTCTTGGGTCCTATAACTACAAGGTACACCAATCAAGGATATGAGCAACATATAGATGATAGGACTTAAGTACTGAGACATGAAAGACATTGTGGATCTAGGATAGAGCTGGTGGCAGAGCAAGCATGTAAGCAACTAGATTAACAACCTCCAAAACATCAAAGGGTACAACAAATCTAGGGCCTAGCTTTGAGTTCTTGTCAAAAGAGATTGAACTCTTTTGTGGTTGAACTCTCAGAAAGACCTTGTCTCCCACAGAAAACTATCTAAAAGTCTTGTTCTTATCTGCAAGACTCTTTTGTCGATCTAAAGCTTACTTCAACTTTTCTTTGATGAGCTTCATCTGATCTTCCATCTCTCTTAACATTTCAGGTCCAATCACAATCCTATCTTCCACCCTATCCCAACTAATGAGTGTCTGACATTTATGGCCATACAGAGCCTCAAAAGGTGCCATACCCAAAGAGGTGTGGTAGGAGTTGTAGGAAAACTCCACTAAAGGAAAATACTCCTCCCACCTATGTTGATGTTCCATACGATACATTTGGAGGAGATTCTCCACAACCTGATTCACCCTCTCTGACTGACCATCGATCTGAGGATGATATGCAGAGCTAAAATTCAGTTTGGTTCCCAGGGAAGAGTTTAGTGTAGTCCAAAATCTGGAAGTCATCCGAGTGTCACAATTTAAAATGATTATCTTTGTCACTCCGTGCAGTCAGAAAATCTCTTGCACAAACTTTCTCGCCAAAACCATCGAACCATCCTTGAGATTCCCTAGGATGAAGTGGGCTACTTTTGTCAAATTTTCCACCACAACTAAGATGGTATCATGTCTATTCATAGACATCAGCAACCCCTAAATAAAATCCATAATTATCACCTGCCACTTATATTCTGGCACCCTAGTGGGTATAAAAGTCTTTTTAGATGAACATGCTCAGCCTTGACTCGCTGGCACTCTAAGCATCAGGCTACAAATGCAATTACATCTCTCTTGACTCCTGGCTAGAAGTATAGTGGCCTGAGTCCTTCCATCATTTTAGTAACACTAGGGTGTCCTGAGTATGGTGCATTGTGGAACTCCTCTAGCACCAACTCTCTCAATCCTACAAAATTAGGAATATACATACGACCTTGGAACCTCACGAGTCCATCAGACTCAAACACATAACCCACAAATCTATGATCTGAAGGATCCTGCTCTAGGGCTTGTTTTACCCTTTTGAAATGCTCATCCCCTAGTAAGGCCTGAATCACATGTTGCCTAAAATTGGATTTTATCGTAACCATGCATGCAAGATGTCTTCTTCTACTCAGGGAATCTACTACCATATTTTCCTTTCCCTTAATGTACTTGATGCCAAAGTCATACTCACTCGAAAATTCCAACCATTGTCTCTAGCGGGCATTCAGGTTGGGTTGACTAAAGATATACTGCAATCCGACATGATTTGTTTTTAACTCAAAGGGATTTCCTAGGAGGTAGTGCCTCAACACCTGTAGAGCATGTACTATGGCCACTAACTCCAAATCATGTGGTGCATAGTTTAGTTCATGTTGTTTTAGCTTTCTGGACTCCTATGCCACCACTTGTCCTTGCATGAGGACTGCTCCTACTTCATCCCTCAATGCATTTGTAATCACCATGAAATGCCCATTCAGGTCAAGCACAACCAAAATAGGTGCAGAAGTGAGTTTCTCTTTGAGCAACTGAAAAGATTTTTCACATTAGTCACTCCACTCAAATTTCTTCCCTTTTCTCTGGAGTGTTGTAATGGGTGCTACAATTGATGAGAACCCTTGGACAAAACTCCTATAATAATTGACAAGCACCATGAAACTACAGACTTCATAAACATTTTGCAATGCTGGCCACTCCAATATTTCCTTGATTTTATCTGAGTTATGGCTATCCCATCTGCTAAAATAGCATGCCCCAAATAGTGCACCTCAGACTGATAAAAGGTACATTTGGACATTTTTCCATATAACTTATGATCTCTCAGTCTCTACAACATAATCCTCAAGTTTATGTCATTCTCTTCCTCTAACTTAGAATATATCAAGTTATCATCAAGGAAGATTAAGAAGAAATTATCCAAGCAGCCCTGAAAGACACTGTTCATTAGATTCATAAACGCTGCAGGGGCATTGGTTAGCTCGAATAGTAACATTGTGAATTTGTAGTGCCTGTATCTTGTTTCGAAAGCAGTCTTGTGAATATCCTCATCTTTTATCCTCCACTGATGGTACCCCGATCTCAAGTCAATTTTTGAGAATACCTTAGCATCTTTTAACTGATCAAACAAATCATCAATACGAGGGAGCATGTATTTGTTCTTGATAGTAACATTGTTGAGCATCCTGTAATCAATGCATAACCTTAAGGTCCCATCCTTCTTTTTCACAAATATAACGGGAGCTCCCCATGGCAACACACTTGGCCTAATGAAACCATGTTTCAACAATTCCTCCAATTGGGCCTTCAATTCATATAACTTTGTGGTGTTCATTATGTACGGTGCTTTAGACTAAGGTTCCGCTCCAGGTAGCAAGTCTATAGAAAATTCAAATACACACTTAGGCGGTAGCTCGGTCAGCTCGTTAGGAAAAACATCCTAGAATTCTTTTAGAATGGGATGATCATCAACTGATGACTTTGTTTCCTCAAGATCCCTAATTTTTATTGCATAAATGGTGCATCCTTTTCAGCTTTCCTTTAACTACATAGCAGAGACCTGCTTGAGCTCCAAAGGCCTTTTTACACCACAAATTTTGACATGATTTTCATGATCATCAAGACACTTCACTGCTTGCTCTTCACAATCAACAATGACCTTATGTTTGGTAAGCCAATTTATCCCTAAAATTACATCATAAGACCCCAAAGGTTCTACATATAAATTGACTTGTGTTTTGAGACTAGGGAGTTCAAGTTCACTACAAAATAGGAATTTCTCTACCTTCCTCTCTACCTGGTTCCCATACTAAACTTTCCATGAATTTTCCATATAGCCCAGCTTAACAGCTAGTCTAGATACAACATGAGGATCAACAAAACTATCAGTGGCACCAGTATCAATCAAAATAGAAACAGGGCATCCAAAAAGTTTACCCAATAGCTGGATAGTGTAGCCTGATAAATGACTTGGTGGTTATCAATAGTTGCATGAATATGATGTTGATTCATGTTATTCTTCCTATTCACCCTCTGAGGGCACACACTAGCGTAATTCTCACCACCACAAGTATAACAACCTCCATGAGGTGCCTTAGGCCTATCAGAGAAATTCCTCCTGTTATTTTTATTTTTATTATAATTAGCCTTCTTATTGTTGCCCTGATTCTCATCATTTTGATCCTAAGAATTATTTCCCCTTTTTAGATTCCTGATCTGCCTACTATTATTTCCCTAATTATCCTTATTTCCTTGGTTACTCTGATTATCCTGATTACTGTTACCCTGGTGATTTCCTTGGGGTTTCTTTTTGCCATATTTAGCATCTCTGATTTTCCCGTAGTTTGCAACCTGCTACATTTTATGCTCTTGCTTAAGTGCCAATTCAAAGGCCTCGTCCATGATAGCAGGTCCATGAATGTCCACCTCATTTCCAATTTGCAGCCTAAGCCCCAAAATGAATTTTTTCAATTCAAAACCTCTCATCATGCTAGTACTAGGGTACGTACTTAAGCAAGTGAGAGAATTTCTCCTAATATTGTGTCACTGTCATTCCTCCTTGAATGAGCACCTGGAATTATATCATCTTTTTATCAAAATAGGACTATGGAAGCCACCTCTTTCTGAATATTTGCAAGAATTGATCCCAAGTCACCTTACCATGCAAAAATTGCCTATCATCCCTTTCATTTTCCCACCAAGTGGCAGCTTCACCGGTGAGCTGGTATGACCCCCATTCAGCCTTAGTTTCATCGAACAAGTTCTGTAGGGAAAAATACCTCTCCATTTCAATGATCCAAGCTTCTACTCCATCCCCAAAATATTTTCCATCAAACTTTGGTGGCACGACCTTCTTCAGGTCCTTACCCAATTCTTCAGCTACTTTCCCTAGCTTACTTTGATTTCTTTTAGTCTCAAGGTTTTCTCCATTTGGTTCATTCCTGTTGTTTTCACTTTCACTAGGATTCAACCCAGATGGCCTAGTTTGTCTTGCCTATTCTAGGTTGTCAATCCTAGCCTTTTGTCTACTCAAAATGGCCAAAATCTTATCCAACTTATCATTGGGATCACCACGGGATCCTCCTCCCCATTGATAGTATCTACCATCCATTAGGAGTTACTCTGGAAAAGCATAGCATCAAGTGTAATTAGGCATAGGTCCTAGAGTTGAACCTTGTTGCTCTAATACCAAAATGTAAAGATCGAATGATTTCCATTCCATACACAATGCAGTAAATGAGTAACATTCTTTTCAAGTAAGGAGACAGAGGTACATCTATAACATGATATATCCATAACATGTATTCCATGAGTTATCCATAAATGCTCAAGCAATTTCATATAACATTATCAATGTACATACACCATTATGGGTGTTACAAATCATCTATTTCAATGATACAATAAACAAATAATCTATTTCAATGATACAATAAACAAGTTTACATAAATGTTATATTCATGAAATAAAGTTACAATGTACAAATTGGCTATGCAAGCCATTAAGAAATGGTATAAGAAATATATCCATGACAAGTGAATCTTTGATCCTCATCTGCATTGACTCCACTAGTCTTCTTGCGTTGAGGCCAAGAGTGCGGTTAAGGTGCCTTTTCCACCCAACCACGAAGCACATGACTTCCTCGGGTTCTTCCTATCTCGAAGAAATCCCCAACCCTGCATGAGGAGCCTAACAACCTAGAAAAACATAGCAGGAGGGAACTCTTGATGCAATCCTGATGCCTATATGCATTCCTATACTAAGAATAACATATTTCTTGCAATAGGAGGTGGTAGAGACCTACATAACATTTAATTATATGTTGTTATTCTATCTATTTCAATGGTACATTGCTTGGCCAAGCATAAATAAAAATAAATGATAGCTTTAGAAAAGGTACAACTATCGTCTTTGTGGGTCGACCTTCGGCAACCTTTCCCGAAAGTCTACTCATAATGCATAAATTCACATAAACCACATAAATGCATAAACTCAAGCATTTTATATGCAGCATTTGCGGTAACATATAACATTCCAAAATTTCCATGTCTCCTTGTTCAGAAAATAAAATTCCAATATATAATCCCATAAAATGGTTATGTCTTAACCCAAATTTGTAACTTTCCAAAGTTTACCATTTCACAAATAGAAACATCACACTATTCACAGTTTTACCACAATTTTATTTTAATAATAGTTCATAGCCTTGCATACATTTTGAAGGTAAAATATTTTATATAGAAAAACAGACACATTTCAAGGGAAATAAATTATCATTCAGTAAAACGTACTTGTAGGAGTAATTCAGGAATTTTTCTTATTAACCAGAAATATTGTGTCACTCCAATCACAAATTTAACAATAAGATATTTACTGATAAAAGTAAAACCAAAATTCTATTTCTAGTGCCTTTTTAGAATACACAAATAACAATCTACTATAGTAATGAATCAACTGATAGTAAAAATAAATAGGGTAATTTGTCTTTTCCAATTTGAAATAAAAACTAACACATTCATATGCTCTAGTATAAAAACATATTTATAAGTTTTTGATTTGCCTATATATGTTTATGTTTATATTTATCTATATAATAATTTCAAATTATACATTCAAGGGTATATTTTACCACACAGGTGAATAGTTTTCCTGATTGACAGAAAATGTAACTAAAAACAAATAGAGTAAAGGTAAATATTTAGGGTCATATATTTGTATGTGATTATACTAAAACTTAATTTAATAAGGTGGTAGTACAATAAGATTTGAGTCATTCTCCAATTAAAATAAATTCCAATGGTAATATTAATAAACAAAAAGAAAGACATATTGAAGACACCTTGAAATTATATAGTAAAAATAAAATAAAATAATACATTCGAGTTTATGTATATATTTATTTAATTCTCAAGCTTATTAGTCTTCTTTATACCAGGACATAGTTTTCTGAAAATAACCGAAATAATCTCTCAGAGAATAGTCCAGATTGGGGAAAATAAAGTATAATTCAGACATTTACAATCAATAGTATTAGTAATGTTGTATATATATAAATATATATATATGCAAATATATATACGTATATATATATATATATTAATATCTTTATTTTATATTTATAAATCATTAAAAATCAAATTATTTTTCCCCAACGAATAATGAAAGTTTAAGTGTTTAAAAAAAAAATCAATAATTTTTATAACCCTTGTCGGCCTTCCTTAAGGAAGGTGCTACCTATGGGAGGTAGCACCTCCTCCACAGGCTACGGCCTATGGGTGAAATGTTACACCCCACCTGCAGCCCCTCCCCATGGGAGAGATGTGGGGGTGGGGAAGGGATGGCATAAGCCTCCCTCTCATCTCTACCAACATCTAGGCCCATTTCTTTCAAAAAAAGAACAATAAACACTTTTAAAATAGGAGAATAAACATGGTCATTGATAGGGATTGAATAAAATTACAAGTGCTGAATATATATATATATATATAATGAAATTTCATGTACATATATATATATAATTTTACTTACATTTTATTTATGGTTGCAAAAGCTATCTTTCGGTTGAGAAAGAGATTTTATAATAATGTGGGTTTAGATTCACGTATGGTAAAGCATAAAGTAAATTTTAACTATTCTTGTATAAGGTTCTTCAAAGAGAATACAAAAGTGTAAAAGAAATTATTTAAAAAAGGTGAGGTAATTTATTAAACTTTCAAAGATACAAGATGCATCTATAAATCATTATCAAAATTGTAAAAAGATTATTCATAGAAAGTCATTTTTATTTTCTTGCAAAAGAAAAACAATGGGGCAATAAAGCAACCTGGTATTCGCTTTCTCAAGAGAACTTTCTCTTCTTGTACCCTCGCCCTATCTTCTGGAGCTCTCCTTCACTATGGGCTTTCCTCTATTTTAGAATTGATTTTTCTGTTATCCCATTTCCCTCTTTTTAAAGATTTCCCAAACCTAATCTTGAAATTCCAATAAAATTCAATTTCCCATGCTTCCTTTCTTTACCAAAAATTAACTTTTAATTTCACTATATTTATTTATTTCCAAATAAATAAGTAAATGAATACCACTGTATTGTAAATAAAATATTACCTTTCTAGTATAAATAATAATTTACCAACTAATAAACAACTTCAGTAAAAGTATTTTCACTCAATAAAGCATGTGCATTTATTTGCATAATAAAATTCTTTAAGCTAAGTTACTTTCTATTATTTTCATCACACCTTTTTATTTCTACTTCATAAATTAAAATAAACATTCTGAAAAACACACCATTATGCATTTAACTAATTCTTCTATTTTACTATGCTTTTATTTTCACTTTATAAAATTAAATAAACACTCAGAAAAACATACAATTATGCATCCAATTAAATTAAAACTACATGTATTTAAATGACACTACGTGCACATGTGTGTATGTGAGAGTTTCGTTCCTACTGCACCCTTCCAAGAAGCTAACCTTCTTTCCTTAGTCACACCCTTGGTCTTTGACGACCTGCATTTCAATACCCTCAAGCACACATCAATAGATTAGTATCCTCATTAAGATATAAATCATAACATTAAAACTCGTGAATTCAAATAATATTTTCATTTTTCCATCATGTTCAAAATAAATTGTATTCTAGGCATTCAAATTTTCTAAATTAAAGAAACATTTCATATTTCATCACACCAAATATACCATAGTATTCATTATGAATTCTACCACACACATCCAATCATAAATCAAATCCACACAAAGCCAGAAAAACAAAAAGCATCAGAGTTTGAGACGTGACATTTCACACCATTATACTAATGATTTTATGGAACTATGTATGATAAATAAATCCACTTTGAAGTATTAAAATACATAAAATGGTAGTTGACATTCTCACCACCATTGTCTATGTACAAAACCATGATATATTTCTCTTAGTATTTTTTCACAAAAGATTAGAAGTCCTAAAGGAAATTAAAAAAAACTCAAAATTTTGTTAGAGAAAGTGCGCCTAATTATACTTAGAAAAGTCATCAATAAATTTTAGAACATATCCAACCTTATTAAAGGAAGGATGTGGACATGGACTAGCCATATAATTAGAAAAGTGGAGAAAAGGAAGAAAGGCATAGTCCACAATTCCAAAAAATTAAAATAGAAAGAAGTAGAAATAATATGGAATCCTCAATCAAGATCCTAGTGTTTGGAAGAGACACAAAAGAAGCCGCAAAGCATATATTCTTATTAGAATCACTATGGGAAAGATAGGATATTGATGAAGATAAACCAAAATTACTTGAATTTGTCTCTTCACTAAGGAAAGAAGTAATAGACTAGTATAAAAAGACATATCCAAAACATGGGAAAAGTTGGAGTAAGGTGAAACAAGATTTCCTACAAATTTTTGACACTCCAGATATCCCAATAAAGAGTGTGAGAAAAATGAGGGACCTATTCCAAGGAGAAGAAGAATCAATAAAAGCATATGATAAAATATTTAAAGAAGTATGCCACAAATTGGAAGAACCCCTCACTGAGTGACAAAAGATAGAATGGTTCATTTTTGGATTGCAGAAATATATAAGAGAAGATTTGGATGGAATAATATTCAATACCTACATAGACCCAATCACTATGAACTATTGTATTGAGCCCAAAACTTGGTGCAGACCTCAGAAAGATGATATAAAGGAAAATATTGAGGAGTTGTAACTAGCGATAGAATAACTAACCATATATAAAATGCAATTTTAGCAAGGGGAGACATAAGGAAAAAAAAAGAAATTTGGTGCACATATTGATCAAGGGAAGTTCACCTTTGGAATGATTTTACTAAAGCACACAGAGAAAGAATGACAACTACACTACATGTAGAATTGAAGATAGTATCAGCTAAGAAAACCTCCTATTATGAAACTTGCCAAGAATGGGATAGTTACCTCACTAAGGACTATCTTGCAAATCAATTTCAAATCTAGAACACCAAGAGCCATCCTAAACCTAGATGTCCTATTAACCATAACTATGATTCAAACATAGACGGAAACATGGCATATGTTAAAGTATTAGTGAAAAGACCTCTATAAGATGTAGGTTATAGAAAACCACCATGGAGAGACAATAAAAGTGCAAATGAATTACAAAATAACCCACCAAAATATTACATGGGAGATAATAAACAATCATATTACAAAGGAGGAAGAGGACATGATAGAAACAATCACTAGATAATTGATACCACATGTTACAACTATGGAAAAGTAGGTCATTATGCCATAGAATGTTGGCTATAGAAAAGAAGAAAATGTCCTTTTTGCAAAGATGATTTACATGATATATTTAGATGTGATAAGGAATAATAGTACTATCAAAATATAAAACATTCTAGAAGTGATGATCTATAAGACAATAAAGGAGCTAGAGTGATTAGAAGAGTATCACAAGGATTCAACAGTTGTTAGTTGGAAAACGATATACAAACACCAATCCAAAGATTTGTAACTAAGGGTATGGTCCCATGGAGGGGGGCTTCCTTAAAAATCTCAGTGTATGCTACTTAGCTTTTTTAGGAATATTTTAAAGTTTTTGGTCCCATGGATTTAATCTTGCAATTCTGCTTAAAATTTTAAACTCCAAAATTTAAGGAATGAACTGTAGTGCTTTGATAAAAAATAATAAATAAATAAAAATTCTCTCATTTTTATTTTCTAATAAGAATTGAAAATTTTAGATGAGGGACAAGTGGCATAAAAAACTCCTAAGTTGTAGGGGCAATTTCTATCCCTGCCACAATTTCACCAGCTGAAATATTCATTCCTATATTGTAGGGGCTCCTATTTTTTTGGAAAAGATTCCAATTAATCCCGTAGCACGATTTTTTTTCCCATGGGATCTCCTGCTCCATGGAAATAGAAGCCCAAGCCCCCCCATGGAACCATGCAATAAGTGGAAATAATATTTTGGAATATAAGATTAGGAAGATATAATGTACTATAAGGATACTATCTAAGGGCCATATATCATATTGTAATTATAAGTATGTAAGAAGATACATTCATCAGTAAGCAAGAGAAGTAGAATATAGAAGATAACCTAGTATAAGATTGACTATAATGGAGATATAAGGAATGTAATGAATGATTATTGATATAGTGAATATAAGGAATACTAAATTCTGATCTATCTAATGTGTATATTCTATTTTATTTTGATTTACAATTGGGCTTGTATCTGGAATACCTTATTGTGTTACCTCAATAGAACCTACTTTGGGGTCGTAGACTACAACTAGTAGAGATCTTTTAGGCATAGAACTCCGGTCTATATCCATCACATTTCTTGCTAACATTGGTTCTTTTGTTGGGACACTGGTTAGGCTCTGTTGAGGCTTGCTAGAAAAATTTTCAAATCCTAAAACTTTTACCAAACCAAACAACATATGACAAAATCATTATAATCAATTAAAATTTAATCTTCTTGATGTCTACTGTGTGAGAGGGGGTTAGACGCCAAGGGGATGGTAAATGGAAAGGGGGAAAAGGTTCAAAGAGACCTATGAAAATATATGTATGTTAATCAAAACTACCAAATAACTACCATGGGACATAATATAGGAGTAATGCAATCCCAAATATTAAACTCCCATGGTTAAGATAAATAAAAGAAACATATAGGAGATTAAGAAATGAATTAATTTACAAACTAAACGGCTAGCCCTAACAAAGAGTAGAAAAGACACAAACAAGTATCAGAAAAAGAGGAGAGGCATAGGAGAAGAATGGAATTAATAGAAAAATCTATCTAGGCTAGAGCATGTCATTATGAGTGTTTTTTAGCACGTCAATGTGGGTGCAACCATCAAAAGAGGAAAAGATAGTAGGAAGAAAAAGGAGAAAACACGAAAAAATGACAAGTCTCTTATTGGAAGGAACTAGAAGGCTCTCAAGTAGTTTTGAAAAGTTAATACACATAATCAATAACCTAAAAGCTTTTAAGTAGAGGAAATTTGCAGCACAAAGGCTCCTACCTTGCTAGAACCTTCATCAAACCCTAACAACAAATTAGACAAAATTAAAATTAAACTAGATGATATTTTCAAATAGTCCCTACAAACTCTGGATAAAGTCCTATCAATAAATGATGAGTATTTAGAAAATATAATTAACAAAATAATAAATAAATTAAGGAAGAAGAATGACATAAAGAGGAAGAAGAAATCAAGGGGAAAGAGAATAGGTCACCAACTAATTAGATGACATTAACTAAAAAAATATGATGAAAAGAAGTTATGAAGAGTCACAACCCTCAAAATGGGACTCATCCCCATTAAGGTCTAAAAGCAAAAGAGTTGTATCACAAGAATACCAAAATTAGAGAAAAGAACAGAAGAAAGAGAAGCAAGAGAAAAAATAAGAGAATACGAAGCAAGATACCCCATGGAGTGAGATAATAGGAGAAGACTATTTTGATATCAAACATGTGAGAGATAAGGGTGGACAAAATAAGCCTCAAAATAATATTAAGGAAACTAAACCAACAAAGAAACTGGAATATAAAAAAGAAAAAAACATCTAGAACAAGGTTCATACACCATGGATACTACAGTGAAGATCCTTGTGTTTGGAACAAAAACCACCAAAGCACTGGAACATGTATTTCTTCTAGAATCCATATGGGAGAAATTGGGTAAAGATGAACACAAGAACAAGTTACCAAACTTTGTAGCATCACTAAGAAAGGAAGAATTAGAATGGTATATGAAGAATTACCCACAACATAAAGCTACATGGGAAGAAGTTAGGAAGAAATTATTAGCCAAAATTGGGACACTAGAGGTTCCAATTGAAAGTGTTACCTAGATGAGGAATTTAACACAAGGAGAAAAGGAATTTGTTGAGAATTATGACAAGTGTCACACCCTGTCTTGTTGTTATTGATCTACTTTTACTTTCATGGGTAAATAGGATGATAAATGCAATCATGGTTTTGATACATTTGATAAACGAATGGAATACTAAAATAGGTATTAAGATATTATTACTTTGGAAGAGTAATTATGTTTACATTAATGAAGAACATGTATTGCTATATGAATATGCTAATGTTTTATGATGCAAGTGGATTCATTATGAATGTCTAACTACCTTGGTGTTGTACTAAGCCAGTTGCAGGGACGGGTTCAATCCTTCAGGAGGGAAAGTATCACTCAGGAGAAGTGATTGGTCGAGTAACCTTTATGAAACATATATGAGCTTAAACACACTCACTTATAGAATGATAGAGTCATGTCATAGTTTGGGGAAAATTGGTAAGTCATCCTTTTGTATGATGTTTTTTCATTAGGAAGATCATGATTTCTATTTAGAGCATTCTTGGTTTATGTTGAGTGTTTGATGTATGTGAGTTCTTCCTTGTATTTCTATACTCGATCGATGGGAAATAATAAGAAATATATGTATATATGTACATACACATCACATGGATATATGTCTATTGATAGAATAAGCAAAGAATATATGATTGATTGTATGGTTGAAGGAGTATTTGAGGTATATTCCTATATGCATATATATGCACATGTCAATATGTGTGTATGTTGGATATGATGGGATGTCCATACGAGTATGTCAACATATCTATAGATATGCATATATGTATATAAATATTTAATATTATGTTATTGTGAATATAGTCACATGGTCATAATCATTTAGATATCAAATGGATTATTTGACTATCATATCACTATAGAATATATATATATACACACGTAAGCGTTAATGCTTATTAGAGAAGTGTATATGTATATTATAAATATGTATATGTGTATGAATATATACATGTGTTATTATTTGCAGAATATGATAATGTGAGTTATACATTCGAATATAGAATGAGAATATATATATATATGTAAATTTATATACTATACATATATTATAAATACTTAATAAGTCATTCCTTAGATAATTTAAAATGCTATACAATGAGTTTCATAGTGCATAAGTGATAAACCTCATGTGGTTGCGTTGGTGCAGGGGCACCATGATGAAACTTGTAAATGGGGTCAATTTTGGTTTTTTGATTGATTTTAGGTGTTTTTTGAGTTCTTTCACTTAAATAAGGTCATAATAGACCATATCTTAATGCAATGGGCTTATGGGATCAGTTTAGAGTCATTTTGTAAAAAATTGCTAATCTTGTTAAAAGTTGTCATGTTTAAAAAGTGTAAAAATGCAACATTTGAGTAGCCCAACGGTCAAGAAACTTGAAAGGTAGTTGGGGGATGGTTTTTTAGTTGT
This sequence comes from Sequoia sempervirens, assembly GCA_007258455.2. Classification (NCBI taxonomy): domain Eukaryota; kingdom Viridiplantae; phylum Streptophyta; class Pinopsida; order Cupressales; family Cupressaceae; genus Sequoia; species Sequoia sempervirens. The sequence continues at coordinate 693,026,872 of VDFB02270651.1, forward strand.
TTGAGGTTTAAATTCTTGTTGTATGGGTCAAATATGGGTTCTATTGTTCATTTTGGAGAAGAAATCAATCAAAAACACATACTTTTATGTGTATTTTCTGTAAAATTGCTACTCCCCAGGTCTATACAGTTTCGTATAGAAGTTTAATGCTCTAAAAGCTATTGAAATTAGTGGAAGATATGTGTTAAATTCCTTTTGGTGGTGATTTGATAGATTTTCATTGAGATTGAAGGTTTTTGTAAGCTTTCTTCTGCAAACAACCAGAAATACAGAGTTAAGGGTTTGATAGTCTTAAAATGAGGAATTAAGCCATTCCACCAATGAATCTTGTAAATACTTGGTGTAATGGCATGAATATGTTTAATATGTTGTCTAATGTATGGTTTTGAATGTAAGGGGGCCATTTGTGGTTTTTGAAGTGATGCCCTAGGTAGTATTGGTTTTGGGTCAATTTTGATGTTAAAAGATTAAGAATGGTTGCAAAACCCTAAGGCAGTGGTTTGTGAGGGTTTATATGGGCAAAAAAATTTTAAATTGTTTGAGTTCTTGGTTTGTTGGGTAGAATCCTAGAGTAGTGATTTCCAATAAACCCTCTTGGAAAGTGGTTTAAATTAGGGTTTCATGGTTTGTTGTCTTGGAGAACAATTCTCTAGTTGTAAGTTGTATATTATGTGGTTTTGGAGTCTGGTAAGGGACTTTCAATAGGAATTTTTGGTTGGAAAGGTGTTTGAGTAGAGGTTTCTTTGGAAAAGAGGGCTAATTGTGCCCTTATTCAGTGTACCAGTCCAATTTCAAAGGTGTTGTTCCAAAACAAGCATATTAGGTTTTGAGATATGTCAAAGAAAAGGGTAATGGGTGTCTGAAACACCTTTTTTTTTGTGGGTTTGAGGATTTTTGTAAGAGATATGCATAATTTTCTCTTTTGGCAATGCTACAAGGGAAATTTGATGACATGATGAAATAAGGTGAATTTGGGGCTTTATAACTTGAAGAGTTGTTGTTTTTGGCTTGAATTGTGATTGATAGTTGATTGCCTCCCTGATTTGCATCATGCATGCAAGTGAGTAAACTTAGAGTATTTAAGCACTAAGGATAGAGCAAGGCACACCATATAGAAGTTGACTCATAGAGTCTTATAAAGGTTGATTTGTATATATATTATGCAAAGTATTGAGGCCAATTTGTATATATACTATGTAAAGTATTAGAGGTAAATCTATGCAAGTATTGTGCAAAAGATAAAGGTCGATTTGGAGTTTATAATCCATGGTCAATATCATACAAAATGCATCGCTATTTTGTAGTAGTGCATTACTTATATATTAGAACACATTTATCCAAAAGGATAAAAGGCGATGGAAATATTAAATATCAAAGCCTGCTGTGTAAAGTGATTTAAACACATGATAAAAGGAAATAAACCACAATAATAAACATGCTTGGTCAAAGTATAGTTTGAATGCTATTTTAGAGGATTCAATTCATCCTTTACGTGTTGAATGAATAGTCTATGACTAAGTCAACAAAGATGTGTTTCCTATTAAATATGGACTGTTTCTTTGGATAAACCCATGCCAAAAGAATAGGAAAATGACTGAAACGTGGCACCATAATATGAATACTCTATTTGTTGTATAAGTCTTTCTCTCCAGCAACTCAATTCTCATCTTTTTACCATGTGCATATTTGAAATAGTCTTGTGCTACTATCAAGCAAAGGAGGTTGATCTATAGAATACCAAGCTGATTATTTACTTAGAATTCTACCACCTTATTTCTATATGAGATGAGTTGACCTGCATACTTTTAGGCATCTATGTCTCATTATTTTGTATAAATAGATGAGCCAACTCTCTCATTTAAATGCATAATTTTGTAGTTTCATTTTGTTACAAATATTCTAAGAGTTATAATTTGTGAGATCTTAGAGTTACATTGTGAGAGCATAGAGTTATTGAGGAAGAGGATATTGAAAAGTATTGTGCATTAAGTAATTAAAGTGGAGACTAGCAAGTTGTTATTGGAAGGCTAAGAATCAATTTAGTCAATTGGATCAACTGTATTACAAGCATGAGGATCTAATCTCCTTTTATTTTTCTTTTATTATGAAAGAATGAAAATATTGATTACTTGATTGGAATTGCTTGAGAATGCTTGCATTAGGGAGTTGAACTATTGCTTATGGAAAGGAAAATAATCTGTTATCATTTCCTATGAAGCATTTTATATATATATATATATATACTTCATAATAGGAGTGTGTGTTTATCATTAGTATTATATACTAAGAATGATGAAACATGATTAGCTTAAGGAAGTGTCTTAATACTCCTATATACCCTATATGGGGATTTAGATAATGATGTTTCTATACATAGATATTTTATACTACATGTATAATGTGAAATGTATCAATGTCATGATGTGACTTGACACTATAGCTTACTATGCTAGGAAACCTTGGGAATGTTAAGGTTAGTATTACAACAATAGTGAAGGTATAAAAATAAGATGTGTAATTATGAAAACCACATAAATTATCTTTACTTGAATGATCATTTGATCATACTTTACACTCGAATGAAACCCTAGGTTTAGAATAACCTATTTGGGTTGAGAAGTTAATCTGATTAAAGAATGAAACCTTAGGTTAAGATTTACCTATTAGGTTGGGATATGTACTTGATGACTCATTGAAACCTATAGCTTGGGAATAACCTACTTGGTTGGGTTGTTCATTTGGTCTTGATTGGGACATATAGGGTTAGATTAGCCTATATAATTAGACTAGTCATTGGTTGATGTCTTTATCCTAGGATTAGGGTATACTAAGGTTGAGACTCACCTATGTGATTAAGTAGATCACATCAGTGTATGAGATACTATATGTTTGGAGACATAGGTGGGATCACCTATTGAGTTAGAGTTGCTACTTGATTAGTTGCTTTACACTCTTGAGATGAAGTCATATTGTTGACAAGATTCTACTCTTTTGAATAACTCTTTTTATTAAGGATATTACACTCTTGAATGGAATCATCTATTGATATGATTATTCTTCAATTGATTTTATTCATTGATGTGGCTATACTCTTGATAAGAACCACTTATTAATGTGATATATCACTAAATGAAGTCTTTTATTTATGAATATTTAATCTATGATTAGATGAAGCTTATGTAGCTATACTTTAGATTATAAAGTTATACTTGGGACTAGGTTGTCTTTTGAAACAAATAGCTTGTTTATGAAAAGTTAATTTGTAGACTAGAAAAGTTCATATGTTATTCCTAGGATTGGAATATCCATTGAAGGGGGTAACTTGTGCTTAGGCTTTATTGGTAGAGATGTCATAGTGTTTTGGGAAAAGGGGAATAGGTTATTTCTAAGGTTAGGGATTACCTATGGAAGTAAATTACCTAAGCTTAGTATATGAACAGTCATAATCCAAACTGAGCTATAGAAGTGTATGTGAATAGGAAGACTGTCACTCAAAGTAATGGGTGAGAATACTTTGGCCAAAGTAGTGTAGGTTGTCACTGGTTACACTGTCAGTTCACTATGTTCCTTTTATGCATTCTAGTTTAGAATTTTCATACTCGTAGGGGAAACAACTATATGATTAGGTTCTGGTTTGTAGGACACAAGACTAAGCTCATATAGGCTATTGTTATGGGGTTTACCAACCAATCTCTTCATCGAAGGGTAGGGCCATCTTGTCATATGTGGTAGATGTGTGGGGAACCACATTTGAGTTTGTGGTTGATAGAAAAAGTGCTTGAGTGATGCTTTTTCTCATTAGTTGGTGATTGAGGTTTGCGGATGTTTGCACCAGCATTGGGGACAATTGGAGTGTATGCACCAGGGAGTGAGGACATCCAAAATGTATGCACTATTGTGGCGAAATCAAGACCAATTTATATATCTATTGCTAGATGAAGCTTAGAAGAGCTATGTTTGTATCTTGTACCCATTTATATGGAAGGATGTAATCTTGAATAAATGTGAGTTTATTCAATGTGAAATCTATGTTATGGAAAGATTTGTGAAATTTCAATGAAATGCAATGGAAGTTTGGAAATTGTAGTTATTTCAAATGTGCATGTAATTTACATTATGGAAAAAAAATATTGCTATGTTATGGCATCATGATCATTCACTTGAGGTGAAAACTTGGAAATTTTACTAAGTAGGACACTGGGGTTGTTACAAGAAGTTTAAACAAGTATGCAAGAAGTTGGAAGCACCGTTGATAGAGACACAAAAGATTGAAGGGTTCATTTCTAGATTGCATAAGGACATTAGAGTCAGATTGGATGAAAGAGTTTTTTTATAAATATACTGACCTAATTGCTATGGCCTACCATATTTAAGCTCAACCCTAGAGAAAATTAACAAAAGATAAAAGTGTGAAAATCCTAGAAGATTTATAGTTGAAGGTCCAAAAGCTAGTCATTGAGCAGGACATTGGGTTGTTACAAGAAGTTTAAACAAGTATGTAGGAAGTTGGAAGCACCTTTGATAGAGACACAAAATATTGAAGGGTTCATTTCTAGATTGCATAAGGACATTAGATTCAAATTGGATGAAAGAGATTTTTATAAATATATTGACCTAATTGCTATGGCATACCATATTTAAGCTCAACCCTAGAGAAAATCGACAAAAGATAAAAGTGTGAAAATCCTAGAAGATTTATAGTTGAAGGTCCAAAAGCTAGTCATACAACAAGAAATCAACAAGTGAACCTATTTGACCCAATAGAGTTTGTTGCACATATTGCAATAGGGAAGGGCATGTCCAAAATGAATTCCCCAAGGATAGAACAGAAAAGACACTAGCTATAGTAAAAACAATAAAACTCAACTCTATGTATTGTGTTATTTATCAAGAATGGGATATACATCTACAAAAGATTGTCCAAAGAATAGACCTCCTATCTGAAATGGAGGAAATTAGGGAAATTATGGAAATTAATGCTACCACAACTACAAATATAGTACCAATGGGAATAGTGATACTAAATACTAGATTCCACCCTTACAAGATAATCGAAATGCATGTGTCATGTAGAACAACCAACAATTGAGTTATCAAGAAGACAATGGACAATTCAGCTATAGAGGAGGAAGAGGAAGAGGTTGGACCAAAAAAAGAAGAAATGATGCAAATTGTTTCAACTATGGAAAAATGGGATGTTATGCATTCAAATGTTGGGCAAAGAGGAAACCAAAATGAACTTTCTTTGGACAAGATGATCATATTTCAATATGAAGTTTCTATGATCATATTTCAATGTGAAGTTTCTAAAACATTCTACCAAAACTAGGAGGATAGTCAACTGTCCTGAAGTGATGAACTAAAAAGAGGTGCAAGAGTAATTTGGAAGGTTTCACAACAAGGAGTTAGAGGTTGTCATAGAATGGATGTGTGGACTTTAGACTCTTCTACAAAAGAAAACTCCAAAGAAGAACTAGTTGTAGATAACAAGAAGACAAAGAAAACCAGAGGAAAGAAGAAAGAAAATGTTGTCACTAGAAAAGGTATTGATATTGATAGATATATAAAGAGGAAAATGGTATAATATACATATGAAGAATAGTCTAAAAGAAGAAGAAGAGGAAGAATTGGAATACTTCCATCCTAATAGAAAACAACATGACAAAATGGTCAAACAAACCAAACAAGATATAATGCAACAACAAAAAGAAGTAGGTTGATTTACATAACAAGTAAAAATGCTAAAAGACCTCACATCCCTAGATAGACAAAACTATCTAGTAGCTAAATTAAAACAATGGGGAAAATACTGGAACAAACAGAAGTAGGTCAATAGGTTATTAGAAAACTAAAATTGGAAGAATAGTTCATTATTGATAAATGTATAGTTAAATGATCACATAGTAAAATATGTTATGGTAGATTTGGGTGTAGATTTTAATATCATTCCATCTACCACATGGGAGAAACTAGGAAGACCTAAACTAGTAAAAACATCAATGAATATAAGTCTTATTAATGGTTCTGGAATGTGAACCTTAGGAACTTAGAAAAATGATGAAGTAATTGGTAAGGGGATAAAATAATTAGTTTATTTTGAAGTGGTTGAAATTAAAGAGTCATTTGATAATTTCAGGGCATTACTTGGAATAAGATGGTTTGTTGAAGCTAATGGTATAGTTGACTCCTAGAAAGAGGAGATTTTATTTGTAGATGCTACAAGAATTGTATGTATTCTATTAGGAGAATCGGATGATAGATCTTATATAGAAGAAGTAACATAAAACAATGAAGGATAAGATATCAAAAAGCTATATACTATTTCCAAATTTCCAAATGGAGAAGAAGAAGAAGAAAATCCAAATAATGAAGTTGAACTAGAATTGAATAGTAACGAATGTAGCATAGATAGTGATGAAGTCTTAGAGGTATGGATGCAAAAAAACTTGGAGTTAACATACTAGATATTTTATAGATTCCACTGAGTATTTATAGTTCAAAGTAATCCCATAAAGTCATCAAAGGATACAAAAACTGAACTAGAAAGAATCAACATTAAATGAGGCATTTCTATTGGAATATGTTTGTCGGATCACTAAAAGATCAACCTATTAATGCTTGATACAAATACTAGATATAAACGGTTCCATGGGAGGCAATTAGTCCATGTCACAAATCTGAAGGGAGACATTGGAAATTATTCCAACAATCCACCCTCAGCATCACCCAAGGGGATTCGAACAATCCCCCATCAGCATCATCTAAGGGGATTCAAACTTGTCACCATGACTCTGATACCATTTGTTGGAATATATTTGTCATTGTGCAAAAGATCGACCTATAAACACTCGATACAAATGCCAAAGATAAATGAATCCATGGGAGGTGGTTAGTCCATGTCATGAATCCAAAGGAGATGTTGGAAATTAGTCCAACAATTTTACATATTAAACTTCCTAGATTTTTTAGAGTAGGAGGCATCAAGAAATATATGTCAAAAATGGAGAGAAATTTTAAAAAATAAAAAATAAGGATTTCAACACTATAAGATACATTAATTTGTAAAGTTGCATGCTAGTGGAACACACATAAAACCACTACCCTGGACTAGCTTTCCTTCCAAAATTTGGTCAAAGAATGGTACCTAGAAGAAGAATGGGAATATCCCACTATCCAAAAAAATTAAGGAACCATAACCTTAGAAGACCATCTCTACACTTGTGTAACCACATGGGCGAAAGATAGGGAATATAACCATTCCCTCTATATTTAATTTTTTATTGGACACTAACTTCAATGGTGTAAACCTGGTATATAAATGAGGAGAGAATAGCATAGACTAGAAATTGGGAAGAAGTTCAACACAAATTTATACATACATTTTCCTTTTGGGACGAAGATAAACACATTTATACCACACTCCAAAAAATTAAGGAGATCATCTTCACCCCAATTCCAGAATACACCTACCCTCAACAACCAACAACACTACCTCATAAAACCCAAGGAATATGGAAACTAATTGAATGGATGGAAAAATCCATGAAACAAATACCCAATCATTGTTGTGCTATGGAAAAGGAGGAAGATGAACTATATCCAAAACTAGGAATCAAGATAGAATAAGGAGAGAGGGAAATACAACTTAACCAACAATGGAAATCACAATACTATAAAAAACCCCTCCAATTAAGTGAAAAAAACATAGCTCTAGAAAGAAACCATAAATTAGCTAAACTTGGAGACTATTGGGATGATTCACTAGTAGTATTAGTTACCGAAGTATTGACAAAATATCAAGAAATTTTCCACACACATTTAACAAAAGGAAAGGTATAAAACCAAAAGCTAGGGTAATGAATATTTAGTTAAAGCAAGGCATAAAAGCCCACCTTAAAATACCTTACTGCCTTAACCCCAACATGAAGAAAAAAATCAAGGTAGAAATAGATAAGATGCTAGCAATAGGCATTATTAAACCAATTGAAGACTCTAAATGGATCATCCCAATGGTGGTACAAAACAAGAAGATTGGAGAAATAGTTGAAGAACCCATTCTCATCTTTCAAGATTGGTCAATACCCTTTCATGTTCAAGTAGACACATCTAGAATAACTATAGGTGCAATACTATCCCAACCTCAAGGAAAAAAGGATCACCTAATATCATTCACCAGTAGGAAATTGTCTAAAGCATAAAGAAACTATACCACCACCAAGCTAGAATCCCTAGTAATGGTCTATGCACTCCATAAATTTTGTCACTATCTATTATCTACCCCATTTACATTCTACACTAATCACTAACCACTAAAATTTATCCTAAACAAACCAATGATACAAGGTCATATATGTTGATGGCTCTTAGTATTCTAGGAGTTTAATTTTATCATAATGGTCAAACCAAGAAACATAATCAAGGATTGAAATACTTATCCTTGATTGACATAGGAGAGGAACCTGATGAAGCTAACAAAGAGGACCTACCTGGCACATACCTTTTTCATATCACAATAGTATTAGAGGAATTGCATGATGTCGTTGAATTAATTTGGATTGGAATATACCCTCCAGATATGAATACCCATGACAAAAAACAACTACTAAGGAAATCATTACCATTTACCTTGATTGAAAGAGATCTATATAAGAAATGGAAATATGATGTACTTCAGAGAGTTTTCTATGAGCATGAAATAAAGAAGATTCTTAGGGAAGTACATGAGGGAATAATTGGTGGACATAACTATCAAGACACTATGACCTAAAATATTTTATTATCTAGATTATGGTGGTCCAATATATATAAGTACAACAAAGAGTATGTCAGGAAATGTGATATTTTCCAAAGAACCAGGCACCCTACAAAACAAAATGAGATGCCTCTTTGACTGGTCTTAGCCCAAGCCCAAAATCCCTTCAAAAATTGGGCAATTGATTTCATTATCCTTATTGATCCTTTGAAAAAATTATCCAAAGAATGATTCATTATTACCAAAGTTGACTACCTAACCAAATGGGCAAAAGGTGAACCAACCAAAGACTGCACTACCTACACTGTTTCCAAATTCCTATATCAAAATATCATCACTAGATTTGTGTGTCCCTTAAGTATAACAAGTGACCAAGGGAAACACTTTTTCAGAAAGACTATAAAGGAACTACTAGAAAAATTCATGATTACACATAACCGAAGTATCTGCTACCATCCACAAGTGAATGGGGAAAGTGAAGCATTGGATGAGATCCTTGAAACCACTCTTACCAAAATATATAATGTAAATAGAACTGATTGGAATATTAAGATATTGATAGTACTTTAGGCTTATAGGACAAGCCACATAACACACACCTTTTGATCTGATCTATGGTATGGAAACTATCCTACCAATAAACTTCATAGTCAATATTCTCCATACAACCCTCACCTTAAGGCTCACTAAGGAAAAATCTATCAAAAATAGGCTAGAAGAATGAGAAAAAATAGATGAATAAATGCAGTTGGCCAAATCACACTTATGGGTAGAATGTAGATGATAGAAATATTGACATGATTAAAACCTAAGGAAAAAACACTTCCAGATTGGAGATACTATTCTATTATACAAGTTCAAAAAGTAGGGAAAACTCAAAGTCTGTTGGTTAGGACCATACAAAATCAATGACATTTTTAATTTTTGAGCAATAAGACTGGAATTTTTGTATGGTACAAACCTAAAAGGTTATGTTAATGGAGCAAGACTGAAACATTTCCATCAAGATTCTAAGAAAAGTTGACTTGAGGACAAGTCAATTTTTTGAAGAGGGGATGATGTTAGCCAAAAAATAATATACAGACACTAATCCAAAGATTTTTAATAACTAACTGAAAAGAATATTCTAAAATATAAGATTAGGAAGATAGAATATAATTTAGGGATACTATATAAGGGCTATGTCACATCTTGTAATTATAAGTATGTAAGATCTATTCACTACTAAGGAAGAGAAGTAGAAGATAGAAGATAACCTAGTATAATATTTACTATAATGGAGATATAAGGAATATAATGAATGATTATTGATATAATGAATATAAGGAATACAAAATTCTAATCTATTTGAGTGTATATGCTATTTTATTCTAATTTACAACTAGCCTTGGATCCATAATACCTTATTGTGTTGCCTTAATAAAACCTAGTGCAAGGTCATATACTACAACTAGCAAAGATCTTTTGGGAAAAAAAATTTGGTTTGTATCCCTCATATTTTTTGCTAACAACTACCAAAAAAATAGATAACTAGTCATCAAACACATCAAATCAAGACTATTTATGAGAAGAACAACCATCACAAACAAATAAAAAGAAGACATCTAGAGAAAAAAATAAAATTTATTGTATTAACTAGATAGGGAACAAATATCAAAAGAAATAGGTAAAGGGATATTGAATAAATCGGTGAAGAGTTAGAACTAAAAAAAGAAGAATATGATTACTTATAGCCAAATAATCAACAACATGATAAGATAGTTGAGAAAGCAAAGCAACAGATTAGATAACAACAAAAAGATGAAATAGCCTGCTTTTCAGAAGAAGTAATGATGTTGAAAAACTTAGCATCCTTAGCCCAGCAGAAAGATCTTCTAGTGAAATTAAAACAATTAGGAAAATATTAGAACAAGTAAAAGAGACAACAAGTTCATCAAATTTCCAAAGACTAGAATTGGAATAATGGTCCTCTTCTAATTACCGCAAACCTTAATAACAATAAAGTTAAACATGTAATGATAGATCTAGGTGTGGACCTAAATATCATTCCACCAACCACTTGAGAGAGGCTAGGTAGACATAAGCTCATTAGAACACCAATAAACATCAATTTAGTAGATTCTTTTGGTATGGAGACATTAGGCACATGGAAAACTGTGGAGGTAAATATAAAAGGGATTACACAAATTGTTGATTTTGAAGTTGTTGAGATGAACCTTTTAATACATTTAGAGAATTACTTGGATTGAGATGGTTTGTGAATTCTAATGGGATAATAGACTCTATAAAATAAGAGATCTATTTTATGGATGATAATAGAATAATTTGCATTCCACTAGTTGAAAAATAAGATAAAAACTACAAAGAAGGAAAAAGCATATGGTCAATTTATTCTATTTCTAAAACTTACAATTATACATCACCATAACATAGAATATTTTGGTTTAGAAGGGTATGTATGATACAAATCCAAATACACACAATATCTAGGAAAGAGAAATCAAACAAAACAAAAAATCTAACACACATGAATCACTTCCATAGAGGAATTTCACATATTAAACTTTCAAGGTTTTTTGAAGTAGGTGATGTAAAAGAATATATAGCATATATGGAAAGAACATTCCCAATTGAGACCACTAGGATCATCTCTCTCAAAGACACTCTAGTATGTAATGTCCCATGCTAATGGCATACACAAAAAAATTATATTCCTACATCGTAGGCATTTTGAATATTAGTCGGGCGGGGGCCCTAGCTCGGTTGGCTAAGTAATTCCGTTGCGGCTCTGCTGGTCACGAGTTCTAGTCTCCCCCCGTCCCGTGGTACCGGAGGGCGTGTCGTGCCAGTGCCGCCGGTCACGTTAAAAAGTTTACCAGGTGCACTGCAGTTTATAGGGGGTCGTGCTACCCGATTCCTGCAGTCTAAAAATATATATATATATTTTGAATATTAGTCAAGGAAGGATATCTAAAAAAAGAAGAATACAGTCTAATCCTTGAATACAAAAGAGTAAATACCCTAGAAGAACATATCCAAGATTGCATCCACATATGGAGAAAACATGATGAATATGACCATCAACTTTATACTCAACTATTCTATTGGATTTTTACACCAATAGTCAAAACCTGGTACATCAATTAAGAAAGACAGGGATAAAATAAGGACTTAGAGGAACTGCAACATGACTTTAGCCACACATTCTCTTTCTGGGATGACAAAAAAATGTACCGCATTAAAAATAATTAAGGAGATTATTTTAAAACCAATTCTAAAGCACTTGTTCCCAACCACCAATAAACCCACCTCCTTACAGTCAAGGAATTTGGAAACTAATTGAATGGATGGATAAACAAACATAGACGACACCAAAATGATGTAAAATACAAAAGGATGAGCAATAACTGGATTCAAAAATTGAGATCACGGTGGAAGAATGAGAAAAGGAAATATAATTGGACAAGGATTCTAAAGAACAGTACTATAACCATCCCCTCCAGTTAAGAGAATAAAATATAACCCATGAAGGAAATCCTAAATTGGAAAAAATTGGTGATTATTGGGATGAACCATTGGTAGCATCAGTCACTAAATTATTGATAGAATATGAAGAGATATTCCCATGAACATTCACTGAAATTAAAGGTGTAGAAGAGGAAGCTAGGGTAATGAAAATTCAGCTCAAAGAAGGAACAAACCCACACCGGAAAATACCTTACTACCTCAACCCTAACATGAAGAAAAGAATCAAAATAGAGATAGACAAAATTTTAGTGACAAAAATTATTAAACCGGTGGAAGATTCCAAATGGATTAGTCCTATGATAGTACAAAATAAAAAAGACAAGATGAATTTGAAAATGTGTAGATTTTTAAGAACTCGATAAAGCATAAATCCATGATCCCTTCCCTACTCCCTTTATCAAGGAAATACTCGAATCTATTATAGGGAGAGAAATCAATTAATTCACTAATAGATTTTTCAGATACCATCAAGTCTAGATTAGAGAAGAAGATCAACCAAAAACAACATTTTCCACATAATGGGGATCATTCATGTATATTGTGATGCCTTTTGGATTGAAAAATGTACCAGTAGTCTTTAGTAGGATCATGGGAAACACATTTAAAGGGTTATACATAACTTCTTAGAAGTTTACCTAGATGGTTGGACTATATATGGATTAGTCAAAAACATCCAAGCCCTCTGGACCATGCTAGAAAAATGTCGAAGTATGCATATTTTCATTGAATACCAAGAAATGCATTATTGTGGTACCCTTTAGCACATTACTAGGACACAACATATGTAAAGAAGAGCTAATGATTGGTCTAATAAACGTTTCCTTAATCTTGATATTACCTCCACCTAAAACAACCCTAGAGGTGAAAATACTTTTAGGCTAAATTGAATATCATAGGAAATCTATCAAAGGATATGCCAACTTAGCAACTCCCTTAGAAGAACTTCTTAAAAGTAAAAATAACAGAGCTATCACATGGACCAAACAATGTCAACAATTATTCAACACACTCAAACAAAAAATTGTAGAAGCTCCCATCCTTATATTTCCACATTGGTCAATACCTTTCCATGTCCATGTAGATGCCTTTAGAATAACAATAGGATTAGTTATGTCTAAACCAAGAGGAAATAAAGATCACCACATTGATTTTTCTTGCCACAAAATTTCCCAAGCTAAGAAAAAATATATTGTTGAAAGGGAGGCCTTAGCCATGGTGTAAACATTACATAAATTTTGCCACTATGTCCTATCTACACCATTCACATTTTACTAGGAACTCATTATTATGGATAACTGTAGTACTGGAAGAATTTCATGATGTAGCAGTGTTACTTTATACAAGACAATAACCCACCAATATGACAATACATGATAAACAAGCATTGTTAAAAAAATACCTACCATTCACCTTAATTGAAGGAGCATTATACAAAAGAGGGAGAGATGGAATTCTCTGACGAGTGGTTTACAAACATGAATGAGAACAAATATTGAGGGAAGCACATGAAGGCATTGCAACAAGTCATAATTTGGAGACACTATCACCCTAAAAATACTACTAGTTGGGTTATGGTGGCCCACTATAAATAAAGATGCCAAAAATTACACAAATTCCTGTAATATTTTCCAAAGAATAGGGTGACCTAATGCTAGAGATGAAATATCTCTACATCCAATTTTAACACAGGTACCATTTGAGAAACGATCCATTGAATTTATCATACCTATAGGTCCTCTGATGAAACTATCCAAATCTAGATTCATTATCATCGAGGTAGATTACTTAACGAAATGAGCCAAATCTAAATCAACATAGGATTGCACCACATATACCATAAGAAGATTCCTCTACCATAGTCTCCACTCAGTATAACCAATAACTAAGGGAAACACTTTTTTAACAAAGTAATAAATAAATTATTAGCCAATTTCATGATCACAAATAATTGCAACACACTATACCACCCATAAGAAAATGGAGCAAGTGAAGCACTAAATAATAATATAGGCACTACTCTAACCAAGATGTGTGATACAAACAAGACCAAGTATTGGAATTAAAATCCCTATGGTACTCTTAGCATACTACACTACCCCACCAAACATACTCTATTTGATCTATCATATGACATGGAATCCAACATACTAATGAATTTTATCATCCATAACCTCTAGACAACACTAACCTTAAGACTCATTGATGATGAGTCAATCAAAAATCACCTTGAAGAACTAGATAAATTAGATGAAGAAAGACAAGTAGCACATCATCTATGGAAAAAAAGACGTAGACAAAAAGAATGGAATGATTAAAATATTAGGTCTTAATAATTTAAGGTCAATGATATAGTCTTACTCTATGATAAAAAATTCAAATAATAAGGTAAACTCAAAGTTAGATGGTTGGCCCCTTACTGATTCCATCAAATCCTTGACTCTGAAGCAATACTTAAAGTATTAGATGACACCATACTACAAGACTTTTTCAATGGAGCATGAATGAAATACTATCACATTCCAATAGAGTAGCGTTGACTTGAGGACAAGTCAAAATTTTGAAACAAGGGATGACGTTAGCTAGAAAGAGTAACAATTCAAAACAATACAAATATTGATGGGAAAAAAAATTGCATCTTGCCACAAAGAGCTTGTGGAGACTAATATCGTAAAGATACCATCTATACTAGGGGTAGCATAGATGGGTCATGCCCCATCCCATAAATATGTGTATATGGAAAGATATGAATGATAAAAATTATAATATGTATAAGAGATAAAAGTATGTAAGTGAGAAGAACATATGCAAGAGCTTTGTATGAAATTGTATGTAAATTGTATAAGGATTATATGTAATAAATGAAGATATAGGAAAAGTATAGGGGAAGACATAGTGTACTCTTTTGAATATGATCAATACGATGACTACTATAATTATATCTATATGATGTTATCTTTCAATCAATGAATATCTATTTAGTTCATCATGTCTCTAAATTAATTGGTGTTTACCCTTTATATTACTGAGTCTGGGTATAAACTACAATATTCAAAAAGTACTTGGGGCTTAGAACTTTGGTATTTATTTCCCCAAATTTCTTTCTAACAACTACAAGAACAAACACTATTAGAAAAGTCAACAAAAGGTAATCCTATAACCGTTCCCTACTAGTTGATTTGTTGCAAGTAGAGATAGTTAAGATGGCCAAACCACTCATGCCATAACTTACTTCATGAAAATGAGTGTTAGCACAATCAAAGTATTATTAGGAACAACGAGAGAAAAAATATATATTTGATGATTTTCTCTCCTCACTATAATTATAAAACATTTATGCACCTCATTGATAAACACTAAGATGATTGTGAATTTGGCCTAATTTCCTAAATTAGTTTAAAATAAAATGAGAGAATATTTGTTAGAAATGAGGGAATATAAATAATCTTGAAATGTCCCACCCCCTACATCAACAAACCTCTCCCATGTTTTGGTACTTGTTTAATTTCTAGCCTTCTATGGTATTTTGGCCTTTTTAATTATTGAGAATCCTTAAATTTTGCAAGGAGATGTTAAAAATTATGCATTAGAGCTCCTAAACCCTAAATTGTACCCAAAACCCTAGTGTATACCTAATACCCTTGCACTTTTCTTATATTTAATTGTTGACCTTTAACCTAGGTTTCCTATATTTTAAGTCATATCTTTAAGGTTAAGGTAACAAGAGAACTCATTTTTGTGTATATTTTAACATGTCACTAAAAGGCCTTGCATTTCTTTGGATCCCACTAGACACACATTGATATTTCATAGTCTCTTTGGTTCATTGAAGCCTTTTTTTTCTATTATTCTCCCTACGAGTTCACTAAATACCATGTGTCTTTAATGCAAGCATTGACATGTACAAGTCCCTAGCTAATCAAATTATAAGATACATTTTTGCACTAATAACTTAAGTCCCCTAACGAAGCCCCTCATTTATCGTTCATTATTGGCCCCTTTTTAAAATCATTAAGTCATGTAAAGCCTTTGCATCATGGAGCCATTTATTTTGAATGCATTAGTTCCCGTGAATTAACTAAATGCCTTTGTATCAAGTGAAAAGCATGTGTTTTACCATTTTGTGATAGTTATAACCTTCACATGATGATATTAGACCAAGTTGTTATTACCTTGAACTCTCAAAATTGTGCCATGTGTCTAGTCTCATTTACCACTAGTGTTTCATTGAGAAGTGAACTATCAAGGAATCCTTAAGGTTTTTCTTTCTACTCCCGTGAGTCTGCGAAATGATGACATGTGTCTCAAAGTTGTGCAAAAATAAGAAAGGATTTCTCATTGTGCAAGGAGTTTCAAATTTCCACAATCACCATTGATCTTTGGAGATCAATGGACCATATTCAAAAGTGAGGAATGACAATCACTAGACATGTGTTCAAGCATGTGAAGACATTGATGGTTGATGTGATAGTTATGGGTTAGTGTATTCATTTTTTCCTTTAAATTTTAAAAAAGGTTTCAAAGTTAAACATCTTGTTGAATTTATGTGAAATACTGATGCAGGAGCATCCAGTGGTGTGAGGGAAATCTTGCATCACCCAAAAAAGATACTTTCCATTTATGTTCTATTGTTTGCTTTTTGTAGATGTTTTTGCATTTCTGGATACCCTTTTCATCGAATAAGAGTTTCCAACTTTCAGAACTACTTTTTTGATTTTTCTGCTCAATTGTTATTTTTAGCAGGTGTGAATTTGAAGGAGTGGGAAGAAAAAAAATTATGGGAAGGTTCATGATGGAAAAATAAGCACTTTGGCGAAAGAATCAGGTCAAGATCATTCATGGTTTGAAAGTTATTCAAGTTCCAGTTTCTGCTTTTTGCCCTAAAAAACATTCTGAGTCCAATTTGAGGCACTAAACGGTCCTGTACAGGCCCAGAAATCATCAGAACTAGCGAAGCAGGTTCTTAGCGCATTCTTCACTTTGAGACCTTTCCAACGGTTCAAAAACAGAGTCCCGGATCAAAAGTTATGGCTTCCGAAAGTTGGCCAATTTTTGGAAAATTGCCAATTTTCGAATTAAGACTTGATTTTTGAATTTCAATTTGTAATTTTTGGCGCCAAACCGCCAAAACTCATAACTCAAATGTTGTTTTTGGATCCAAATGGAAAAGGGGGCTATTTATGGACTAGT
This sequence comes from Sequoia sempervirens, assembly GCA_007258455.2. Lineage (NCBI taxonomy): Eukaryota > Viridiplantae > Streptophyta > Pinopsida > Cupressales > Cupressaceae > Sequoia > Sequoia sempervirens. The sequence continues at coordinate 693,044,339 of VDFB02270651.1, forward strand.
TTCTGATTTTTGAGTAACTTTTTGGGGAAAAGAGTTCGCATGCTGCAAAAGGGGAATCTGGGTAATTTTTTGTAAGTCTGTAATTTTCAATGTATTATAGAGCTCGAGGATTTGAGATATTCTGCATGTAAGAGTTCTATATTTTTGAATAAAATATTATTCTCTATTTTGTGAGTATTATTCTGTGTCTTGGGTTTGCTCCCTCGTTAGGTGGTATCAGAGTGGGTTTTCTTCAGCGTGTGAACAGATCGTGAGGCAGTTTGCACTAGGACCGTGGTTGTGGGTTCAAGATCTTCAAGATGTCTCCAAGAGTGATTCCTAGTAGGAATAGTGGTGCTAGAGGTGGTAGAGGTGGAAAAAATGTTGGTGGAAGAGATCCATTGGCAGCCGAGGTTTTCAGAGCCCTCCAGAGACAAATTGATGCATTGCAGGAACAGATGAGAAGAGGGTTAAACCTGGGAAGGAGAGGAGAAAGTGAGGATGAAGAAGAGGTGGAAGATATAGATGTAGAAGAGGAAGAGGAAGAAGAAGCTATTGATCAAGATCAAATGCGGCTGATTAGGGCCATTTTGAAGATCAGAAAAAGACCTAGAATAGAAGTCCCCAGTTATTCCGGAAGTCTGAACCCAGAAGAGTTGATCGACTGGATCAACGAGCTAGAAGAGTATTTTGAGTATGAAGAAGTAGAGGACCCAGATCGAGTTAAGTTTGCAAAAATGAAGCTGAAGGGCCATGCCAATATTTGGTGGAAAGAGGTCCAGTTGGAGAGAAATCAAAGAGGAAAAGGAAAGATCAGCAGTTGGGATCGCATGGTGGAGAAACTGAAGAAGCAATTCATACCAGTGGACTACGAGTTAGATCTACTAAAGAAATTGCAAGGGTTGAAGCAAGGAAGTAGATTTGTGAAAGAATACACAGAATATTTTCACAAGATGACCATCAAAACAGGCCATACAGAGGCCAACAAGGAGAAGGTAGCCCGTTATCTTAATGGGTTACGACCAAGCATTCAAAAGGAGCTAAGCTTGGTCAGAATGACCACCATTGAGGATGCATACCAATTTTTTCTGAAAGTTGAGGAGAAGTTGAACAAAAGATTTGACAGCAAGCAAAAAGGATGAGGAGGTCAAAGTGTAAGGGGTAGTGGAAGATCTTCTGGGAGCCAAAATGAAGATGAAAGGAAAAATGAAGATGTGGGTACCAGTCGAGGTCAGAAGAATGATAACTTCTATCGCCCTCGTGATCAAAATAGTGGCGATCAAAGAGGTAGAGGACGAGGAAGATCTAGGCCAGGATAAGGAAGATCTCGGCTAGGATGAGGAAGAGGTGGTTTCAGAGGAACTTGTTTCCATTGTGGTGAAGAAGGGCATCGAGCCTATGAATTTCCACAACACCAAGGATAGACAGAAGGCCAGAAGGTCATGGAAGGGTTGCGCATGCAGATGAGGAGGCTCAATCTGAGCATTCAGATGATGCTAAAAGGGGAGAAGCCTTAATGGTTAGAAGAGCCCTGGTGACTGAAGAGAAGGAGCCAGAATAGAGGAATAATTTGTTCTGCACAAGGTGCAAGTGTGAAGACAAATGTTGTGATGTCATTATTGATAGTGGTAGCACCGATAATCTGGTGTCAGAAGAGATGGTTACGAAGTTGAAGTTGAAAAGGGAAAGGCATCCACATCCATATCGAATTTCCTAGCTACAGAAAGACCACAAAGTTCTGGTCAATGAGCAGTGTCTGGTGAAGTTCAAGATTGGAAGCTACCGTGATGAGGTACTCTGTGATATCATCCCCATGGATGCATGTCACACGTTGTTGGGGAGGTCGTGGCAGTTCAATAAGCGAGCTGTACATGATGGCCATGCAAACACTTATTCCCTGATGAAGGATGGAGTCTACTATAAGTTGAAACCCCTAAAGAAGGATGAAGAAAGGTATGCAGTAGTGATAGAATTTGTTTTTTGATGGAAGGAAATTTTTAGAAGGCATGAAGGATGAGCGTATGTGTTATGCATTGATTCCTAGAATGGATAAGGAAGATAGTGAGAAGGTGCTAGTAGAAGTTTCTGGACAATTGGATGAGTTTCAGGAGATTATTTCTGATAACATACCTGATGGTTTACCACCAGTGAGGAAGATCAGTCATCAGATTGACTTGATCTCTGGAGCTAGTTTGCCAAATAAGGCAGCTCATAGAATGACTCCTACAGAAAATGAGGAGTTGAACAGACAAGTTCAGGAGTTGTTGAGAAAGGGTTTGATTCGAGAGAGTCTAAGCCCATGTGCAGTACCTGCAGTACTAGCACCGAAGAAGGATGGGGAGTGGAGGATGTGTACAGACTCTCGGGCCATAAATAAGATAACAATCAAGCACAGATTTCCCCTACCAAGGATGGATGACCTGATGGACTGTTTGAGTGGAGCTTAGTACTTCAAAAAGATAGATCTAAAAAGTGGATATCACCAGATTCGAATTCGAGAGGGTGATGAGTGGAAGACTGCCTTCAAGACCAAGGAGGGCTTGTACAAGTGGTTAGTCATGCCCTTTGGGCTAACCAATGCACCGAGCACATTCATGCGGCTCATGAACAAGGTACTGAAAGAGTTTCTGGGAAGTTTTGTTATTGTATATCTAGATGATATTTTAATTTTCAATAAGACTTTGGATGAGCATTTAATGCATATTCATAGAGCTTTTGAGAAGTTGAGAGAAGAGAAATTGTTGATTAATTTGAAGAAATGTAGTTTTGTGAAGGAGTTAGTGTATCTGGGGTTTGTTGTCTCAATAGAAGGTCTCAAGATGGACCCAAAGAAGGTGAAGGCTATTCTAGAATGGCCTACCCCAAGAACTGCTACTAAGGTGAGATCTTTCCATGGTTTGGCTAGTTTTTATAGAAATTTCATTAGAAACTTTAGTTGTATTTGTGCACCCTTGACTGAAACAATGAGAGGGGATAGAAAAGAGTTCAAGTGGAGCACTAGAGAAGCAAGGAGTTTTGATCTGTTGAAGTAGAAAGTGACAAAGCAACCAGTTTTAGCCCTCCCAAATTTCAATAAGGTGTTTCAGGTGGATTGTGATGTCAGTGGTTGTGCCATTGGAGCAGTGATGAGCCAAGAAGGTAAGCCCATTGCCTATTTCAGTGAAAAGTTAAATGATGCAAAGAGAAAGTACTTTGTATATGATCAGGAATTTTATGCAATAGTTCAAGCATTAAAGAAATGGAGACATTATTTGTTGCCAAAGGAATTTGTTTTGTATACTAATCATCAAGCATTACAGTACCTAAGTAGTCAGGGAAAATTAAATCAGAGGCATATGAAGTGAGTAGAATTTTTACAGAGTTATACCTTTTTTTAAAGCATAGGAGTGGTAAGTCGAATAGGGTTGCAAATTCCTTAAGTAGGAGGCAAACATTGTTGACAGAGATGCAAATTGAAGTGGTTGGGTTTAATGAACTCAAGACATTGTATCTTGAAGATCCTGATTTTGTAGAGGCTTGGAAAGCTTGCAAGGAGCCTATTATAGTTGACAAGAGGAAGTGGTTGGATTTCATAATCCAAGATGGCATGTTGTTTAAGGGAAGCCAATTGTGTATTCCAAGGAGTTCCATGAGGGAGAACCTGATAAAGGAAAAGCACAGTGGAGGAATGGCAGGACATTTTGGTCGGGATAAGACCATTGCCATTACCAGTGAGCATTATTATTGGCCTCAGTTATCACAAGATGTGAAGAAGTTTGTGCAGAGTTGTAGGGTATGTTAGATGGCTAAAGGAGTGAGCCAGAATACTGGGTTGTATCAGCCCTTACCTGTACCAGAGAGGCCATGGGAGGATATAAGTATGGAATTTGTTCTTAGTTTGCCAAGGACACAAAGAGAGAATGATTCAGTATTTTTGGTAGTTGATAGGTTTTCAAAGATGGCACATTTCATCCCATGCCAGAAGACCCATGATGCAGTCCACATTGCTAACTTGTTCTTCAGAGAGGTGGTGAGGCTACATGGTCTACCAAAGAGTATAGTCTCAAATCGTGACACAAAATTTGTTGGATACTTTTGGAGGACCTTGTGGAAGAAATTGAAAACAGAGTTGAAGTTCAGTTCTGCACACCATCCACAAACTGATGGGCAGACTGAGGTTGTGAATAGAAGTTTGGGTAACCTACTGAGATGATTGGTAGGAGATAAACCCAAGGGATGGGACTTGATCTTACCCCAGGAATAATTTTCTTACAACAATTATATCAATAGAAACACTGGTAGATCACCATTCTAGATTGTGTATGGAGATAGTCCCAGGACCGCTCCAAAATTGAGGAAGATGGACCAAGAGAAGAAGACAAGTGCCAAAGCCAAAGACTTTGTAGAGAACATCAAGAATATACATGAGAAGGTAAGAGAACATATTAACAAGATGAATATGCAGTATAAGGCTAAGGCAGATTAGAAGAGGAGGTATAAGGAGTTTCAGATTGGTGATGAAGTGATGGTCCACTTGAGGAAAGAAAGGTTTCCAGTGGGAACCTATAACAAATTGAAGATGAAGAAGTTCGGTCCCTATAAAATTTTGAAGAGGCATGAATCAAGGAATGAATATGAGGTAGAGTTGTCAGATGGAGTCAACATTTCCCCTATGTTCAATATTTCAGATTTGACAGAGTATCATGAAGGTGGCACAGAGGAAGTACCAACAATGGAACAGTGTGGCATTCCAACACCTGCTTTAGAGAAGGGGGAGATTGAAGAATTCTTGGATAGCCATGTGGGAAGGAGTACCAGAAACAAGCAGTATGAAGAATATTTGGTGAAGTGGAGAGGAAGGCCTGTGGAAGATTCATCCTGGTTGTCTAAGGCAGAGGTTGACCGTTTGGGTTTTCCTCAACCATCTAAGACGTGATGAGGTCACTTCTCAAATTATGCTGGGTGTCTAATGTAGGAGCATCTAGTGGTGTGAGGGCAATCTTGCATCACCTAAAAAAGATGATTTCCATTTATGTTCCTATTGTTTTCTTTTTGTATATGTTTTTGCATTTCTAGATACCCTTTTCGTCGAATAAGAGTTTCCAACTTTCATAATTGCTTTTCTACTTTTTCTACTCAATTGCTATTTTTAGCAGGTGTGAATTTGAAGGTGTGGGGAGACAAAAATTTATGGGAAGGTTCATGATGGAAAAAAAATACTTTGGTGAAAGAATTAGGTCAAGATCATTTACGGTTTGAAAGTTATTCAAGTTCCAGTTTCTGCTTTTTGCCCTGAAAAATATTCCAAGTCTAATTTGAGGCACTAAATGGTCTCGTATGGGCCCAAAAATTGGTAGAACTAGAGGAGTAGGTTCTTAGTGTGTTCTTCACTCTGATACCTTTCCAATGGTTCAAACAGTTTGAAAAACGGAGTCCCGAATCAAAAGTTATGGCTTCCAGAAGTTGGCCGATTTTTGGAAAATTGCCAATTTTCAAATTAAAACTTGATTTTTGAATTTCAATTTGTAATTTTTGGCGCCAAACCGCCAAAACTCATAGCTCGAATGTTGTTTTTGGCTCCAAAGGGAAAAGGGGGCTATTTATGGGCTAGCTTCTGATTTTTGAGTAACTTTTTGGGGAAAAGAGTTTGCATGTTGTGAAAGGGGAATCTGGGTAATTTTCTGTAAGTCTGTAATTTTGCATGTATTACAAAGCTCAAAGATTTGAGATCCTCTGCATGTAAGAGTTCCATATTTTTTAATAAAATATTATTCTCTATTTTGTGAGTATTGTTCTGTGTCTCAGGTTTGCTCCCTCGTCAAATACTATTTAGGGTTTAAATTTATTGAACATTAAAAACTAATAAACATATCTAACTATTAAGTAACTTCCTAGAGGTACATCTACCAAAGGGGATCATAATAAATTTATTACTTCCTATTTCCAACCATCTTACTTTAGTAGAAGAGGCCCCATAGCAAACTTTCAAGTTCATATATAGTATATTTGTGATGTGTCACAAAACTAGTGACCCTCATAGCCTCACACCCATGAGTGATATCACAATAGTGTGCCCCACTTTTTGGCATAAGTGAGACATTGAAATTAAAAAAATTAATCAAATTTTCACTTTTGGTCACTTATAGAAGACAAGCCTTAATAATTTGAAGATGATGTGAACTGAACTAGTGATTTATTGAGACTTTACATGTAGATTGTAAATATATATATTTTAAATCCTCTAAAATAATTTATCTTATTTTCAAAACATTTCTTAATAATATGGTTTTATATTTTGTGGTAATTTTAGCAAATGATATTATTCAGTAATGTTCAACTTTTTTAGAAATAAGAAAATCATAATTTCTAAAACATAGACAATTTAGAGACTGATATCTAGTGCATACATATTTTTTCATTATTTTTTGTTGTATACTTTATTTATTATTAATTTTTAATTCAAATTAATTATAATTTAGAGTAATATTATTCCATAACACATAATTTTTTTGTATATACCTAAAATAAATTTAAACAAGGACATCAATATGGAGTGCACATACATTTTTTATATTTTTTCTACCTTTACATTTTTTATGTGCATCAAACATAAATTTTAATGGCTAATTAGAAACCTACACTCATTAGAAAATTTAAAATAAACATATAATAATAAAATATATTAAAAATAATATTTTTTTGGAAATCTTACCCTAGGGACTATGATCTTGCAAAATATCATGTAAAGATGAATCCCTTTGACGGTCCATACCTTGCTTCTAAAAATAGGTCAAGAAAAAGAAGAAAGACAACATTAATACCTTAAAATGAATGAACTTTGTTTGAATATTCTTTATTCAAAGGTCCCTCCCTATAAGTATTTTAAACATGCAAAATTTAAAACTAAAAAATCCTTCATTCAAAGGTTATTGACATGTGGTATGCATTTTAACTTTGAAGAAAGGCATTCATTCAAATGTTTTCAATTATTTTAACCTTCCAAAACTTATTTTTATGTCAAGTTGAACAAAAGTAGGACACAATATTCTAGGATCACCTCCATCACATTGTTTTACAACCTTGAATATTGGGAATTCCAACTAAGACCTTCGAGATAATCCTTACATCATGATTTCATTTGTTGAATTGCTCACTTTTTGTTTCATATTTTTCCTATGATTAACCCCTTGATATGATTTGTCCTCTCTGTGTTATATCTCTTTGAAAACCATGGACCAATTTCTGTATTTTGTGGATATTGATACTAAATTAAATTAAATTAAATCTTGCAATAATTTTAAATTTTACTATATTATAGTAATCCAACATTTATAGTGTGTTCACTAATTTTTTTGCTTGATAATTAACTAATAGTTATATTTATATACTCATAAAAGGTGAGTGTAGGATCATCATGGTCCAAACATCAACCTTTTATCACAATAAAAAATAAATAAATAAATAATTTCCCATAAAAAATAAAAGGACATATCTACAAAATTGAATTTCATCATAACATATACAAATTAAAAGTATAATATAAATTGATAAATGTATGGTCTATAACTTTAGATTATTTGATCTAGCTTTTATTTTCTCTTAGTAGTACCAAATTATTATTTCAAGTATTATGTTATTGTGCTTTCCTTTACTCATTATTCTTTTATTTTTTCTCTTCCTAATATATGTGTGTGTATGCACATACACATACGTGCACACACATATATATTTGGATAGAGATTGAATTTCTCAAAAATTGTTACAAGAGCCTGCTTGTTTCTTATATATATATATATTGATGAGAAATAAACACTTATATAAATTATTGGGGAAATCAATATCTATCCAAATATGACTTCAATGGATGAGATACATGGCTTGGACTACAACAACTTGAAAATATGAAACCTATATACAAATTTGAAAATTAGTTTACCTGAATATGGAATTATCATTACTAGATCCATATTATTTATGATGCTAAAAATCAACTAACATAACATGCTTATAAACACTACCTTATGTGAACTTATAAAAAATATATATAACTAATAATATCACCATAACATAGCAGCAATGAGGCTTAAATCAACAATATAAGAGCATCGACATATAACATAGGATTTGCATGGAGAAACCCTTGCAGGAAGAAACTCCACCAAGAAGAGAGGCTAAGTATGCATTATCTTCAAATAAATGAGATTAAAGTACATTAACCTTCATTCTCCTCTTTTCCTCCAACATGGCAACATCTATTCACTTGTGAACAACCTCCTTATGCCTCAACCTATCCTTATTCCTGCAGAGTAACACTACATTCAACTTTTCCTCATTTTTCCTACATCCAAAGAGTTGATTTTATAGATGTGTGAAAAGGTCTTAAGCCCAAAAAAAGGCTACCAAATATGAATCTTCAATCGAAATGACCCAACCCTTGGAAATCCTCCACGGAGTATGAAAGGACACCTATTTTGGATCCAATACTTTCTCTCCAACTTAGGATCCCAAACTTGGAAGATAAACATTACATTAAATGCAATAAATGATAGAAAACAAAGAGACACATGTTGTCTCTTTCCAAGCACCCACTTGGAGAATACCAACAACCACTCATTTGTCCTTTTCCTTATTTTTTATCATTCCATTCTAGGCATCCACACGTAGGGAAAAAAATATTAAATGTTTATATCCATAATTAACCTTTACCACACTACTAGTAGAACCCATCACCCCTTATGAATATAATATATAAATAATGGTGAGAATAAAATTACAAAATATTTTCCCAATACACCCTAAGTGCCTAGGTACACTTTCTAAGGATGTTGGAACCATGCAATATGACATAGGATTTATAGGTTAGATGTCACATTAATCCTAACATTATCCCATTTGACATCATACATTATAAATACATCCATAAGAATCATAAACAAGGGAAAAAAATCCCTTAGCCAAAGATATATTATCTAAATCTTCACCATTCTCTCATGCTCCACCAAGATACCTACAAAAGCAACCATGGTAACCACCATCAAGAAAAAAATCCTTACATCCTCCAACATGCCACATATGGAAGAAAAAGGAACATGGCAAGGTGAAACATATCAACCATCACTAAAACCTACACTAGTATTAACATGAACACAAACATCAAATTCAAATGATAACAAAGTCTCTAAGTAGTTGTTTTACTCATACTAGTTGGAATAACAACCACAAAAGATTGAAACTCATCCAAGCTAGCCATACCTCAAACTAGATTATATAAAACATAGATAGAACTTCATGGAATCAACATACCAACCCAAAGTTTGCAATCAAGTCTTTGTATGTCCATCCTCCTATCTTAATACAACATTCTAATGAACAAATGGCCGTAGACAAGGCCAACTAATAAACTTCTACATTAACACTAAAAAAACTTATGGATATATACAATCCACATTTGAGTCATCCCATTGTAATCAAATAGGTGATCAACCCACACAACTACATAGACCTTAGATCCAAATCCAATGAAACGTGCAAAACCATCATCACATCAGTAACTAGAAAACCAAAATATCAAAGAGGATAACTAGACAAATATCCAAAAATCCCCACTACATGAGTAATGTCAAATATGAAAATAGATCAAGGAATACCAATTCCACTATAGTACTTCACATAGAGGAGTAGCTAACTCCTCCATTACATAGTGTCAAGGAAACATAAATGATATGCAAATCCTACAAACAAATATGATGCAATACCTCTCTCACCACTAGTCTCCATAGATCTTCCAAGTTCTTCACACTCAACCATGTGAATACAAACATCTAGGAAGAATACCATGACCGAAGAGATAACTTGCAAATCAAGCCATATCCTTGTTCCACACTAACATGTACCAAGTTGTGTAATGTAAGATATCCTTCACCATTCCAAAAATGAATGGATATTAACATGTAACATTCAAATCAAATGAAAAAATGAAAGAAATAGATGTAAACCTATTATATCAAAGGTAAACCAAACCAACCAAGCATTCCCACAACAAATGGAATATGCCCAAAGCCACAAACCATTTCTTGTACTTCTCTAAATAAGTCCTTAGAACTAGATCCATAGCTCAAGACCAAAACAAGGAGAACAATTCCATAAACCATGCATCTTCTTCTTAACAAGTCTTCAAAAAATTTATTTTCAAGACTAACTCATATGAGAGGACAAGATACAAAATAAATAATCCACCTAATAATCAAGTGGACAATACCTCTCAAATTATTTGCTTGTTGAGTAGACCAAGAGTGGGATACAAGACTACCCATGTATACAACACCAAGAAATAAGAGCTTATGGTAAGCGAAAATCTTCTCTTCAAGTCCATAATGGATTCACATCCATAACCAAGTGTGGGATCCTCAATATTTCTACTAAAATCCTCATCAAAGAGTAACCATCTCAACATACATTTCTATAAATAAGAGATCTCTTGCCTCACTTAAGTCTCTCTAGTATCCATGATCATCCACCAATCAATCCATGCCAACTTCAAATGCAACCTTGCAAAATCATGAGGCTCCAAGCAAATTATTAATACTAAAAAAAAAAGAGAACAAACATGATCATTATCAAAATTTCAACTATAGAATCAGGAACATATCATGACATCATGATCTAACATCCCCTCCTAGGAGATCACATGAAAAATAACCATCCAACTACAAATGATGAATCAAAATCACTACAAAAATTCCCACTGAACCATGTAACCAAGCTCTCTAGGAATCATGATAACCATCTCCTAATTGAAGATCCTTCATGGCCCTAACACAATCAAATCACTTAACCCCATGAGATCCCACAAGGTAAAGTATAACCAAAATCTCCAAACCAAGAAGATTTAATTTCCACACATCCCTTTTCAATAGAACCAAAGATGTCATTAAAATCTCCCTTCTATCTAAAGGCAAAATCCAAGAATTCCTTATGGTACCAAAAACTATTGCAAAAGACTATCTATTTTCTAATAAGAGATTATACATGGCTCACTACACACTATAACAATAACAATAGCTTAGAACCAAAATCTTGAAGTAAAGAAGATAAAACACATTAGGTAACTACATAAAGCTCCTACTAAAAGTAACACTAAGTTATGCATGGAATCATGACCAATATCATTGCCAACACTCTACTAAAAGTGAACAAAACTTCTCATGCACCACAAACTATTGTTATAGATTCAAATGAAAAACTATATTAGGTACTCCCAATAACCTTTTCTCACAACAACAAACATATCAATGTTAATAATGGTGACCAAGAATATAGCCTACCAATCAGAATCCACATCAAAAAAATTTACAAGATCTGCACATCTACAACATCTCAAAGGAGAAATACATAATCAATGCTCCAATCTAAAATACATGAAAATTAGATTCAACCCCACATTAGTATAATGTAGAATAGAGATAATCAGATATAACATGTTGGTTTCCAAGACTCAAACACTAGGATCAATGTTATATCTAATTTTTAAATAATCCACATAAGAGTAACCATATATCAATAAGAACCCTCCAAACAACCATGCAAACTTATAGTTGTCTTCATTCAAAACACCCTTAATATAGTCTCATTACATATATATGTTGGTAACATGAGCATGATGATTTATTGTGTTGTCATTGATGTCAAACCATTGTAGAAGTGATAGTATATCAGTATATATATAATCCGGAGATGACCAAGTCCAAGAGTTTGATTGAGATAGTAGATTTTCAATGTAGCAAGGGAACAATTTTGTCATCTGCATTTTTCCACTTTGCATTATTTTGTCATGTGGTTTTGAGGTAATAATGGTATGTATTGGAGGAGTCCATATCCAAAGTTTCAAGGTTATATGTCCTACACAACAGAAGATATTAATGGCAGAGTATCAAACTAAGTTGTGACAGAGTTACAATTGTACAGTGCATGTTGGAATGCTCTACATTCCATCGCGGATGAAATTTGTGCTTTGCATATTTCATGAATTGTTTGGAGATGTCAAATGTGTGTGTACTTCAACTTTCAAGTGGTTTGGTGGTCTGTGTGTCAATTTTTGGATGAATAGCTGGTCCATTTAGTTAGTGCTTTATCAGTTTGGTTATGTGGTGCCAACCTAAGGGTTTTAGGGTCATGTGGAGCTAAATTGTGTATGGAGTGGAATCATGGGAGTATCTACAGGTCATGTCAACCTATTTTGGTGAACATGCCTTGGTTACTTCTACAAGGTATGTTTGTTGGAGTTTTGGGCCGACAGGTTTTTGGGTCACACGTCTCATCCAATTAGTTCTGACCTAATTGATGGTATGATTATTTTCAGAATATGTACATATATATAGAAGGGAAATTCAATGTGTGTATGATGAAAATAAATGTGTATAGTGTGTGAATGTGAGAGTAGAGTGTGTGTGTTGTAATGTGATTTAATCTTGTGCATGCACATAAGAGTGACAATAAAGGATGAGTTGTATAAAGTTGTTTTCTAAGTAGAAAAAGGAATTGTATCTTCAACATATAGAAAATGCATTGTAAGTAGTTCAAATTCTAGAAATAATCCATTTTTGTATGTACATTTATAATTCAGGAAGAAGTGATCTTCCTTGGGCAGTGAGCCCTCTCATTTTCTGGACAGTGAGTCCTTGGATAGTGAGTCCTTTATGTTGTGATCTATTATAACCGGTTATGATATATAGTGAGTTAATCCTCACTGTGGTTTCCCCTTTCAAGGGTTTTCCATGTAAATTTGGTGTTCTTTTGTTGATTGTTGTTGTGCATGATTTACTTGTTTCTTTCCATTTCTGCAAGTTCAATCAGATGCTTCATTATTAAATTTTAGGGAATACTAATTCACCCCCTCTTAGTATTATGAGTGTTCAACAATTGGTATCAAAGCAAGGTTCCTTCAATTTTCCTAATAGCTAAGGTAGATCTTAGAGATTGAACACATGAAATCTAGGAAGTATTCTACCCCTCTAGAAATGGAAGGATTCATTGAAGTATACTATGAGGTTGTTATGGAAAGAGAACTCAAACTTGGACAAAGAAGAATGTGAGAGTAGAGATCTAAAATAAAATCTTAAGGAAGTTGATGAGTGTATCAAGAAGTTGAGGAATCAAGTCAAGAAAGTTAAAGATCAACTCAAAGAAATAAATGAGCAACTCAAACAATCAAATGATACAATCACTGATCTGAAAGTCCAGGTTGAAGAAGGAAAAAGAGTTGAAGACTGCTTGAATGCCAAATTGAAAGACAAGTATGTAGAATTTTTAAAGCTTGAAGAAAAGATTGTGTCTCTAAAGAAAGATATGGAGAAAGTAGAGAGTCAAGAAGAACTCCACCTTGCTTGATGACATGCTTTCCAGTCAAAAAATTCACAAGGATAAAGGAGGATTAGGGTTTGAAAAAGGAGAAAGCTCAAAATAAAATCAAACTCCAAACAATGTTGAGAAGAACAATAATGAACAAAGGGAGACTGGAGATAAGAAGAGAAATATCAAACATGTCCAAAACCAAAAGAAATATTTCAAGAAACCTCCTCTTAGAAAAATAGCTACACAAAGGTACCCATATTTCAATGGTTACTATTATTCTGGCAATAAATATGTGAATAAAGCTGTAGAATGTAAAAGCAAGATGAATAAGAATTTTCAATCATTTTTTGTTCAATGTTATGCATGCAATAGATTTGTTCATAAGGCTAGTGAGTGTCGAAGACACATGATGAATGACATGATGTTTCCATCATTCCATGGTTATTTTTAATCATGCAATGGGTTTGGGCATAAAGCTTCTGAATGCTAATCTAAAATGGCAAGAAGTAACTTTGCTCTGCAACTATAAATGTAATAAACCAGGATGTATAGCTAAGTTTTGCAAAGGAAAAAATGTGAACCCTTGAGTCCACAAAAGAAGATTGGTCCCTTTGAATAAAAGAAGAAGATGGACAAGATTTGGAAGAAAAAGAAAGAGAATGATGTGAAGAATGAATCTGCGCCAAGTTATGGTGCAGATGTTTTCTCCAAAATCTAGATAGGAAGCATTGGCTCAGGGGGAGTTTTAACAAAAAAAATTCTAGACCCATGCCAAAGATGAGATGTCAATATCTTTAGCATACTGGTGCATGAATCAATTTGTATGATTGATCCATTGGTGAAATGTATGGTGAGAAATATCTTGATGCAAAGATTTGCAAAGTACGTATAAGCGCCTATGAGGATACAAAGAAAGTTCAATAGTTTTGACCTAACTTTTCACTACTACATTTAATGCACATTTTAGGTCACTGGTAAAGTGTTTATATTTTATTTTGCATATTCAAAAGTAATATTTGTTTCAATCAATCAAAAGAGGAGAGCAGAGAAAACACAATATGAAGTGATTCTTGAAGTGTTGATCGAAACACTATCGATGAAATTCCACAAGGTATTTATAGTCTCTTGCAAACCCTAGTTTAGTGAAGTTCACAATGTTTACTCCTCAAGTTGTTAATACATGGTTGAGAGGCCAATACCTAAGTCTAAGAAGCACTCACATAGATCAATGAAAATAGATAAAGAAGGTGTGTTCTCTAAGGTTCCTATAAATGTGTTGCACATAGAAGACATTTGAATTTACGTACATATGAAGATGGATGAATATGATCATTCAAAGCTATCGGAGTTTAGGGACAAAAGGATAACTGGAGATAATTTTTAGTTGAAACCAGAGTATTCCAGCTTGTCAGAGAAGAAGTTGGATGTATGGATAGAATTTCCCAACTTGTATTTTGAGGATGATTGGGTGAAGTTTGTTCTGAGCAGAATTCACAATGATTTCATGTGGATGGATGTGTTGCACATGATCAACAAAAAATAAATTAGGGTTGTTACTAGTTTGAGATCCATAGGAAATATCCTAACAATGAAGCCCATAAAGAATGAAGTGGTGATGAAGCTTACTAAAGTGAAGTTTGGAAAGTGTTCCCTAACAGTGGTTGAAATAAAATATCTAACGATCAAATATGCTTCAATGATGATTGCCTACAAGATATTCTATACAAATAGAGTTGACTTTGTCACCGCCACCGTGATTCACAGGGCATATCAAAAGGTGAAGGAAAAGACTTTGACCTATGTGAGCTCCTATGATTGCAATTGTTGGAAACATTGTAGTGGACAAAGGAGAAAAACTACTCTTTTTAGTAAGGTACTCTTATCACTTTCTTAATGTTTTACTTTCTTAATGAATTTCCCGAAGCTAAGAATGTAGTTTGGCAAGACAAAATCCCAGTAGCTACTCAAATTAGGGATCATTTAAGGATATTTCCATATGTTAAGTCTTGTGATTCAATGTTGTGTGGATTCTTCAAGCCCTTCCAAGCACAAATGCAAGAAAGAGTAAGGATTCCTGATAAAGTTGTGAAGAAGTATAATAATGAAGTAACTTTTATGGTTAGTAGAGATAACTGCTACATGGAAGCAGTTGAACCCATGACTATTTGGGTTCTAGAGTTGTCTTATGAGGTAGTTCAATCTGATTGGATTGGCCTTGCAGAGGTTGTGTTGAGCAAGCCTAGAGATCCAACAATAGGAGGGTTTGGTAATATGAGGAGATAACAAAGAAAGAGAACCTTGAAAACAAAAATAAGGATATTGAAGAGAAGTTTGGATTTGGTGCTCCTATGAACCTTGCAGTAGAGTCTAAAGTCACATTTGTTCCTCCATAGACCATATTGAGATCAAGAAGGCCAGCCTCCACACCTCCTACTATTACAAAGTCCTCTAGAACAAAATCTATAGGTGGCTCTAAGAAGATAGACACATCTAGCCTCCAGAAGTAGAAAAAGGCTTCAAAGAGAAGAAAGAAAAAAAGAGAAAAAAGGGATATGTATGTTAGTATAGAAGAAGAGGAAGGGGAAGAGGAAGAAGAAAAATTCTAGTCTGGAAAAAGAAAACCAAAGTTTCTTAGGAAGAGACTAGTCCAAAGAAGGGAAAGGAGAAAGAGAAGACCCCTCTAATCTAAGAGCATAGTCCCATCACGCTTGATGCACTATTTAGTGCTATTGTAGAGTTTAGAATCCTGAAAGATACAATTGAAATGTATTCAGAAGCCAATAATGTAGATAAGGAGATAATTGAAGAGGTCATTGTTAAATACATGGTGACATTTAATGTTGGCCTAAGTGAGATAGTGGATCAATTGTCGAATGATATTAAAGGTGTATTGAGTGTAAGGAGACAAGAGACAGTTGTAGAAGATGTAAAGATAAAATCTTTTTCCTTAGAGAAGACTGGTTCCTCATGAGGAAAAAGTTAAGGTGTCTCAATTACAAGTGCAACAATTCAAGGTAAAGCAGAGAGTAAATACTATCATGGGAAAGGATAAGGATGAAATAGAGAAGTTAAGGGAAGAAAAAATAAAATCTATTAAAGAATTATTAAAGAATTGGGAACCACTCTAGGAGATAAAGATGAAATGCAACAAGACACATCCCTCCTAGAAAGCAATGATCATGTCATAGAGCAACATGAGCATGAGCATGAGCATGAAGAAAGGATGTTCAGATAACACCCCTTCAGATAGGAAAAAAATTGTCGAGTAGAGCAAAGAAGATGAGTAATGAGTCCTAGAGAAGACTGAAGCCCAAAAGGAACAAACTATATCTCCTATGAATGTGGAGAAGAATGAAGCTCAATAGGAACAAACCTTGCCTCCTTTAGAAGTTGAGAAGATTCTAGAAAAGTGTGTTGTTAGTGGAGAGAAGGAGAAGGATGATAAGCATGTAGAAGAAAGCACTAAAATAGGACATGAAACCTCCAAAACCTCTAGGGATTCAGTCAAAAATCTTTTGGATATGCAAATGTAGTTCCAACCAATGGTGTTTGCACAACTACTACAAATTCCAATGCAATAAGGTCAAGTGGACATGGATAAGATTTCCCCTCTTCATAAGTTATAACTTGCTAATTATTTTCATGCCTCCATAAGAAAGTCCAGATTCTAGAAACTCGCCAGAAAGGAATAGAGTTAGTTGATGAGGCTATCAAGGTGTTGCAAGAAATCATTCCTAGAGTATTCATTGATACTTCTTTGATAGGTGTACAATAGTTGAAGTTACTGCTAGATTCTTTTAAGGAGTACTCTACAGATCTTGAAGAGAAGACTGAGAAGGAAGTGTCAAAGAGATTAAGTGATAAGAGATTAGCTCATGCCTCAGATAAATGTGCTATTGCACATACCAATTTGCAAGGAAACTTTGAGGATGTTGAAAAGTTTTTGGAGGAATCCAAACTATTGTTCCAGTTTTGTTTGAATTGGCTAGTGTCTACAAAAATTATTAAGGATAAGATGACCTTAATTGAGTCCCAAATTGCTCAAGCCTCTAGTATGTATGATCCAGTGAATGATGGGGATGGAGCAACTAGAATGGTCATTGAAAATATACACAGTCAATTCTTCTTACTCTAGGAACAAAAAGAGAAAATCATAATGTAGTACAGTCAACTTTGATATATGGTAAGTGTAAGGCTTATATCTTTAATTGAAGCTCTAGACAGTGTAGAAAAGGTTGTACAAAAGACAACAATACCTATATCTCTAGAAGAAGGAGAAGAACTCTATGTACAATTTGAAAACTAGAGCTACATGCTTACTTTCACCAAGAAGGATTGGGAGGTTTCCAAAAAGGATTAGGAGACACACCTTGCAGAATTAGAGGAAATATCATCCAATTAAGGTGTATATTTGTTTTTGAATTGTATAGAAAATTTTTTATCTCAGTGTACATTTTCCAAATTAGTAGATGATGTGGGATAAAATTTTACTTTTTTTATGATGGATAACATAGTTATGGGGATCTATTCTCATGTAGGTATATTAGTAAGGGGATGTAATGCGGATGTACTACCCTTTATCCTTGATTTCAAAGGGGGAGTGAAGTAGAGAAGCATGTTTCCATTAATGAAAAAGGGGGAGATTGTTGGAAACATGAGCATGATGATGTATGGTGTTGTCATTGATGTCAACCCATTGTTGAAGTGATGGTATATCAGTATGTATATAATCCAGAGAAAACCAAGTCTAAGTGTTTGATTGAGATAGTGCATTTTCAATGTAACAGGGGAACAATTTTGTGGTCCACATTGTTGCTTTGCATTATTTTCTCATATGGTTTAGAGGTAATAATGGTATATATTGGAGGATTCCATATCTAAAGTTTCAAGGTTTTATGTCCTCTGCAACAATATATATTAATGACAGAGTATTAAACTAAGTTTTGTTAGAGTTATAGTTGTAGAGTGCATGTTGGAATGCTCCACATTCCACAATGGATGGACTTTGTGCTTTGTGGATTTCAAGAAGTGTTTGGAGATGTCAGATGTGTGTGCACTTCGAGTGTCAAGTGGTTTGGTAGTTCGTGTGTCAAGTTTTGGATAAATAGTTGGTTCATTCAATTAGTGCTTCATCAGTTTGGTTATGTGGTGTTGACCTAAGGGTTTTGGGGTCATACAAAAATAAATTGTGTATGTAGAGGAATCATGGGAGTATCTATAGGTCATTCTAGCCTATTTTGGTTAATAACATCCCATGGTTACTTCTGCAAGGTATGTGTGTTGGATTTTTGGGTCGACAAGTCCTTGGGTCACACATCTCATCCAATTAGGCCAACCTAATTGATGGTATGATTGTTTTTGGAATATATACATATATATATAAGGGAAATTCAATGTGTGTATGGTGAAAAGAAATATTTGTAGTGTGTGAATGCGAGAGTAGAGTATGTGTGTTGTAATGTGATATAATCTTGTGCATGTGCATAAGAGTGACAGTGAAGGATGAAGTGTATAAAGTCAGTTTTCTGAGAAAAAAAGGAACTGTATCTTCAACATGTAGTAGATGCATTGTAAGTAGTTCAAATTATGATAGTGAGCCAATTTTGTGTGTCCATTTGTAATTCAGGAAGAAGTGATCTTCCTTGGGCAGTGAGCCCTCTCATTTTCTGGATAGTGAGCCATTTATGTTATGATCTATTGTAACCAATTATGATATATAGTGAGTTAATCATCATCGTGGTTTTTCCTTTTCAAGGGTGTTTCACATAAATCTGGTGTTCTTTTTTTGATTGTTGTTGTACATGCTTTACTTGTTTCTTTCCATTTCTTCAAGTTTAATAAGATTCTTTGTAATACACTTTAAGTTATTAAATTTTAAGGAAACTAATTTACCCGCCTCTCAGTATTCCAGATGTTTAAGAATATACATACCACATATTTTAGTTAACATGTAAACCATATTTGTAAATCTGAAATATATTTAAACATCCAGAAATTCACATCAAACATGTCACCTAAATAATAATATAAACACAAATGTACAAACCCACAACTGAAAACAAGAGTAAACTACAATCCAATAGGAAAACCAAGTTGTCCAAGAGCTTATAGAATATGAAACATATTAGCTCCACAACTCACAAAGAGGCCAGTGGCTTATCTTCTAGTGCTTTCATGTAACCAAGGGATAAAACCATGAAGCCAACATAAGCACACCATTTTATAATCCAAATTGAGGGTGTTTCTCCATGTGACCAAGATGTATCTACCCATCCAACATGAACGCCTTCTCACAGTGCACATGACCCCAAGGTAAAGGAACAAAACAACCAAACAAGAAGATAAACACATATTGTCAAACAAGAGTACCAAGTTACCAAAACATAACCAACTCCATAATGATCCATAATCATGAGTTTCCATTACCCAACATTGATCATATTGACAATATTTATGGATTCAAATCTCACAAATCTACAAAAAATAAATTTAACTCATAGAAAATTCATTGCAACCCCTTAACCCTTCGAACAACCTCCAATCCCTTCTAACAAATTCCCATAGGATTGCTTGGATAATAAATCAAAAATAAGGAATACCCAAAACCTACTTAACCTTCACCATTGATACCAAATGAAGAAAAATAAACAAGATCTTATAATAATTATTTAGAAATTCAATCTTTATCCAACATGACTTCAATGGATGAGAAAAAAGGCGTGGACAACAAAAAATTAAAAATATGAAACTTATATGCAAATCTAAAAATTAAGTTGCTTTAATATGAAATTACCATGATCAGATCCATCTTCTTTATGATGTTAAAAATCAACCAACTTAACATGCTTATAAAAACTACCTTATGTGAACTTAATGACAATATATAAATGATAATATGAACATAATATTGCATAAATGAGACACAAATTAGAAACATAAGAGCATCACATAACACATGATTTACATGGAGAAACTCCTGCATGGAAAAAACTCCAAGAAGAGAGGCCAAGTATGCATTATCGTCAAATAAATGAGATTACAATACATTCACTTTCATTCTCCTCTTTACCTCCAACATGGTAGGACTTGTGCACCTAGAACAACTTTAGGTTACATGTCTCAACCTGTCCTTATTACTATAGAGTAACACTAGATTCAACTAATCCTCATTGATTTTACATCTAAAGAGTTGATTTAATAGATGTGTGAAGAGTTCTTAAGCCCAAAGCAAGGCTTCCAAAGATGAATCTTCAATCTGTTGCTGTGAAGAAAAAAGCAATTTTAAAAACAGAATAACAAGAACCATGCAAGACAAGAGAATACAAGTATGGCACCAAATCACAATGTCATTACTTGCATTTGAATTATCCACTGTAGCAACAATTCCAGCTTTCTGTTACAATATTTTCTTGAGAACTACTACTTGCTAACTTGCTCTACTCACTTCTAACTATTTTGATCTATTCTACTTCTATCTTCTAACCCTTTCTAACTATTTCTAACCATTACAAATGAGGCGAAATGCCAAATATATAGAATCCCCCAAAAAACCCGTCAACCAAGCAAGAGCTTACATCATTAATTGGGCACCACCGACCAACCAAGAGAAAGTCAAAATGGAACGAAGGAATGCATTAAATGTGCAAACTACACCTAGGTTGGCCCAGGATTCCCAATGCAGCTCGGACCAATGCTGGGCACGATAATGGGGAAGTACAAATCCCAAAGTAGTTGGGCATTAACTGCCTTCCCCTTTGTCTCTATTCCGATCTAGCCCTTCATGAACTCTCAAAAGCGTCCCATCCAAGTCAGCTACTGGTGGCAAAGACAAAACCCTAAGTCAATTCTCAATGGATGCAATCTATTCTCTTGACCGTTTGACCGACTTATCCCAATCCACCTTATACGTTAGGTATTTGTCAATAACTGCAAGGTAGGTGGCTGCATCATCCAACTGGTGCTCAGAAATAGAACCATCATCAAGTGGTCTGTAAACATCTTGCCACCAATTTCTCAACTGTTCTAGACTCAAATATTTGGGAGCAATCTTCCTTCACCCAGTCATGATCTCAAAAAGGCCATGGAGCCATTATATACACCACTTAGGGTATCATCAATCTGCCTTTTTTGCTTATAAATCTTCTTCAACACCTTCTGCCTAATCTACAATGCCTCATACCACTCCCACAGTTCGGCAGCTCTGGAGGAAGGAAGAATCCCATCACTCATCAACCTATCCTGGGTGTACTCCATGATAGTTTTGGTTTTCTGCAAAAGGAGATCTGTGTCTTCCTTATCTTGTGCCAACACCGCCTTCAACCAATCAGTTGTCATGATAGCATCCTTCCCAGTTGAAAGGATTTCCTTAATAGTTTCATCACCCTTTATTTGCACCCCTTTCAGCCAATTTGCGGTGGCAACAGGGGAAGCTTTCATCTTTTCCAGCTCGGTGATGGTCTCCTAAGGTAGAGGATTTGCAGCAGAGGAAGAATGTTTAATGGACTGTAGTGGTTTCATTAAGTCTTCCAAGCATCTCCTGTGATTTTCATTTTCTTTCTTTAGCTCCTGCTTGGTCTTCATTTCCTTCCTCAATCTACCCACAATAACTGTACTAGATCCCTCATAATCTTCAATGTCCTGCTCGACTGATGTAGGTCCTAGATTGAAAGTCTAAATATTATAATCCTTTCCAACCACATCATCTATGTTTTTATCTGGAGCAGGGGTGGCAATGTGAACAACTCTATCATGAGCTTCATCTCTTTCAATCCTCGAGATCACCCTAGCCTTCTTCTTACCTTTATCTTTTCCAATTTTGGCTAGTAGTGCATCCCAATTCAGTGGACTATCTTCCATAACAACTTGTTTTCTCTTTATTTCTTTGTCTAGCCAAACAAGAACAGTGGATTCCAATTGCACCTCACTTTTTTTCTCCTCCTGTTGATCCTTAGGTGCCTCCTCACTCAAATTCTGTTTATCAGGAGTCTCATCCGTCTTATTTTCCTTTTCTTCAGCATGCTTATATCCATGTATAGGCGAGGGAACCTTCATTGTTTCCTCTTCTCCTGGAGGGACTTATTTAGTTCTGACAGGGGAATCCGCATATGCAACCATAGGGGACTGCATTATCTTTTCAATTTATGCCTCTACACTATGGAGATCACCTTCATGAAATTCCTCCCCTTCAGTATCTGGATGATCCTCAACATCCTCTGACTCACTAGGCTTGCCTTGAGCTCCATGAGCAAAAGGCACATCATCATGTTGCTCCTCATGAGAAACCATCAGAGGGAGATCTGCCCCAGGCACACTGTCCCTGAGAGAAGGAGTCCTAGACCTCCTTGTATACACCTTAGCCTTCTCCTCCCAACTTTCAACATTTACCATAGGTGGGGCAACTTCTTCCTCCCAAACCTTGGAGCTTGCCTTCTCTGACAATTTTATGATTCTTCTCCTCTTGGGAACTGGCACATCAACCTCAAGACCCTGATTTTCAGTCCCTTTCTGCTCAGATTTCCTGGTTCTTGTCCTCTGCTTGGCCTTTGGTTTTCTCTATTTTTCTGCTTCCTAGGCCTCTGTTTCATGAACACCTTTAATTTTGATTTTGAATGGAAAATCCAACTTACCCTTGCCCTTAGGATCCTGCTCAGTAGATTCCTTAGAGGTGGAGTGGTGATCCAGATCTCCCATTAGCGCATAGGTGCATTGTACACCATTATTTTCCAACTCCCACAGCTTATGCTTTAGCCACATCCTAGTAAATTTGATAACTAGATCCGCCAGTTGTTTCAATTATGTATTTTCCTCCTCTAACCAATCCACATCACCAATTGGTCTATCTTTTATTGCCTCATAAGCGTGATCCTAGATCAAGTTTCCATCATCTTCCAATTGATCAAGAGCTACCTTTACATTATACAATTGAACTGACTCAACCGGAAGCCGAGAGAATTTCTTTTTCTTGACCTCAAATTCATCACTGCAGTTGGCCCAGTATTCCTCCAAGTTCACCTTATCGCTATACTCTTTGCTGGCCTTCTTTTGAGCTTCTCCTGTAATATCAAATTTGGACCTCTTTGAGTGGAAAGATAGACCAAGGGCACTCATTTCTTCCTCTGAAGCTTGGGTGGAAACAATGGAAGGACAAACCTCTCTAGTACCAATCCTCAAGGGGAAGTCTCCACCAAATCCAGTCTTATGCTTGTCTTTCTTGAAAATGGCATCAAAGTCACAGATCTGCCTAGTTACTTCCAACAATATAATGTGATCAGTGGGATACCTTGGAAGTCTGTATAGGGCCCTTTGGCAGCCATCAATCTGAATGTAGAAGATTGGGAATTGAATAAACCATGCCCCATATTTCTTAATGAGTTCTTTAGCCTGGTCTGAAATCCTGACATGCTCTGCACCTTGAAGCATTCTGGTGATATACATGGTAAATGTATCATTTTCCCTCCTATAGTTTGAACCTCCCAAGTGCAACTGAGGGTAAACCTCATAGATAATATCTTGTCCGAAAATTCCCTTTGTATCCAATCCTTTGTAGGGATGGAATCTTGCAAGTGCATAGACCAGATATGAAGTCATTGTGAAATTTTTGGTCTGCAACACATTGGATAACTATTCATGGAGTACTCCACTAATGACCCCTACCCAATGGTAATTAATCTTCTCTTATTCCATCCTCACAATCACATGGCACATCCAATTCTCAAACGTACTAGCATTCTTCAATCCAACCGCCCTGCTGAGAAGAATGATGGCATCATAATATTCCTTCTTGAACTTTATCCTGAATAATTGCTTGGGTAATTTAGAATAGTGAGATTTAGTCTTCTCCAGCCAAGAATTGATAAATTGTTGTGACCTCACAGTCTGCTCATCATAGAACTCCTAAGCTGCCCTTATGTTCAATCCCACCACATGAGACTTGTCTGGCATATCAAATGTTTGGGCAATGGAGACAGGGTTGAGATTTGCTACAACTCTCCCTTGAGGACCAATTATTCTCTGGGTGTCTTGATCATAGTGCCTGGCACATTCAAGGACCGGCTCATAACACGGCACCGTAGAAGGGAAACCAGCTACATGGGACAAGCCTGATTCCATCATCCTTCTAGCCACCAAAGGAGAATCCTTAGCCACCATTCTTTCTTTAAACTCTTCATAATCCCATGATCTGACATTTGTATCAGTCACCTCTAACCAAACTGAAGTGATTTTGCTTTCATGGATCTTGCTCTTAATGTCCATTTTAATCCTTTCTGCATCAGACATTGAGGACCCAACTGTTGCCTTGCTAGATTCAGCCTGCACTCAACATGGAAATCATAATAAGAACCACAGGAAAGAGGATGTTAATCCATAAGAACACCATTAGAATAAGCCTCATACAGCTAGAGTGTTAATAAAACTCATATGAGATGACCACAACAAATTTTGGGTTTCAAGACCATCCGTAGAATCTGAGCCAGAGAGGAATTTCGGGAAATTCTAGACCAATCGGATTCCAATGGAATAACCAGGAAACACCTACTTAATCATTAAACCTGATCATGATCAATCAACAAATTACACGGGAAATCCAAATATGACATGAAATAATCATTAAATGCATCACAAATCATAAACAAATCCAATTATCTCACGCTCCTTTATATTTCATCAGATTTCGGGAAAATCTGTGAGGGACAGATTTCTTCGAAGAATGAGCCAGAGAGGAGACTTCGGAAAAATAGAGAGATGCTTGATTTTAGAGAAATCTGGACCTGACAAAAATCCATGGATAAGGAAAAACTATGAACCAATCAGTGCAAAAGCATGTACTTCGGCCAAACAAATTGCATTTGGAATGAGGTCACACCGAGTGGGGCATGTCTTGGTGACCAACAATATAGCAAATATATCGATATGACCAAAGGGTAGTCGGGGTAAGGTCCTGGTGAATCCTTTTGTCTCACCGAATTTCAGGGTCCAAACAAACACTTCAACCAAACTAAAGTTTTTTGATATGAGGTCTCAGGGAAGTTGTAGTGTCTTGCCAATCGGTGATAGGCTTTGAATTCGGCCAGAGGTCTTGCCGACTGCGTAATGTTTCACCAACATGAAGGTCTCGGCAAGAGTTGTGAGCTCGCCGAAAGGTCTCACTGAAGGATGGATGTCTCAGCGAAGCAAATGAATATCGGTATAACTAATGGATCCCACTATGATCTCTTGCCGACTAGGGCTTGTCTTGCTGATGGCGTATAAGGAAATACATGTCAATGAGAGACTTTCTTTCGGGGTGAGGTCTCGGCGAAATACAGGGTCCCTGCCTTCAGCGGGGTGTGTGTGCGAAAAATGCACAACAAATGGCGACTTCTGCTAGGAAAATGCTCGAAAGCATTTGATGACAAACAAGAATCAAGAACCTAGAATCTTTGGTTTCAATCTCACCATCAAACAAATAAGTCAGAATGCAAAGATTTAAAGAATCAGAACCAAAGGGTAGACCGAACCTTTCATAAACTGAAAATCCAAGTGTGTGCACATGAGTTCATTTCCCTCCTTAAGCTACTACAGAAATCAAGTTCAGTCAAGTTAGGCTACGTAAGGATTCTAACTTCAAAAGCAACTTGGATAGGGCCTCACTACCAGTCAGGCATCCATAGCCCCGACAAGGTTATCGCTGTGACTCTCCTGAACATAGCTCTACTGCCAGCCAGGTGTCCATAGCCCCGATAGAGATATTCAGGTACCCCTGATAAGTTGAATTGATTATTTTGATATTCAATATTTCATTTTTTCTTTCTTTTGATATTCTTTGTATGTCACTTTCATTTCAACCTGTGAACAATGAAGCTCACACTCAGGGCTAAGAACCATAGTGGCGCTGAAGCAGAAATAAGATTTTTCACTTGACAAAACTTCACAAGGATTCCTATAGTGACATCAGGATTCTTAAGATATATGAGAGATATAAGATTTCATAATACTTCAAATTCACATCAAAGTCGGTGATCAATCTTCTATAAATCTGACATTAAGACTGTTTGCAATAGCAAAGACTTCAACCATCCTTTCAATATGCAAGACTAAAGTCCGCCAAGGAAATACTTAGAACAATTCCAGATAATGATATATTTTCCATGCAGGTCCAACACATCCAGGCGAAAACAGAGAAACCCCTAAAGCAAGAGCAGAGCAAAAAATAAAACAAAACAAAAGCAAACCCACAAGGGAAACCTAATCTAACTATATACAAGACAAGAGCTGAAAAAAACTCAAGACTGGAAATAATGCTTCAAATACTGCCTATTGACAGGTAGTGGGATATCTTCTCCAGTGAGAGTTTTCAAATGAAAAGCATTATCTCCCAGAATTTCTGAGATCTAGTAAGGTCCAAGCCAAAGTTTATCAAATTTTCCATGCTCTCCCTTACGGTCGTGGGCTTTATCCCAGTAAAGAACCAAGTCAGAAATCCTAAAAGCTTTAACTTTGGCTCTTTTATCAAACCATCTCTTGACAACCCCTTGATGTTTAGCAAATTTTTCCAGAGCTTCATCTCTCTTTTCCTCAAGGTGTAATAATTTAGCAAGTCTAGCCTCACGTTTATCTCCCTCATCATAATATTCATTAATGAACTGCAAGGTGGGGATCTTTAACTGAATGGGAAACACAGGCTCTAATCCATAAATTAGGTGATAGGGGATATCCCTATGGAAGCCTTATGTCTGGTGCGATCTGCCCAAAGAGAAAATCTAAGCTGGGTATGCCAATCCTTCGGGTTTCTTTCTAACAATTTGTGAATAACAGTCAGGAGATTTTTCTTGGATGACTCAGCTAACCCATTGCCCTGAGGGTAATAGTTGGATGCAAATTTAATTATAATCCCATGGTCAAAATCCCAGTTAGAAAACTTCAAAGACAAAAACGTAGGACCATTATCACAAACTAAAGACATAGGGCATCCAAAACGGTTGATAATACATGATTCAATAAAGTTAATTACTATTTTTGAAGTGCATTTCTTGCAAGCAAGGCCTCAGTCCATCTTGTAAAATAATCAGTAATGGTAAGGATATACCTGTGTCCTACAGAGGAGGGTGGATTTATTGGACCTATGAAGTCCATTCCCCACTGTGCAAAGGGTTTTACCTCAAAAACTGGCTAGAGTGGAAGGGCTGAAAACTTCTCCCTGGCCACTGCAGTCTGGCACACATGGCATGTCCTGACATGACTGTGGGTGTCTTTGAACAGTGTAGACCAATACTAACTAGCTCTCAGAATCTAGTTCAATGTAGAAGGTGTTGATCCATGGCCTGTACCATATCTATCATGAAACTCCAACATCACTCTTGCAGATTCTGCCTTTCCTAGGCACCTCAAATAAACACCCTCATAACTTTTCTTATATAGGACAGCTCCTTTCAACATGAAACTGTCACTCTTTAAGCACAATGCCCTTCTTTGTATTGAATTGAGATGATCAGGGCATCTTTGTGTTAGGAGATAATGAACAATATCATCGTACCACTCTCCGGGAGAAACATCCTCTAAATTATAACTCTGAGTTGTAAGGTCAAGGCCTATCTCTGCCATTTTCTGTGTAATCCCTTGCCCTCTTACCAACTTCATGGGTTGAATTTCCATATCATACTCTTGTAACATAGTTACCCACTTGGCTTTGTGTTCCCCCAGCTCATTTTGCATCAATAATAGCTTAACTGCAGGATCATGAACTATTGCAAAGATTTTGTTTCTGAGGATATCCTGAATTTCTTTATAGCCCTGACTAAGGCATAGGCCTACTTTTCCACACTTGGGTATCTCAACTCTACATCCTTCAATGGCACACTCATAAATGCTATGGGATGCTCATTTCCTTGATCCGACTTTTGAGTTAACATAGCAGCACAGGAATGATCAGAGGCAAACAAATATATATAGAATGGTTTAGCATAGTCTGGACTTACCAAAATAGGAGCTTCAGCAATAGCCCTCTTTATATCTGCAAATGTTTCTTTTGCTTCTGCATTCCATTCAACCTTGGCCTCCTAATTTAACATTGTGTTCAGTGGCTTAATTATTTATGTGAACCCAGTGATGAACTTCCTCACAAAGTTGATCTTGCCAAAGAATGATTTCATTTCCTTTTACTAGTAGGCAGTGGAACCTTAAGAATGGCTTCTATGCACTCTGGATCAATTGCAATTCCCTTTTCAGAGAGAATATGCCCCAGCAATTTACCTTCTTCTACTCCAAAGATGCATTTCTTTGGATTGAGCGATATTCCAAACTCTCTACATTTCTAAAAAACTTTGCATAAATCTGAGATATGATCACCTCTCTTCTTGGAAAAGACTGTTAGGTCATCCATATAAATGATTATGCACTTACCAATTATGTCTTTAAAGGCAATGTCCATTGCTCTTTGGAATGTGGCTCTAGCATTAATTAAGCCAAAAGGCATCCTTCTGTAGGCGAAAGTGCCCCACTTGGTGGTGAAGGCAATCTTGTGCCTATCTTCATACTGCACCATAACTTGGTTATACCCTGAATAACCATCCAGGAAAGACATCATCTGAGATCCGTTCACAATCTAGAGCACTTCATCCAGTGAGGGTACTGGATAATTATCCTTCTCTGATGCTCTATTTAGGTTCCTGAAATCCACACATAGCTTGATTTCACCATTTTTCTTTTGCACTGGAACCAGGTTTGCAACCCAAGTAGAGTGTCTGACTGGGAATATTATCCTTGCAGACAATAGTTTCTGCACTTCCTTCTATATTATGGGTTCCAGCAAAGCATTGATGGGCCTTTGCCTCTGTCTAAAAGGCTTTACTCCTGGATTGAGAGGGATAGTATGGGTTATGATTGACGTATCATAAGTCTTTAAGTCTTCATAACTCCAAGCTATCACATCTGGATATATATGTAATGCATCAATAATTCCTTGTCTTTCTTCTGGAGTGCACACTTTTCCAATGAGAACATTTTTGACATCCTCCTGAGATCCTAAATTATATTTGTCACACTGTCCACTAATAGATTCTTTCCTGGTATCTTGTTCCTAATCTCTAATTTTTTCCAGATCAAAGATCATCTCTAGTTGCACCATTCCCCTAGGAATTGTGTTGGTCTTCAGATTAATTACCCCTTCCAAGTCCATCTCAGCTTCTTGAAGTTAAGTTTCGTCAATGATTTGAGAAGCGAAGACATTAGTACTAGTAATAAAATCTAAGATATGCTTGTCATCTTCAAATACCTGGAAGTTGGTGATATTATCGGGTACTGATGGTACTAGGGTCAGCTCCATAGTAAACTTCTTTAGTCCTAAAAGAGATAGGGGTTGCAAGGTACTTGTCACCTAAGCAAGAGAATCAGCTATTTGGTTCTTATTTCGTGGAATCAACTGAATGTTGAAGGCATCAAATCCTTCAATGAGGTCCCACACTCAATGTCTATAGTTAGTCATTCTCCTGTCATGACAAGAGTATTGTCTCCTGACTTGTTTGACTATTAACTTAGAATCTCCAAAAACTTGCAAGATCTTAACCTTTTTCTTCAATGCCATTAACAGTCCATGCACCAAGGCTTCATATTCGGCTACATTATTCGTACAGTGAAATTGAAGTCTATGAGCAGCAAAAAATGTCCTACCTCTTGAACTAATTAGCTCAAAGCCTTCCCCTTCCCCAACTCCATTCTTTGATTTGGACCCATCAAATCTTAAAGTCCAACAACCAGCAGCTGTGGAGTTCCCTGCCTATTCACTTGCACTATTACTACTGGATGATTCTTCAGAAGGCATTACTCTTTTCCTCTTGGGATCTTCTTGAACATTCAGGATATCACTTTTGACTGTAGGAGTGGGGTTGATACGTTTTTGTATTTGTTCCACTGCAGCTTGGCATAAGCAATAGTCCAATTCTAAATGAGAAGCATTATGCACCCTGCACCAATTGGGCAAGAGTAGCTCTCCAAAGTTCATTCCCTTCCCCAACTGAACTTGATCTTCAATGCACTTCTGAATGAACTCTTGAAAATTATCCAACAAACCCAGCTAACTATCTTCCAGACCACTATCATCTTCAACTGGTTCAATCAGGACTTCAGTACCACTGGATTCTACTGTAAGGTCAACAGGTGTTGTATGGAACATAAGAACCTCCTCCATATCTGGTTCCTCAAGAGGAGCAGTAAGCACATAGTTACCCATGCTTGCTTTTGATACCAGAATTTCAGCAGAGGTTTTCTGATATTCTGTAATCATGTACTTCATTTTGGGTTCTCTTTCAATTCTAATCTGGTTTGGCACTCCTTTCCAGGGAAGCCACATATGGTAATGATCAATTGACACATATCCATTGAAATCCCTGGTAAAATCCCTTCCCAAGATTAGGCCATAAGCATCAGGTATGTCAGCGACCTGTATATTGATAACCTGTTGAATTCTAGGATCAGAAGCAATCTGCATATGAATCATATTTAACTCTCCTACAACATTGAATTAAGTCCTATCCAATTGTGTGACTTTCTTATGTGATTCAGCAAGAGTAATTCCCATAGCTTGACATACACCAAAAGGCATAACATTGGTTGAAGCACCAGAATCCAGCGAACAATTATGCAAATTCTTACCGAATATTTGAACAGAAATCAAGAATGGAGGTGTGTATGTCTTCCCTTGAAATAGAGTTAAGGGAGTATCTACTTGAACAACTTGAGATTTGTCCTTCTCTTTCCCAGTATCTCCAAGGGGCCTATGGACTTGATCATGAGTCTGATTTTTTCTTCCTACTGACTGAGAGCCAAATACTCTATTGACACTCTTGCTAACTGATTTGTCTTGTGACATGGAATTTGCATTATAAGATCCTAAGACTGCATTCCTAATGGATGGAACTTTTAATAACTCGAATGCAGATAGATTTACCTTCAATTTTTGGAGTTCTTTAGCAAAATACATGGCCAATTGTTCTTCATTTAAATCCGTAGGAGTCTCCCTCGGGTATTCCATCATCTTTTCTTTATTTGCATCAGTATTTCTTCCTTTTGGTACATCAGCATGTCCCGGATCTTGAGATAAGTATTGCTTGGACACCTGAGGAAATGATGAATTATTGTTAGCATTAGGGTCTGGAGGCACGTTGAAATTATTCGGTGGAATGGAAGTAGTAAAGGGGCCTCCAGCCTACGGGCGTCTGCGTGGAAATTCCCTCAAGTCATACTTCTTGACAGGTTTTTGGAAGGTCTGCACTTCTTCAATGTAAGCTTCCTCTTTGACATAAGCTTCTTCTTCATCTCTGGGACCATTATCATTCATTTGATTCTCATCGAATAACTGTGTCATTTCATCCCCATTGCATACCTGGTCTGCCTCTTCCTTCAACTGGTTAGATTCTTCTTCGGGTACATTCTCCTCACTTTGCGGAAAAGGAGCATGGTTTAATACCAACACTAGTGAATCATAAGGGTTGGATGGTACTATTTCCTAACTGCTTGCATTGTTCTCCACTTTGTACTAAAAGATTGAGGCCTCCGTTTGGAATTCTTGACAGTCTAACTCGGAATGCTGACTAGTCTTGTGGAGCCTACACCACCCTCATAAAGCAGCCTCGGCTAGATATACACTGCTAGGAGGCTTCTCTTGATTAACTGGTTGACTGGCAGACTGATTAAAAGGTTGACTAATTGGTTGATCCAATGGGGTGGGGACTCCTCCATTATTGGGCCATGTGTTCCAAGTCCTATTTTATCCTGATTGTTGCCTTCTCTCGAACCCTTGTCCACCACTTATGTCAAAGTTTTGGTATGAGGGTTGCCCCTTATCATAGTTCTATCTTCTATCATTATTATACCCCCTATCATTATTAAATCCCCTGTCATTGTTATAACCTCTATCCTGGTTATATCCTCTGTCATTGTTGTATCCTCTATTGTTATTGTATCCTCGTTCCTGACGTTTCCCTCTATCAAAGTGTTGTCCTTGTGGATTCTCTCTATTCTGATTGGACTGCATATTTCTCTGAGCATCTTGCAACTAATTGTTCGAGTTCCTCAAGTAAGTCACCTCCATATTCAGCTTCTTTATTTGTTCAAACAATTCATCCAATCTTTCCTTGTCAGGATTACTGTATGGAGGTTGATTTGCATTATTCTGGGAATACCCTACTGCAACATTGGCATTTAGTGACTGGTTCAAGACTTCAAAATTTTGCAGGTATGAAGGATAACTAGCATGAGGCTAGATATGTAGAGGTTTATTCACATTTTGTTGAGGGTAACTAATTGTGGATGAAACTTGTCCTACGGAAGGTCCTAGGTGAGGGACCATAAGCAACTGAGGTACCTGATTCATGATTGGAGTATGGTTCGCTAGAGCTTGGTTGAGAGCTAGAACTTGTCCAGGGTGAGCAATGGGTCCTAATGAGGGCAAAGGCCCAGACAAATGTTTCCTTAGATTAGTGCTAACTTTCACAGCCTCTGCATATGCATCAAGTAGACTAGCATGAGGATTATTGCTCCACTTCATAAAGGTAGTTGTCAAACAATCAAGTCCCTCATAATAAACTTCTACAGCAGTGGGTTCATCAACAGCATAAGGGGTCTGTAGTCTGGTATAAGCACGGTGAAACCTATTGTTGAAAGATCTTATAGGCTCATTGACCTCCCTTTTCACATTAGTGAACTGACGGTAAAGCTCATTAGAACTAATGGGGATGTGAAACTTCTACAAAAAAGCAGCTTCTAACTCAGTCCAATGCTCAATAGACCCAGCAGGCAAATGGTTGTACCAATAGAATGCATCTTCCCCTAGTGAATAAGGAAAGAGTCTACATGCTACATCCTCATGGTTTATTCCTCTGTCCTTAAGGCCAGTCTGAAAGATCCTGATGTGTTCCTCAGCGGTCCTATTTGGATCATTGACATGGAATTTTGAACAAAAGTGTTCAGGGTTTTTGGGCATGACATTGTAAACGACAAAACGTAACGGAGATGGGTTGGTTGCTAGGAAAGCCATTGGTGGAGGTGGGGGTGGTAATGGCTGATTTATGAACGGCTGAGGTTGTGGACTGGGAATTCCCTCAGACTCAGATGAAATTGATGAAGATGGGGATGATGGAGATGAGGGGGGTGGATGGAATGATGATGATTCTCCCCTTCTGTTGGTCCTTCTTGACCTACCAGGGTCTGGTAATTCCTGAAATTCCTCCTCTCCTGGAGCGGACCTTGTCCTTCTTTTGAATCTCTCAGGAGAGATGGTGTTCAAAAATTGATCTAGCTTGCTTATTCAGGCCCTCCCTCTAGCACCAATCCTGTTGATGGTATTTTCTGCACAGCAATAACTCAAATAGAATATAATATCTTATCTCTCTTGAAAGGTAAATCTCTATCAGCAAGCCTCAAGAGATAACCCCAAGGTCTCTAATGTCAAGTCTTGAAAATGCATAAACAACTCAATGATAAAATTTGAAAATGTTGGTAATCACAATGGGACCTTACTACAAGCAAAATATTGAATTGATTTTATCAGATCTAACAATCTAATGATACTTTAATCCTAGATCTAACCCAATAATCAAAGAAATAGAAAAGGATAAGGGTTTCAAGGAGATTTCTAAATCTAATACTACTCCTAAGATTAACAATGAAAATAACCAACACTCGAAATGGACCAATCCCTCACAACTGATCTCCACTTGACCCAGATAAATCTGCAATCTTATAGAGAATGGTGCAATCTTCTAAGGTGTTCAGATTTTCAAATCATCAACATTCATTCAACAACCCTATTGTAGTTGAAATGAACAAATCCTCACAATCAAACTAAGCACACTGAATATGAAGTCCAGGCTAACTTTGCAAAGCAACTAAAAATCAGTTGGTTGTGAAAAGTATGGACTAAAGGATTGCTACAACATTCAAGTATCAAATCACAAACATTATTGAATCGAATCTAATCTAAATATTAACCTCCTCAAAGAAATTTTAAAGATAGAATAACGAGAACCATGCAAGACAAGAGAATACAAGTATGGCACCAAATCACAATGTCATTACTTGCATTCGAATTATCCACTGTAGCAACAATTTTAGCTTTTTGTTACAATATTTGCGTGAGAACTACTACTTGCTAACTTGCTCTATTCACTTCTAACTATTTTGAACTATTCTACTTCTATCTTCTAACCTTTTCTAACTATTTCTAACTATTACAACTGAGGCGAAATGCCAAATATATAGAATCCCCTAGAAAACCCGTCGGCCAAGCAAGAGCTTGTAGCATTAACTAGGCACCACCGACTAGCCAAGAGAAAGTCAAAATGGAATGAAGGAATGCATTAAATGAGCGAACTACACCCAGGTCGACCTGGGATTCCCAATGCAGCTCGGACCAATGCTGGGCACGATAATGGGGAAGCACAAATCCCGAAGTAGTTGGGCATTAACTGCCTTCCCCTTTGTCTCTATTCCGATCTGGCCCTTCATCAACTCTCAAAAGTGTCCCATCCAATTCAACTACTGGTGGCAAAGGAAAAACCCTAAGTCGATTCTCAATGGACGCACTCTCTTCTCTTGACTGTTTGACTGACTTATCCCAATCCACCTTATACGTTAGGTATTTGTCAATAACTGCAAGGTAGGTGGCTGCATCATCCAACTAGTGCTCAGAAATAGAACCATCATCAAGTGGTCCGTAAACATCTTGCCACCAATTTCTCAACTGTTCTAGACTCAAATATTTGGGAGCAATCTTCCTTCGCCCAGTCATGATCTCAAAAAGGCCATGGAGCCATTATATACACCACTTAGGGTATCATCAATCTGCCTTTTTTGCTTATAAATCTTCTTCAACACCTTCTGCCTAATCTGCAATGCCTCATACCACTCCCACGGTTCGGCAGCTCTAGAGGAAGGAAGAATCCCATCACTCATCAACCTATCCTGGGTGTACTCCATGATAGTTCTGGTTTTCTGCAAAAGGAGATCTGTGTCTTCCTTATCTTGTGCCAACACCGCCTTCAACCAATCAGTTGTCATGATAGCATCCTTCCCAGTTGAAAGGATTTCCTTAATAGCTTCATCACCCTTTATTTGCACCCCTTTCAGCCAATTTGTGGTGGCAACGGGGGAAGCTTTCATCTTTTCCAGCTCAGTGATGGTCTCCTAAGGTAGAGGATTTGCAGTAGAGGAAGAATGTTTAATGGACTATAGTGGTTTCATTAAGTCTTCCAAGCATCTCCTGTGATTTTCATTTTCTTTCTTTAGCTCCTGCTTGGTCTTCATTTCCTTCCTCAATCTACCCACAATAATTGTACTAGATCCCTCATAATCTTCAATGTCCTGCTCGACTGATGTAGGTCCTAGATTGAAAGTCTGAATATTATAATCCTTTCCAACCACATCATCTATGTTTTTATCTGGAGCAGGGGTGGCAATGTGAACAACTCTATCATGAGCTTCATCTCTTTCAATCCTCGAGATCACCCTAGCCTTCTTCTTACCTTTATCTTTTCCAATTTTGGCTAGTAGTGCATCCCAATTCAATGGACTATCTTCCATAACAACTTGTTTTCTCTTTATTTCTTTGTCCAGCCAACCAGGAACAGTGGATTCCAATTGCACCTCACTTTGTTTCTCCTCCTGCTGATCCTTAGGTGCCTCCTCACTCAAATTTTGTTTATCAGGAGTCTCATCCATCTTATTTTCCTTTTCTTCAGCATGCTTATATCCATGTATAAGCGAGGGAACCTTCACTGTTTCCTCTTCTCGTGGAGGGACTTCTTTAGTTCTGACAGGGGAATCCGCATATGCAACCATAGGGGACTGCATTATCTTTTCAATTTCTGCCTCTACACTATGGAGATCACCTTCATGAAATTCCTCCCCTTCAGTATCTGGATGATCCTCAACATCCTCTGACTCACTAGGCTTGCCTTGAGCTCCATGAGCGAAAGGCACATCATCATGCTGCTCCTCATGAGAAACCATCAGAGGGAGATCTGCCCCAGGCACACTATCCCTGAGAGAAGGAGTCCTGGACCTCCTTGTATACACCTTAGCCTTCTCCTCCCAACTTTCAACATTTACCATAGGTGGGGCAACTTCTTCCTCCCAAACCTTGGAGCTTGCCTTCTCTGACAATTTTATGATTCTTCTCCTCTTGGGCACCGACACATCAACCTCAAGACCCTGATTTTCAGTCCCTTTCTGCTCAGATTTCTTGGTCCTTGTCCTCTGCTTGGCCTTTGGTTTTCTCTATTTTTCTGCTTCCTGGGCCTCTATTTCTTGAACACCTTTAATTTTGATTTTAAATGGAGAATCCAACTTACCCTTGCCCTTAGGATCTTGCTCGGTAGATTCCTCAGAGGTGGAGTGGGGATCTAGATCTCCCATTAGCGCATAGGTGCATTGTACACCATTATTTTCCAACTCCCACAGCTTATGCTTTAGCCACATCTAGTAAATTTGATAACTAGATCCACCAGTTGTTTCAATTTTTTCTTTTCCTCCTCTAACCAATCCACATCACCAATTGGTCTATCTTTTATTGCCTCATAAGCATGATCTTGGTTCAATTTTCCATCATCTTCCAATTGATCGAGAATTGCCTTTACATTATACAATCGAACTAACTCAACTGGAAGCCGGGAGAATTTCTTCTTCTTGACCTCAAATTCATCACTGCAGTTGGCCCAGTAGTCCTCCAAGTTCACCTTATGGCTATACTCTTTGCTGGCCTTCTTTTGAGCTTCTCCTGTAATATCAAATTTGGACCTCTTTGAGTGGAAAGATAGACCAAGGGCACTCATTTCTTCCTTTGAAGCTTGGGCGAAACCAATGGAAGGAAAAACCTCTCCAGTACCCATCCTCAAGGGGAAGTCTCCACCAAATCCAGTCTTATGCTTGTCTTTCTTGACAATGGCATCAAAGTCACAGATCTACCTAGTTACTTCCAACAATATAATGTGATCAGTGGGATACCTTGGAAGTCTATATGGGGCCCTTTGGCAGCCATCAATCTGATTGTAGGAGAAGGTTGGGAACTGAATAAACCATGCTCCATATTTCTTGATGAGTTCTTTAGCCTGGTCTGAAATCCTGACATGCTCCGCACCCTGAAGCATTCTGGTGATATACATGGTAAACGTATCATTTTCCCTCCTATAGTTTGAACCTCCCAAGTGCAACTGAGGGTAAACCTCGTAAATAATATCCTATCTGAAAATTACCTTTGTATCCAATCCTTTGTAGGGATGGAATCTTGCAAGTGCATAGACTAGATATGAAGTCATTGTGAAATTCTCGGTCTGCAACACATTAGATCCACTAATGACCCCTGCTCAATGGTAATTAATCTTCTCTTGTTCCATCCTCACAATCACATGGCACATCCAATTCTCAAACGTACCAACATTCTTCAATCCAACCACCCTGTTGAGAAGAGTGATGGCATCATAATATTCCTTCTTGAACTTTATCCTAAATAATTGCTTGGGTAATTTAGAATAGTAATATTTTGTCTTCTTCAGCCAAGAATTGATAAATTGTTGTGACCTCACAGTTTGCTTGTCGTAGAACTCTTGAGCTGCTCTTTTGGTGAATCCCACCACATGAGACCTGTCTGGCATATCAAATGTTTGGGCAATGGAGACGGGGTTGAGATTTGCTACAACTCTCCCTTGAGGACCAATTATTCTTTGGGTGTCTTGATCATAGTTCCTAGCACATTCAAGGACCAGCTCATAACACTGCACCCCAGAAGGGAAACCAGCTACATGGGACAAGCCTAATTCCATCATCTTTCTAGCCACCAAAGGAGAATCCTTAGCCACCATTCCTTCTTTAAACTCTTCATAATCCCATGATCCAACATTTGTATCAGTCACCTCCGACCAAACTGAAGTGATTTTTCTCTTAGGGATCTTGCTCTTAATGTCCATTTTAATCCTTTCTGCATTAGACATTGAGGACCCAACTGTTGCCTTGCTAGATTCAACTTGCACTCAACATGGAAATCAAAATAAGAACCACAGGAAAGAGGATGTTAATCCATAAGAACACCGTTAGAATAAGCCTCATATAGCCAGAGTGTTATTAAAACTCATATGAGATGACTACAACAAATTCTTGGTTTCAAGACCATCTGCAGAATCTGAGCCAGAGAGGAATTTTGAGAAATTCGAGACCGATCAGATTCCAACAGAATAACTAGGAAACACCTACTTAATCATTAAACTTGATCATGATAAATCAAAAAATTACACTAGAAATTCAAATATGACATGAAATAATCATTAAATGCATCACAAATCATAAACAAATCCAATTATTTCACGTTCCTTTATATTTCATTAGATTTCGAGAAAATCCGTGAGGGACGAATTTCTGGGAAGAACGAACTAGAGAGGAGACTTCGGAAAATCAGAATGACGCCAGATTTTGGAGAAATCCGGACACAACGGAAATCCGCAGATAAGGAAAAACTCTGAACCAATCGGTGCAAAAGCATGTACTTCAACCAAATAAATTTCATTTGAAATGAGGTCACATCGAGTGGGGCATGTCTTGTCGACCGACAATATAGAAAATATATCGATATGACCAAAGGGTAGTCGGGGTAAGGTCCTAGCGAATCCTTTTATCTCACTGACTTTTAGGGTCCAAACAAACACTTCAGCCAGACTAAAGTTTTCCTATATGAGGTCTCAGCGAAGTTGCGGTGTCTTGTTGATCAGCGATAGGCTTTGAATTCGGCCAGAGGTCTTGTCGACCGCATAATGTTTCACCGACATGAAGGTCTCAACAAGAGTTGTGAGCTCACCGAAAGATCTCACTGAAGGATTGATGTCTCAGCGAAGCAAATGGATATCGGTATAACTAATGGAGCCCGCTATGACCTCTTGCCGACTAGGGCTTGTCTTGCCGATGGCGTATAAGGAAATACATGTCGATGAGAGACTTTCTTTTAGGGTGAGGTCTCGGTGAAATATAGGGTGATTGACATGACATCTCCCCAACTTTGAAGGGTCACAGCGAAGAAAATTCAGAAGGGACGAATTATCCCGGACTACGACGTTGAGTCACGATTTTACCCAAACACCAAATCAATCATGAATTTCAAAATTTTTAACTCAAGAAAAGTCGAGGATGGACCTTTCATATATTTTCTTTACATTCTAGGTCAATTTTAAGATAGAATAACCTGACATGGCACTGCCCTAGGTTTGAAACCCTATTCATCCACCATTAGCGCATAGGCAAGCTCAGAATTCAATTGTTTCAACTACTAAGTCATCACTAGGGTTTACTAATTACTCTCAGGCAAGATTCATCAGAATGCAAATAGGCAAATGAGCTCAAGACTCACCTAGGAGATGACAAATAATGCAATACTGAACAACCCTAGCATGAAATGATCAAATACGTAGGAATTCGAATCCGACAGGCTCTCATAAAATCAACGTGCCATTCATAATTCTCAATCAAAGGTAGGGAAATAAAAACATACCATTGTGACACAGGAATCGATCTTAGAAGCAGCAAATACGAAGCCCAATGGCATCCACAAAGAACAGATGCAGGAATGCACATGAAATCGCCACCAAATTGATCAATTCAAACCCAAATGCCCCAAAACGAAGTCAATTAATCACAGGAAAGCACTCCTCAGCTCAAACGATGGAAAATAGTAAGCATGATGGCACAAAAGATCCTAGAAACCAAGTTAAATACATCCTTCAAAGCATGCACGAAGCCATTAATGCAATCGACAGGACAGTCAGAAAACCCAGAAAGCCGACAACAGGGCGTAACCTAGGAAAATCTGGCCCACGTGGAAATCCGTGAATACCGAAAATCCCTAAACAACAGGGTCCAACCAGAGTCCAAGCGGGATCTGAGAAAATCCGTCCAGGGAGGAAAATCCCGAATAAGGGTAAAAGCCCGAAATTTATCCAGAACTTAGGATTTTCAATAAATAACCCAAGGGAGACACTTAGGCAATCAAAATAAACTTTAAAGCACATGCCAAGATAAGACAAAACCTCAAAAAGAAAGGGCCAAAAAACCAAAACCGAAGTGAAAGAGGGTCCCTACCTTAAGTGGGGCGTGTGTGCGAAAACTGCACAACACAATCCAAATGACCCAACCCTTGAAAATCCTCCACAAAATATGAAAGGACACTTGCTTTGGCTCTAATGCTTTCTCTCCAACTTGGGCACCCAAACTTGGAAGATAAACATTAAATTAAATGTAATAAATGACAAAAAACCAAGAGACACTTGTTTCCTCTTTCCAAACAACCACTTGGAGAATACCAATAGTCACTTATTTTCCCTTTTCCTTAACTTTTATCATTCCATTCTAGGCGTGCACATGTGGAGAAAATAATATTAAATATTTATGTCCACAAGCCACCTTTACTACTGCTAGTGGAACCCATCAACCCTTATGAATGTAATACAAACAATGGTGAGAATAAATATTACAAAATATTTTCCCAATACACCCTAAGTTCCTAGGAACACTTTCCAAGGATGTTGGAACCATGCAATATGACATAGGATTCACAAGATAGATGCCACCTTAATCCTAACACACACATTGAATATGCATTAATATTTGTAAGTTTATTTATTAAATACATATAACTATAAAATATGTGTAATCATCTTCTTAATATGTGTAAGCTTAAATATTTTTATAATTATTTTAAATATCATTAACTTACATGTTTCTAGTCTTTTTAATATTGAATGTATGGAATTTGTATAAATTAAATTTAAAATTTTTAATATAACATTATTATTATTATATTTAAACATGATAGAAGGTACATGTGTGGTGTGCCTTCTCATAACAAAAGTGTAGATGAGGCTATAAGTGTTCAAACACAAGTGAAATATATTCAATACATGTTTGTTTTGGATATGGCTTATTACGCTTACTCAACATATTAGTTTTATTGGTATAATATCATGAACTTGATAATTATAATAATATTATCTTTCAATTATGTGCCTAATCATAATTATGTATAACTTTTATTAAAATGAAGTTATGTTCACAGTATATGTACAATGTGTTAGTATTATAAATATGATCATGACATTATGTGTAACTTACATGTTGAAAATATGTTATGTTTTGTGTTTTAAATATTTTTGTCAACCTTTTTGTAACTAATGTTTGTATTATACATAATACGTCATAATTATATATATGTGGATTATGAAAATTTATAAGAATCAAATTTACATTGATGAACATATGACAATAAAAAAATGTATGGTACTTGGCCTATAGACTATAACTATTTTTACCCATCATCCACTCAAAATTTTGGTGTTGTTACTAGTACAAATATTTGTACTTTTGGTAGGACACAAAACCAACTTAGCTAGTGAATTTCATGCTCCAATTCAACATATTAATTTGACCTTAATGATGTTAAAAGTCATTTCCTCATATTCAACATTTTATCTCATGATTTTGAAATATGATACATGCATTAAAAGATGTTGAAAATTGTTTCCTTTTATTCAAATTTGAATATAGTACATGTATTGACATTGATTTAGTTGAAACAAAGAACTAGTTGGAATATAAAGACATCTTAAAAATAAGATCAAAGTAAACACAAAAAATAAGAGAAAAAATATAACTTTTTGTTTGAAGATAGAAAACATCTTTTTCATATAATATATGATTATTATTTTTAATTTGATTTGAAAAATTAAGAAATATCTATTTAAACATTTGAACCTAACCTCATTTAAGATTTGAGCTAAAAATGTTAGTATTTTTTCAAACCAAATCCAAATTTAAATTTGAATATTATCACTTTTCTATCTAGTGTGTTTTTTTTTATCATTGCTAGTGTTTCACCCATAATGATCATGTACACTCACCAAAAAAATGTCAAAAAAGTGTAATACATTAAAAGATTAAATATCCAAATTTATTAAAACCAAAAAAGATTTTGTTTACAAAGATAACTTTAACATTATAAATAACACTTAATAATTTAACAAATGAAATTTTAACTTAGTATCTCTCCCTG
This sequence comes from Sequoia sempervirens, assembly GCA_007258455.2. Classification (NCBI taxonomy): domain Eukaryota; kingdom Viridiplantae; phylum Streptophyta; class Pinopsida; order Cupressales; family Cupressaceae; genus Sequoia; species Sequoia sempervirens. The sequence goes on from VDFB02270651.1 coordinate 693,086,700, forward strand.
GCTAGCAATATCTATGGCGAGGCTTCATCGGGTGTTAACATAGGGTTACAGAAGTAGGATAAGGAAAGAGTTGTGGGTGGTGGTCATGTTGTGGGATCTAGTAAAGCGGATGCAGATAGGATATTGAAAAGGAAGGTTGTTGCAGAGGAAATTGCATGCTCCATTCGAAAGATGAAGACTCATGTCCCCGCTGGTAAAGGTAGGGAAATTTTTGCTGAAAAGGTTCATGCTAGCTCTTCTGATGAGGATGTTGTTGTGGGGAAACGTATTGAGAACTTTGACAGGGAGGAATTGTCTGACGTGCTAGGCTCGACTTGTGATAGTGCTAATGTGCTAAACATTTAAACTTTTTAAGTGGTTCTTCCATGAGATTAATAGGACCAATTGATGTTAGAATTAGAGGTGTTGCTAGTAAGGTTGAGGACCCTTTTGTCCAAATCCAAATTGATAATCTCATGGACTCTCTTAATACTATGGCGGAGGAAACCGTTAATCTGAAACAAAATTTGGAAGGTAGAATGTTATCCCTTAAGGATAAATTTGATAAGTTGTGGAATGTTGTGATGAAGGGTGGAGATGCCTCTAAGGTCTTGGTTATCTCAGACTCCGCCAAGGTGACCTCCCTTGTGACTCCCATGAAAAAGAGAAAGGAGAATGTGTCTATTGATGATACTACTGTTGGGGGTAAGCTGATGGATGTGGAGTGTGTTGTTGAGAAAGGTGTTGTGAAAGCTAGTGTTTTGAGTGGTGAGGTAAAAACTGGTGGGCCGTGAGCCAAAACTAGAAACAGAATGAAAGCTCAGGCCGGGGCCTCGAGTATTGAGGTGTCTGATACCATGGATAATGTGCAAAAGTTGGCTGCTAGTGAAATGGAAGTTGTGGAGACTCTGACCAATCTGCAGTGTTGTTGGTTGGTTTCCTTCTTTTTAAATATTTTTTGGTGGTTGTTTGGCTATTGTTGGGTTGATTGTTGCTTTATGTTGTTATCTTCTTTTATTAGCTTCTTTTTGATGTAAAGGGTTATGGGCCCTTCAAAACCCATTTTTTACCTCGAATCAAAACATAACCATAACATCTACAAATTAAAAATACAAAATAAATTGGTAAATGCATGATTTGTAACTTCAAATTATTTGGTTTAACCTTCATTTTATCTTAATCATCAACATATTATTTGAAATTGTTTATGTTATTGTTGTTCTTCCTATTTTACAAAATATTCAATATTTGTGTAAGTGAAAGATACATGTTACGCTTGAATATGCATGAAATTCATAGGTTTACTTATTTTATAAATATTTTTTGAAATATTTGTAAACTAAGCATATGTTTAATCCTCTTTATAAACTTAATCTATTTTTACAATTATTTTAAATATCACTATTCTTACATTTTCCTAATCTTCTTTATTATAAATTGTATGAAATATATCCTAACAAAGAATGAAACAAACTTTACATTTTTTTTAAATATAACATGATTTTTATCTTCGAATATGGTAGACAATATATATGTGTGATGTTTCATTTCATAACAAAAGTGTAGGTGAGGCCCCAAGTGTTTAGACATGAGTGAAAAATTCAATGTATGTATCATGGTGTTGTTATTGATGTAATGTGGTGGATTCAATGCTTACAATAGCATTGTTCTTTCAATTATGTATCTAAATGTACTTATGTATAAACTTCTATAATTAATATGATGTTAGTATGATCTCTAATATGGTATGGTCATGTCATTTTATATGTTTTCATGTTCTTAAAATGCATATTATGCTTATGTTTTGAATGCATTTGTCAACCTTTATGTAGTCGATGCTATTTTATACACAAGACATTACAATTATATATGTGTGAATTGTGAAAATTTAAATGAGCATTAAAGTTGATATTAATAGACATATATGATAAAAAAAAAAAATATGAAATATGCATGTTGCTTGGCCTATAGACTAACTATTTTGCCTAGTGGCCATTGATAACACCTTTTGGTGTTGGTACTAGCATAAATAATTGTACTTTTGGTAGGGTGCCAAGCCAACTTAACTATTGAATGATACAATCCGATTGAATATCTCAATTTGATTGACCTTAAAGATGTTAAAATTTTAAGCTTTTATGAAATGAGATCTCATTTTAGAATAGGATCCCGTTTCTCCAAAACGAGATCTCGTTTTTGGCTTGGGGTCCTGAAGCGAGATGATATCCCATTTGTTTTTCCTGATTTTAAGTTTTTTCTAAGTCTAAAAATTCCACTAGAAGTGGACTCATCTTCTTGTATTTACCCTAAAATTCAATATACAATGTAAGAGAACCCCTTGGTTATATAACCAAGGTGATACATAGGATTATCTTCAAGATCATGACAAGTGTCTAAATCCTATGACATGAGAGAACCAACTTGACATAAAAGTAAAAAAGATAAGATCTAGACATGACAACTAAGTCTTATAGAAAGAATCTTAAGACCTAAGTAAACTTAACATGTGAATAAGTCCCCTAGTAGGAATTAGCTAAGTACAAGACTTTATTCACACCAACAATAACAAAAGTGTAGATGAGGCTCTAAGTGTTCAAACCCAAGTGAAATATATTCAATACATGTTTGTTTTGGATATGACCAATTGCACTTACTCAACATATTAGTTTTATTGGTATAATATCATGAACTTGATAATTATAATAATATTATTGTTCAATTATGTGTCTAATCATAATTATGTATAAGTTTTATTAATATGATGTTATGTTCACACTAATACAATGCGTTAGTATTATATTCTATAGGTATGATCATGACATTATGTGTTTACATGTTAAAAATATATGTCATGTTTGTGTTTTAAATATCTTTGTCAACCTTTTCATAGCTAATGTTTGTATTATACATAATACACCATAATTATATATGTGGATTATGAAAATTTATAAGAATCAAAGTTTACATTGATGGACATATGGCAACAAAAAAATGTGTGGTACTTGGCCTATATAATATAACTATTTTTACCCATTTTCCACTCAAAATTTTGGTGTTGTTACTAGTACAAATAGTTGTACTTTTGGTAGGATGCAAAACCAACTTAGGTATTGAATTTCATGATCCAATTCAACATATTAGTTTGACCTTAAGGACGTTAAAAGTTGTTTCCTCATATTCAACATTTTATCTCATGCTTTTGAAATATGATGCATGCATTAAAAGATGTTGAAAATTGTTTCCTTTTTATTCAAGTTTGAATATAGTACATGTATTGACATTGATTTAGTTGAAACAAAGAATTAGTTGGAATATAAAGACGTCTTAAAAATAAGATCAAAGTAAACACAAAAAATAAGAAAAAAATACAACTTTTTGTTTATAGAAAACATCTTTTTCATATAAGATATGATTATTATTTTTAATTTAATTTGAAAAATTAAGAAATATCTATTTAAACATTTGAACCTAACCTCATTTAAGATTTGAAATAGAAATGTTAATATTTTCTCAATCCAAATCCAAATCTAAATTTGAATATTAGCACTTTTCTATCTAGTGTATTTTTTTATTATTGCTAGTGTTTCACCCATAATGATTATGTACAGTCACCAAAAAAATTGTCAAAATGATAAATAAATTAAAAAATTAAATATCTAAATTTATTAAAACCAATTTCTTTTTTACAAAGATAACTTTAACAATATAAATAACACTTAATAATTTAACAAATAAAATTTTAACTTAATTTAACATAACCATAACATCTACATTTAAAAAATACAAAATAAATTGGTAAATGTATGATTTGTAACTTCAAATTATTTGGTTTAGCCTTCATTTTCTCTTAATCATCAACATATTATTTGAAATTCTTTATGTTATTGTTGTTCATTAGAGTTTTATTGTTGTTCTTCCTATTTTATAAAATATTCAATATTTTTGTAAGTGAAACATACATGTTGCATTTGAATATGCATGAATATTTGTAGGTTTAATTATTTTGTAAATATTTTTTTGAAATATTCATAAACTAAGCATATGTGTAATGCTCTTTATAATATTTATAAACTAAAAATAGGCACTTAATATATTTTTACAATTATTTTAAATATCATTATTCTCACATTTTCCTAATCTTCTTTATTATAAATTGTATGAAATATTTCCTAACGAAGAATGAAACAAAATTTACATTATTTTTTAAATATAACATTATTCTTATCTTTGAATATGGTAGACAGTATATGTGTGACGTTTCTTTTCATAACAAAAGTGTAAACGAGGCTCCAAGTGTTTAGACATGATTGAAACATTCAATGTATGTACCATGGTGTTATTGATGTAATGTGGTGGATTCAATACTTACAAAACATTGTTCTTTCAATTGTGTATCTAATTGTACTTATGTACAAACTTCTATTAATATGATGTTATGTTCACACTACTAACTATAACATAATGTGTTAGTATGATCTCTAATATGGTATGGTCATGTCATTTTATATGTTTTTCATGTTCTTAAATTACATATTATCCTTGTGTTTTGAATGTCTTTGACAACCTTTATGTATTAACTAGATCCATTTCTCCTTGAGCTCTTTGCTTTTCATCCTGATGATCAAGGGTGTGATCTGAAACATTGATGCAAAAATTATTACGCAATCGAATCCAGAAATCAATGTAAATAAATCTTTATGTAGTCAATGTTATTTTATACACAAGACATTTCAATTATATATGTGTGAATTGTGAAAATAAATGAGCATTAAAGTTGACATTAATAAACATATATGACAAAAAAATGAAATATGCATGTTGCTTGACCTATAGACTAACTATTTTGTCTAGTGGCCATTGAATAACACCTTTTGGTATTGGTACTAGCACAAATAATTGTACTTTTGGTAGGGTGCCAAGCCAACTTAACTAGTGAATGATATGTTCTCATTAAATATCTCAATTTGATTGACCTTAAAGATGTTAAAAGTTATTTCCTTATATTCAACTTTTTATTTCCTTTCTTTAAAATATAAATCTAAAAAATATATAATTATTTAATTGACAATATAAATATTTTTTTATATAATATACCATTATTTTTAATTTATTCAAACCTAATTTCATCCTTTAATTACACCTAATTCAATATTTTTTCCCAAAGTGAAAATCATGATAATAAACCATAATGAAAGGAACAAAATGATAGCCACACAATATTGTTAAAGGACAATTATTCATATTCTACATGGACCACAAAAAATATCCTAAAGTTGCACGCTTAAAACATTAATTTTTCTCATTTACATGTTTCATGAAAGAGAAGGGACAATATTTTAAAAAGAAAAGTAAATTTTATAATTATGAATGCGTTTAAATTTCAACTTTAATGTGTTAAACCTTTCCCTTTTAAAAAATCATTCATAGAAAAAACTGCATAAAACGCGTTTTTTTATTCCCACGAAATACGGTTAATAATGTGACTTATTTAGTACAAGGTCAAGGAGGAAAAGCAATAATTAGGCACGATATATTTAGAAAAAAAAAAAGGTTAAATAAAAGATATTTTACAAGTATTTTTTATTTATTAGTAAAAGTTGAAATGTTTATAAAAAGTTTATTTTGAATGAAATTTTGTTTGAGTATAAAAAGGGATGAGATATTTTCTTCTAGATAAATTTGATAAAATAGATTAGATTCATGTCTTAAACAAATTTGATTATGTGGGACCTCTCAAACTTGGTAATTTAGTCAAATTAGGGTTTCAAACTTGACAACTTAGCTAAATTGGACATGGAAGCCCCTCATATGTGAGGACTTAATCAAATAAGACGTGGAAGACCCTCAAACTTGATGACTTAGCCAAACTAGATTTGGAAGCCCCCCAAACATAATAACCTAGTCAAATTAAACATATAAGGCCCCTTAGACATGACAACTTAACCAAATGAAGTATGGAGGCCCTTTAGACTTAACAACTTTGACAAATCAAGTGCAAAGGCCCCGTCAAAGTTGGTAACTTAGCTAAATTGACTCTAGGGGCTCCTTAGACATAATAACTTAATTGATAATTTAACAAAAGGAAGTAGGTGGTAACTTAGCCAAATCAACATGAAGCTCCTTGTCAATTTAGCCAAAGAGAAAACGTTAATATAAACTTAGGTAAAAGAAAAAACATTGATAACAATTTTTTTTATATATATTAATCAAAGCTAAAAGAATTACAAAGAGAATAAATGACAGTCCAAAAAGAGCACTTTGAAGGAGAAGAACATAAATAGACCATGGACATCATGAGAATAACAATATCACAATATTAACCAACTTACATATCCCAACAATGTCCTCAAAATATCAACTTAACAAAACGAAGATAAAAATTCCTCAAACCTCACAATTTATACAAAAGAAAAAGTCAATTATTTATATACTTTTTTTTTTTTTTTTGGTAATCGAGGGGAATTAACAAGTTAGCCCAACGATATGGAGCTTAGCTCTTTGACAGGGCGAGTCCCCCCTAAGGCGAGTCCCCCTTATAACCCCTTCAAGCTACAAACCTTACCCGAACAAACCAACACCCAGATAAACCCGAGTGGAGAGAATTGATCTTGGAACCTATATGAGACGAACCCAAAACTCTTAACCAACTACACCACCTTTTCAAACTCATTATTCACATACTTCATATCATAAATAATTAAAAAAAATTATTAAATGTTATAAATCTTTGAAATAATTCGAACACAAAAGTATTTATTTTGTTATAGCTAGGTAGCGTTGAATTTACTTGGGGTAATAGGAGAATCCAAGAATTTACGTCCCGTTCAAAGTACTTTAAAAGAGAATATGATTTGAAAAAGAAAAGACAACTGAAATGGGTCCTCTTTTTATCCATCTTTCAACACAATTCTCTCGAATTATGTCGCCAGTCCGACACCGAAACCGATGACAGAAAAGTCGCTGCTCGTTAAAGTCATCCGTTAAAAGACGTGAATTTCACAGCCTGCTTGAGCCTTCGATCTTGACACGTGGATGAATAGTTACAGTTACTTCAACTGTAAAGATTCAAATATGGAACTGGAACGGGCAGAGGTCAGAGTAAAAGGGCAAGTAAATTTGTAATGGCTGCCGTATTGGGGAAAATCGTAGCGCCTGTTGACGCCGGGAGTAGACGGAATTGACTAGGGCGGGCAACATCACTGTGTAGGTTTTGTCTGTTATTTACAGAGAAATGGTGGAGATTAATTTGCAGAAGGCAAAGGGTTGTCAGATCGCAAAACAGCAAAAGGTATTCCTCTCCTTGTCCTCTCAATCATATGCTTTCCTTCACAACGCTAAATTTAAAATATCTGGATGAACTGTATGTTCTTTTGTTTTCTTGTTAGGTTTTCTTGTTCGGATTCACTTTTGTCCAAGTTTCTGGTGTTCAAAACTTTTGTAACATGCATTTGGAATAGCTAGCTACCTATCTTTTATCTTCACAGTAGGTTCGCCATTGCGTTAAATTTATCTGTTGGTGATTTGAAGGAAGACGCGGTCTTTAGAGATTTGAAGAGTGCCGTTAATTTATTTTCCGGGTTTTTGTCGTTGCCGTTGATTGTACTTTTGTTTTGAGGAAGAATGTACAATGCTTTTATTTCAAAGCGTGCAGCGGGGAATTTTGCTGAAGTTTTCAGGCGTACTGTAACTGTGCCGGTACGAAAGGCTGGGAACGGGAGACTAGATATTAAGCTTTCATGGTAGCCTTTTAGAGGGTCCGACCTGCTTGTGGTGAATTTGTGCAAAAGGATGGAGTTTTTAGGTCTTTTGTATGCTTTGTGGAATATTTGACTGTTGGAGGGTATGAAAGCGTCTAGCTTTTCTTTTTCTTTGTGATATGCGAGGTTGATTTGAGGTTTCCGTTGTTATTGCAGATGTTTGGACTGTAAATGTGGAGGCTTAGCGAAGCTTGACGAATTGTGAGTAATGGCGTGGCCGGAGTTGGGAAATGGCTGGCAGAGTCCGAGGATTTCGTTTTCTGTTGATCTCTCACAGATCGACAAGACTTCACCGGAGAAGCGAATAAGAGTAGGCCCTGCTGACATTATTAACAGCCCGGAGTTCGAGTTTTGCACGGTGAGTAAGTTCAAGGATGGTCGCGGTGGTGTGTTTGGGGAAACTCTCATGTCCGCCGACGAATTGTTCGTGGACGGCAAAATTCTGCCGCAAATTTCCGCTCCGAAAGCTCAGCCTTTAACTATTGCTCGTCATCTGAGTCTAGAAAGCTCGTCACCGGTTCGATCCGCTTCGTATCCTTCTTCAAAGGCGAGCGGTGCAGAAAATGGCGGTTTCAAATCAAGCAACAGGATGTCCGGCAGGTGGAAGGAAATGTTTAAGCTAAGCAACAGGGATTATTTCTGCGCCGCATCAAAGGAAGCCGAGGAGGACAGCAATGAAGAGAAACCCCCTGTTGCTTCAAGATCGCGGTGGCCGTTTTCAAGAAGCGGCGGTGAATCGCGAGGCAACGGATTATTCTGCGCTTTGCCGTTTTCCAGAAGCAAATCTGCAGTAGAACGCAAGTCGAGGCCGTGCTCCGAAGCTGCTTCCTGTTACAGAAGCAAATCCGTTGGAGCTCAGTCGGCCTTTAAAGAAACCGAGGCTCTGGTCTCGGGTTCGAAGCCCGCCGATACAGCCGATGTAAAAGATGTAAAGAAAGGTCCGCCAGATTTGCCCAGACGCAAAGGCAGTCCAGGAAGGGCAAGGAGAAGCTCTCCTGCGAGAAACTTCGGGCGAGGTAGTCCTGGAAGGGGGAGCGGAAGGTTCGTGATTAGAAACTCAAAGACTCTTGATTCCCCGCGTCCTGGAAAACCCATGGCCGACGGGTTGCCTAAAAGCCATTATAATGTTTCAGGAGTGAGCATGAAAGTGAATCCTGTTTTGAATGTGCCGGCCTACATAGGCCCTGTGGGAGGCAGGAACGGCCCTGGCCTATTCGGCTTCCGTGGCCTCTTTTCCAAAAGTGACTCTAACAAAAGATCTCATCTATCCCAGTATACTGCATCTAGAAAAAAGGGCGCTTGATTCTTCTGCGAAAATCTCAAATCTCCAAACACATTCTTTTTTACATTGTATACACCGATGTAAAGTTAAGATTTCTTCTCTCTCATGCCAGCTGTTCAACCCCATCGCCTATGAATATCATTTGTACACCAGGAATCCAATGTTAGACAATCTTGATGGCCTTGAAGAGCTCCCATTAAAAAGAAAAATTGCAGGGGAGGCGATTGTGGGCTCATTAATTTGGACTAAATTTTTTTTTGGGTTGATTAGGGAATTATTTGGGAATAGGTGAACCGTGAGGCTTGGAAATTTCTTCTCTTAGAGTTCTCTGTACAGTTTGTCTGAATATAGCCTAAATTTCTTCAAATAACTCTGGTTGTTGAATGTCTTGTCATTTACAGTTTTCTGTTTAAATAATGGCAGTAGCTGCTACATGGGAAGGTTGTATTGTCAGATTTGTTATCATTCATGGTTATTTAGAGCATTACTGCCAGCCGAATTCATTTTTGATCGGCCTATTGTATCTGTGGCAACCATTACATTTACACTATAATCCAGAATCCTGTCCTCTGCTACCACTGCCAAGGTTATTTTCTTTTATCTCCCTAGTTTGGAGATTAAATATAAAATAGTAAGTTTCCTTATAAAATTTCAAAATGGTTTATTATTTTCAGCCAATAACAACACAATATAATGTTACTATTTAATTGCAAGCCTCCATGATTGATAGAACCAGTCATGTATCTCATTTATCAAGTGTAACGGTAAGGTGATGTATCTCCATGAAAGGAAAAAACCCAAAAAGGTCCACCTCCCATGTCACTGTGGGGCTTTGATGGTGTAATGGACGTTATATTTCTTCCTTGACTTTTAATTCAAAATTAGTGGTACATAATGTTTTTTCGAAAAATGTTATGTCGCAAAAGATATTTTGGTGGTTAGGTCAACTCGCTCTTTAGTTCGCTCAATTTTATTTATACAAATGGACTGGTTCCACATACCTATCTTCTCAATGATTAGATTCATTTTTATATAAAAAATTGTTTTGATCAAACTTATAATAATTTTTTTTTTATTAATTGTATTTTTTATATAAATAAAAAATATTTTTATACATATTGATTATTAAAACAAAGAGACATGTGTCATTAAATTTTGAACATATAATATTATTTTAATAAGAATATAAAACTAATAGTTAATTAATTATTGCTTGTGATAAATAGTAAATAAATTATGGTCTTAATTTTGTTTGTGATAAATAAAAACTGAATTATGATCTAAATAATTTAAATAGTAAAAAATTATCATTCTTTTTTATTTTTAATAAATAAGATATATTATTTCTCACTTAGTTGGTGTTACTTAGCTATATGTGATGGTCATATGTATTAGAAGCAAGCTTGTCTTAATCCTTAAAAAGGTTATAATAAGTAAGATTCACTTAATTTATATGGTGGTTGACTATTCCTTGTATTATGATTATGCATAGTAGAAGGTTAAGGATCCCTTTAATTGAGACACTTGTTTAGATGATTATTTAATTTCTATATTTTGTATTTCAAATATTAATGAGATGTGTTAGTGTTGGTCAATTTGATGTCAGATGGTCTTGTATGATTGTGTCCCAGGTCTTGCATAAAGACCTTCAATCACATAATAGAAGAAAGCCATTACACTCACTTGTTACTCAGGTTCGAAAGGACCCAAGAGTGCATCTAATGTCTAGCAACTCCTTATTGTCCCCAACTAGTAAACATCATGGAAAGAGTAGACTATTAGTGTGGTTGTGATATAGCTATCAGGATTCAACCATGTAGTTTTACTAGTCAAACTCATTGACCCATATTTGACACATTGTGGAAAATACATCCTACTTATATTAGTGTGGTTGTTTGCATAAATTATGTATGTTCAACAAGCCCACCCGTTCGTTCTTGAGTCATTATTGAGATATTATTAACAAATTCATCCATTCATTCTTAATGACATTTGTAGATAGAATAAATAATAACATGGGTCTCATTATATTCCTCTTCAAAACATGATGCACTTATAGATAATATTATAAGGTTTTATGCATATTGTGAGAAGCATATTTATTTAATTCTACATTACTCTACTATTGCCCTTCTTATCTATCAAACTATCTACCTCTTAGTATCATGTATCTCCTCTCATTTTAAGTATATTCTTCCTATCTATCAATCCATCTACCTCTTAAGTATTTTGTATCTCCTCTCATTTTACTTTTCTATTGGCCTTAATTAGTCTTTCAATCTTAATTTACATGGACATAGTTTATATAGGAACAACAACCAGGATTGAGTTGTTGAATGCTTGGGTTGGCATGAATTTTGTTTGTCCCACTACATCTTTTACATATGGACAACTCACTACCTCCTTGTCTTAGGCTTTTTTTTTCTCTCTTATTGCTCTCATTCCTTAGGGTCACACAATACCTAATATGCTCATTTGATAATATCAAAAATTGTATACCCTTACAATTTCACTCTATGTTTTGTGTCCATTTGGTGTTTGTTTCCTTAGTGTTTTTGTAAGCTCATTTTAGCCCTTGCATTAGCTTTTTTCCTTCACATGGGACTTGGGTATTATTTCTTTTAATCACTTTTGGGTGTCACTTTTGTGTTAGAACAATGTTCTTCTAGCCTCATCATTTTTGAGCCCAAATTGTCTAGACACTAGTACATCGTGTGGATGTCCCCACATCACACTAGTGTCCTATGATAGCTTTTTGTTTGATAGTTGTTCTCAAGCATTTTTCCATTTATCACCTTCCCTAGTGAATGAAAATTGTTTGAAATGATTTCAAACATCTCATTGGCCCCTTCCTTTTCCCCTCTCTCCCTTTTTTAATCTAATTTTTCATTCTTGGCTCTATTGCATTATCATGCACTCTACAACTTGTTACAACTCTCTCAAGCTCTCTACAATAGTCTCTTTTAAACTTTTTTTCCTTTTGGCTTCTTCAAGCCTATACAAGTGATATTGTTCTTGTTTATTATTGTTATTATAACTTTCTTTTATTGTGCTCCCGAGCACCTTGGATTATCACATCCTACAATATTTTATTTTAGTCATTGTTCTTATTTCAAGATGCACTTAGATTAATAACACACACTATTTTCTTTCTATCTTTCTTGGCTACTATGGAGGTAGAAATGCCAAAGCAAGGATTTGATTGAGGCAAATCTTCAAACAACCCCAAACATTTTTCCTTCTCCTTTGTACTTGGAGGTATTTCAAAAGAATTCAACTACATAGTGGTTTGCAAGTACTTTCTTATTTGTAAATTCATTTATATTGTTCATTTGGATCATGTGAATCTCATTATTTAGTTTATTTCCTTATAATTTCATTGTAGAGTATTTGTTGATGCATTTATGTTACTATTTTTACATATTAGGTGAGCAACAAGATTAATTTTTTATATTTTTTGGAAGCTTCTATGCATTTTTTCATATGGATTATAGCATAATGTGTACATATTTTTGTAACACACTAGTGTCTTAGGCAATGACTTCTTCCTTTTGGCTCCAAGTTCCTCTTTTTGTTCTCTTTTCAATTCTATAACTTTTTTCTGTAAAATATTATTTTATTTTTTTAGAAAATAGTCTTTTATCATTTCTTCTATCATTTTAGTTAAATAAAGTTCTCTTTCTTTTAAAAGATCTCTAGGATTGTAGAGTTATTTTGTTAAATAGTAATAAAATAGTACAATACTAATGTGAATGTAGGGAAAATCATTTGGCTAATATATTTTAGCTAAATCATATGTTTTCCTCTTCTACATTTTTTGAACCCGACATTCTATGTACCACCTCTTTGTTGTTGTGGTTCACTACATTTTGGTGAACCTGCCACTTAAACTTAAAATTTTCTTAAACACCTTCAAAAAGAAAAAAATATTTTTTCTTCAAAACAAAAAATAGAAATTATCTTTTCTAAAATATTTTTTTGAGACATTACCCCAAATTTCATTTCGTAGTCCTAAAGGAGAAAAGTGATGACCTTCAGCTGAATTTGCCCACACCTTTTTACATTCTCCTATTTTTCTAAAATAAATTTCTTATTTTCTTTTCTTTTATCACTTTTCAACTCCGTTAAGAAATTTCAGAATATTCTCTTACAAGCATGTGAAAATGATTTACTTTTTCCTATCTCACTCTTTTTTCTTGACCCTTGTCCTAAAATTCCTCCTACTTTTGAGGATATTTTAGTGCACGAGGATGAAATAATTGATACTTTTCTTAACATAACTTTACCTTCCAATAATTCCAATGCTCTCCCCTTTAGTAATGAAGCGTTCTAGGATGAAGATCTTCACCTCACATAAGATCATCCACAAATAGATGTTAAGCATAATTTTATTCATTCTCTTACATCCCATATTCCTCAACAAGCAAATCATGTAGTTAATACTATCATTTTTAATCTTGATTTATTCCCCCTACAAAGGGGATGTTGGATAAGTTTGTTAGTCTTCAAAATAATTCTTCTATTCCTAAAATCATTGTACATGCATCTCTTGATTCACCTCTACCTTCTTGTCTTGTGATAATTGTTTAGGGTATTCCCAATAGTCCTGAACCTTCTACATTTTTCAATCATTTTGTTCAACATATGAAGTTTAGTGTACCTATGGATACTAATTACCATTCAGTAGCGCATACATATAACACTAGGTGAAATAAATAAGTAGATCATATCACCATTTCCCTTCCTCTATCAAATATTGTTCTTCTTCCACCTCCTCATCCTTACATCAAAAGTTCTATAGAGTATGATCTTGTTAAATAAATCTAGGAGATACATAAGCTAATATCTCTTTTTCATACTTGATACAAACTTCACCTTCTTATCATAATTCCCTTCAACAGGCCTTACAAAAGATACTTATATAATCTTCTATAGAGCCCATGGATGTGGTTACTATTATTGAATACTTTTATTCTAATTCTATTAATATCACTTTTCACCTATTTGTACCCCCCCCCCCAAAGTTTAGAATCAATATAATCCATTTTTAATAATTGTTGTTAATAATATTGGTATTAGATGTACCCTCCTTTACCCTAGATCAGGTTTAAATATTTGTGGTGTGGATTTATTACATCACATCAATTTTGATGCTTCTTCTCTTTCTCCTACAACATTATCTATTCATGGCTTTGATAACATCGGTCATCAAGATCTTGGTACAATTGTGTTACCCATCAAGTTCAAGTTTATTATTTTACCCACTCTAGTATATATAATTGGAGGTGCTTTATCATATGACCTTCTTGGTAGGCCATGCATATCCATGTCATGATTGTAGTCCCATCTACCTTAAACATTAGTCTATAAAATTTGTACATAGTAATAAAACATATAGAATATGAGTTGATTCTAACCTCTTTCAATACTATCAACAAGCTAAATCGAGTCATGTGAAGCTTTCTTTTTATTCTCTTCATAACTCACCACCCTTTTGAGATAAGGATAAATGATGAATCCACAAAGTGTTGCAACTCACCACCCTTCAATGGCTTCCTTGAAGGGTTAAAGTCATACAAATCTCCTCAAGGATTGGATCTTGCTTGCTTGATTTTCTTGAATTGCTTGGAGACCTACAAAGGGGTTAGCCTTCACAAATAATGATAACATGAACATGCATAAACTCACATATGATTTGACATGATGCTTGATTCTTGAATTGCTACAATAAATCACTGAAAATTTACTCGACTTGTTTGATAATGCTCTTGATCACCAAATTTGCTAATGGTTTCTCGATTGTCCTTGTTCTTACTAGATTATTTCTTGTTAATGTTTAAATAATGCAATAATTAGGTATTTATATATTATTATTCTAATTTCCTGCAAATTAAATCCCAATAGCCAACTTTGGACACTTGAGAAGAATAGGTTAGAATAATAATAATAATAGGTTAGAATAAAAGTGAGTTATACTAATAACTCATCTAGCTATTATAGGTATGAGAAGAATTGGTTAGAATTATATTTATAATAAATTAATATTAAATTATAGTGTGTGAGCATAAAAATTAAGTGAGTTGTTAACACAACTCACGTAGAGATTTAGGAGTGAAAATAAGAGGGAGAGAATAAAGGTGGTTAAACAACCCACCTAGATTTAGTGTGAGAGTTTGGTGGAGTTGTTAGAGGAGTGAGAAAGAATTTCATACATATATGTAATTCGTATCATTAACAAAATGGTATGGAATGGAAGAATAATATTATTATATGTGTGAAAATATTTATTTAGCTTCAATAAATTTTGCCCATTTTTCTCACATGGTATCAGAGTTGGGCATCCAAAAATTTCTTTCACTATTGGTTCAGTAAAATCACAATATCTCCCTCAATACTGAACAAAAATTAAAATTCAAAATGTTCTCAAAAGCTGATGAATAGTAGAACAAAACCCAAAAATGTTTTGATGGGGTATTTATAATTCAACAAGCAATTTCTTGTAAAAGAAGAGCAACAAAATGATGGACGTGATTTGCTACTTGTTTGATGAAAGCATTTTTTGATACAATGATTTTCTGGCTAGATCAAGATTGATTGGTCAAAGTTTCATGTGTTTGCTTCTTAGTGGATAATTTATTTGAAAACTCTGTAAGTTTTATGTGTTTTCTTTGGCATTGAAAGATTATTACTTTTCCATGAGTAAACAATTCATTTTAAAATTGATGAATAAGGAGAAATTATAAGGGAATTATGGTCAAATAATAGTGAATATTATATTTTATTTTTTGTTAAGTATCTAAATGAATTTGTTTAAGGTGATTATGGTTGTGGAGAAATAAGTGTTTTCTTAAAATTTTGTAATTGGAGGAATAAGGAATTTTTTGAGGAGATTTGAAGTTGAAAATTAAAATCTTTTATTTTTGGATTATTTTTTTGAAATATTTATTGTAAAGGATGCATTTTCAATTGAACTGACATCCTATTATCTCATGGGTTTTACAAATATTTTTTAAAGTCTTGTTTGTGCTTCCAAGGCCATTTATGTTAAATCTATTTGGGCTCTCAAAAGATTGGGTGAATAAAGTGTAACATACCATAATTAGAGGCTAGAGGCATAGGAGGTTGG
Source organism: Sequoia sempervirens (assembly GCA_007258455.2). Taxonomy (NCBI): domain Eukaryota; kingdom Viridiplantae; phylum Streptophyta; class Pinopsida; order Cupressales; family Cupressaceae; genus Sequoia; species Sequoia sempervirens. The sequence continues at coordinate 693,102,844 of VDFB02270651.1, forward strand.
AGGATAATAGCACCTCTCGTCATCCACTAATGATGAGGTCGCCTTTTGTATTAGTGGTATTTCATTTTCTTTCATTTTTTTTGTGTGCGAGTTATGTAACCTCTTAGTGTAAAATGTTGTATTGAAAAAAATAGTAGTGTAATGCAGTTCATGGATCTTGAAATGGTTAGTGGTAATCTAGAAAACCATATGAGGTGAATAGATGAGTGTGTTCCTATTCATGTATAGGTTTGTGGTAAACTTGTGTGAAAATCATGAAAGGTTGATGAGAGGTGTCTTTCATATGAATCAAGATCATGAGCCACAAGACTTGGGCTTACTGCAGTTGAAAATGTTCAAGTTTGAAAAGAGGAGAATGTGGACATCATTGATATTGTAAATGATTGTATAAGAGAGAAACTAACTACATAGATCCTCTGACTGTTGAACTTCTTGGAAGTGTGGTCGGTTGGTGATGAGTTCACTAGAAGTGAAAGCGTGATAAGTTATCGTATGTAGGTGACCATGTGCAACAAGATCCAACTATCAGTATACAAACCTAAAAGTATGCATATATACGATTTTGTTTTCAGTTCATGTGATGTACTTTCTTCCCATGTTCACACTAAGGGGGGGGTTTTAGGAAATTATGTTAGTGTTCACATAGGTTAGAATAATAATTATTATTATGTTAAATAAAAGTGGGTTATAATAACAACTCACATAGCTATTATAGGTATGAGAATAATTAGTTGGAAATATATTTAGAATAAATTAATATTATATTATAGTGTGTGAGCATAAAAATGTAAGTGAGTTGTTAACACAACTCATGTAGAGATTTAGGAGTGAAAATAGGAGGGAGCGAATAAAGGTGGTTAAACAACCCACCTAGATTTAGTGTGAGAGTTTGGTGGAGTTGTTATAGGAGTTAGAAAGAATTTCATATATATATGTAGTTTGTGTCATGAACAAAATGGTATGGAATAGAAGAATAATATTATTATGTGTAGAAATCTTTATTTAACTTCAATAAATTTTTCCCATTTTTCTCACATAATAAAGTGCTAACACTAACATATTTGAATTTGGAGCCAAAATAGGGGGACACTTTGGCCAAAAGGAGACCCATTTGCCATAGGGCGTATGTGTCCCAACCCTATTTCCTAGAAATTAAGGTGTCAAGGGAAAAGTATTAGATGAATGCATTTTTTCTCTTGTAATTTGTCGGTAATCATTAAAAATGGGCCATGGAATGCATAATTTAGGAAATTGGGGTTCAATTAGGTCCAATAATTTAAGGGGAAGCAAAACATAGTGTGAAATTATGAAGGGTGATAATTTACGATGCTACAATATGTACACATGTATATGTTAAATACATGGATTAAGACCTAGCTTGGAGATCTCAAATTAGTTCTCAAATAAAAAATCATTATTTTATTGATCTTTAAATAGTATTATTAAATATTTGAAGACCTTGTTTAATGTCATTCTTGATGTAACTTGTCTTATATATATACAACATACAATAATTTATGGTATATGTGATGATTCTTTCATTTTATAATATGCAATATTTATAATGCTTATATGATTTAAGAATACTTTCTACTGGGGGAATGAGAAACCAACAAAGTTGCATGTAGGGTTCGAAAGGGAGTCTCTGCTAAAGCCTTGGAATCAGGTATGTCTAGCCATTATGAAGTACATTATGGGAAGGGAGATTCAAAGTGTTTTATTTTTAGCATATGTCCTTGTTAAACCATCTTCGACACAAAATCCTTATAAGCTTCCCCTTCTTCCTACTTTCGTCTCTAGAAATTTATGTGAAGGAAACCCTTGAATTGATCGCCAAGAACCCCAACAAACTGCCACCTTTGCCCCTACACCAAGGCCTAATCTTTTTCCTTTATCACTTTCATCTATCCCTTTGCCCCCCTTAGCCTATTTCGGCTATCACAATTGTGGAACAAGATGCTCCTGACCATTCCCTTAATAAATTGTCTCTAACTGCTTCGGTTGGACCCAAAAGGAAGAATCCCCTTGTGCCTTGTGAAACCCCTGATGACCCTAAACCTAAACCCTTGACTAAGAAGACAAAAGGGGGAGTGGGTCTAGCCCAGTCAAAAGTGGTTGCTGGACTTTATGAATTGAAGGAAACTCCCACTAAAAAGGAGTGTAAACTAGCCGGAAAGAACAAACCTGAACCTAAAAAGAGCAAAAAGAGCACCCCGTGCCATGTGGTGGAGCCAGACATAGACACTGAAGAGGGGTACTATGCTGATAGAGATTTCCAAGGGGACACTGTTGTTGTTGCCTATGTGGACATAGGGGTGGAGCCAACTAGCATCAGAAGCTCTAATAGATTGGCCAAAAACAAAAAGGAGGACCCTGTTGATGAGATATCTAGCGATTCTCAGCATAAGGAGGGCAAGGAGGACAAAAAACATGATACCATTAAAGAAACTTAAGATTATGTTGAAGGGTCGAGCCATTTTCTGGAGCTAAACAAAATGTTCCGTGAAGATTCCACTCTAGAATCTTTTGAACACCTAGTTGGGAATGAGGAAGAGGAAAAGGTGGAAATTAGGAAGAAGGAGGAGCTTGAAAATCTGTGGTCTCATGTGGAAAAGCTGGAAAGGAAATTCACTAGGCTCACACGCTTCATGGTTCAGATCATCCACAGGTCCGTTGTTACTCTGTCGGATGTGTTGCATGAGGGGGTGGACAAAAAGAATGTTAATGAAGGACCTAGCAAAAAATGGGCGGGTGATGAGATTTTGGATCTCCTTTTTGAGGAATGGGAGGGCTTAGCAAAGTAATGGGTTAGGTGTGTGGGTTGGTTTTATGTTTGTTGTCAGTTTCTTGTTACTATAAGTTTTTGGTGTTTTTCTGTTGTTTCTACTACTGGACTATTTGATGTTTGTTTTTGTCTTTTGATCCTTTTTGGCCCTCTAGGCTCCTGGTGTAAAGGGTATTGCACCTTGTAAATGCAACTTTATCAAAAACATAAAGTTAACAATTATATGTCAAAAAAATTATCATAAAGACAATGAATGTTTCACCGTGGTAAGCTCTTGGTGACTAGAGAAGGTGATGACTATATCAAGGTCACACTTTGATGCATCATAATAATTTTAAATGACTACTTAAGATCAAGTAACATAATCTTTGAAAACCATTCGATCCATGATAGTGTTAATGTGCTTTTTAAATGACTACTTAAGAGGATCTTTCTGATGTGTTTTGTTTGGCCCATGATAGTGTTATTGTTTTTTTTTAACTTTTAAAATGGTTCTTTCATGAGATCAATAGGACCAATGTTCGTATTAGAGGTGTTGCTAGCAAGGTTGAGGACCCTTCGATCCAAAGACAAATTGATAATTTAATGGATGGTCTCAATATTGTTGCTAATACTGTGGCAGAGGAAACCATTAATCTGAAATAAAGAATGGAGGGAAGAATGTTATCCCTTGAGGAGAAAATTGATAAAATTTGGAATGTTGTTATGAAGAGTGGAGAAGACCCTAAAGTCTTAACTATGTTAGACTCTGCGATGGCTATCTGGGACTATTGTTAAAAAGAGAAAGGAAAATGTGTCTACTAATGTTATGGCTGTTGAGGGTAAGCTGATGGCGGAGGATTATGCTGCTGAAAAGGGTGCTACTAAAGGCTTTGTTTTGATTTGTGAGGTAAAAACTGGTGGGCCTTGGGTTAGGACTAGAAATAGAATGAAAAATCAAGCTGGGGCCTCGAGTATTGAGGTTTCTAATTCAGGGGTTAAGGGGTAGAAGCTTGCTGCTAGTGAGATGGAAGCTGTTGAAATTATGAACAATATGTAGTGGTGTTGGTCAGTTTCATTCTTTTTGGCTATTTTTTGGCTGGTGGTTTGCTAACGATGGGCTGATGGTTATTTAATGTTGTTTCCTTTTTTATCAACTATTTTTCTTTGTAAAGGGTTCCGGGCCCCTTCAAAACCCGTCTTTTACCTCTAATCAAAACATAATCTCTGAAATGGGGTCTACAAACCAACATTTGAATTATGTCAAAGATAGTTTGAAAATGGCTCTGCAACATGCATGAACAGGTGGGAATGGGCACAAAGGAGGATTTTTGAAATCCTTACAAGTAAGCGATGAGGAAGATGAAGATCCAAATGTTGATGGCTTTGTTGCAATGATTGCTATTTTGCGGTATTTGGAGGTGCTTCACAACGATGTTGTTGTGTTTCCTATTGCTGGTGCAGGGGGTTGTGCTTTTGGGAAGCTTCACTCCTACTCCTTCCTTGTTGTTTTGTTACTCCCTAATGCTTGGGTGTCTCTCTTTGGTGGTTGTAATGGGAAAATTGTTGTCCTATTATCTCATTTTGTCCTTTTGCTACGCTTTTTCCAATTTGTGGGGGTTGTGTGTGTGTGGTGCCTATCGATGTTTGTGGTTGGGGGTGAAATGGCGGAAGTGGTTTATTGTGAGGCAGTTGGTGTTGCTTTCTTGAGTGTGCTCTTGGTGGCACAGTTGCCCCCTTTTCCGCTTGGTCCTTCCTCCTCTAAGGTGCTACTTCTTTGTCCATTTCCCTTGCTGTGTCTATGGTTGGCTTTCCTTCATGGATACTTCCTCTGGCTTGTCATTCTTGGTGGTGGGATTTGGTGCTTGGGTTTTTTTGCCTTTGCTAACTACGCTTGGTTGGGATCAATTCTGAGGGACATCTCTATTGCCATATTCATTGGTGCTTATTCTCTCTTCCTGCCCTCTTGGCTTCCTGTTGAGGTGGATATCCCTCCTTTTGAGGCAAAGGTGGTATTCGAGAGTATGTTCAAGGGTTATTTGCTCCAGTTGACTCCCCTACTTGCTTCTCACTTTGTGGTGAAGCTTGTTGGTGGTGGGGGTGACCTATTCTTGATTAAGGGAGCTTTTGCTGCCCTCATTTATGTTTGTTTGTTGTTAACTGGGTTACTCTTTCTGTTAACCTAGTTGCTCTCGTTCCTAATGGGAGCTAGTTTGAACCCCTTATGGGGGATGGTGTTCTGTTGTGTTTGGGGCAGATTTTTGGGAGATGCTAGCTATGTGATAGCCTGGTTGAAGATGTTCAAAGGAGTGGTGTATGTTCTTGTCTCTATTATCTTGTTGTTTGTTGCTCTATTCTCAATAATTTTCCTCATGTTGTTGGGTCTGAAGGTTTGCGAGACCATCTCTTGTCCACTTTTGGGGAGATGGGGGTTTGCTGCTTGTGTGGTGCAGAATGGTCTGTGTTGGTGGATTTGTGCTACTAGTTCCCTACTGCATGTGTGTTCGATGGGGGTTGGCTTTAGAGCTCCTTTGGAAGTATTTTTTTTTCACAACCTAGGTGGGTTTGAGGTTAATGAGTATTGTTGCTACTTGTTTTGTTCTTACTTTCTTCATGTTTCCTCATTTTGTGACTTCTATCGAGGTGGAGTCATATCCTTTTGAGGTGGTGTTTGTGGACCTGGTGGAAAGTAGTGATATTCTTCGAATGGACCCCTTTCTAGCTTCTCCTATGGAGGTGGAGCTATCTCTTATTGATGTGGAGATTAGTTTGGTTGGAAGGGCTTGGTGGTGCTTCTATGGGCTTTTGGTTACCTTTTTCTCTACTTCGTTGTCTTACCCTTCTATTGAGGTGAAGTGGTTTGGAAAGCTAGAGTTGTTTTTGGGTGCTTTTACTTGTTTCTTTCCCCTTTCTTGTCTCCTATTGAGGTGGAGACTATGATTGGTGTCGGGATCTTGGTCTGCATCTTGTGTTTGCTTCTATAGTTTTTTCTAGCTCTAGGCCTTTTATGCTTCTTTGGATTTGACTTAGGACTTTTGTAGGTACTGATTGTTCTGTCATTCCTGGTTATTTGGTGACTCGGTGTTGGTTGTTAGTTTGTTGTGTTACTGCAATGTTTCCACTGTTTATACTTCTCTATTTCGTTGGAAAAGTTTGATGCTATGGTGTTTGGAAGTTTCCTTTTCTTAGCTCTGTACAAGGTTTTGGGCCCTTTCAAAACCCTGCTTACCTTATCAAAAACATAGTCTTTGAAATAGAATATAATCCAAATTTCAAATTAAATGTTGTTAGAGTAATCATGCATTAGCTAATAATTAATTAATCTTTAACTGATCATTAGTCTAATTTATTATCATGCACTCAAGCTAAACTTAGGAGTGATTTACTATTGTGTTCAAGGACTGCCACTTTTGCTTGTGCATCTAGAACAATAAAAAATCACTTAAAAGTGAATGATGTGTGAAATATTTATCGAAACTACAAATTTAGAATATCATGTTGTCATGTCACAAGTTTCTAAATATATCCAATGTTAATATCTCATGCTACCTATCATGAGAATCCAAAACCTTATGATGCTAAAGTTTCTCATGTACTTTAAGTCACAATCTATAAATTCCTTATTTCTTATCATGCCATGTTTATAATGAACTATCGTCCTAATAGTGTCAAGGTTTAATGAATCATAAATCTTTGAAATTATGTTGAAAAATATTTTTTTCAATGGCCAAAGTATTGTGCCAAAACTAAAAATATTTGATGAACCAACTTTGTGCATGACCATCAAAATATCTTGTGGTTTTTGTAAATATGCAAACCCAATTTACAAAACACTATAACCTTTTAAACTAATATGTAGTAATATATCAAATATCTCTAGACATGATATGTAACAAGTGTCTTCCCAAATACAACCATAAATTATAACCTTAGGTCTAAAACATCCAATCTTGTTAAGAATAGCTTCCATATATCACCACTGGGATAACCCAAAATTCTATAGAAATATCTTAAATGATAAGATATCCCTTATTAAAACATCTATAATATCCAAAAAATAAATGTTCATAGACATGTTGATAAAATAACATCTACTCCTAATATTGATAATCCAATCTTCAAAATCAATGTGTAATTTAGGTACATAAGTGAATAAATCAACAATGAAAATTATTGGAAGACCCAAAATGTATCAACAATTGAGTCATATCCTCAACCATCAATATTTAGAAAATTGATTTTTACATTCACTCACAACAAATATATATAAATTATCATCATCTTAGGAAAACAATCTCTAAGTAGATCCCGCAAGCTATAAATATTGGAACATCATAACAATCTCAAACCCTAGAAATTTTGATCCTTTAGGACCTATTAAAAAGAGAAATCTAAGCTATAAATCTCAATAAATAAAGTCATGTGAAAATCCATATAGCTCATCTTAACTCAAGTCAAATAATGCACAAGTTAGTAAATTCAATAGTCTAAAATACAAAATTTTCCCCTTCAAAATCTATTAATTGAATGTTCCCCATGTAAGATGAGAGTGGAAAATATGTTTACAAAGAGAAAGTAGTATCTTGAAATACAAATTATAAACCAACAACTCAAGTTGATAATTTGTGTATATAATATGGACTACACATAACTCAATGAAACCCTTCTAAATTTCCATCATGAATCTCTAGTAAGCTACTCTTTTGGGTTTTTACCTTAACAAAAATATCTAATACCCTATCCTTTTTTATTTTCAACATACATTTTTCTTTTCAAGATATAGGCCTCCAAATTATCAACAAAAAGCACAAAATGCCAAAATCCACTTAATAGAAAAAAATTCATAGTGATAAAATATCATGAGGAACTCTCAAGCTTCAAAACTAGGACATGTAGAAACATAATCAAACACATATGCTATAAAATTACATGTCACCATCTATGTGGATATGGTTTAAATATATAATTCATTCTACAACCATCCACTTACTAGATATGTCAAGGCTTATGTTAATTATATCATTTTCATCATTAGTATAAAGACTAATGTAAGAACTAATATCATCATCTTCAATTGTAGTAGTGAACATTCAATGAAAAGTAAATAAGGATTTTTTAGTAGTGAACATACAACAAATGGTACATAAAAAATTTGTATCATTGGAGTAAGTGTCACCATCATCAATAGCAGAATAAAATATCTTATAGGATCTTGACAACAACCAATTCTCTAGCCTCCACCTATGCTTATCAATTCAAGCAAAATGAACCCACCTTATTGATTTTGCATAAGGTTTTTTAGCATAACAATGCTTCACATAATGATAGGCTTGAAATAAGGGATACAAGGATATAGATGAAGACATGAACTAGAGATATAAATCATTCTACCACCATGTAGACAAGTTGCCGCTCTAAATGACATAGATATTTGACCATCTAAAAAAGTGGGAGAACATATTTTTACAAATTTGGCTAATAAGCAAAGATGGGGCTTGAACAATAAAATTGGTAAGATGACCTATAAATAATAATAATGGATCAACTTCACAATTTGAAAGAGATTCCAAGGATAACAAGGTAGGGGCAGAATTTGAAATATTAGATGAAGAAGAGATACTCACTTTACAACAATTATTTAGAAAACCTCTCGACACAAAATGAATTAATTGAGTGTAAAGGTATATTCAAATTGACAAGACCTTTATATCCTAGACCAACATTTTTTTTCTTATATTGCAATGTTTTCTAGACTTTGAATTCAAATCCTCATAATTCATTTACAATTTTATAGAAATAATTGGTTAGACTATTGATCAAATGTTTAACAATAAATATACATGCTAAGAAAAATTCAACAAATTTGACAACCATGAAACTTCAACTTAATAATTTAAAAAATCAAAATTTCTAACTATTGACTAATATCAATTTTGAAAACTATATATATGTGTTTGAAATCTTCTCTACATTCAACTAACACATCAACTTCATGACTTTTTTTTCACGTAAAAACATAAAGATGGTCATCACAAGCTTTCCCATCTAAGTTGGATGTCATCAATAATGTTGGGATGACATTTTCGAGCTTGTTTGAACAGTTCAAAACAAAATTTTATGTCCAAAAGTATTTTGTTTTTTCAAAAGCTTTCCCCCTTTTCTAGGCAATTCCAAGGATGATTTTGGCACTTATGCCCAAATATTCACTGCTGTTTAAATTTTTATACATATATAGATCCCATCATTTACTAGAAAAATATCACACTTTCAGAGAAAAATAAAAGTACCCGGTCAAACAAGGCATGCCAGACCTGTGACTGGCAGTTTATTGCAGGTTATACAGAAGCATTATTTCTCCCAAAACAACTATTTCCTTTGGCTTTCTATAGTACATCTGCACCAATTAAACAAGGTTTTCTGTTATGCCTTAAACTAAATTGATCTGCACTGGTACCTTAGCCTGCACCAAGAAGCTTCCTCTTCACTACCTGCCTATTTGAAGCAGTGCTCACAAGCCCATGTCCTACAACTTTCTTTTCCTCCTCACAAATTCAATTCCCCATCTGCTAGATATTGCCTGTCAAATTCCTTAAGAAAAAACCTTTACAGTAACTCAATACTCATTTTCCTCCATGCAGCTGTACAATATTTTCAGTTTTACAGCTCTTTGAAAGCTATTTGTGTAGCTGAATTCAACATCAATTCATATCTAACAAGAACAATCTAGGCAAGCCTTCTCTGATGCTACATATTAGATTTATAGATGGAAAAGATAAAAAAAGGAGATTTATTAGTGTAAAGCAACATATAAGCATAGAGTAATTTAGATTAACAATTGTCAACTGTGAATGTATGCAATTCTGAAATAAATGCTAATTTATAGAAAAGTAAATATGAAGAAGCTTAATGGCACTTTGTTCTAGGTTTGGAGATGAATAATTTTATTATATAATTTTGAAATTTGTATTGTATTAGTGCTGGAAATAGGATCTCTATCTTTATTTTTCCTTGAGTTCTATGCAATACTTGCGTCTCTATCTAGGTTGAATCCACACCTATGGATTTATAGACCTATCCTCTACCATGCAGATATGATCTTGGATGCATATTTCTACTTCTTTTTTTATTGGATTAGCCATTGTTTGCTCTGTTATCTAGATTGGTGGTATGTAGAAATACCTTTAGAATCTTGGGCCATATTGTTAGGATGCACATTCTCCTATGTCAACCTCTAAAAAATACTAGCATTACAATCATGCAAAGGACAAGTAGGAAACACAAATGATGTGAATGTCCTAGATGAAGATGTTGATGGAAATTTTATTCCTTTTAGTTCACCAAACTAAAGCATTCATAGGATACTCCTTGAATGCAAATGAAATTCAAATCATGCTTGTGGATGATAAAACATGTATTTGAATGTCTCAAGTACAAATACATAGCAATCAGTTGTGCAAATGTGTGTTTTGTTGTCTCACAATGGCTAGTGAAATTTGCAAGAGTAAGCCCAACTTAAATTTAAAATTTAGAAAGTTGGGGTCAAATTAGTGGATATATGATCAATCCTACACCCATGGAATGCCCTAAGTTGATGGAATTGCAAAATCTATGCAAACAGAATGATTGGTTGATCATGGTAGATGTAGTAAATATAGTATATATGGAGAGATGCAAAACATGGATATCATGTATGAGAGTGTATGAGAATGTGTGTAATAGAGATAAGTGAAGGCTAGAGGAATAAACTCAACTTCATACAAGATTGTGCTATTTGTCAATATATAAACATATTATGTCATTCTCTTAAAAATTATATAAAACTAAATTTGAATGACATGGGTATGAAAATTTCACCATTACATTTTGTCCCTACTTTGAGGTGCATGCAAATCCTAGAATAATCATATATCTCTAAGTATATAGCACTCACAAAGATGCATGTAAAGTAAATATTCAAACATAAAATGATACTTGGATTTATATAAAGTTATAGATCTTGTTGAAAATCATTTTGTATATTTATTCTTCGGCATACATACTCCATGGAATCCTATAAAATAAATGAACACTATGCAATAAGTAGCTTCTACCTCACAAGTAAAAACTAGGTATAAATACAAGCATTTTTAACTATCCAGGGGATAGAAATAATAAGAAATGAGTAGGGTAATAAGTTTTGCCTATTCAAAACGTGATGTGGCTTGCTACCATGTGACATATTAGATAATGCCACCCTATGTAGTATGAGCTCTATCTATTCATTGTGATAAGTATCTTTATAACAAATATTGCTACAAGAAATATTGATTTTAGGTTGTTAGTGATAATGTATGCCCCTAGAATTGGTTGCATCTGTTGGCAAAACAAGGACATACAACTGAGAGGGGGGGGGGGTGAATCAGTTGTCACAAATTATTTGAACTTTTCAAACTTAACTTAATCTCATATCTGATGCATGAACAATCAACACATCAGAAACACAGAGAACACCAAGATTTTTACATGGAAACCCTGTTAGGGGAAAAAAATGGTGGATGTTAGTCCACAATATTATACCCTATTAAAAGTATAGAGAAGAATAATGGGAATGCACATGCATTCAGGAACACTACCTAGATCTCACTACTCAAATACAAGAGGGCTCACTACCTAAAGAAGAGAAATACGAATTAGATCTGCATGGTATGAATTGAGAAAATAGCTTCTCCAAAAGCCTGATTACAGTTCCAATTAAGCACAAAAATACTCCTTCACACTTCGCTCAAACTTCTTCACACTCTACTCTGCAATCGAATGATTAGATCATTATTCACATATTTTCTCTTCCTTTACTCTCACACACTTATGCACACACTACACTTTGCTCAAAAAATTGCTCTTATATATCTGCAACATGAATTTCATCAACAACTTTGTCGGCCAAAATATAAAACATATATGCAATGTCAACCCTAATTTACAATTAAATTTTTAATGCAAATCAAACACCGTCATCCAATATTATGTTGTGTCCCAAAACAACATCCTTGAGTGTGCCAAACATTCAAATTTTAATCTCCAAGGATCCACAACACGTTACAACCACCATGTCGGCCAAGAACATGAAAACCCAAACACATGAGAAAAATCTTCAACCACAAACACACTGATCAACACGAATATGCCACAAAGATAGAGAATGATCTAGAAGCATCCACAAGCAACAAGAACCAATAGAGAAACATCCACAACAACTAAAATTACTAGAATCACATCAACTTCACTCAGGAATACTAACTGAAACCATAGAAAAACTGTCAGAACACAACTATTCATAACACAATCAAAACTTCACGCAGACCTCTGAAACTTCCGGTGGATAAACTAGATACTCTAAAAAATAAACCCTTTAGTACACAACGATTGATCATCAACGTACTGAGCAAGACACCTTCATGAACTTCACTGTTCCATTGGCAACCTACAACTCTTTCTTTAACAATTTTCTCAATATCCTTGACATATACAACCTTCAATACATCAATGCTAATAGTGTTGAAATCAATGAAAACCACATATCAGCAACACAACCACAACATCCAACAATCTCCCCCTTTGGCATTGACCTTGCTTTTCTGGCAACTATAAGAGAGAAGCAATTCACAACGACCTCGCTTTTCTGGCAACTATAAGAGAGAAGCAATTGTCGCCATAGCATCAACAGCTTTGTTTTCTGCCCTTGGAATCTATTCAAACTTGATATCCACAAAGTACATTTTGAGATTATCCACTATTTTCTTATACGACATCAACTTCTCATCTTTTTTTCTAATATTCATCATTTACCTGATAAATGACTAGTTGTGAATCTCCATATACTTGTAGCTTTGTGATCTTCCATTCAACTGCCACTTTGATGCCAATAATTAATGCCTTGTATTCAACTACATTATTTGTACATGGAAACATGAGTCTATAGGACTTTGGGATGGTATGTCCTTGAGGTGTAACAAATAGAATTCCTGCACCCGACCCACATTGTGTGTATGACCCATCAAAATAAAGCCTCCATTGTTGTGTTGTCACAGTAAGAATGTCTGCATCAAGAAACTCAATTTTCATTGGACGATCATCTGGAAATGGAGCTTCAGCTAACTAATCGGCTATCACTTGACCCTTGATGGCTCTTCTATCCACATACTAGATATCAAATTCACTCAAGATCATTACCCACTTGGCTAGTCTTCCTATTAGAGCAGCCTTGTTGAGTAAATACTTTAACGGATCAATATTCACTATGAGTTCGACTGTGTGGGTTAACATGTAATGTCGCTATTATTGGGTAGAAAATACCACCACCAAACAATCTTTTTCGATGAAGGTGTAATTTATCTCATAGCCATTCAAATTCTTGTTGATATAATAGATAGCCTATTCCCTTCCCTCAGGATCTTCCTGTGCTAATAGAGCTCCCAAAGAAATCTCAATTGCAATATATAGTAATAAGGGTCTATCTTCTGTAAGTGGCATCAATATGGGGGGTGATATCAGATATTGCTTTATTTGATTGAAAGTTGTTTCAAATTCTTGATCCCATTTGAAAGAGACATTCTTATGTAACAAATGATTTAAGGGATTACTTTTGTCCGCTAATTGGAAGATAAACCTCCTGATTGATTATAGCTTGCCCTGTAGAGATCGTAGTTGACTAATTTTCTTCGGTGGTGACATTTCCATTATTGCCTTGACCTTGGCGAGATCCACTTCGATGCCCTTTTCTAAAACTATGTATCCTAGAAGCTTTGTTGATGTAACACCGAACACACATTTCTTAGGATTTAATCTGACATTGAACTTCTCTAGTCTGGTAAATATTTTTCCCAGGATCTCTAGATGTCCTTCTCTAGTATATGACTTTGCTAATATATCATCCACGTAATCTTCCATAAAAGTATGCATCATGTCATGGAAAATGGTGGTCATTGCTCGCTGATATGTGGCACCTACATTTTCAACCCAAAGGGCATGACATTCCAACAGAATGTTCCCCATGGACATGTGAATGTTGTTTTCTCCTAATCCTCTGGTTTTATTTTGATTTGGTTATACCCTGAGAAGCCATCCATTAGTGATAACATGGAATGTCATGTTGTTAAGTCTATAATAATGCCAATGTTTGGTAAAGGAAAATCATCCTTTGGGCATGCCTTGTTGAGATCTTTGAAGTCAGTACATATTTTGATACTATTATCTAGTTTAGAAACAGGTACAATATTAGAAACCCACTCAACATAATCAATAGATCTGATGAATCTTGCATCTAACAACTTTTTCAGCTCGACCTTTACCATCAAGGCAATATGGGGATGCATTTTCCTTAGTTTTTGTTTCACAGGTTTTATCCTAGATGGTAGAGATAAATGATGCATTAGAATATCTAGATCTAAACTTGGCATATCAGAGTAAGACCAAGTAAAGTTAATGTGTCTTTCTTCAAAGAACTTGGTGAATTCTGGTTTTTCTTGTTCAGTCATAGATGCTCCCAGATGTAGAGTCTTTTCTTTTTTTGTTGTGCCAATATTGATAGACTGTGTAAGCTCCACCAACCTTGATGATCTTTCATGATAGTGTTCTAGAAGGGTGTCAAATCTCCCATCTTTTAGTGCCTCAGAGAGGTTTTCACCATCAAATGTGTTCTTTAGTTTTACTTTTTCAAGATCTAATGCTGCCATTAAATGGTTTTCACCATTAGATCCATTATTCATGTTTTCAATTTTGCAACTAAAATATTTGACATCGTCCTAACCTGAAGCATCGTTATGAGAATTATGATTATAACTTGTGTTAGGTTCATCACAACAAAGGAAATTTATGATAGCATCATCATTCACAAAGATAGGAATATTGATAGGTTTAGTTGGTTCCCAGTTGATAAGTTCAAGATCCATTAAGGGTAAAAGATCATCCGATTGGCTAAGGTCAATGGCAATAAGCGTTATGATAGCAATGTTGTCAAAGTTATCAATGGTGATGTCAAGGTCTATGATATTACTCTCCTCCAAGTCATCTATCTCACTTGATATATGTCCATCCTCACTTGAGTCATCAATATTTTGTGATCAAAATACAAGGGGTCTAGTCCCTGAGCTTTGTACCTCCTCATGTGTGGATGCATACTCTTTTATGACATCAATTGGTATTTCCTTGTATGATGCTTTAGATAAAGAACCCCACTCATACTCATTAGAATCCGTTTCAGAGCTATCCCGCATTTGAAGGATTCTTTCAACAACTCTATGAGTGTTTTCTTCTTTTGTTTCCCCTGTATAACCCAATCTTGTTTTGTCTTTTAAATGAAGTATGAGAGGTTGAATG
The DNA here is from genome assembly GCA_007258455.2 of Sequoia sempervirens. Lineage (NCBI taxonomy): Eukaryota > Viridiplantae > Streptophyta > Pinopsida > Cupressales > Cupressaceae > Sequoia > Sequoia sempervirens. Next base: position 693,117,962 of record VDFB02270651.1, read on the forward strand.
GGTTCTACAATGCCCTCTTTTCTTTTTCCAATAGGTCCTTTGTCCTTCATACCCCATTTTCTCTAATATTGTTTTTCCCTTTCTGTATTGATTTGTCTTTATGCTGATAGTTGCTGATGTAGATGCTTCCTCATCTTTGTAGAGCCAATTGAGGATGGCCTTATCTTCATATTCATCCTCTAAAGTACCTACCTTTACAAATCTATCATCCAAAACCATGGTAGGTTGTGATGATTGTTGTGTTAATGTTGATGGTTGTCCATATGATCTTGGAGATGGCAACAATTGTGAAAAACACAAAGATTGTTCAATGGAATACTCTCCCATGCCTTTGTCTGTTAACTGGATCTTTTCTTTGAATTGCTATGATAGAGAATCCAGTTGATCTTCATTGTTTGATGGAGTAGAATTAGCAATATTTGTATCTTTTGACTAGTCCTTTTTCTCAACCCATTTAGATACCACATTTAGTTCCTTTCACTGTTGGATGAACTAGAAGTGTTTGCTTCCCTATTATGGGGCACAAAAGTCTCTTGAGTTGTTTTAAGCGTGCTACAATATTGGGGATTGTTGTAGTAAGCTGAAATAGTGATTTCTTGTCCATTGATAGGAAACTTTAAGCACTGATGATAAGTTGAAGGTATTGTTTGCATTTCATGAATCCAAGGACGTCCCAAGAGTATATTATAAGTCAGCTCTTTGTCTAATACTTGGAAAACAATATTCTTCACAATCGGTCCTACTTGAATAGGAAACACAATCAATCCCTTGGAGGATCTCTCCTCTTCTTCATAGGATTTTTATTGTGATCTTCCTTCTAGCATCAATAGCATTATCAGAATATCCTACTGCATGGGTCAATTTTAAAGTGCAAATGTTTAAACCAGCTCCACCATCTAATAAGACACATTTTACTCGGTGTTTGTGGATTAAGAATTTGATGTGAAGTGTGGCATTGTGCAGATGAGTAAGTGATACATCATCCTATTCAGAAAATGATAGGCATTGAGGCGTGGTTAAGTGTCCCACCATATCTTGGAATTGGCAAACATCCAGATTATTGGGTACTGTTGCGGCCACAAGAGATTGTTCTAAAACCTCCTTATGAGATGGTGAGATTTTAAGGAGTTCTAAAATTGATATTTGTGCTGGTATTTTCTGCAGTTGGTCGACTATGTTATAATGATTTGAAGGGGCTGTAGTGGTTTTAGATGAAAATCCTTTCAATATTACTTTGGATTGCCCCCTTGTTGTCACATTGACTAGTTGGTAATCTTGGTTTTCCCTGATTTTTATGACATTAATCTAATTGTTTGATGGGACCATGTTTGGGATCAAATTTAATGGTATGATGTCATTGATTCCAATGTTATCAGTTCGATTATCAACGGTATCATTCTTCTCAACCACAGAGATACAATGAATAGTGTTGTCATAAATGTAGTTTATAGTTTTACCTTTACTATTTGCAGAGGAAGATTCTCCCTTTTCATAATTTAGTAAAGGATTTTTAAATGCACTATGATCATTGTTCGTTTGATGTCCTTCTACGAATACTTTCCTGTTGTCAATCAAATCTTGTACTAGATGTTTCAACTACATACAATCATTTGTTTTATGTCCTTTGTTTTTATGAAAGTCACATAAATCTGCATCATTCCACCAAGATGGCTTGACTCTTGGTTCCGAATTTCTTGCTTCAAGTAATGTGATAATTCCATGTGTAAGAATTTATCTCATTATTGATTCTAGTGTTTGGCCCAATGGTGTGAATCTTCTTCGATTTGATGGTTTTTGATATGATTTTGGTTTAGATTCTCCATTGTTCGGATTGTTGTTTTGATTGAAATTTTGATTGATGTTTTGGTCATTGTTTTGATTGGTCTTTGCAATTGTTGTCGTCAATTTAAATACCAATTTCACATTTTGTGTTTCATTTGCAACATCATTGTTACCAGTATTTCTATTCTTTTGCCAAAATTTTGGTTTATCATTGTTATTGTAGTGATTCGAGGAGTTTGTATTATTTGATCCTTCATTGTAGTGTTTTATTACCCCTATTTTAACCAAGGCTTCTTCGATCTTGAGCTCATTTTCAATCACTTTCTCAAATATAGGTGGAAATTGTAGTTCAAGCCTATAGCTCATTTCATTAGTTAGATTGTCAATGAATAGTTCCATCTTTTCCTTTTCAAGTATGGAACAAGGATACCTAGAAAACAACCTTTGTCATCGTTGCAGAAATGAGAGGAATGTTTCACCTTTCTTTTGTTTGGTATTGTAAAGGTCCTTTATTGTTATCTCATGTTGAATATTATAGGAGAATTGTGAGATAAACCTATTGACTAGTTCTTCAAAAGATCAAATTCCTGGTTGTAATTTAGAGAACCATTCCATACATTGACTTCCTAGGCTTCTTGGAAACAACCTCATTAGATAAGTTTCCTCTTGTGCAAATTCTAAACTCATGGTTCTAAATTCCGTCACATGATCAATGGGATCAGTTTTATTGTTGTACTTGTCATATTTTGGGAATTCGCAATGTCTAGGAAATGGTATCATGTCTACACTTGGATCAAAAGGATAGGAACAAATGTCCTTTAACGAGTACCTTTTTGTGGTCCCTTTTTGCATATCTTGAAGTTGTTGTTGCAAGTTTTGCATTTGATGTGTTAAGACATTTACTTGATCTGTGTGTTGTGTGTTTTGTGGTTCCGTTTTAGTTGCTATAGGTGCTTCTTTTAGTCGATTAACATCAAAGTCCTTTGGAAGTTTTGCACCTAGTTCAGCTAGCATCAAAAGGTATTTTTCCATATCTTGTTCTAAGACTTTTTCCATGAATTTGTGGAAGTTAGGATCTTGTTGTGTAGTTTGAATATCCTCTTGGGTTATTTCATTACTGTCCTTTTGGTGGAATCTATGAAAGGTATTTTCTTCAACCATGGCATTTAGTGTTTCAATTTCTTTTTCTCTAAGTTTCTATCTTTGTAACCTTGTCAAAATTGGCATACAAGTGTTGTAATCTTTACTAAACTTTGATCTTTTTGTTTGGATGAGTGCCAATAGATATTAACGAAGTCAAATAGAATGATAAAATCTATTGATGAGACAAAGTTAAAATCTAATTATTTTGCTTTGTTTCATGATTGTAGGATGACTGATCATGATAATGAAACTTAGTGTAATCATCAAGAGTTGTGTTTGATGATAAGGAACTTTAAAATTGTAACATCTTGGTTTAATTTGAAAGAGTTTAGCTTGTAAGGTCCTATTTTTTCAAGTTTAAGACACTGGTTGGACTGAGAAAATATTTTTTTTCTGACAAAGATCCCAGTTCTAATGTCAACAGTTTGATAGGAGTTTAAAATAGCTCTCTAGTTTTTTGCTTTGTGGATGCGCTTTAACAAACTTTAGATGTGCTAAAATAGAATGTGAATGCGTTGTAAGATAGGGTGTATGCATTTTCATACAGGGTATATGCACTATAAAATAGGTTGTATGTGCTCATAGATTGGGTATATGCACTGACAGACTGGGTAAATGCATTGATAGACTGGATAGATGTGCTGAAACAGAGTTTAAATGCACTAATATTTTGGATAAATGTGTCTACGGATTGGATGTAGATGTGTTGTAAAACTGGATAGATGCACTAAAACAGAGTTTTGATGTGTCATTTAAACTAGGCAGATGCGCTAAAAGACTAGGTATATGTGCTAAAACAAAGTGTAAATGCATTGGTCTAGGAATTGTCAATATTTTCACAGTTTCGTTCAGTTATTCTACTTTTTCTCCAAAAAAATATCAATTCCAAGTTGTAATTTTCTAACCAAATGAATCTTTTGGAGCGGTGTTTTGCTTGTAAATATTTGTAGTTTGATGATCTAATTGGATGATACCTTTTGAAAATAACTTCACACACAAAAGCCAGATTGTAAACAGTTGTTTCAGATTCTATGTATTAAACATGTAGTGAGTGTTCTAGAATCAGGTTTGATTCTTTCAATTTCCACAGGTTTGACACAAATAAAGACAATTCAAGAACTTTTCTAATTGTCAAGTAAGTGACTTAGAATATCACAGCCCACAGCTTGCAACTATGTCAGCTCACACAGCCCTGTCACCCCCTAGAGGGCGTCAGTATTTTTTCCTTTCCCAAGTCTTAACCAAAGTCGAATCCTCCACTTTTGGCCAAGGTCTCTAATATTTATATGGTGAGTGTCTTGGGGTCAGATTCTTCCCTCCCCTTGTACTGTGATATAAAAAGTGTTCTAAAACTAACACAGTTGGATTCTACACTAAAGTTCATAGATAGGGTATCCGTTTGGAGCGGAAAATGATAAACTCCCTCAGGAGACCTCCCAATCTTTAGAACAAATATTTTTGGGATGTTTATCTTGCACACTTCCATTGAATTGTGGGTTTCCACAAATTCACTTTTGATTAGAGTGGGTTGGAAAACCTGGCTTTAGTTGTTCCCACTTAGGTCGTTCCCGTAGGGTGAGTACTTTTTCCCACTATGGCAGGCTTTCTAAAGGATTTAATAAAGCATGATAGCAATTATAGCATTTTGATCACCCAGTTAAGGGGAGAGCTTAAGCCTATTGCTTTCGAAACATAGTATACATGCGGTTCAAACTATTTCTTTAATTAAGCTAGATGCGCAATATTAACCAAAGGAAAAAGCAATAATGAAACTAAAATCCCTACAAAAATTATTAGTAATTTGCAAGTTTTTGTCTTTGACTAGCGTAAGTTTTTCTCACAATTGTCTTTGACCAACGTGTTTTGTACCTGCAACACAAAAAATAGAAATTAGTCCTCGGATTTTTAAAATTCTACAAAAATACTCAGATGTGCTAAAACATAAAGTAAATGAGCTATAATAAAAGTTATATGCGCTATAGAAATTGATGTATGCGCTAAAAGAGAAGATCAATGCGCTGAAAGAAAACTCCCTGACTGGTGAAACAGAAACTTGGATGCACCGGAACAGGGGTCGTATGCACTGAAATATTATGTGGATGCATCAGAATAGTGTTTGGATGCGCTAAAAGATCTGTCAGAACCCTCACGCTAAAACAAAACACGTCAGAAGCCTGCAAGGATACTTTTCAAAAAAAGATGTTAAAAATGGGGGTTTTCAGTCCCACGGTGGCCGCCAATTTATGTGTGAGTAAAATATGTGTATATGAATGACCAACACAATCAATAAGACATTATATCAATATATTTAAACAACGATTAATCTAATAAATGAAATAAATCTATTGAAAGCGTCATATTGCTCCCTATCTCCAAAGATTTATTAAATCATGGGGCTCTCAGATTTTGATTGCATTGTGACTGTTAAAATGCCAATCTAGAGAATGAGAATGATAAGCTATATGATTGTTAAATAATGTGCAAACTATATGATGTAAAAGCTATGATGTTGATGGTTGATAAATGAAAGCTATATGTTGTGATATGATAATAGAAGCTATATTAAGATAAAATATAGAATGAAAGAAATGATTATAAACTAAATGATATGCTATTTGCTATTTCTATTTTCTAAAATGCTTGATTGCTCAATTGATATTTCTGCAGAGTAAGATTGCACAAAGTTGGGATCCTTTTCCTGTAGAAAGAGGTTGTATTTATAGATTCTCGACAACACATTTGTGAAGGGGTAGCAAAGCAAAGGTCTGGATTTGATATGAAGAATTGAATGGTGAAGGATGAAGAAGCCTGAGATGATTATGGAGATTGTTCCTCCCCACAAAAACATTCATCCAGAGGATAGGAATGATCAATGGAAGAAGATGAAGAAGTTTGGCTACAAATTTGTCTCCAATTTGTCTCCAAATTTGCTTGTGAAGATTTGAGTTGAATTAATTAGATATCAAATATCTAATTTGGTATGTAGATATAATGAATGAAATGAGGAAATTAACTATAGAAATATATTTTCATTTGAATATTTGATTTATTCAAATTAGTAAAAGAAGATATTTAATTTAATAAAACAAATATATAGAAATTTGTTTATTAAATTAAGATGGAAGAAATGTGGTAATTAAATAAAACAAATGTTTATGAACTTGTTTATTTAATTTAGATAGAATGATGTGATTAAAATAGAAGAATTTAATAAGTAAATTAAAAAAAAAAATTGTTTATTTAATTAAGATGAAACAAAATGGTAAAGATAGAAGAATTAGAAGTGAACTAAATAAATAATTTTATTTATTTAATAGTAGATGAATTAAAGGAGTCAATTAATCAAATAAATTGTAATTAATTAATTAGATTATCCAGACCATTTTTAGGTGTATACACTTTTTTACATTTCAAGAGGATTGATAACCCATTATTTCTTAGCAAGTTGGATATTCTAACACCACCCTCAACACATACTTACAACACTTTTTATTAAGGTTCATTTATCTCTCTTTAGAACCCTATTTTTTATGGTGTATAAGAGGATGTATTCTACTACTTAAGATCAAGTAACATAATCTTTGAAATGGGGTCTGCAGACCAACATTTGAATTATGTCAAAGATAGTTTGAAAATGGCTTTGCAACGGGCATGAATGGGCGTGAATACGAATGAAGGAGAATTTTTAAATCCTTAGAAGTAGGCAATGAGGGAGATGAAGATACAAATGTTGATGGCTCTACTGCAACAATTGCTTCAGTTTCAATGGTTGTTGTTTTGCGGCATTTGGAGGTGCTTCACAGTGATGTTGTGTTTCCTATCACTGGTGCGAGGGGTTGTGCTTTTGGGAAGCTTCACCCCTGATCCTTCCTTGCTGTTGGGTTGATTTTTGAAGCTTGGGTGTCTCTCTTTGGTGGTCATGGTGGGAAAATTTTTGTCATGTTCTCTCCTTCTACCCCTTTGTTGTTCTTCTTCCAATTTGTAGGGGTTGTGTGTGTGTGTTGCCTATCAATGTTTATGGTTGGGGGTGAAATGGCAGAAGTGGTTTCTTGTGAGGTGACTAGTGTTGCTTTCTTGAGTATGATCTTGGTGGGACAATTGCCCGCTTTGCCACTTGTTTTTTCCTCCTCTAAGGATCTATTTCTTTGTCCATTTCCCTTGCTACATCTGTGGTTGGCTTTCCTTCGTGGATACTTCCTCTGGCTTGTCGTTCTTGGTGGTGGGCTTTGGTGCTTGGGTTGTTTTTCCTTTGCTAGCTACACTTTGTTGGGATGAATTCTGAGGGACGTCTCTATTGCCCTATTCACTGGTGCTTATTATCTCTTCTTTCCCTCTCAGCTTCTTGTTGAGGTGGATATCCCTCCTTTTGAGGTGGAGTTGGTGTTTGAAAGTGTGGTCAAGCATTTTTTGCTCTTGTTGACTCCCCTTCTTGCTTCTCCCTTTGTGGTGAAGCTTGTTGGTGGTGGGGGTGACCTATTCTTGATTAAGGGATCTTTTGTTGCCCTCGTTTATGTTTTTTTGTTAAATGGGTTACTCTTTCTTTTGACCCAGTTGCTCTCATTCCTAATGGGAGCTAGTTTGAACCCCTTATGGGGAATGGTGTTCTGCTACCTTTGGGGTAGGTTTGTGGGAGATGCTAGCTATGTGATAGCTTGGTTGAAGATGTTCAAAGGAGTGGTGTATGTTCTTGTTTCTATTATCTTGTTGTTTGCTGCTCTGTTCTCAATAAATTTTCTCATATTATTGGGTCTGAAGGTTTGTGAGACCATCTCTTGTCCACTTTTGGGGAGATGGGGGTTTTCTGCTTGTGTGGTGCATAATGGTTTGTGCTAGTGGATTTGTGCTGCTAGTTCCCTATTGTAGGTGTGTTCGATGGGGGTTGGATTTAGAGCTCCTTTGAACCCCTTATGGGGGAGCTAGTTTGAACTCCTTATGGGGGATGGTGTTTTATTGCCTTTGGGGCGGGTTGTGGGAGATGCTAGCTATGTGATAGGTTGGTTGACGATGTTCAAAGGAGTGGTGTATGTTCTTGTTTCTATTACCTTGTTATTTGTTGCTTTGTTCTCAATAAATTCCTCATATTGTTGGATTTGAAGGTTTGTGAGACCATCTCTTGTCCATTTTTGGGGAGATGGGTTTTTTTTTTTTTGTGGTACAGAATGGTTTGTGCTAGTGGATTTGTGTTGCTAGTTCCCTGCTGCATGTGTGTTGGATGGGGGTTGGCTTTAGAGCTCCTTTGGAAGTATTGTTTTTTTCTCACAACCTAGGTGGGTTTGAGGTTAATGAGTATTGTTGTTTCTTGTTTTGTTCTTACTTTCTTCTTGTTTCCTCATTCTGTGACTTCTATCGAGGTGGAGTCATATCCTTTTGAGATGGCATTTGTGGACTTGGTGGATAGTAGTGTTATTCTTCAAATGGACCCCTTTCTAGCTTCTCCTGTGGAGGTGGATCTATCTCTTATTGATGTGGATGTTATTTTGGTTGGAAGGGCTTGGTGGTGCTTTTATGGGCTTTGGCTACCTTTTTCTCTGCTTCGTTGTCTTACCCTTCTATTGAGGTGAAGTGGTTTGCAAAGATGGAGTTGTTTTGGGTGCTTTGACTGCCTTGTTTCTTTCCCCTTTCCTGTCTCATACTGAGGTGGGGACTATGATTGGTGTTGGAATCTTGGTCTACATCCTATGTTTTCTTCTATAGTTTTTTTGGATTTGGGCCTTTGATGCTTCTTTGGCTTTTACTTAGGACTGTTGTTGGTTCTGAGTGTTCTGTCGCTTCTAGTTATTTGGTGACTAGGTGTTGGTTGTTAGTTTGTTGTGTTACTACGGTGTTTTCATTGTTTTTGCTTCTCTATTTCATTGGAAAAGTTTGATGATTTGGTGTTTGGAAGTTTCCTTTTCTTAGCTCTACATAAGGTTTTGGGCCCTTTCAAAACCCTACTTACCTTATCAAAAACATAATATTTGAAATAGAATAGAATCTAAATTTCAAATTAAATGTTGTTAGAGTAATCCTGCATTAGCTAATAATTAATTAATCTTTAACTAATCATTAGTCTAATTTATTCTCATGCACTTAAGATAAAATTAGGAGTGATTTACTATGGTGTTAAGGGACTACCACTTTTTCTTGTGCATCTAACAATAAAAAAACCACTTAAAAGTGAATGATGTGTGAAATATTTATCGAAACTAAAAATTTAGAATATCATGTTGTCATGTCACAAGTTTCTAAATATATCCAATGTTAATATCTCATGCTACCTATCATGATTATCCAAAACCTTATGATGCTAAAATTTCTCATGTACTCCAGGTCACAATCTATAAATTCCTTATTTCTTATCATGCCATGTTTATAATGAACTATTCTCCTAATAGTTTCAAGGTTTAATGAATCATAAATTTTTCAAATTATGTTGAAAAATATTGTTTTCAATGGCCAAAATATTGTGCCAAAACTAAAAATATTTGATGAACCAACTTTGTGCATGACCATCAAAATATCTTGTGGTTTTTGTAAATATGCAAACCCAATTTACAAAACACTATAACCTTTTAAACTAATATGTAGTAATATATCAAATATCTCTAGACATGATATGTAACAAGTGTCTTCCCAAATACAACCATAAAATATAACCTTAGGTCTAAAAAATCCAATCTTGTTAAGAATAGCTTCCATATATCACCACCGGGATAACCCAAAATGCTATAGAAATATCTTAAATGATAATATATCCCTTATTAAAACATCTATGATATCCAAAAAATAAATGTTCATAGACATGTTGATAGAATTACATCTACTCCTAATATTGATAATCCAATCTTCAAAATCAATGTGTAATTTAGGTATGTAAATGAATAAGTCAACAATGAAAATTGTTGAATGACCCAAAATGTATCAACAATTGCGAGTCATATCCTCAAACATCAATATTTAGAAAAATGATTTTTACATTCACTCACAATAAATATATATAAATTATCATCATCTTAGGAAAAAAACCTCCAAGTAGATCCTCCAAGCTATAAATATTGGAACATCATAACAATCTCAAACCCTCGAAATTTTGATCCTTTAGGACCTATTAAAAAGATAAATCTAAGCTATAAATCTCAATAAATAAAGTGGTGTGAAAATCCATATAGCAGGGTGATCCCACAATATTGGTTTACAATTTTTGGCCAAACTGAACATTGAACTGAATTTTTTTAACTAAATCTTCACTTTCGGGCACTTATAGGTGCTAAACCATGAGGAATTTCAAGATGATGCAAACTAGTGATTTGTGACATTTTGTTTGTAGATTCTATATATATATATTTTTAATTTTTTTTAATCAAATTTCATTTCTTTTTCCATCTTATTTGAAAACTAGTTTTTATAAGTAAACACCATTTTTAAAGAGTGATGCTCACCGTAAACAACATAACTTTTTTTCAATGAAGGATAAACTTCTATTTTTTTCGAATTTAGCTTTTTAACTATGATATCTAACAAGCTCATTTGATTTCATAGTGTTTTATTGAATATTTGTTTCTTAATCAAGTTTTGAAGTCAAACCAATTACAATTTAGGCATAGGCAGACCGCAAACAACATAACTTTTTTTGTAAGTATTGAAATTCTTTTTTTAAATTGGATCAAGGACATCAATACCTAGCCCGAACATATTTTTCAATGTTTTTTTGATAATCTACTATTTTTCCACGTGTAGAACAGAGAGCTTTATTTTTGGTGAAAAACCTATGTTTAATTAAACTAAAAATAATACATAATAAAACCAAAATATATTAAAATTATATTTAATGGATAGCTCGTCCCGAGAACTACCATCATCTAGTTGGTTCTATGAAGTTTCATCCATTTTCATCCTCAACCTGAACTTTGAAAGGCAAAATTTTACAAAAAATTGGTGGAAGAGGGGGAGAAGGGAAAAAAGGGGGGGTTTGAGTGAACCCCCTTTCGCTCGAAAGGGTGAAGGCAGATTCACTCGAACCCCCATTTTTTTTTAATTTCTCTTTGTCTCCATTTTAAAAAATATGGCAAAAATGGGTCACATAAAAAAAGGGGTTCGCTCGAAGGGGGGGTTTGAGCGAACCCCTTTTTGGGTTCATGTGAACTCCCCCCTTCATGTGAACCCCTACAAACCCAAAATTTGTTTCATGGGAGCGTTTTTGCAATTTTCCTTCCTCAACAGACTTGTAAACCAGTATTGTGGGTTTACCTAGCACATCTTATCTCGAGTCAAATAATGCACAAGTTAGTAAAATCAATAGTTTATGATATACCCAAATACACCAAAATCAATATGTAATTGGTAAAATACAAAACTTTCCCCTTCAAAATCTATAATTGAATGTTCCCCATGTGAGATGAGAGTGGAAAATATATTTACAAGAGCACCTTGGATGAGAAAATAGTATCTTGAAATACAAATTCTAAATCAACAACTCAAGTTGATAATTTGTGTATATAATATGAACTACACATATAACTCAATGAAACCCTTCTAAATCTCCATCATGGATCTCTAGTAAGCTACTCTTTTGGGTTTTTATGTTAACAAAAAGATCTAATACCCTATCCTTTTTTATTTTCAACATACTTTTTTTTTTCAAGATATAGGCCTCCAAATTATCAACAAAAAGCACAAAATGCCAAAATCCACTTAATAGAAAAAAATTCATAGTGATAAAATATCATGAGGAACTCTCAAGCTTCAAAACTAGGACATGTAGAAACATAATCAAACACATATGCTATAAAATAACATGTCACCATCTATGTGGATATGGTTTAAATATATAATTCATTTTACAACCATCCACTTACTAGATATGTCAAGGCTTATGTTAATTATATCATTTTCATCATTAGTATAAAGACTAATGTAAGAACTAATATCATCATCTTCAATTGTAGTAGTGAACATTCAATGAATAGTAAATAAGGAATTTTTAGTAGTGAACATACAACGAATGGTACATAAAATTTTTGTATCATTGGAGTAGGTGTCACCATCATCAATAGCAGAATAAAATCTCTTATAGGATCTTGACAACAACCAATTCTCTAGCCTCCACCTATGCTTATTAATTCAAGCAAAATAAACCCACCTTATTGATTTTGCATAAGGTTTTTTAGCATAACAATGCTTCACATAATGATAGGCTTGAAATAAGGGATACAAGGATATAGATGAAGACATGAACTAGAGATATAAATCATTCTACCACCGTGTAGACAAGTAGCTGCTCTAAATGACATAGATATTTGACCATCTAAAAAAGTGGGAGAACATATTTGTACAAATTTGGCTAATCAGCAAAGATGGGGCTTGAACAATAAAATTGGTAAGATGACCTATAAATAATAATAATGGATCAACTTCACAATTTGAAAGAGATTCCAAGGATAACAAGGTAGGGGCAGAATTTGAAATATTAGATGAAGAAGAGATACTCACTCTACAACAATTATTTAGAAAACTTCTCGACACAAAATGGATTAATTGAGTATAAAGGTATATTCAAATTGACAAGACCTTTTTATCCTAGACCAACATATTTTTTTCTTATATTGTAATATTTTCTACAATCTCAAAATAGACTTTGAATTCAAATCCTCATAATTCATTTACAATTTTATAGAAATAATTGATTGGACCATTGACCAAATGTTTAACAATAAATATACATGCTAAGAAAAATTCAACAAATTTGACAACCATGAAACTTCAACTTAATAATTTAAAAAATCAAAGTTTCTAACTATTCACTAATATCAATTTTGAAAACTATATATGTTTGAAATCTTCTCTACATTCAACTAACACATCAACTTCATGACTTTTTTTTCACGTAAAAACATAAAGATGGTCATCACAAGCTTTCCCATCTAAGTTGGATGTCATCAATAATGTTGGGATGACATTTTCGAGCTTGTTTGAACAGTTCAAAACAAAATTTTATGTCCAAAAGTATTTTGTTTTTACAAAAGCTTTCCCCCTTTTCTAGGCAATTCCAAGGATGATTTTGGCACTTATGTCCAAATATTCACTGCTGTTTAAATTTTTATACATATATAGATCCCATCATTTACTAGAAAAATATCACACTTTAAGAGAAAAATTAAAGTACCCGGTCAAACAAGGCATGCCAGACCTGTGACTGGCAGTTTATTGCAGGTTGTACAGAAGCATTATTTCTCCTAAAACATTTATTTCATTTGGCTTTCTATAGTACATCTGCACCAATTAAACAAGGTTTTCTGTTATGCCTTAAACTAATTTGCTTCCTCTTCACTACCTGCCTATTTCAAACAGTGCTCACAAGCCCATGTACTACAACTTTCTCTTCCTCCACACAAATTCAACTCCCCGTCTGCTAGATATGGCCTGTCATATTCCTTAATATGCTCATTTTCCTCCATGCAGCTGTACAATATATTCAATTTTACAGCTCTTTGAAAGCTATTTATGTAGCTGAATTCAACATCAATTCATATCTACAAGAACAAATCTAGGCAAGCCTTCTCTGATACGACATATTAGATTTACATATGGAAAAGAAGTTTTATTAGTGTAAAGAAACATACTAATATTTTTCTAAGCTTAATCTAGGTTAATCTAATAGAATGCAAACACATAAGCATAAAGTAATTAATAATTGTCAATTGTGGATGTAAGTAATTTTCAAATAAAAGTACATACGAAGAAGGTTAATGGCACTTAGTTTTAGGCTTGGAGATGAATAAATTTGTTATATAGTTATGGAATTTGGATTCTCTCAAGGATGGAAATAGGATCTCTCTATCTCTATGTTGTCTTGAGTTCTATGCAATACTTGTCCCTCTATCTAGGTCAAATCCACACCTATGGATTGTGTCCATATCTATAGATCCCATACAGATATAATCTTATTGGATGCATATTTATACTTCTTGATTAATTGGATTAGCCATTGTTTGCTCTTCTATCTAGATTGATGGTATGTAGAAATAATTTTAGAATCTTGGGCCATATTGTTAGGGAACACATTTTCCCATTAGATTCATACAAAGGACAAGTAGGAAACAAACAATGATTTGAATATCCTAGATGAAGGTGGTGATGAAATGTTACTTTTTAGTTCACCAAACTAAAGCATTCCTAGGATGCACCTTGAATGCAAATGATATTCAAATCATGTTTGTGGGTGATTAAATATGGATTTAAATATCTCTAAGTAGAAATACATAGCAATCAATTGTGCAAATGTGTGTTTTGTTGGATCACAAAGGCTAGTGAAATGTGCAAGAGTAAGCCCAACTTAAATTTATTTTTTTGAAAATTGGGTTCAAATTAGTGGATGTAGGATCAATCCAACACCCATGGGAATGCCCTAAGATGATGGAATTGCAAAGTCTATGCAAAGAGAATAACTGTTTGATCATGGTAGGTGTAGTAAATGTAACTTGTATATGGAGAGATGCACAACATGGATATCATGTACATAAATGTATGGGAATGTGTGAAGTAGAGATAAGAGAAGGCTAGAGGAATAAACTCAACTTCACACGAGATTGTGCTATTTGTCAATATATATAAATATTAAGCCATTCTCTTAAAACATGTAGAATACTAAATACGAATGACATGGGTATGAAAATTTCACCATTATATTTTGTCCCCACTATGAGGTGCATGGAAATACTAGAATGACCATATATCTCAAAGTATATAACACTCACAAAGATGCATGTAAAGTAAATATTCACGCATAAAAGGATACTTGGATCTATATAAAGTTATGGATCTTGTTGAACACCATTTTTTCTATTTATCCTTTGGCATGCATACTCCATAGTATCCTATAAATAAATGAAGACTATGCAATAAGTAGCGATTATCTCACAAGTGAAAAATAGGTATAAAATATTGTTGAACAAGACAACTGAGGGGGGGGGGTGAATCAGTTGTAGCAAATTTAAACTTTAAAACATTCACTAGAACTTAGATCAATCACAATTCTTAACTCAATCACAATTCTTAACTCTACTAAAATGATTAAACATTAAGTGCAAGTGCAGAAACTGAAAACCATCACACAAACACAATAATACCAAATTTACGTGGAAAACCCAATGAGGGAAAAGTCACAGTGAGGATTAACTCACACTATAGATAATATCAAAATTGATTACAAAAGGCTCACTTCCAAAACAAGGACTCACTGTCTAACAAGGTTAACCACCCAAAGGGCTCACTACCACAAAGATACAAAGAAGATAGAAGAGATATGTTACAAAGAGAAGAAAATCTCAATGCAACAGAGATTTTCACAATGATTCACTCAACCACTTGCAGACATGCATTAATGATAGAATACACCTTCATCTCACTACATCTAGAAACTCAATATTTAGACTCCGCACTAATCTACCACACTCACATCACATACACCCACTGATTCACATCTGCTTCGCATCTATCTACTCTATTTCTTTGCATTTATCTCTTGTACTTCTTTCACAACTAACTCATCTTGTATTTATACCATCTTCAACTTTGAAACATATCCAAAGTTGTCATCCATCATTAAATTCAAATTAGGTTGGCACCAAAACATCCTAGGGCAGAATTAGAATGAGGGCAACCCAAACACATGCTTGATGAGAACCCAAATAGGTCCCAATATGCTTCATCAACTTTGAAGGTGGTGTTCAACACAAGGTCGTCCAAACCAGTGTAAAACACATAGAACAATTAAGTACACACAACCCTTAGCACAATCAAATCCTTCCAAACACCAAAGTTATTTCAACACGATCATAACAACTTAACTATAGAACTGCAAGTCATAAGACTTAACCAAAAATAAATCTAGACCAACAACATTTCTCGCAGACCTCATCCAAAAGTAAAGAAAACCAAAATTTACAACTGGTGAACATGACTCACACTGAACAATGAATCAAAAGCCAAAAATATGGATATAGCAGCTTCCAACAACCATGATCAACATATCTGAACCACAAAAACATAGAAGCAAATCTCAGAACAACCACTGAACACTTGCAACCTTTCTTCATTACAATTTTCTCAATATCCTCGACATATACAACCAATAACCTATATCCATGATATCAAGGGCAACAACAACCAATTGAGAACAATTGACCAGTTGACATAAATGACAACACCTTCATTCTTACAACAATCTCCCCCTTTGTCATTGATGGCAACACATGATGTGAAAAAACATCAAAGACAACATATTAGCTTTGAACACACTTCTCATGATTTTTCTTTTGTTTCTCCCCTAGTAGATAATCTTTTTTACATGATACTTTTATCTTACCGTCTTATTCCTCTCCCCCTTTGACATTAATGGAAAAGGCAAAGGATGTTTTACATTGATTTCCCTTTGAAAATAAAAACAAAATACTCATACAATGACAACACATGACACTACCTGCTCCCCCTGAGAGGTAGACACCAAAACATCAATCCAAAAGAAAAGATAGATCCATAGATCCACTAGACTAGTGCATCTAGTTCAAAAAACAAGGGGCAATGACCCCTAACTTCTCCTAGAGATACTCAAAAGTATTTTTAGGAATAGCCTTCATAAATATTTTAGCAATTTGATCCTTCATAGAGACATACTCAAGGTTTACTTCATTCTCCATAACCTTCTCTCTCAAGAAATGATACCCTAATAGATATATGCTTTGTCCTCGAGTACATCATTGAATTCTTTGAAATGTTAATTGCACTTGTGTTATCATAGAAGATAGAAATAGGATCATACACAACTATGATATCTTTCAATGTTTGTTTCACCCATAGAACTTGTGTATAGCAAGATGCAACAACAATATACTCAACTTCAATAGTAGATAAGGAAACTGAATCTTGATTTTTACTCAACCATGCCACTAATTTGCAACCAAGAAAGAATGCACCACCACTTGTACTTTTTCTATCATCGACACATCCAACCCAATCTACATCTGTATAAGCACTTAGTGTAAAGTCAGTATCCCTCGGATACCATAAGCCATAATTCAGAGTGTCATTCAAATATCTTAATATTCTTTTAACAACATGTGATTCCTTGGGATCTTCTTGAAATCTAGCCACAAGACAGACAACATGCATAATATCCGGTCTAGTAGGAGTCAAATACAATAGTCCACCAATCATAGATCTATATTTTCTCTGATCATCCTCAGGTGAATCATCCTCTTTACCCAATTTGCAACCAGTCACCATAGGAATGCATACCAGTTTGGAACCATCCATCCCAAAATTCTTCAACATCTCTTTCACATACTTAGATTGTGAAATAAAAATTCCTTTCCATTTGATTAATTTGTAGCCCAAGAAAGAAATTCATTTCTCCAAACATAGACATCTCAAATTATTTTTTCATTTCTTCTGCAAACATCTTACACATAGTTTCATTTCCTCCAAAAATAATGTCATCAACATATACAACCACAATCAAGATTTTTTCATTTTCAATTTTAAAATACAGATTACTATCTATCATACCTTTGTTGAAACCTTGCTTAATTAAGTACTTGTCTAGCCTTGCATACCAAGCTCTAGGAGCTTGCTTCAATCCATATAAAGCTTTCTTCAATTTGCAAACCATATCCGGATGATTTGACAATTGAAATCCTTCTTATTGTTCCATGTAGAATTCTTCTAGCTCACCAATCAAAAATGCAGACTTTACATCCATCTAATAGACTTTGAAATCTTTATGAGAAAAAAATGCTAAGAACATCCTGATAGCTTCCATTCTTTCCACTGGGAAAAAATTCTCCTGAAAATCTATGCCTTCTACTTGTGAGTAACCTTACACACAAGCCTTGCTTTGTTTTTGACCACTTCTCTATTCTCATTCAACTTATTTATGAATACCCACTTTGATCCAATAATGTTTTTGTCTACCAGTCTTGGGACCAATTCCCAATTTTGATTCTTCTCAATCTACATAAGTTCTTCTTTCATAGCTTCCATCTAATGCTCATCTTTAAATGCTTCACTTACAATCTTTGGTTCAATACCAGAAAGTAAACATAGATTTACCTCACTAGCAGTAGCTCTGCTTCTTGTCAATACTCCTTTTGTCTTGTGTCCAATGATCTAACTTTCTAAATGATTCTTCTACACATATCTAGGTGTCTTAGGGGACACCACCAAAGCTTAGTCTTCTTCTTTTTCTTCATTATGCTTCTCTTGCTCATCCTTTTCATGTTCTTCCACAACTTCTTCAATCCTTACACAATCAAGTTCATCAGATATGTATCCATCAACATCAATTGAATTCTTCATTGCTTCATCAACCTTGACATTTGTACTTTCTACAATCTTCCTTAGTCTTTTATTGAAATATTTGTAAGCTTTGATTTTAGTAGAATATCCAAGAAAAATTCCTTCACCACCTCTTGCATCAAACTTTCCTAAATTTTCTTCATCCCGTTTGTTATAACATTTGCTTCCAAATACCTTAAAATACTTAATAGTAGGAATTATTCCAAACCATAACTCATAGGGGTCTTTGTACCGTTTTCTCTTTATTGAATTTGATTGAATACATAAACAACAATAGGAATAGTTTCTCTCTAGTAAACTTTCGGTAGACCAACCTCAATAATCATTGATCGGGCTATTTCTTGAATTGTTTTGTTCTTTCTTTCAACAACTCCATTCTTCTAAGGAGTTCTCATAGCAGATAACTATCTTTTTATTCCATGCACTTCACAAAACATATTAAACTCATGGGAAGTGAATTCACCACCTCTGTCAGACCTTAAGCATTTTATCCTCAAATTTACTTCATTTTCAACCATAGCTTTGAATGTCTTGAATCTATCTAATGCATCTAATTTATCTCTAAGAAATGTAACCCATGTATACCTAGAATAATTATCAATAAAAAGCATAAAGTACCTTTCACCTTGTAGACTTCTCACTCTTGTAGGACCACAATGATCTGTATGAATTAAATCCAATAGTCCAGTAGTAGATTGTTCCTTTGATCTGTAATGGTTTCTTGCTTGCTTTCCAAACTGACAATTCCTACAAATAGCATTAATAGGATTTGTAATCCTTGGTAAATCTCTCATAGCCTGAACTACACTAATCTCACCAAGTTATCAAAATTTATATGACACATTCTTTGATGGCATAACCAACTGTCATAATCTAAGTCATAAAGCATTGTCCATCAACACCCTTAAGTTGATAGATATTTCCTTCAAATTTCTTTCCTGCAGCAATCACTATTCCAAATTTTTTCCTGATATCACATATTCCATCCTCAAATACAAGATTATATCCTTTACTGCACATCTTTCCAACACTCAAAAGATTGTTCCTTAAACCCTTAACATAGTATACATCATCAGTATTATGCTTTTCATCAAAACTTATTGATCCTATCCCACAAATTTTAGCACCAATATCATCTCCAAACATAACTAAGCCTCCATCATATTTTTCAAGTTTAATAAACTTACTCTTATCACCAGTCATGTGATGTGAAAAACCAGTGTCAACAACCCAATAGTTATTTTCTTGTTTAGCATGTAGGGTAGAGATTACAACACCTTCACTTTTCTCCTTCTCTAGAGGGCATTCCTTCACCTGTTTTTCAGAATTAGAAGTAGGTTCATATTTTATAGCTAGGAACAATCATTCATTGTCATCAAGATCTCCATAATCAAATTCCTCATCAGATATACTAGCATCCTCATTCACATAATACGCTTTTTTGATCTTCTTACCTTTCTTTTCTTTCTCATATCTTTGTTTATTCCTTTTAGCTCTTTTTGGACACCTCGAAGCATAATTTCCTATTCCATCACAACTAAAGCATTTTAAAAAGTGTAACTTACCTTCACACTTTCCAGAGCATTTCTTCATCATTCTCACAAAGTTAGCTTCTATTTCATCAATATTTTCTTCATTTGGATCTTTAGCTTTTGTAGCCTTAAAAGTAGTTTCTGATTTGGATCCATTTCTCAAATTCGGCTTTCTCATCTCATAAGATGTTATCTTTAGTGTAGGTCTTGTAATCTATATGTTCTTCAATAGCACATACCTTTTTTTTGTAAGCATCATGGAGAGTTCTAAGAATCTTCTTTACAATCCTGGATTCATCTATTGGAGCACCAAGTCCTCGCATTCCATCTACTACTTCATCCAATCTTTGTACATAGGCTTTAACATTCTCATCTTCAGACATATGTAAGAGCTCAAATTGTGTCTCCAAGTTCTTCAACTTTACCTCTTTGACCCTTTCATCTCCTTCATGTTCCTTTAACAAAGCATCCCATACTTCCTTAGCAGTCTTCAAATTTTGAACTTTAATCAATTCGGAATGTACAAGACTATTCTTCAAAATGTACTTTTCCTTCTTATTCACTTCATGTGCCTTGATCTCATCAGTTGTACTTAGACCATTAGCAGGAGGAGTTTAAGTATTCTTGTAAGATTTCTCCACATCATATCCACAATACTCTAGATATTCTTCCATTAGTATTTTCCATATAACATAATTAGTTCCATCGAACCTCAAATAATCATGAGTAACTTTGCCAGCCATCTCGGACCTTCTTTAAGCGGTTGAGCTCTTTTCCAAGGAACCAAGCTCTGATACCAATTGTTGAACAAGACAACTAACAGCGGGGGGTGAATCATTTGTAGAAAATTTAAACTTTAAAACATTCACCGAAACTTAGATCACTCACAATTCTTAACTTTGCTAAAATGATTAAACATTAAGTGCAAGTGTAGAAATTGAAAACCATCACATAAACACAATAACACTAGATTTATGTGGAAAACCCAATGAGGTAAAAACCACAGTGAGGATTAACTCACACTATAGATAATATCAAAATCGATTACAAAAGGATCACTTCCAAAACAAGGACTCATTGTCTGGATCACGACTCACTGTCCAACAGGTTTAACCACTCGGAGGACTCACTGCTATAGAGATACAAAGAAGATAGAAGAGATATGTTACAAAGAGAAGATAATCTCAATGCAACAAATATTTCAATCACAATTCACTCAACCACTTGTAAACATGCATGAATGATAGAGTACACCTTTAGCTCACTACATCCAGAAACTTAGCATTTAGACTTCACACCGATCTTCCACACTCACATCACATACACCCACTAATTCACATCTATCTGCTCTATTTCTTTACACTTATCTCTTGTACTTATTTCAAAACTAACTCATCCTATACTTATACCATCTTCACCTTTGAAACATATCCAAAGTCGATCATCCATCACTAAATTCAAATTAGGTTGGCATCAAAACATCCTAGGGTGGAATTAGAATGAGGGAGATCCAAACACATTCTTGATGAGAACACAAATAGGTCTCAACACGCTTCATCAAATTTGAAGGTAGTGTTCGACACAAGGTCAGCCAAACCAGTGTAAAACACATAGAACAATTAAGCACACACAACCCTTAGCACGATCAAATCCTTCCAGACACCAAAGTTATTTTCAACATGATCATAACAACTTAACTCTAGAACCGCAATTCATAAGACTTAACCAAAAAGAAATCCGAACCAACAATATTTCTCCCGGACCTCATCTAGAAGCATAGAAAACCACAGTTCACAACTGGTGAACATAATTTGCACTAAACAATGAATCAAAAGCCAAAACTCTAGATGTAGTAGGTTCCAACAACCATGATCAACATATCTAAACCACACAAACATAGAAGCAAAGCCCGGAGCAAAACCTGAAGCAACCACTAAACACTTGTAACCTTTCTTCATTACAATTTTATCAATATCCTCAACATATACAACTAATAACCTGCATCCATGAAATCAATGACAACAACAACCAATTGATAACCAATTGACCAGTTGAAATCAATGACAACAATAACCAATTGATAACGAATTGACCAGTTGACATCAATGACAACACCTTCATTCTTGCAACAAATACAAGCTTGTTTAACTATCTAGGAGATAAAAATAATAGGAAATGAGTAGGGTAAAGAAATTTTTCCCACTCAAAAAGCAATATGGCTTGATACCATGTGACATATTAGATAATTCCACCCTATGTAGTATGATCTCTATCTATTCATGGTGACAAGTCTCTCTATAACACATATTGCTACAATAAATCTTGATCTTAGGATGTTAATGAAAATATATGCTTCCTACAATTTGTTACATCCATATGATGAAAGGAATTGAAGGAGAGGGAAATATAGTAAATACAAAATAATTGTTATTGGAAGATGAACATGTAAGCATATAAGTCATGTAAATTAAGTGTCATGAATATGTCATGTAACAAGCATGTAAAATATCAAGAATGATAAAACATGGAAATCAAATGAGCTAGAGATAGATCTCAAGGTATAAGGTTGCTCCTAGCTAGGAAATTATTAAAGGTCAATTATTACCAATTGGAAAAAATATTTTTTGGGTTCTCAAAAATGGTGAATAGAATATGTTTGACAACATATGCTTTCACCTGAATTTGATACTATCTATGTGTACATAGCATTATATCACCTTGAAATAGATTTTCTTAATTTCTTTGAACAACATTAGATCACTACACTATTTAATCTAGTTTGAGCCCCATCGCTAGGATATTATAGAGGAATATTTTAACTTGGGTCTAACTACTTGTTATTTGAATTCTTATTGTTTTAAATGATGGTTTCAAATGCCAACCTTTCTACTTTAATTTTTTTCTCAAAATCTATGGCACTACCCCCAACATTATCACTAATTTAAAGAAAAGGGTGATATGATTGCCAATAAAATTATAGGCAATAAAGGGCAAGGGATGGTGCGATCACCAATGGAATTATATACAATTAAGAATAAAGGGTGGTGTGATTGCTAATGAAACTATAGATAATTGTAGGAAAACGGTACTGCCAATAAAATCATAGTCAATTTGGGGAAAGAATATATAATAACCATGTAATTATAGGCATTTGAAGAAAAAATTGGTATCACCATACAATTATAGACACTTTAGAGAACTATGAGTGATTTGTGAGACAAATTCCATGATTTTGGTATCTCTACTTAATAAGAGATATTTTCAAGACTTTTCAGGGAGATTGGTTTAAATGTGAAGCAAATTCTCCATCTTGCTTTGAAGTTTGAAACCATCTCATTTTTCATATCCCTAGGGAATAGAACAAGGTTTTTGATTGTCTAGCTAAATAGGTCTCTACAAGTAGGGGGCATGGAATGTGGCTGAATGGAGACAGTTGGATCAAGATAAAAGAAACACTTTGTCTAGTTATCTTCATGAAGATCAGAAGGTGTAGCCTTGTGTTAAGGATAAATAGTTTCCTTTTTGGTTTGGGTTGGTTTTTGGCTTGTCTTTGCTTGGATTTGTTTTGGAGTTTGGTGGTAGTGTATCTTTCGATGACTATGGTCATGTGGGTATTTTTTGTACTTGGTAGTTCTTTCTTGAATAAAAATTTTCACCCCTTTTTATTTATAAAAATATAGACATTTTAGAGAAAACAAGTGCCATCACCATAAAATTGTAGGTATTTTAGGGTTGATATGTTAATCACACATATAAAATTTACTATATTTTTGTGGGATAGATGATCAAAAACCTAGTGTGATTGTGGATTCCAATTTAAGCAACAAATATATTTATTCACTTATTACACATTTACTTAATTTTTTTCTCACATTGAGAAATTATAATTTATAGATTTGTATTTGATTGATCAATTGAAAATTGTGAGACAAGAGGAAACCTTCTCAAAAGGTGGTGAATAGATAGAGATTGCATCTCTAATTCAATCTCTCATTACTAATTGTTGAACCCTAATCCAAATACCTGCAAAACACAACAAATGAATACATTAGGAGATCAAATGCAAGTAAGAACAATGATTCCCCATGAAATTCATTAACAAAACTCAAAATAGGAATGAAAAGAAGAAAATAATGAAAGAACAAGAAAGTAAATCAAATCCTATTGAAAGCAATGCAAACTCTTGATCCCATGGGGGAATTGGTGCCAATTTAATGTGAAAATTGGCCCTTTCCCAACTCCAATGATGCAAGCTTGATGAATTTTGATGAATGATGATCCACTTTGATGAAGATTGATGAATGCTCCCAAGATAAAATCTGCATAACCGAGCTATGATTCAATAAAAATGGATAAGATTCAAGAGATATTTAAGCATGGTAACTTTGCCTAGATTGTGGATGGATAAAATGAAGGATGAGCTCTTCATTTATAGAATGATAAGATGGATGAATGCCAAAAATGAAGCAATGTGGGACTAACATTCAACCAATGGCAAGGTGCCACTTGTCAACATGTGAATGAAGGAAGCTTGAGCACATTTTGATCGATGTGCAAATTTGAAATTTGAATTTGATGAGATGACATGTTTAGGGGGGATGAAAGATGAGTTAAATGCCAAGTGGGAGACATGTAAGAGACAATGTAAGACATTTAAATGCTTTGTTGGATGGACAAGTCTATTTGGGGGGAGATTTCAAACTTGGAGGAATATTCCCTTTTTGATGTCATTTTGAAAGTAAATAGAGAATTATTAAATCAAATAAATGATTTAATTGTGCAAGTTGCAAAATCTAAAGGATTTGAGTGATTAGGACTAGCATTAATTATGATTTGATTAATTTAAATGATGTTAGTTTATTTGACCATTTTGACTTAGATTTTAGGATTTAAATAACTCAAAATGAGAAGAGAATGATTTAGACTTAGTTAAATAAATATTTTGATTTATTTAACCAAAGGGGGTGATGTTAGATTAAATTAGATAAATGTTTGATTTATTTAATTTAATTAGATGAACTTTAGAAATTTAATCAACTAATATGGATTATTTAATTAAATAAAGATAGGAAGATGAAATGACCTAGCTAATTACACAGAGGATGATTTAATTAAATTGAGGGATTTATTTAATTAAAAGGGGAATTATGATGACTTTAATCAAATAAGGCTATTCGATTAACTGGTTAGACAG
This sequence comes from Sequoia sempervirens, assembly GCA_007258455.2. Classification (NCBI taxonomy): domain Eukaryota; kingdom Viridiplantae; phylum Streptophyta; class Pinopsida; order Cupressales; family Cupressaceae; genus Sequoia; species Sequoia sempervirens. The sequence goes on from VDFB02270651.1 coordinate 693,142,943, forward strand.
AGGGATAATTCAGAATGAAGCGATGTTAGTACATCCGGATCGAGTGTGTGATATCAATCTGTATATTTTCGATGTCTACACTAATAAGTTACAAAAAATAGATAATGTTAATTATTTAATAAATTAATCGAACCCTTGTTTTAGAATTACTTCCAAATTAATTATCCTAAATTTTCTCCTAATATTAAATAGATCATGTTAATTATTTAATAAATTAATCGAACCCTTGTTTTAGAATTAATCAAATAGATTAACACAATTCATTCAATTAATCGATCATTGTTTTAATATCCAACCTTAAATAAATAAGATTAAAATTTATTTAGAAAACTCCATCATGTCTATTCCAAAAAATTAAATAAATAAAATCCATTTATTTAATTTCTCTTTGTCTCACACATCATTAGTAAAATAAATTATTTAATGTAGCTAATCATTTGCAAAAGTTAAAGCATAATTAATCAAGGCAAATCTTACCCAAGTCCCTAGAATGCACATGCATCAAAAAAATGACTTTGCATGTAGATTGACCCATGCTTCCTACTTCTCAAAAAATCCTCTCATGTAATCTCATCCATCCATTTTATCAAGAATATGTTTTTCCTTCACATAAATCCAAAAAGAGAATTTTTGGTCTTCCAAAAAGATCATTTTTATCCTTACCATCCACCCTTTCCAAGAAGATCTCTACATCCAATCCCCTTGAATCATGGAGGACCCTTTTCTACTACTCACACATCATCTTCAAGAGCAAACACCCTTACATATGCATGAATTAATCAATGTATACTCTATGTAGTTCTATTCAAGTGCCATAGTATGGGGTAGGGTATATGGATAGACCATGTGAGATAGGTTCAATTGCATTCAAAAGATAGCATTTAACTAAATCACTCAATAATTAATATACATCTTAAATTGAGTCATCTAATTAATTAAATACTCTATCATTTAATACATTAACATTTGCATTGTTAGATTAAATAAAATATGCACTACAACACACATCTAGCTAAATTCAATAATTAAATTTACCTTTAATAAAATAATTGAATTACCATACTTATCCAACTCTTAAATTGAATACGATATTTAACCTTAGGTCTTATAATTCTAACAAAAAATCTTGATATCATTTATAACCCAATTCTATTTTATTAAATAAAACCATGGTTCAATATTTGGAATAATTTAATAATTAATACAATTAGTTTCCAATTCTTAATAAAATGAGCACCAAAAGAACATTTAATTTAACTTGCTAAATAATTCAACTAGATAAATCATAATATTGTTTCACGAATTAAACTAAGTTTAAACACCATTATCAAATCTACTCTAGGTTATTAACGTAGTAAACACTAATAAATTTAATAAGTAATTTTGGAAGACAAATAATTTGATTTATAACAAGAACTATAGAAGTAACTTTAGAAGGGTCATATTTATCTTTAACTAATTAACAAGAGTAATGATTAAAATAAAAAAACACCTTCCACAAAATTAAATTATAGGAATTAACCATATATTTTGTCATTTTAAACCAACTTTACAAAAGTCACTACTTGAATTATTTTACCCTGAAGCGTAATTAACTTTTTTTTAGACTATAGGAATCGAGTAGCCCTCTATAAACTGCAATACGCCTACTAAAATAAAATTGTGTGGCTGAGGACGCTGGCACAACACACCCTCTGGTACCATGGGGATGAAGGGGAGACTAGACCTCGTGACCTATTGCTTGCAACAAGACACTTTAGCTAATCGAGCAAGGCCCCCTGCCCTATGAAGTGTAATTAACTTAATCATTTAAATAATTAGGATTAAGCATCACTTTAGCATCTAGGGAAATTCCCCATGTTTCCCTAAATCCCTAGGGGTTTGTTTAAAAAAAATCTTATTTTGTTCATTTGTTTGCCGCAGGCTCAAAGATTTGAAGGAAGATATTGTGTTTGCATATAAAACAATAATATTGTGTCTGAATCATGCTTTTGTAGGTATAAATATGTATTTGTACATATATATGTTCATCTATTTTTATAAATAATAAAAACATATTCAAATATCTCAATATTTATTTGTTTGTTTGTCTTCTATTTTGTGGGCATGACAACCTCCACATATACCTATATATTTATCTATTTTATTTTTATACATGTCTATATATTAATTAAAAAAATCACACTCATATACATATAACTATTTTTGTAATCTATATATATTATTTTTTATTTTAAAACTTGTTTAAAGTCAAATGTTATCTTTTTATTATCTTGATAAATCAAAAATTAGTTGTTGTTTACTCAATTTTTTATGTGTTAAATATATCTGCAAAAGAAATTCCAAGGATCTACAACTCTACTTCTTTAATTTCTATATTCCTACACATGAGGTTACTAAAATATAATGCATATACTTTAGAAAATAAATCTAAAGATATGGTTTCCTAAAATTATTAATGGTTTATACATAAAACATATCTTTTTTAATTCTATTTACTTCTAATATAAAAAAAAACATTACATAGATTTTTTTTACAAGGAATGGTCCTTATACAAGGAATCCATTAATAATATCTTCCATATTTTTCTCCAAATACATTCACAAGTATAAGATAAAGATCAATCATTCTAGATGTGAGGTAAGCTCTAAGAGAGATCATGCAATTGGGAGGATAAAATCTCTCCACCCAACCAATCATGGAATCATTAAAAGTTATTGCAAGGATCTAGTTATTCCTTGAGTAGGGAGAATTATCCAAAAACCCCAACATTTTTTAAGTTAGTACAACTCATAACCATCTATGGTAAAAGTATATAATATACTCATAAAATTCACATAACACTCTAAATTTATCAATAACCTGCAAACACATATATCTCAACTACATCATATTAAGTATCATGGACTTCTAATTTTCCAAACTATTCAACAATAACTTCAACACAAATAAATGAATACATAAAATATCTTGACATAATGGTAAATGAAATTGGGAGGACTTGTCTCACTACACAATTTTTAGGGAAGAAGCCTCCTTTCTTCTCATGCCATACTCATTTGATCTCCAACATCTTTAGCAATCTTCTGTTCTAAAACCCTTAAGTCTCTCTTCTCCAAACCAAACACGGAAAAAATATAAACAAGAATGAATAATTTAGTTTTGAACTTGCTTTTGGATTCAATTGTGTATGCTTCTTTAAATCGATGTTTCAAATCACACTCAATGATTCATCATCAAGAAGAGGATAATCCATAGCCCTCTTCACACTTACACAAAGGAATAAATAGAAAGTAAGTCTTCAAATCACTTAGTGGTGACACTTGTCACCTTCACATTCAATCTCTTTAACCATCCCTATCCTTTGGTGAGTCATGAAAATTTATCCAAAACACAACCAACTCTAACCGAATTTGGAGGATGGAAAGAGATTATTACACATATCCATTCCACCTCTCAATCCAAAATTAAAGTGAAATAAAATATATAAAAACTCAACTATAAGTTAAGATATGCATACAAATGTGTGCCTAACCCTTAGGTACATAGCTAATGTCTTAAAACCTTTAAAATAAACAAGAAATTGACACTCTATAATATTTTAAAAATAAAATAAAATATACATACACATTGTAACAAACTAAGGGAAATATTATCCCTAACACAACTTAGACATGTTAACTCAAAATTTTCAAATCAAATGACATAAAATAATAAAACTAATCTTTTTTTTTTATGAATAGGCAACTATCTATATTAAATTAAGATAAAGATACATATTCACAAAAAAAGATGGGTGGTAAGAAGGCACACCCCGAGAGTCATATGGGTAGCGCCCAGAAAAATCAAAAGATCACATGGGCCAAGCCCAGAAGTCCAAGATTACAAAACATATAAAAAGAGGGCCATTAAGTGGACAAAGTACTACCAATAGATTTAGGAGGGTCTCTGTCATCCATGTTCTTCCCCCATACATAAGCGAGGTCTGGAGTGATGTTAGGAGGAGGACCCCAACCATCATTAACATATTTTTCCTTCTCTTTATCTTTATCCTTGTGCTGGGGCGAGATTGCAAGCGTCGAACATGGAAAAATTTTACTAGTATCTGGCCAACTAGAGCCAGAAGAAGGAGGGTCATCAAAGGGCCACCTGAAACCGCCACCACCACTCCCTGAAGCACCACCAGAAGGCCACCCCTAGCTAGCCCATGACGGAGGAGAGTGGATTCACCAAGGAGTGTGAGAATCCTACCAAAGTGGAGGCTAAGAGAGGGGACACATAAAACCACTCTAATGTCGGCCTTGAGAGGGTAATCGGTCGCAGGAAGAGGTGGGAAAAGCGAGCACCCGAGCAACAGTACATGGGGCATTTCCCCAATGATCCAGGAACACTTACAGGTGAGCAACTTCAAGTGCAACTCTATTAGCTTGCACCTGAATCTTTAAAAGCATGTTAGAACAAATAATAGCTTTAGCATATAAAGATACATTAATTTCCATTTGAGAATGAGCAAATATGCAAGCATTTTTTTCCTTCTAGCTATTGAAAAGAATTTTCACCCTGAAAGTGTGCCAAAGATGGGTGAATTTTGCAAGAATTCTAGGAGAATCTCCCAGCAGAACCATATGCTAGGAGAAAGGTTCTAGCCTAAAGGGCCGAAAAAAGTCATGAATCCAAGTTCAAAGCCGCTAAGCTCTAGGAAAAAACCAAAAAAGATGTTTAAAAGTCTCAGCTTGCCCACAAAAAGGGCATTGAGGGTCTTGGACCCCTAGGTGAGCAAGCCAAGAACACACAGGTAAGCCTTGGAAAAGAATACACCAAGCAAAGTGGGAAAGTTTCAGCTCAACACTTGCAGACCAAGTGGAAACAAATCTTTTACGCTAGACATGAGCGGGAGATTGAAGAAGCCGCCTCTAGTTCAAACTCTGATCATAGGAAAGTGTGGTGAAAGCCACCTGTAACCAAGCTGAGGCTTGTAATTCCTGAAGGGGGTGTCTGGATACCACTTCCAGTCTTTCCACCAGGGTTTGGTCCCATGAATTCCAACCTTATGAAGCATTTATGTAGGAATAAAATTCACCAAACCATCATAAGTAGCATGGTCATAGTTATGAAGCTTGTATAGGGCACATAAAATCTTCCCATGACATGATACGCATTGTGGGTCTATGAAATAATTGTTGCAGACTCTGGATATCCTTCTTGTGGAATCTAAATGCCTTAAGCCAAGGAGACTTAGTCAACGATTGACCATTGCAAGCAAAAAGAGGTGACCACCAAGTATTATATTGGTTGAGTGAAATCCCATCATGAAAATCAAAGCCAGCCCAACAGAGCCAGGGCTTGACAGCCTCCCAGGCATGCTAGATACTTTTGGCCACAAAAGCCCCAACAATTTGGACTAGTTCATCCATGACCAGAAGGGTTTGAAATCCAATCCCTTTATAGGTGAGTCTGTGGACAGGAAAGCCAGATTAAATATAATGCTTGAGAAGAATTTTCCAGGCCTCATCCCTAGTAAGGGCATGGATAATCCCTTTAACACATAAAGCAGTCCCTTTCCATTGAGTGGAGAGCAACCCAAGTCCTCCAAAATCTCTGGGAAGGCAGCAAAATTCCCAAGCAACATGGTGAAACCCTCTGTGGGATTAGGAGGAGGCCCAAAGAAAATCTCGGAGAAATTTTTCAAGCTTGTTGTAGGCGGCTTTGGAAGGGGCCCAACAAGAAGAATAGTAGACATGGGTAGCTACCAAAACTTTGGAGCACACCTGAAATTTCCCCGCCAAAGAGAGGGGCTTGGTAATCTAGTAAGTAAGCTTCTACTTGACTCTGGAGAGAACAACTTGCCATAGCTTAGCCGAGGATGCCTAGAAAGCAAAGGGAATTCCCAGAAACCAAAAAATCTCTCCTGGCCCAATCCACTTCCAACCATATTGCTGCAACCAAGGAGGAGAAGGAAAGATAGACTGTCTATAGCACAAATTTTTGTGCCACTGAATGGCAGAACCAAAAGCAAGACAAAAGATGTTAATACAATGCAGGGTCACTTTAATAGTATCTTCTTCCTCCAGGAGAGTGAGGAAAGAGTCATCAGCAAAATGGCCATTAACCAGCTGAGCCTAAGAGTTGGGTAGAGAGATTCCCTTGACATGCTGTTGGGAAACTGCATTGGCCAGAAGGTAGCCAAAACCCTCAGCAGCAAGCACATATAGAGAGGGGGAAAGCAAGCATCCTTGTCGAATGGAACGAAAGAGTCCAAAGGAAAAGGATTGATGGCCATTAATGGTGATGCAAGCAAAGGCATCTGCAAATAGCATTCAAACAAACTGAATGAAGTTAGGCCCAAAACCTAAAGCTTGCAACATAGCATGAATAAAAGGCCATTCAATACGGTCATAGGCCTTTGCAAAGTCAATTTTGATAAACATGGATTTCTGGTTTAAACGCCTGGCCCACTCCATGCCTTCCCAAACACCAATGATATTGTCCAGAATAAACCTGGATTTGATAAACCCAGTTTGCTTTGGGCGCACAATTTGACGTAAAAGATGGTGGATCGTCAAAGCCAAAGCCTTGGCAATGATCTTGTAGGAGACATTGAGAAGCGTGGTAGGTCTCCAGTTGCAAATATCCTCCAGGTCACTGGACTTAGGTATGAATTTTATATTTCCTTGTTTATTAAGTTACCTAGAGAATTAGCATGAAAATCCTCTAAGTAAACATAATGCAGAACCCAACACATTCCCAAAGGGCCTTGTAGAATTCACAAGGAAACCCATCAATCCCTGGGGATTTGTCATCAACTATGGAATGAAAAGCCTCTTTGAGATCATCAATTGTTAACAATTGATCACAAATTTTTTTCTAGGTTGAGGAAAGCCTATTTGGCACAATACCAAGGCAATCCTAGAGGGCTTGCTATCGCACAGGTGTGGACTCCTATGCAATGAAAATATGCTCATAATGACACACAAAATCCTGGAGAATTTCAAGAAGCTCATAAAGCACTTGAACGCCATCTTTAATTTTTTTAATGCCTGAGGATGAGTGCCTAACACGCAGAGCCAAAAAAAACTCTTTGGAGGCACGATCACCAATTTTTAACCAATGTAACCTGGCTTTGATTTGCGCACCTATGGCAACATAATTATTTGCAACTTTCTTTTTGTGCCTTAATTATGCCACCCTAACTTGCAATGATGGAGAAAAAGGGTTGGACGCCAAAGCTTTAGAAGCTGAGTGGAGGTCAGCAGTGGTAGCCTCATAAGACTGTCGATGAAAGATAGCCAGTTGGCACCCATAAATGCGCAGAAATCTAGTCGTGCGAGTGATAGTATCATTCCACCAAGTAATCCAGCCTGTATGATGAGCTGGCTTGCACTCCAAATTCTAGACTCTACAAATGTGGGCCAGGGTAGGCTTGTGGCAGAGAAGAGACGTGTTTAGAAAAAAATGAGTTTTACACGTGCGAGGCTGTCAAGTCTCCCATTCAATGCAAAAAGAAATGGGGAAGTGGTCTGACAAAGTCACATCCACTAACGCTTAACTAGGAGAGAAGAGTTGTCGAAAGAGAAAAAATATTGAGCCGAGATCATGGCACGATCAAGGCACTTAAATATTCTATCAAAACTAGCCCTGTAATTACACCAAGTGTGCTAGAGAGAATGAGAATGGCAATGACCAATGTTGGGATCAAAGAGCCCCAATTTATTGTGCATGTAAAACCATGCCTCCCTTTCACCAGTTTCCCATCTTAATGGAATGGTTCCATCTTTTTCATATGCCATCTCAACCATATTGAAATCCCTACATAGTAACCAGGTAGCAACTGGAAATGAATCAACAATCCAATGCCAAAGCAAAGAGTGTTCCATAGCATCATTAGAAGCATAAACACTAATAATCTCAAAGGAATGATTATCAATGTTGAAAAGAATCTAGATGAGCTGATGAGTGGGATCAAACCCGTGGTCGACCACACAAGAGTGTCACCGTGGGGACAAAAGGGTGATAGCTCCACCATGCCCAACATCATGAGCAGTACAAAACATTTTACTGGTTGGCCAAATAGAGCGACAAGCTGAAGCAAGCAAAAAACTAGAAATTAACTTCTTGGAGACAAAGCACTTCAATACCAAAATACTTACACAAGGTATCCCTTACAGAATACTTTCTAGAGAGGCCTTTCAGACCTCAAACATTCCATGAGAGGAAATTCATGAATGAAACTCCTCCATATTATCAAAGTCTGATTCCTCTTCATTTAAAGAAGAGAAACGATTCTACAAAAATTATGGTGAATTGACCCAATCTGGATAGGAGAGGAAAATCTCTACTTTTCTTAAACATATTCCCCTTCTTCCCTAGGTGGAGAAGGGCTATGAGACCGCCTTTGAGCTCCCAACATGGGAGGAGAAACATTCGACTGTTCTATCATGATAGCATCAGGCTGAGGTGTTGCCTCTAGCCTAGGCTGCAACAGAACATAATCAGCCGCAACAAGAGCTTCCTTCCCCTTCACTGAAGAGTTTGAAACAACTTTCACTGGTTTAGAGGCCTTGGGGGATGACCCAGAACCAGTGGACTTATTCTTGCGGTTTGTAACCGTAGTCCATTTCTCAGCAAAAGCATCCATCGGATGAGGCTTTTCAACATATCGTGGTGGACAAGGTGTACGAGGCACTGCCAAAGGCCAGTCCTTGATCTTGTGGTCTGTGGACTGACACCTATAACACGTGTTGGGTAAATTGAAATAAGTAACCTTCTTGATATGCCGGAGAGCTCCAATTTGGATATCAATGGAGTCTTTCAAATCTTTGGAAAGGTCCACTTCCACACAAACCCTTTTCTAGGGTCAGGCTTGAAAGAACCTATCTAGCTCAACACAAATAACCCTCCCTAGCGAGGATGCAATATGATTCAAAAAATGCACACAAGGCAAGGGTAAACCAAGTAATTCAATCTAGACTGGGACTCGTAGCTTCATGTCATCTGAGACAACAAAGTCCTAGGTCCATGCCTAGAAAACTATCAAAGAAGACTAGACATACCAAGGACCATGGGCTAAGATAGCCTGGACATGATTGACCTCCACAAAGCAGAACAAAAAGAAACCCTTGGTTAAATTTTGGACCATGTTAAGGTGGACCCCATGAGGGACCCAAGCCTTGTTGATGCACTCCTTAAGCACACTTTCAAGGGGAGTTCTCCCAACAAAATACCTAACAAGGGTATGTTGCTCAAGCCATTGACAAGCAAAATCAAAATCTAGTAAAGGGAAAACCAAATTAGCTGGTGAGTTAGAACACTTATCTCGTGAAAGACTTTGGAAACAAATTTTTAGGGTCATTTGTTCAGAGGAGGAGCCATTGAGCAAAGCCGATGAACCACTAACACCAGCATGAATTATTGGGTTAGAGCCGGTTGAAGGCATATTAAAACACAAAAATCACACTAAACGTGGTCATACACACAGGAAAAGGGGAGTTTCTTGCACTAACAACATAGTCTAACACAGGAGGGGCCAAGAATGACCATGTACAACACAAAACCCTTGCAGAGCTCATACCCATAAAACTAATCTTGACTAAAATATCTAAAAGATAATTTAACCATATTAAAACCACAAAATTTAACTTTCTATGATGCCCAATCACAACTTATATCTTCAATGAATGAAGCATCTCATTAAGGGTTTTGATGATTCTTCCTTTACCCACATTGATGCATCATTAAGGGTTTTGATGATTCTTCCTTTACCCCATTGGCATCAATTTTCCTAAATATTATCACAACACACACACAAAATACATGCATTGCTAAGGAATCATAAATAATCAAAATTATTACTAATCTCACTATGACCAATTTCATAATTTAATTGATAAAAAATCATATTTAATTAACTCTCTAATCAACTTATTATAACAATTTGAACCCATTATCAAGGGAAATGAACTTATAAAGGTTAGATTTAATCCTTTATTTAGTCTACCTACTTTATCTTCAACAATTTCCTTATTATCAAGAATATCGTTCAACACATATAACTTACCACTTGTACTTACTTGAAGTTCACATTTAGTACAATTAGTGTTACCCTCTCTTGCACCAATGTATGATTTGGCTATCGATCCCCCTTGACTAATTTGAAAACTGTCAAAGATATCAATCCCACTAATAGGTAATATCCTCATCAAATTCATTAAACTAAAGAAAGGTATAACAAAAATCCTTCTCCTAGTTTCATTCATTATTTGATGTCTCTTGTAAGTAACTTTTAATCACAAAATAATGCATCCAATCCTAAACTATGGCAAAAAATTATCCTTACAAATTTGATAACAAAAACTAAACCACATCAATTATTTGAGCTAAATCTAGAGAGTTAAAAGGTTTGTGATATATTCCTATGAATTTGATGACATCATTAGATATAAAGAATATAAATAGGTACAAATATAATGGTCTATTGAATGCACAAGACAAATGAGAGGAGGGGGTGAATCAGTTGTAGATTAAAACATCAAAACCCTTATTAACATTTAGATCTCAAGAAAAGAAGTATATGGTGGATTGCCTCAAAAAAACTGTTGAAGATCTTGAGAAATTTAAGAGTAATCATGATGAGAAGCTATCGGCTATGGAGGAAAAACTCAAGCACATAAAAGAGTCAATCTAGGTGGTGATGAATAATAGCCATAAGATTTTAAAATCCATGGCTAACGCAATGGATATGATGGTGGACAGTCTTGAGAAGTCTTATCAGGACAAGACTGTTGCGGAAGAGGAGGTGGACAAAGTACACAATCATGAAGGTTATGGTGAGGCAAGTAAAAGAACTAGAGAAAACCTTAAGAGAAAGGTTGATAAGGCACATGTTAACATCTAGGAAATCAAGAAATTTGTGCGTAATATGAACAAACTGGAACAGGAGGTGGTAGATATCCTAAAGAATATGGCCTAATGGTGGGTTTGTTGTTGGGTTTTTGTGGGTTCTTTTGTGATGCTGCCTTTTGGCTAGTTTTGATGTTCTCTTTCAGTAGCTTCCTGTCTTGTTTTAATTTCTTTCTTGGGTACTTATTCTACTAAATTTGTCTCTTGCTTGTTGTTAAAGGGTTTCAGGGCCCCTTCAAAACCTTTTTTTCCTTAATCAAAAACATTTAGATCTACATTAGTCCTTAAACCCTTATCATGCATTACCAGAATGTAGACATGAGAAATAGTAATGAAAATGCATCCAAACACATGAGATCACCAAAATCACATGAAAAACCCAAGAAGGGAAAAGCTACAGTGAGGATTAGCTCAAAATATAAAGTAATTACAACACCAAATACAATAGGCTCACTTGTCGGAGGGCTCACTGCTAGATTAGAAAGAAGAAAGAAAGAAGATTATTACAATGAGAAATCCATCTTAGAGAAACAAAAAATATCCATCACTACAACTCTGCACCATCAGCAACCTCCAGTTCACTGCTTTCAGAAACTTTAGGTACTTTGCAAATGTAGACCCTTCTTCTCACTACATTGGCATCATAGGAATTAAGCTCACACTTCAGATCTTTGCATCTAATTAAATTCACACATCAACACATCCTTGCATTTACACACTCTTCTCCAAAAATTCACCTTGCCTTTATACCATTTGCAACCTTAAAAACATCTTTCAAGGTCAGCTATACACTTTAAACATATAAATTCAAAATAGATCAACACCAAAACATCTTTACGATGGGAAGAAATGAAGGAGAAACACACACACCCTTATCTAAGACCTAAATCTAAATTGACATGCTTTGCAAAGCCTCCACACGTCACACACAACTTCCTTAATTATTGCTAACACACCAGGTCAACCGAACTTGTATTAACACCCTTAAACATTTAAGTACATGCTTCAACAAATCCAAAGACAACTTGCAGACCACATAGAAACACTTCAAAAAATTCATACATCTCAAGATATTACACTTCATCAAAATATTCACCACTACTACTACAACCATTTGAAACTTAAGAACATCTTCATCCCATGCAACTAGACACACTGGCACAAATATCCAACATACCAAAAAACCTTGTAGAATGACTCAACGCCTGAAACTTTGAGGGAAGGTAGATACAAATGATATAAGCATGTTCCTATATCTGTAGCACTAGAAACTTTACTATGAAGAAATGTGGAGCAATCTCATTTCTCCTAGACAACACTACTTTTCACACACTAGTGAACACAACTTCTTCTGTGACATGATCTAGAACCAAAAAAATTGGATTTAACACCTTTGAACACATTTGATCAACATATCCAAACCACACAAGCATAGATTCAATAATGAATAAATGTGAAGGACAAACCAGAACACCACTCAACCACACTAAACTCTCTTTTATTCAAATTTTCTCAAAAGAACTTGGAAACCAAACACCACAAACATCAAATCAACATTTTCAACACCTAATTAGAATCTCAACCACACAAGAGGTCGATATACACAAGCACTTACTCATCATTTCTACATTAGAGGTTGACACCAGTGATAATACTAATGACAACATAATGTAACCAACACACTTACTTCCTTAGGGTTTGATATCAATGCAACAACGCTCTATTGACATCAATGACAACACAAGTTTCTAACAATCTCCCCCGTTTCATTGATGGAAACACCTAATATGAAAACCATCAATAGCAACCATCAACTCTAATCAACAACACATATTGCACATTAGTGCACACTGCTCCCCCTTACACAAGCTTCTACACTTTCCAACACTTTCTCTTTTCTAGGACTTCTCTCCCCCTTTCTTCATATGGATTTTCAGCTAACTTTCTCCCCCTTTGACATCAACTTCGAAGGAAAACACAAGTTTCTTTTCTTCTACTCCCCCTTTTTCATTACACACCTATACTTGTTCTCCTCCGAAGGCAACACCTGTAGGGGAAAACAATTGTAACCAACTTTTTCCACTACTTTGCATTTTCTGCTTCCACTTCCTTTAACAAAGCTTCAAAGGAAAAAACTATCAAACAACTATTGAACCAATCATCAACCACTGATACCTACTCCCCCTTAGAGGTAGCCTTCAGCATCACTCCATGACCAAGAATGTACCTTGAAATGCTTCTTGAATAGATGCACACACTTATGCATCTATTTGAAAGGAGGGTAAATAACCCCCAACTTCTTCTAGAGATACTCAAAAGTATATTTAGAAAGAGCCTATAAACAACCTAATCCTTAGTAGGAACATACCCCAACTTTGCCTTATTCTCTGCAACATTTTCTCTCAAGAAGTGATATCGGATTAAGATATGCTTTTTCCTTGAATGCATTACTGGATTGTTTAAAATATTGATAGCACTTATATTATCACATAAGATAGGAATAGGTTCATCATATGATATTATGATATCCTTCTTGATTTTTGTTTCATCCACAACACTTGTGTGCAACATGATGCTGCTACAATATATTATGCTTTTGTAGTAGATAGTAACACTTTTTTCTTAGCTAATACACCAACTTACTTCCAAGAAAGAAAGCACCACCACTTTTACTTCTTCTATCATCCACCCAACTTACCCAATCTGCATCTATAAAGGCACTTACAGAGAAATCGGTACCCTTTGGATACCACATGCCATATTCTAGAGTGCCCTTTAAGTATCTAAATATCCTCTTTACTGCTGCCACAGGTGACTCTCTAGGATCTTCTTGAAATATAGCCACAATACAAACTAAATGCATGATATTTGGTCTAGTAGCAGTTAGGTATAGCAGTCCACGAATCATTGATCTATACTTGCTCGGATCAACCTTAGGAGATTCATCATCCTTGCTCAACTTACAACTAGTAACCATGTGAGTGCATACTAGTTTAGAGTATTTTACTCCAAACTTGTTAAAAAATTCCTTAACATACTTAGACTGTGATATGAATATTCTTTCTCTATTTGATTGATTTGTGGCCCAAGGAAGAAATTCATCTCCCCAAACATTGACATTTCAAACTCATTTTGCATATGTTTTGCAAATCTCTTGCACATTTCATCATTTTCTCTAAATATTATTTCATCAACATACACAACCAAAATCAAGATTTGATCTCTCTTAACTTTAAAATATAGATTTCTATCTGTGGTGCCTTTATTGAATCCCTACTGTAACAAGTATCTATCCAATCTTGCATACCAAGCTCTAGGAGCTTGCTTGAGTCCATATAATTCCTTCTTCAATCTATAGACCATATTAGGATTATTTGATAACTAAAAGCCTTCTAGTTGTTCAATGTATACCTCTTCTTCCAACTTAGCATTCAAGAAAGAAAACTCCACATCCATTTGATAATCTTTGAAATCCTTGTGTGATGCAAATGTCAAAAACTTCCTAATAGCTTCCATTCTTTCCATTGGAGAAAAAGTCTCCTCAAATTCTATTCCTTTTACTTATGAGTAGCCTTTACACACAAGCCTTGCCTTGTTCCTAAAAACATCTCCATTCTCACTCACATTGTTCCAAAATACCCATTTAGTTCTAATCACATTCTTGCTTGTTGGTCTTGGGACAAGTTCCCAAGTGTGATTCTTCTCAATATGCATTCATTCTTCTTCCATAGCCTTGATCTAGATAATTCATCGTTTCATGCCTCAATCACTATTTTAGGTTCAACTTTGGAAAGTAAACATATATTTACTTATTATTTTTCATATCAACCTTTCTTCTTGTCAATACACCTTTTCTTTTGTCACCAATGATCTAATCTTCAGAATGAGTCTTCTACACATATTTAGGAGTCTTAGGGATCCTTTTCAGATCTTCTTCCTCTTCAACCTGCACTTCTTTTTCCTTACCATCATCTTTCTCTTCTTCTTTACAATAGGGCTCATCTCATTCAAATCCTTCTATCAGTATTGATCGTTTATGTAAGTCTTCATCCACTTTGACATTTTCACTTTCAACAATCCTTTTTAGCCTCTTGTTGTAGCACCGATAAGCCTTTCTCTTTGTAGAATATCCCTTCATCATATTTTTCATCAAACTTTCCTAAGTTTTCTTCATCTCTTCTGATATAGCACTTACTTCCAAAAACTCTAAAATATTTGATAGTAGTTCTTTTGTACCATAACTCATATGGATTATTTGAACTATTTTTCCTTGCTTACGGTCTATTAAGTATGTAGATTGTAGCATGAATTTCTTCTCTCCAGTAGACATCTGGTAGATTTTCTTCCTTCATCATTGTCCTTGTTGCTTCCTAAACTGTCTTATTCTTCCTTTCCACCACTCCATTCTAATAACAAGTCCTTGGGGCTAATAAATGTCTCATTATTCCATAATATTTAATAAAAATGGTTAAACTCATTGGAGGTGAAATCTCCACCTCTATCAGGTCTTAAACATTTAATTTTCATGTCCATTTCATTCTCAACCATAGCTTTAAATTCCTTAAACTTATCTAGAGCTTCTAATTTTTCTTTGAGAAAAGTTACCCATGTCATTCTAGAGTAATCATCAATCAATAACATGAAATAGCTGTCACCTTGAAATATTCTTATTCTTGGAGGTCCACAAATTTCTGTATGCACCAAATCCAAAGGTCCGATGGTAGAGTATTCTTTGATATTGAACCTTTTTCTTGTTTGCTTCCCAACCTAACAATACTTGCAAACTATATTAATAGGCTTTGTAATCTTTGGTAGATCTCTCACAGCTTGAGTAGAATTGATCCTCACTAGGCTATTAAAATTGATGTGACACATTCTTATATTCCATAGCCAACTTTCGTTGATTTGAGTCATAAAGAACTAACCATTAGAACCCTTAAGTTGATAAACATCTCCATCTGTCCCTTTTCCTGCAACAACCAGAGTTTTAGATCCTTTTCTAATCTCACAACCACCATCCTGAAACACAATATTATATCCTTTTCTACACATTTTTCATACACTTAGAATAATATGTTGGAGACCTTTAACATAAATAACATCATCTATATTATGGTTGCCATCAAAATTGATTTAACCTTTTCCATATATCTTAGTAGATGTATCATCACCAAACTTAACAAGACTGACTTCAAACTTCTCAAGTTTAACAAACTTACTCTTATCACTTGCCACATGATTTGAGCATCTACTACCAATAATCTAGTAGTTTTTGTCTTCTCTTACATGAAAAGAAATGAACATAGTCCCTCTAACATTATGACTTGCTTCCAAAACAATTTCCTTCATACATCTCTCAGATTTAGTAGAATTAGTTCCAACATTTAAATCCATGAACAAGCATTCATCACTTTCATCATCTGGGTAATCAGATTCATCATCAGATATGCTAGCATCTTCTTTAACATAAAAACTCTTCTTAATTGATTTACCTTTATTCTCCTTAAATTTTTCATTTGAAGCTTTGATTGGACATCTTGAAGCATAACGACCTATCTTTCCACAATTGAAACATTTGAAAGGTAATTTACCTCTATATTTTGTAGTGCCCTTTTCAATCTCCTCACAAATTTTGCTTCTAACTCATCAAACTCATTCTGGATCTGATTCCCCATTCTTCTTTTCTTTGCCAACTTTAAAAGAAATATCTTTTCTTGAATCACTTGGACCAAACTCTCTCAATCAAAAGTAGTTAAGGCACCAAACAACTGATGTCTAGAATAATGATCTAAATTTTGAGCTTCTTCAATAGCAAAAACTTTATGACTATAAGATTTAGGAATATTTCTTAATACCTTTTTTACCACCTCATCTTCTTCAAGTTTTCCACCAAGACCTCTAATGGAATTGACAACTTCGTCCACTCTATGCATGTAGCCTGTAATATCTTCATCCTTTGGCATCTTCAGGGTTTCAAAATTAGTCTTCAAATTCTGCATATTTTCATGCTTGACCTTATCATCTCCTTCATAGACACTTTACAGCTTCTTCCATATTTCTTTAGTAGAATTGTAGCTCATAACCTTTACAAGTTCTAAATTGGAAAGAACACTCAAGAGAGCATATCTTGTTTTTCCATTGTTCTCATAAGCCTTGATCTCATCATCATTTGATGGTCCATTTGTGGGAATGGTATATCCATCTTCAATTGACTTCCAAACTCCAAACCCTAGGGAGACAAGGAAACATTCCATCCTTTTCTTCCAAAATGCATAATATGATCCATCAAACAAAGGAGCCTCTTTCATGTGCACCATCAGATATACCTTAAGCAATCAAGATTTCATCTAAGGAACCTTTCTTTGATACCAATTTCTAAATGAACAAGACAACTTAGAGTGCAAGGGGGTGAATAGTTATACATTAAAACATCAAAACCCTCATTAACATTCAAATCTGCAATATACCTTAAACCCTTAACAACCATTAAACCCTTATCATGCATTAGCATAATGTAAACATGATAAACAATAATTCAAACAGATCCAAACACATGAAAACACTAGATTTATGTGGAAATCCCAAGAAGGAAAAAAACCATGATGAGGATTACTTTACAATATAAAGTAATTACAACACTGAATATAATCTAGGCTTACTTCCAAAGGGATCACTACCCAAAAGAAATAAGGGCTAACTTCCAAATTAGAAAGAAGAAACAAATAAGATTGTTACTATGAGAAATACATCTTAGAGCAACAAAAAATATTCACCGCTACAACTCTACACCATCAACAACCTCTAGTTCACTACTTTCAGAAACATCAGGTACTTTGCAAATGTAGAAGCTTCTACTCACTACATTGGAGTCATGAGCATTAAGCTCACACTTCAAATCTCTAAATCTGATTAAATTTTCATCTCAAAATATCCTTGCATTCACACACTCTTCTCCAACAATTCACCTTGCATTTATACCATTTGCAACCTTAAAAACATCCTTCAAGGTCGGCTATACACCTGAAACATATAAATTCAAAATAGGTCAAAACCAAAACATCTTTGTGGTGGGAAGAGATGAAAGTGGACCACACACACCCTTATCTAGGACCTAAATCCACATGACACACTTTGCAAAGCCTCCACATGTAACACACAACTTCCTTAATTAGCGCTAACAAGGTAGGTCAACCAAACCTATGGTAACACCCTTAAACATTTAAGTACACGCTTCAACAAATCCAAAGATGGCTCGCGGACCACATAGCAACACTTCAAAACATTCATACAACATCTTAGAATATCCCACATCATTAAAATATTTACCACTACTACTGCGACCACCTAAAACTCATAACATCTTCATCCTATGCAACCAAACACACTAGCACAAACATCCAACATACCAAACAACCTTGTGGAATGACTCAACACCTGAAACTTTGAGGGAAGTTAGATATAGATGATATAATCACATTCCTAGATCTACAATACTAGAAACTTTACTACGGAGAAATGTAGATCAATCTCATTTCTCCTAGACAACACTACTTCACAGTTCACACACTAGTGAGCACAACTTCTTCTGCCACATGATCCAAAACCCAAAAATTTGCATATAACACCTCTAAACACCTCTGATAAACATATACAAAATACATAAGCATAGCTTCAATACTAAAGAAATACAGAGCACAAACCAAAACACCACTCATCCACATTAAACTCTCTTTTATTCAAATTTTCTTAAAAGCACTTTGAAACCAAGCACCATAAACACCAACTCAACATTTGAAACACCTTCTTAGCATCTCAACCACACAAGAGGTTGATATCCACAAGTACTTACTCATCATTGTTACATTATAGGTTGACACCAATGACAATACTAATGACAATATAATGCAACCAACACACTTACTTCCTTAGGGTTTGACATCAATCCAACAACACTCTGTTGACATCAATGACAACACAAGTTTCCAACATGGTCTCCCATACAAAAAATTTATAGAAAAAAATGAATATATTTGAATTTCTTGATAATAACACACATGATTTCAACATGATTTTTGAAGGAGAAATAAATATTAATCCACAAGTTTCACCAATTTAAATGATGATACCCAAAACACACCAACACATCAATACAAGGTTACATAATTCATCAATTGACTTGACTCACAAATAATAATGAAACACACCAAGGAACAAGGAGTTTTAATAGTCACACCTAAGGCTAGGTCTTACACTTATGTGCACCAATTGCAAGGTGCTACTTGGAGGTCTCTACTGAATCCAAATATCTCAATAAATCACATTTGTTGATCTCTCCAATCAATTCTAGCCCTTGCTCCATCCTCTCTTTGAGCATATCCAAAATCTATATTTGGTTGCTTGCATTGAAGTTGATAATTAAGGGGAGGATACAATGTATCCCATTATGCTATTGGATTTCCTCTAAAGGAAAAATATGGAAATCTCCATGTTAGGTTGTGAGCTTGATATAATATTGTAATAGTTTTTTTGTTGGAATACATTGGTTCACTACTTTAGAGAGTAGAGTTTTTTGCTTGAAATATTTTTCTCCACATATATTTGTGTAGTTTTTTTTTTCTAAGTTTTATTTAGATGTCATTATTCTATTCTAATTATTATAAATCTAATATGTTGTATTTCTCTCCTCAAATTTTTAATGTAGAAAATAAATTTGTGTCATATTTTTTCTTTATGCGCATAGTTTTTTAATATTTGTATCAATATTTTTCTTGTATGTATTTTAGTACTAGAGGTTCATGCATTAAATTTCCATCATAGAAATTATTGGTGAAGAAAAATAGCAAGAGTAAGGATATGCATAGATTAAATCCCTTCTAATATAATTGTTACCTGATTTTCGCTTCCAGCTAAAATCAAGTAACTTATTGTTTCTTTTGTGTTTACATTTAAACATTAAAAGATACATCATTTTCTGCTAAATTTCATTTGTGCATAAAGGGGATTGTCAAAACAGATTGCATTATTCTAGTTTTGCAATTGCATAAATATAAGAAAGAGAACCAACATGTATTGCAAATGTAATCTTTATTGATGATCATAAACATATAATGTCCCTCACAAGCCAACGGAATAGCTATTCTAATGCTTATAAAGAAAATACTATATGCCTATAGATAAATAGAAAGGAAATTGCACATAAAATGAAAAGAGACCCATCATTGTTTGGTGGAATGAAGAATCCCATTGGCTTGGTCCCACATCATCTCGGTCTTTCCTACTGCCCTGCTTCTGTTTGACACTTTCCTCATTGCTCCTAGGTTTCCTACATCTAAAAAAAGAGTGTTGTTAGAGCAATGAAAGGTCACTAATCAAAATATGTGTAAAACATCCATAAACATGTAATCTAATGTGCATAATCATTAAAATAAACAACATACCATAAGTGTCCAGGAAAAAAAGAAAGGAATAATCAAACACACCTATGATATGCTTTGTTTATCTAACTGGTTTGTTCCTTGTGCAAATTTAGGACAAGCATTTGTTACTATTTTGATTCAGCTAAGTACATCATGTGGTGTAAAATGTGGCTCCCAAAAGGGTAGAGCCCAACATGTTGCCCTTTGATGTTTTAAAAGGGATAGGAAATTGAGCAACTTGATCAAATAAATGATAAACATATTCTTGATGCATTAAATCAATATGGAATCACACTAGTTGATCAACTTTCATTATCAGATTCAAAGGATGCAACACATAATATGAGTTGTCAATAAAGTCACACTTCATCTTTTCATAATGAATCAATCAATATGCTTCCATCATGCCAAAAGGAAGGTGTACTTTGTTGTATATGTCTTTCAATCTTCTTAAGTGGATCCAAGATCCATTTTATTAAAGAAGTAAATGATTTTTGTGATGCATCAAGTTCAATTATGCATCTATTAAAATAATGGAGACATCAATTCATGCCTGAAACCATCATGAGTCATATGGGGAAGCAAGGAGGAGAAAAGATAACCATACAATTTTGCATGAAAGACATTGTCCAATTCATCTCACTTCAACCATATTGGACAAGCACACATCACTTAGGATGGTGAGCTTTTAGGTCACCACCATAAGTGACATATGTCTGCCCAATAGGATTAAAGCAAAATGAATGGTAGTGAGTACTAATATTCATTAAGCAATCATGAAACATAGAGATGAAACTCACTTTTGAAGCCAAGGTCATAATGCCAAGTAAATATGACAGTAACTTTTAAGAGCTGGAAAGGGGCAGTCCTAAGGGAACAATTCATGCTACATCTCATGCTACAAGACAACAACAATGAATGTATGCTACAAGGAATCAAAGATTCTAAATTCATAATATAATACCCCTACAATGCACATCTTGTGTCAAAAAAATCAATGCACAATGCCTCATAATGGCATAACAACCACAATGATCTAAATGCATGAGGAGCATGAGCATTAAGGTCACTTAACAATATCACTCAAAGCAAGCAACATGGGTAAAATTTCTACGGAGAAGTCACATGATAGAAATTCAAGAGAAGGTAGGTGCATTCAATATGTTTTTTACCTGTGAGTATAGTATGTGCATTTACATTAAAAAGACAATGACTTCAATACATAGGAAAGATCATAATAACCCCATGCAACTAAGGATAAAAGGTAGATCCTTGTAAAGAAAGATACAGAGTAGAGCAAAAGAACGATGATGTTAAGATACAATAAGCCTCCATGAACTTAAAGGACCATGCACTCATAGATTTCCAGCTCTTAAAGCCAGATTAAGCAAAACAAAGACTGGTGGATCTGACTAATGCCAATGCAAGGTTAAGATTACATTCAAATGAGACAACCATCTACAATAGCTTATAGTCACATAACATTCTAGTTTTAAGAGATTTGAAAAGGAATCAAACAGTGAAGACATGAAACTTCAAAAGGGAGGTTGTCTCTTAATACACATCAAGTCCTATAGCAAGATAAAAATAGAGAATTTAAGAGGTACAATCCATTTTGGAGGTGGCCACAAGTCATATTTGAATGACTATTAAAATTCTCTAAGAAACAACCAAAAGATAGAAAAGGACAACCCTTGTTAATGGAATGATCTATGGAGGCAGTCCTCCAACCTTCAAAATCATCAAGTAATTGTAGGGGACTCAAAGACTCAAAGTACCATATAAAGGTTTCAAATCTTGCCAAAGGTCAATACAAGCAGCTTGAAGACTCCAACTCTCCAGTTATGGTAAGAAATGTGAGATATATGTAAAGGTACAACAAGTCTCCATGAACCCAAAGAGTTATGCACTGTTCACATTGAAAAAATTAATGATCATTCACTCTATAGAGGCACAAATACAACCATTTGATGCTTCAGGACAGCAAGGATCAAAAGATGATGCATTTCAAACAACAATGTATTCCAATAGAGCATCCCTAAGCATGATCATTACAAAAGCTATTTGGAGAAAATGTGTTTCATAAAAGGATGCCAACATTTGAACATTTGAAAGCATGCTAAAAATCAAGTGATGCAAGATAGTGCACAAATGGAGCTCACATTCAAATGATTAACCATATACATCAGGATACCATGCATGAAAAGGAATCAAACAGTGAGAAATGAGGTACAAACATGCATTCTGTTTTATATTTGAGATAAGTACCATTCTTTTAATGTTTATTGTGTTTCAAATAGGCTGATTGCCTTTTAGTATGCCTAAATGCTTTCATATAAGGACAAAGCAAGCATGTTAAAAAGGAATAAATGAGTGGGAAGCCATTTATATTTAAACATAGTCATGTATGAAATGCAAGCATGAGGATGAAAGCAAAATCACTCAAGCATGATGATCATTTAAAGACAGAAGAAATGCAAGCAAATAGGAGTTTTCGTTTGAAGACACTCAAGAAGCACAAGAGTTTTGTGTGTGCATCATCTTGAGGTAGATGTATTCTTGAATAAAATAGGGGAACTCCTAGAGAAATTAGCTTGTGGCAGAGAGATTCATAGGTATATGACAAGTCAAAGAAACAAATCACAATAAGCAATCCAACATCCAATGGAGCAAGTTAATATCTGGTAACAATAGTATGGAGATCCTTTTAAACTCAATGGACTCCAAAAAGTGGCAATGCTTTCGAGTTTTGGTTTAGAAAATGTCTTCAGCAATAAACATATGGATAACAATGGATCACAACCCTATTTTTGAATAGAAGAGAGAGTGGAGGCTAAGTTATCTTTATTTTATCTGTAATGGCACTAAATCTTTTGCAGAAAATTTCAAATGTTTCTTTAAAACAGAAAATGCAAGAAATGGAACTACCCATAACCATCATGAAGTCCTTTTCAGAATGAGCAGAAAAATACAAAGAACCCATATGGGTTTTCTATGGAATTACAAATTCAAAAGTATTAAAGGAAAGGTTTCATGAAAGTGTTCAAAGAAAACAAAGGAATGTGAGAAAACCAGTTCATTTTCATGGTTGTGGCTTGAAGTGTTTTTTTCCCTTCACAAAGTCACCTACCCACTTGGGGTTTTGAGTCAAAATGAAAAAACAGTGAAATACAAATCAAAGCCCAATTATTTCTTTACAATCATGGCCTAAAATGGAGGTTTTATTCACAAAATCAAAGTACCCACTTGGGGTTTCAAATGGAATGCAGGATTCAAAGAATGGTTTTTCTTCTCAAAGCAAAAAACCCATCTGGGTTTGTGTTCAAATTATAAATTCAGAAGTTTTGGAAGAGAGATTTCATGACATTCTACAAAAAAGAAACAAAAGTATGCAAAAACCAGCTCATTTTTTTTATGGCCACGACCCAAGAAGTCTTTGTTCTTCACAAAATCACAAAAAACACTTGGTTTTTTTTAAATCAAACTTCGAATACAGAAGAAACCGAAAGATTCAACTTGCATTTGTTTCCAATGAAGGGAGCTCAAAATTTGGGCTTATTGCAAAAAAGAAATGAAGAACTTGTCAAGAAAAGCTTACCGAGCTAGAAAGTGCCCATTCGCATAAAAATGTAACGTGTTTTTTCACCAGATTGCTTCCATTATTAGCTTTAGAAGATCACACTCATGGCAGCTGAAGCAAGAAAGAATACCCACAGAGAAATGAAGCAACAAAAGTGATCAGAAAACACTCATGGCTGTGGCATTTAACTCATGAAATAGCCTTTGAAAGATGGAAAAAATGCAGATTTTTTTCAAAATAACACAGTTACCTTTGGTTTTCTGTGGAAATCACAAGTTTTCTTCACAAAAAATAGTCAAAGAATCTGCCAAAAAATCATTTTTCAATGCTTTCATGAAACCCCATGGTGGCCAGATGAACATTCCAGAGAAGGCTCAATACAAAATGAATAAATATTTTGATTTTTTCCCATGTTTTGTTTAGGGTTTGAAACCCTATGGTGGTTGGCTAAGGCATTTTTTTCCTATTATTTTAAATTTCCAAACACAATTTAATTGCTATGTGGGTTTGGAGTCAAGGTCTATGACTTAGGAATTTTTTGCCTTATGATGAAGTTTAAGACTTAGGCAATTTTGCCTTATATTTCATTTTGAAGACCCTATGCCTTGGTGTTTTCACTATCTTTGCAAAATGCTAAGTCTTTCGAGACTTTGAAAACATGCCTTCCAAAGATTTTGGAGTCCCTTTATGCTCACATAGGCCGAATTATTGGTCTTTTTGGTTTGTCTTTGAAAGGAGAATTGTTGACCAAGTGATAGTCATGTCACTTTTGGCTTTGAATGCAGAGATAGAGGTGAATGAAAATTGATCAAATTCCTTGAGGAGAGTTTTAATTTTTGCTTGAATGCTTTTACAAGCATTTGGAATATATCATTTAGTTTGCATTTTATCAATTGTAAGGCATTGTTTAAGTGATTTGTAAATCACTTTTATTTAATGATATTTATTTAATGCAAATGTAAATGTAATCCAAGGAAGGTGGTGGGGCCTTTTTTTCATTTGTTTTAAAATGTAAAGTAGTTTGATTAAGTGATGCATTATGAATCACTTAATCAAATTATTATTTTTAATGCAAATTAGAGTCTTATGTTTTTACAAAAGCACTAAAAGTGTGGGTCAAAGCTTTTGAAGATAAATGATGACTGGCATACATGAGAGATGTGTGAGAAGTTGTATTTGACTGATTTTGGAGGAAATGGGCTATTTGCATATATTTTTGTCACATTTTAGTGTGACTATAGTCTTGGCTTGACTTTGCTTCATGTAGAGGATAGTTTGGAGTGATTTTAGAAGGTTCTTTTTGTCCTTTTCTGCTACATCTGACTAGAACCTTCTAGATGGACTTGTGTGAGGGAGTTGTGTGAATTTTTGCTTAAGTAACTTCAATCTTTGTATTTGGAGGGAGTTCTTTCTTTCTTTCAACAAGGCATTGTAGCTTACTTTGGAGCTTTTTCAAGCAAAGGAAAGCATTGTAACTCAGATTTGCAAACTTATGCAGTAGTGTAACACCTTTTGATTAATAAGTTAATCTATTTTACCTTCTCATTATGTTGTTTTATTGTGAAAGCTTTTGAAATGGTTGATGAAATCTTATGGTAGAATTGTTTTCCCTTTGATTTTGTCCTATTCTTCTTTTCCTTTATGAAATTAATATGAACTTGCAGGTCATAACATGTGTTGAGTTAGTTCAGGAAAGAGTCTAAGTTGTGAAGATATATTTTACTTCCTTTTGTCCTTGACATTTTTAGCCTAGTTATGAAGCACTAATGCAAAGACATATGAAGTTTTGAGTTGTGTAAGCCACTGTTAAGTTGTTGATCATTCTTGTGTGTAAAAGCAATTGTGTAAGTTTGAGGAAAACACATTAGGTGCATCACCATATGGGTTTAGTTTTCTTTCATGTTTCTTTCTCCCCTTTTCCCAACAAAGAGTAGTTTAGGTGACACCAGAAGGGGAGTCAGCTCATAATCTAGAGGTCTACTTTCACAATAGGATACCCACAGCCTGAAAGTAGTCCCATGTTAGTCCAAATTTGTTGAGTTCTTTCACAACTTGGTAGAGGGGTGCAAATTTGGGTCTCTAATAATAATAGCATTAAAACCCCTAATGAATTTTTCTATCCTAAAGGTTTATCTTCTTCTTCCCTTATTCAAGGAAACATGATTAATGATTTGAGAATAATTTTGAAAAACTCTCTCCTCAAGAAGAGTATCCACGTGTCCTTCAACTTATTTTTTTGTATCCACATTGCTTGTTTAAATTAGGATTTCTAACAATAAGAAATTCCTTAATCAATATCTTTTCCATAAGTATATCAATCAAGGGTATTCTTGATGATGTTGAAGAATGCAAATAAGTATAGAGATTAAAGTCTAGCAATGCCACTATGATTGTGTAATTTATCTATATTGAATTGTAACCTATATTATTCTAGAAGTGTCTCAGACTTTTATTAGGGCACCAACTCATATCTTTTATTTTGTACAAATACTTAATAAATTACTCAATGTTTAATACAAACAAATCAAAATTATCATCATCACCCCATATTTTATGTTGGTAATCATACTTTCACCTACCCATCAACAAAATTGATTAAATTGGTAAATGAGCCTTTAAATCCCAACATCTATATACATCATAAAAGAAATGATAATCCTTAATAGGTTCCCATTGTCAAAAAACTTGAGTATTTGGGAAGAATGTTCTCCCAATATTCCTTATAAATAATGGAAATAGTTATTTTTAGTCCTTTTTGAGACTCATTTAGAATTTTGGTTACAAATCTTCATGATAACAATTGTAGAGGTTACATATCTCAAGATTTTCTAAAGGGTAATTCAATTTCCCTCTAGTCAAAGATTTTTATATTGATTGTATAGCTATCAACTTAAATTTTCCATCATATCATGTACTAATTATCCTAGAGAACATGACATATGAGTCACTTATACATGGGCATACATTGTTGGCCATCATTAATCATAAAGTTATATGCACATTATTTTAATATTTTTCATCATAATTCAAATAGAGTACATAATGAATATGAATGTATGTGGTGGGGGTAAAATTTGGAAACATCAAATTAAATTGAATAGTATAATAAATAATATCAACTACATAGGAAACAATATCAAAATCTCCTCTTTCCTAATCATCCATAAAATTTGATATAAAAGTAGTTAAAATTAAATGTACACATCTGAAACCTTTCCATGTCTTTAAATTGAGAATAAAAGGTGAACCTAAATAATTTATTGGATGAAGCATGAATATCCCACATAGTAATAAAATATCTTATTGAATCACTAGTATGAGAAAATGAATAGGAAGGAGTTTATATTAGACTTGTTCACAAAAGAATCTAAATTTGGATCATACCAAAATTTTGGCTCTAGAAGGCACTAGATAAAATGAAGAATTATATAAAAATAAATAAAATATATTTTTCCATTAGATTCATAAACCCTTCCTTTTACATAAAAATAACATGAATTGATAATGACCTAGAGTAAATCTATGTGAGGAAAAATAGTCACTTGTGTAACCTATACCTTTAAATCTCTCTCACTTTATCTTTTTCTTCAACAATTTATTCCTTTGATTCTCTAGATACATCATAATTGTCTACCCAATAGAATATCTTGCTAAAATGCATTTTAATTCCTTTTATGCATGATAAGATATTAGTTTTAGATAGATGACTCTTCTTTTTACTCACCATGGTTGTAGAGAAAATATATATTCTCTGGGATGTGATCTCATTCCAACCATGTTTTATGTTAATTATGCATTATATTTCTATATTATTAATATATAAGTGCATTGTTCATTATTTAAAAAGTGTATATACTCTCATATTTATTTAACTAAATCTCTTTAGAAAGAGAAGTCAGTCTATTTTATGAAACCTATATCATTTTTGCTATCTAATGTGTTGGTGTGAATAAATGTCTTATACCTAGTTAATTCACTCACTAGGTAATTAGGGGACATATTAACATGTTAAGTTTACTTAGGCTATAAGATTCCTTCTAGAAGGATGAATTGTCTTTTCTAGATCTTATTTTATCCTAGGCTTTTATGACTTAGTTGTCTCATGTGATGGGATTAAGACACTTGTCATGATCTTGTCTAATCCTATTCATCACCTTCCCTTTATAAGCAAGGCATCATATGTACATTCCCATATTTAGTTTGGAATTCTTGCATCCTTAATGATAGCATGATATTTCTTCCATTTCTCTCTTGTGGGAATTACCAAATTATGTGAGTCAATGAAAACATCTATTATGCTCTGAATTTATTGTAGTAGAAAAAACCATTGGAACACACGTGAGCTCAATGAAATTTCATTTTTTTATGTTGATTAAAGTGAAAAGAATGTTAAAGCAGGGGTTTGACTATTTATAATTCAAAAATTGTTGAAAGTTGAAGTATCGTTATTATTTCTAGAAGTGATTTTCTATTGTTTTGTTGGTTTTTTTGGTTGCTAGTTGTTGTGTATTCTCACAAGACACCCCATTTTTCCCTTTGGAAAAATGTGGACCCCTTTTTCTTCCTGATTTTCCCTTTCTTCTTTTTCTACTTTTGTTGGTGTGTTTCTTTGGAGGAAATGGTAAAATGAAATTCTTACTCTAAAATGCCCGGCTCCTACTCATGTTGATGTCTTCCTAGGCTTGGGGTGTTTGCAAATCTTTTTCCCCACGATTTTATTGATTATCTAGATTCTTGAATTTTTGGGTGTCGGGTGTTGTTGCTCTAAGTGTAGTTCATATTTTCTAAAATTCACATTGTTCCCAGCTAGTCATTGCAACCGATGAGTTTTCACTCGAGGGAATTTTTCTTGAGTGTTTGTGCGTCAACTTTTTCTTTGGTTAAGTCCAATCGCGGCTTTTCTTTCCTTCAGAACTGAAAACTAATTTTTTTGGGAACTAAGTTCATTTTGAACTATACTGGTCTTACTTTACCCACACCTGAGTATCCTTTGCACTCAGTTCTCATAAACCTGATAAGCAAAAGGCCTGACCCTAGTAACTATTTGAGACCAAAGGTCGAGTGTTTCAAATCTTATTTTTAGTTAATCGTTCATCATCCAAGCTGGACACTTCCTCTAATGTTGTTATCCCAAAAATACTAACATGACACACAAGCGTACCATGTTTGTTTCTTGTCACTTTCATTTCAAAGGTGGGCCCTAGTGCAAGAATCAAGGATTTCATAAAGTGAACCCTAATCTACCATGATTGCACCTTTGTTCAAGGTAATTAATGCACAGTAAAAGAAAATAATAAAGGTGGTGAACAGCACATGTACTTGGAACCACCTAGAGCATGTAGTTGCTTCCATAACACACTACCTCATGCAATACCATCCATTTGCAAGAGCATTAATGAATTAAAACAACAATTGTGGCATGAAAAGAAAAGTAAGTTTGAGAACATAAAAGAACACATTCATCAGGGTTTGAGCCTATGTTTATTCAATCACACTATCAGCAAAACTAGGTACATTTCTTATAACTGAATTTTGTTAAATTTATGCATGCATGGCTCTAGTTAAACAACATTACCTCTAGTTAATTCATGAAGAAAATATTGTCATTCTTAAAGAATTCAACCTAATTTCTACCAGAAAATGATCATGAGTAAGGAATTTTTATGAATTATTGAGAATGCATGATTAGAATTAGCCCTAACTTGTACACAGAGCATATATCCGCTAATAATGTAGGAAATTAAAGAATACATGAGTACTTCAAGAAATAAGAATACCAATGAGGAATTTGAATTTCTCATCTTGCAAGCTATACCAGCCTACAGAATGATCATAGAAACCCATCCAAGAAGCTTCAATGAGTATGAATTCACCAAGAGGACTCATCAAGAAGATGTCACCTAGTGCCCGAAGAATATGGTCGCTAGTGGAATGCATTTGGTAGGAGGGTTCCCATTGGTGATGGATGCCCCTGAACTAGTACTAAAATGTATGAAATGGTATGACCTGGATAGGAGGGTCATTGTGAAGGAAGGGAGAGTCTATGTAGACCTCTTAATAGATGGCATTGTGTATACATTTGGGCTCCCCTTGTTCAACAAGATTAATACATTTGATATGAAGGATGTTGTCACAACATATACAAGCTCAGAAGAGAAAAATAGGAGGGTCATGTTATCAACATGGTTCTAAGAGAAGACGGCGAAGATTCCAAAACATATACAGAGGTCGTTGTTCATTCAGGAGATTTGAGATATGATAACTCTATTGAGAAAAATGGTTGGATGCAGAGATGCCAGCAAATTCAAACCCTAGATGTTCGTAATTATGAGGAAACAAGGAAATGATAAAAATCCTAATGTTTTAAGACAACAAGAAAAATTTTCTCTAGGGAATGAAGTTGAAAAGGATGGAGGACAAGAAAATATAGATCTCAGAGAGAAAGAGATGGAGCCGGGTCATGGTAATACAAAATCCTTTCCACTGGGATAGAAAATGTAAAAGTTTTGGAGGTTGCAACGAGAAACTTTGGAGAATT
This sequence comes from Sequoia sempervirens, assembly GCA_007258455.2. Taxonomy (NCBI): domain Eukaryota; kingdom Viridiplantae; phylum Streptophyta; class Pinopsida; order Cupressales; family Cupressaceae; genus Sequoia; species Sequoia sempervirens. The sequence continues at coordinate 693,173,374 of VDFB02270651.1, forward strand.
GAGAGAAGAGGTTCCTAAACATTCTAATCATCAAGAATGAGTTACTACAGAAGAGGCAGGATAAAATGAAGAAGCACATGACTAGTTAGTCGAGCAATTGGCTCTTCCATTAGAGGTGGAATTGGTGCCTCTAGATTTTAAAAGTTTAATGCAAGAACTAGAAACCCCTAGGACTAGAGCTAGAGAAAAGACTAGACATGTTGTTAAACAAAATTTAAATGGAGGGAGAACTCTCCAGATAGCTACTCTAGTAGGAGAAAAGAGAAAACATGAAATGACAGCTAGGGATTACCAGGTGACAATGATCAACATAAGATATTCATCATGGGAGTAGGAGTTAGAAGAGATGAGAATGAATTTAGAAACTATTGTTGCTCGAGTGAAGCAAAAAAAAAGGAATTAAAAGAATGGGTTGCTTGCTTAGAAATTTTTATTAGAACATTATCCCAATCTAGTTAGTCACTGACTAAATTGCCACATAACCCAATGGTGATGTCCAAAGAGAAATTAGATTCTATCATAGTGCTCTAACACAAGTTGAGCTTGTTCGAAGAATGGATAGTACATCTAGTGAAACAAGGTGAAGAATCAATAAAAGAGGCAATTGGTAAATGTAAGGAGGCATACTATTGGCTTGACAAGTCTAGAAGACTTGAGAGTGAATGTCGAGACCGCCAAGAATAGAATGATATAGAAGGGCAGAGACTAAAGATACTTCTTTAGATGGATGCTTGGGAGTTGATAAGTGAAAAGGTTATTGTGGAAGAGGAAGTTCCAGTGCTCAAGAAATGGAGAGTATAGTTGAGTTGGGAAAGTGACACTTTATTACAATGTATAAATGAATTAGAAAAGGTCACTGAAGTATGTGAGAAGTTAGTAGATAAAGATGAGAGCTTCATTGAGATGTTAGCTCAACAACATTGTGATCCTTAGACTCTAGGACAAAATAAGATAGAAGTGAAAGCTTTCAGGGGATAGATCGAAAAGGTAAATAAGGACCCTTTTCATTCTTTGAGTTGAGAGGTCATTGATGAAATCATAAAGTGTAGGAATGCCATGAATAAATATTGTCCATGGAGGTTATGTTGAGGAATGAAACCATTAATAAAATAATAGAAGAATATTCAAGGAATAAGTACAATTGGAAGGTAATTCAAAGTGTTCCAAAAGAATGTACATCAAGTGTTGATTACTTTCCAGGACTATCAACAAAAGAAAGGTGAAGATGAGTCTTTAGACCGGGAGTGTAGTGAAGAAGAGCATACAGTCGGGAAGCAGAAGACTGAGGGGTTTTGTGCATGGGTAGATTTTGAAGTGAATTTTGTATGGTTATTCCTAAACCTAAAAAATATAGTTAAACCAAGGGATTTTGGAGAAAAGTTTTAAGAGTTTTGCATTTTATGAGAAAGTACCCACAACCTGGAGCCCAAAGTTTGGAAGTTTGTTGTTGGAGAAAGTCAAAGTATCTTTGACTTAGTCTAAAAGTTCATATACCAACTACCATCTGTCATGTGCTACTATTTGATTTGTTCCTCTGATTCACTTCCGTATATTTTGTTTCAACTCTTTGGGGCCTTGTTATTATAAAAGGCCAATAGTTGTTTTATTTTTATTAAGTTTAGAATTTGTGGATTTTGGAGAACTAACACTTTTTCAAAAAAAAAAAAAAATCTTTTTTCTATTCCATTCTAGATTAAAAACTTGTATATTTCATTTGAGATTAACTAATATCAAGCCCAATTAAAAGCTATTTCCTGATATGAAATCATACATAGTTGATTGTTTGCTCCTATCAGAAAATTCTATGTATTACACTAGATTTGGGTGCATACTGACACCATCTAGTGGAAAATAATCTAAATTTTTTTAAACCCTTGTATCATTCTATGCCTAGCTATGAAGCAATCTGAAGACACTAAAAAATGTCCTGAATGATATCATACACTCAAATCAGGTATACTAACATCATTTCCTCTTTTAACCCATCCTTTTTTCGCTTAATTAATTGAATTAGTCTACCTAATTAATTAATTGCATCATTTTCATCTATTAACCTAACACATTTAAATAGGTTAATTCACCCCCTTTCACACTAACATTTCATCCTATTAAATTAAATAAATCAAAGTATTTAATTTAATTCCCTAAGTCATCCTATTTAATTAAATAACCCTAAGTTATTTAATTAAATGTCATTTCACCTTTCCCCCTTTCATTGAATCATTTAATTTAATGAATATCCCTTTAATTCTTCTAATCCCCTAATTGCATGATTAACCCTTGTTTAATTAACAATTAAACTAATTTTCCTCCAAAAAGGGAATATTCTCATGTAATATTCCTTGTCTCCTTTTTGCACAATTAAAAATTTCTTTTAATTTGCAAAATATCTTTAGCCTCACCCATGTGAATATTCCAAAGAATATTCTCTCTCCTCCAATCATCTCACTTGGCTTCTTAAGCAAGCTAAGCTTGTGACCTCTTGAGCAAGTCACCTTGTGACCTATGTGCAGGTCAAAAGTGTGTTTGTTTGGAACAAATGTGAGCCCTTGATTAAATCTCATCTTGCATTCTCACCTATTGATGAGAATCCATGATCCATGCCTCCTATTTCCTCCATCCTTGACCGCTGATTGATCTTTTCAATATCAACCCTCCATTTCTCATTTGCTTTCCTATAAATAGGTCACTATTTGGAGACAAATGGATCCATCTTTGAATTGCAAAATTATGTTGTTAAATTTACTCACATTCACACTCACATTTTACTCACATTTAGCATATTTTAGTTCACTTTTAGTTGCATAATAATTTTAAGCTTCCATTAATGGCTTCCATGCATCCATCTTAGCTTTTTTATAAATTAGGGTTTGAGTCTTTTAGCTTAGAAACCACTTAGATTAGCTTAGATTTTGCATACTTAAATCATTTTTAGCATAAAAGCATGTTAATTTAGCTTGCATCATGTTCAATTTAGCATAAATCATGTTTTAATCAATTTATCACAATAGTTTCATCGATTCTCTTCAACATAATTGATTGAAAGAAGCTCATTGATCATGGGATTGGGAAAGTTCCACATCAACATGACACCAATTCCAAAATTGGATAAGTTTTAAATGGGTTAGAGTAGGCATTTAACTACTTTCGTAGTTTGTATTTTTCAGTTTCAATAAATGCTTAGTTTAAACTTTTAATTTGAATGATCTTACAATATGAGATTGAGGTTTAGTGGCTAAATTATACTTTGATTCATCATGGATAAAGTGTAATCAACCCATATTGATAATCCTTGATCCACATTCTAGTGCTAGAAGGAGGGGAAACCATGAATTTAATCAAATTTTAGCTTGATTTCCATTCGTCTATTTTTTTGTAGGATACAGCAACACCCAAATCAAATATAGCAACACCTTTGAAGTGTGTCGCCATATAGCGATGCTATCACCTTTTAAAATTGTGACACCTATTAAATGCACTAGCGCTGATTTTAAAAATGGTGACGCTAATTTAATATAGAGGTATCGAAGATTTCAAACGGTGACGCCCCAAATTCACCAGAGTGATGCTCGATAAAATTGTGACGCTATTGTCCTCTATGTTTTTGTTGCAGAGTGACACCTATATGACAAATCACAACACTATCATCTGCAGCGACACCCGACTAGGGTAAGAAGTTTTACGATCATTTTTTCAACATGTGCTTTAATTTTCTTTATTCGTCAGGTTACTAACACACTTCTAACAATGTTCTTGTTGTTAGACTAATAGGGTTTTGTGGGTTGGATGACATGGAGCTAAAGTGATGAAAGCATTCTCATATTAAGATTTCATGACTGTAACAAGCGTTTGATGCTTTGGGGAAATTATAACCCAATTTCTTATGCTTTTTACTTTCTGCTCTAAGACCTCATGAAATTTCATTTGGGTTTAAAACAAATGCTCAAACGGGATTAAAATTGAACCCTCATCTCATCATTTTCTTTTGGGTTTAAAATTGAACAAGGCAACTTCATATTTCGTTTGGTGCATAAAATGAAGTCATCTTGGCTTAGGGGTTAAAATTTACATATGTTTGCTATGTTTTGTGATTTACACTTATGTTATTGAATGTGTATGTAATTCTCTCACACCATTTGGCGACCTTGAGAAATAGAAACATTCCTTCACACTTTGTATAATTACCTACATCTTTCTATTTGGATTAAAATTGAACCCCTTGTGAGTGTGAGAAAAATTTGTGGTGTGTGTTATCTCCTCGTTTCATGCAAAATGGGATGATTGAACTACAAACATACTTCATTGGTATTGTTTATCCTTATAGGGCCTGCCTCCCCACTTTGAAAGGATGGAATGACCCAAGTAGTAATGAACTAAAGCCAAGTTCTTCTGAACTATTATATAAATGTGTGGTTGCAATGAAATTTGTGATCAATGGGATGCGGTACATGATAGCTCTCCCCTAGTATCTTTATGATGCAAAATACCTTGTTCTAAGGGTTGGGAGACCTCTTGAGGTATTTTATCATAGTATCCCCTAAACTAGAAGCCCTTATTACAAGCCACTTGTCTAGAATCCAAAAAATCCAAAAATACTTGTTGGTGCAAGAACGGTCATTTTGAAGCCACCCCACATTCTTACTATTCAATTGTAGAAATAGAAAAATCCTTTTGATCTCCATATTTTAAGGATTTTGAGATTTGGTGGTCCCAAGAAGTGTGTGTCATGGAGGGGAGCGAGTGTTGCTAAATCTCTAATTGTTCGCATTGTTTAGTGTTTGGAAAATCCAACTAGAGACTCGACAAGTATAGCCATTTTGAACCTAGGATTGTAAATGATTGTGAGTCAGTTCAATACATTGCTTGGTTCTAAAATGTTATAAAAAAAATTCACTATCTTCCTCAAAATTTTAAACACTTTGGCCTAAATATGGATACCTCTTGAATTAGCCTTGATATTATTGCTTGTCCTAAGGATTTATCCTTAGAGATTTCTAAATATCTTAACTTATATCTCAATCCATATTTCCCAAAGACAACATAGAAAATTATGGCTTCAACCTCATGATTTTCACAAAATGGGCATTGTGAAACTTATGACGTTCTTGACATAAACACTTAGTTTGAAAACATAATCAAAGACCAAGTGATTGTGGTAAAATTAATTCACTTAAGCAAAGATAAACTAACAATTGAACCCTGCATGACTATTTGGAGACTGATTGCTCCCATTGAACAACCTGATCTTCCAAGTGCTATCATTCAACCAAACTTTAAAATCATTAACGGAGAACAAACTGATCTCATTAGTAGTTTGAGAAGCTTCACTTTTGAAACAAAAGAAACACCTACCCAGTGGAGAAATGCAACAACAATCTTGGACGAAGAATAAGAACAAGCTGATATTAAGGCTGGAAGGCCCACATTACCACCACCCACATGGCAATAAATATCTTCCTTTCTTCCATAAACTTGAACTTTTCTAAATGATCTCATGCAAAGTCAGGATCCCTAAAATAAGGTCTACAGGTCATCATTTCAAACTTAGACATCCTAGTCCAAAATCTCTCAAACAACACCTTTGGGCACTTCACGAAACCAGAACTAGGTTGGTGTATAACTTTTACAAACGTGCTTCAAGAAACAATCCAAACTTTTATTCCTTCTATTACTGTCAAAATCTTGGTCTTTTCCAACGTTTTGAATTTCTCACATGATCTATTACGCAATCAAAATCCATAGGGGAAGATCTACATCTCGCCATTACAGACATAGGTATCATAATTCCAAGTTTGGTAGGAAGTGGTCCTTAATACTTTATCGCAATCGCAACCTCTTATTAAGAAACTATTATGCTCAAGCTAGGAGGAACCGAACAAGTTTACATACCCACATCTATCCTCTCATTTAGGCCAACATTAGTCTTTGGGATTTGAAAAATTTAGAGTTCTAGCATGTTTCTCACTACCTTGGTCTTGTCAAAACAAATATTCACTTTAGGTCAACATTGGGTCAAACATCTCATCCACCCCTTCATTGAATTTCATCCTTCACTTTACCAAACTTTGCAAAATTTTAAACACACCACTTTTTAACATCAATCAAGCCAACCCCTAACTTGGCTATTTTGTATATGAAATGTATCATTTTCCATGCATTTAGCCAAGTTACTTATCATCTTTGAACTAGTTCATCTTGAAGGTCATGAGTTTACCCTAAAGATTTACAAGGTCATCAACATCCTTTATCCCAACATCAAAACATCAAACTTAAGTCAAAAGTGTTGTCCCAAAACATTTGCAAAGATCACTCTTCACATCATCCATCTTTTCATCTCCCATTATCACAATTGCTCCAAAAATACTTAGAGCATCCCTTTTACCTAGATTTGATTCAACTAGAGAGTTCAAACATTACAAAACACAATATAACTATCCCAAGGGTGACACAAAATTTATGGTAAATAGAAGATCATAACACAAGAGAATCATAGAGAAAAAAAAAAATTACATTTACCTCAAGTGATCCAAATCCTTTAGAATTTGATCTAATATATCAAGTTACCCCATTACAACAACCTTCATTGCCATCAAGGCCATATGAGATAGAATATATCACAAACAATCCACTTGAACTCACTAGGGAAGAACTCATGGAACATCAAGCCTTTGAAAACATAGTCCCTATCTCCCCATCATTTGTTGCATAGAATTTGACATAGGGCTCTATAACTTCATCAGTAGGACTACATCAAACCTACATTCCTAGTATTACAACAAACCTTGCTAAATACTTTGGTCATGCTCTTTCATTTGAAAACAACACACTTGTGGGTACACTTGAAACCAATTTTCCACCTCCAACAACCACTTGGACACGTACCTTTGGTTCTCCTCTCATTACCAAATATCCTAAACAGCCATACACACCTCTTGAACTTCATTATTCCACAACTACTTCAACATATAAGGGACATCCCTCTTCATCCATATCCATGAGTACCACAAGTGTGCCTACCATCACACAAAGCATTGTGGATCTAGTATGTCAAAATAGCACATAAGTGCATATCGTTAGCATACCATGGAATCAATCCTTAATGAAGATGGGGAAATCTTAATCCAATCCTCCAATTGGTTCATATATACCATTGGTTTCACAAAACACATCCATCCCACCCATTATCAACTCATCCCAAAGCAATCCCTTGTCAAAAAATCATGTCAATACAGGTAATACATTAACTACATCCCTCACACAAGGGAATCATCAAGACATGGGACAAGGAAATCTTTTTAATCAATGGACTCAAGGTCCTAGTGTGTCATTTCCATCATATAATCTAATGGCACCATCCTCATCTTTTTCCATAGTCCCCTTTACTATTCCAAATCAAACAAGATCTCAAACATACATTCCTCCACCTCAATCCGCTATCTTACAAGGAATGTTAAGCCAAGAGAATTCCCAACCTCTCATCACCAATTTGTTACCCACTCAAAAAATCAACACCCACAATCCTCCATCGATGTTCCAACAACCACCTAATCCCACCTTGCGAGTGCATGCCTTAGCCTTACAACAAGCACAACAAGCCTATGAGCAATCCCTAGCAGCACAACAACAACAAGAAGCCACCTTAGCAATGCAACAAGTAGCCTTAGCACAACAACAATAGAAACAACAACAATCTTCCTTAGCACAGCAACAACATCAAGCACAACAAGCCCAATAGCAAGCCCTAGTGACACAACAACAACAGCAAGCCTTAGTAGCTCAACAGTATTCCCAACAACAACAACAATAACAAGGTTCCTATTATAATCCTCAATTTTGAATCATCAATACAAACATGTTAGGAACATATACATCAATACCCCAATCACCTTCAAAAAATCCTACCCCACCATACACCCCATACAACACATCCTCATATCAAAATCTTGCATGCAACTCATCTATCATCCCACCATATGTTCCTCCACCAAACCTACAAGATGATCTAGCATCACAATTTAAGGCACTATCACAAGAAATATAGGACCTTCACATGGGCAAGACAAAGAATCCCCATACACAAAACTTATTCCCTTATCTGTTTGATTGAAATAGTGCAATGGTACAATTCCCTCTTGGCTTCAAAATCCCCAAATTTGATAAATATAAAGGAAGAGGAAATCATGTGGACCATGTCAAAGAATTTAACATCATGTGTATGGAGGTTTCTTACAATGATTCATATTTAATGTGTCTCTTCCCTCAAAGCTTAATAGGTCCTGCTATGGATTGGTTTTCTCATCTTCCTCTCGGTATCAAAACCTTTCAAGAAATTACTGATAAATTCATCAATCACTTCTCCTTCAATCTTGACATGGATTTCAGTTGAGAGAAATTGTACACTCTTAGACAAAATAAAGGAGAAATTTTTGCTAATTTCTTACAATGGTGGAAACAAAGAGCTAGTAAAAGCAAGTGGCCCCTTCCCGATGAAGAACAAGTGGGAATCATCATAACAAATCTAGGTCTAGGTCTATCCTTCCACTTGAAAATGTAGTGCATCACATCTTATGATGAGCTTGTCCCTAGAGCCCTTAACATTGAGAGATCTCTAATCTCACAGGGAAATACTCAAGCTTATAAAGGCAACTACCCATCAACTGGTTCAAATGACAAGCCTCGTGCATGGGCTAAGAACAAGAACGTAACAAACGATGGTGTGATAGATGTTAAACTAGTCATAAGTGCTCCTAGTCAAACAACACTCAAGTTGCTAACATCCAACCAACTGTGTAGCAAACAACACCCCCGCAAAACAATCAAATCAATAACACTGAAATGCAAAGGTGAACCCCTAACAAGAACAGCTATCCTAAATGCAAGTACACAGTTATTTGAACCCATCAAAACCATCATGAAAAAGTTGGTAGATTCAAATCTAATAACACTTCCCAACTTTGAAAACTACCAAAAACTACAAGAAAAACCATCGTGGTACATTGCAAACGACCTTTGTGACTTTCATAAGATCAAGGGACACAAAACAACAAACTGCATGAGGCTCAAAAACATTATCCAAGACCTCATAGAGAACAACACCATATCTATTGAGGTACCATCTAGGAATCAAGATCTTAAGATATACAAGAACCCTATGCCAGATCATAACAAATCAAACAACACTGGGAAAGCTAAGGATTACACAAACATACAACATACCTATTCCAACGTAGTTGCTTCCTATGATTGTGTCATCATTGTCGTCACCATTAAAGGGAATAGTGCATAGTGTGGAGTCACCACATGACATGGTAAGGTCACCATTCAAGGAGTCCCACCCTAATCTAGGGCACAACCTACTCAGCCAACAACGAGTACTAGCAAGTACAATCTCTTAGAACAACTTAAGAAGACCCTCACACAAATATCAATCCTAGAACTATTAAGGATATCACCCACGCATAGGGAAATCTTAGAAAAGCTTTATCAGAGTCATCCATTCCCAAGGCTATCGATACTGATCAGTTTCAAGCTATGGTAGGCCATATTGCTAATCATCTCCTCACCTTCTTTGAGCAAGACCTACCATCATAGCCATCTCATAACCATGCTTTACACCTTGAGGTTTCCATTCATAAGAACAAGGTCAAAAGAGTCTTAGTAGATGGAGGTGTTGGATTAATCATTTGCTCCCTTTAGTTGATCAAAAGTCTGGGCTATTAAGAGGATACTATTGAGAAGACAAAGAGTACCACCATTAGGGCATATGATGACCAAGAACAGGTATCACAAGGTATCATTGCACTTCCCATCCAAGTAGGCCCTCTCATTATAGAAAATACATGTCAAGTGTTGGACCTGGATCTTCCCTAAAACATATTGTTTGGTCAACCCTGGATCCATGCTCTAAAAGTTGTAGCCTCAACTTATCATCAATGTGTGAAGTTTCCTTTCAAGGGTAGAGAGATTACTATCCATGTAGATCCTAAGCCTTTTTACTATTGCAAAAATCTTGAAGCCAAATTCTATAAAATCCCCCATGTACTCAAGAATGGCAAAGGGCCTACACCTTCTACCTCATTTGTTGACCTGCCATCCCTAGCATCTACCTATGAAACGAAGGAACCCATAGTGTAGAACATACATGATATCAAAGCAGTAATCCAAGATGATGGTTGTGGGAACTACTAGCTAATGAAGAACACCTTTATCTTAGGAGAGCTACCTATTTCTCCTCAATCTCATGGGAAACCTATATCCAATAGCAAAGAGCTTGAAACTATCAAGATGGAAGCTACTACCTTCAATAAATGGGGGGATTTGAATTAGGAAGATGTCAATGAGGCTGATGTCTCTAAACTCCTCTATCAAGATGAATGATATGTCCCTACTCTTCCTATGGCAGATAATAACAAAGGCTTGCAGTTAATGAAGGGAATGGGATGTAACAAGAATGATAAGCTAGGACAAAATGATAACGGTCTACTAAAACCCATCATTCTTGAGAAACGACTAAAAAATATTGGCTTAGGTTGTACTACTAGCAAGGTCACACTCATTGGTAAAGGTACTTCCACTAAATAAGTTGAGGCTTCCTCTTGGTCACCTACATCACATGATACGACCTTAGATAAATTTCCCTTGGATGTTTCTAACTTGTTTGAAAACAATTTCCTCTTCATGATATCTATTAAATCCTTTTCTCCAAGCAATCATCAAACTAAAATACACCTAGTCTACCCACAACTCATTAACATGGACCAACAAGGACCACCAATTCTTGATTTATTTAAATACGATGAAGCGATCTCAGAAATCATGGGACTCTATGACAACTTACCTTGGGCATATAACAAAGTCATTTTTGACATAGAGCTAAATATAGAGGCATATTATGGGGTGATGATTGAATCCTTCAGTTGCAAAATTGATGAAATGCAACTAACATGCAGATCCTTAAGTGAAAACCACACTATGGCACTTTTTGATCCTAAAAATTTAAAAACAAAGGACATATCTAAAGGTGAAAACCTCTCTGAGGTGCCCAAGGATGAGGGGTTCAATCTTCCCCTTAGTGCAATGCATCCAGAGAAGTCAACAGTACTAGCAGAAAAAGCCACTCTAGTCAATGTAGGAACAAAAGAGGCACCTAAGATCATTTTTATGTTGAATCCTTGTTGGACAAAGAACAAAAGAACCTTGCAACATTCCTGAAGGAGAACAAAGCTAACTTTGCATGGTCATACATAGATATGTCAGGGCTTGACCTAGAAGTGGTTATGCATCACTTAGTGGTCTATCCTGAAGCTAAGCCAGTCAAGTAGAAATTAAGGAAGATGCACCCTCAAATAGCACTCTTGGTGAAACTAGAGTTACAAAAGATTCTTGGCGTTGGATTTATCCAATCGATAGATTATCCTAAGTGGGTTTCAAACCTAGTACCAATCTCAAAACCCACTGGGGGCATCATAATATGCACTGATTTCAAAGACTTAAACAAGGCATGCCTGAAGGATGATTTCCATCTTCCCAATATTGACCTCATTGTAGACTTAATAGTTGGGCATGAAATGTTCTCACTCATGGATGGTTTTTCAAGCTACAATCAAATCATAATTTCCAAGGAAGATCAACATAAAATTGCATTCACTTGTCCATGGGGAACCTATTGTTGGAATGTGATGCCATTTGGGCTAAAGAATGCAAGAGCAACCTATCAAAGGGAAATGACCCCTCATCTTCCATAACATGATCCACAAAACAGTTGAAGATTATGTGGATGATATGTTGGAAAAATCAAAGAAAATAAGTGAGCATATACAAGTCTTAGGACCCATCTTTGACAGGATGGAAGAATACAAGGTACGACTAAATCCAAAAAAGTGTATCTTTGGGGTCACATTAGGTAAACTCCTTGGCTTTATCATCTCGCAAAGAGGGATAGAAATTGATCTAGCAAAGGTAAAATCCATCCTAGACATGGAACCACTGCAAATACTAAAGCAAATGATAGGGTTACAAGGGAGATTGCAATCCATCAAAAGGTTCATAGCACAACTATCAGATAAAATCCACCCCTTTTCACATCTTCTCCATAAAGGGATAACTTGCAAGTGGGATGAGAAGTGTGATAAATATTTCCAACAGATCAAAGACTATCTACTAACACCTCCAGTGCTCATGCTTCCAATACCAAACAAACCATTGATCTTGTTTATCTTAGCAACACCAACAACACTAGGAGCTCTTTTGGCACAACATGATGAAAATGGGAAGGAAAGAGCTATTTAATAGATCAATAGAACTTTGGTGGGCTATGAAATGAACTATTCACCCATTGAGAAAGCATGCCTAGCAGTAGTTTTTGCTTCACAAAAGTTCAGGCACTACATGCTATCACATCAAATCAAACTTATTGCCAAGATTGATCCTTTGAAATACTTGTTATCCAAAACAACTCTCACAGGGAAAATGGCCAAATGGGTGATGATCTTAACAAAGTTTGACATAGAGTATGAAGAGTGCAAGGTAATCAAAGGACAAGTAATCGCAAACCAAATAGAAAAAGTACCTATCTATGTTGAGAACCCTCTGATATCTGAGTTCCCTGATGAATCAGTGTTCCTTATTAATCTCACAGCTCAATGGAAGATGTATTTTGATGGATCGTTCACCTAACATGGATCAAGAGCATGTATTATTTTCATCACCCCTTAAGGTGATTGCATCCCAAAGTCATACTGGTAGTCGTTCCCTTGTACTAACAACATTGATGAGTACAAAGCCCTAATCACATGTCTAAGGATAGCGGTTTAGTGGTAGATAGAAGAAATGAAAGTCTATGGAGATTCACAATTGGTTATCAACCAAGTCAACGATGACTATCAAACTAAGGATGAAAATATCATTCCTTACAAAAGGATGGTGGAAAATCTCAAGGACCTTTTTATAGACATAAATTTTGAGCAGATTCCTCACATGAATAACAGAGCAACAGATGCCATGACAGCAATTAGATCACTACTAGACATGTCGAACAATGTTCTCCAATTTGAATTCTTGGTAGAACAACTTCTCGTACCAACTTTCGAGATCCCTAAATCAGAATTAACGTGTGTCATTGTTGGTCCTAGATCCCCATGGTACCATCACATATTTACCTACCTAAGAAAAGGAACCTTCCCATTGATATCACCTCGAACCTTAAAGATACCTTTGTTAAAAAGGCATCCCGATTCGTGATCCTAGGTGATACCCTTTACTACCGAAGCATCGAGGGGAAATTGCTACGATGTCTTAACAAAAAGGAATCCTTGATCCCTTTAACATAAGTGCACGATGACATATGTGGGTCCCATTCTAGCAGTATGACCTTAGCTAAGAAATTGTTGAGGATGTGGTACTATTGGCCAACCATGGAAAGGGAAGCTCAATATGTGTTGAAATGTTTCCAATGTTAATAGCATGGAGATATGATTAATGCTCTGGCTCAAGAGTTGCAACCCATGATCACACCCTGGCCTTTCTCGCAATGGGGACTTGACCTCATAGGAAAAATCACCCCAACCTCATTCAATGGCCACAAGTTTATCATTACAACCACTGAGTATTTTACCAAGTGGGTTGAAGCCATTCCTATGACATATATAATTGGGAAACAGATTGCTTAATTTATCTTGAACTACCTAATCTTCCATTATGGTGTTCCAAAAACTCTCATCTAATATAATGGATCCCCCTTTAAGAATCAGGATATAAAAGAGTTATGTCAAATATTTAACATCCAACATCAATTCTCTACCTCGTATTATCCCCAGGGCAATGGTCAAGCTGAGGCTATGAACAAAACCATCTTGAAAATCCTAAAGAAAATGGTCAATGAAGTTGGTCGTGACTGGCATCTGCAACTAAATCCCACTCTCTGGGCTTATTGAACCAATATTTGCATGCCATTAAGTGAAATCCCTTTCTCCCTAGTCTATGGATTCGAAGCTATCTTTCCTATTGAGGTTGAGCTCCCATCATTATGAGTTTCATTATAGAACCTGATCACAAATGAATAATACAAAGTATCTTGGTTGAACGAGTTGGAATTCTTGGACGAGGATCGTCTAGATTCCCTCAATCACTTGCAAGTATACCAAAACCGACTAAAATGGAGCTATAACAAGAAGGATCAAATGTCAGTCTTTCCAGGTAGGGGAACTTGTCCAAAAGAAGAATCAGAAGAACCTTCCATATTAGGACAACAAAGGGAAGTTTGAGCCTAACTGGTTGGGTCCCTTTGTCATCATAACAAGCTATGAATCAGGAGCATACCAATTGTCAATGCTTGAAGGTGAACCCTTGTAGGAACCAACCAACAACTTGCATCTTAAAAAAATTTATGCCTAATCTTAAAGGTTGTAAATTTGAAAATACAAAAAATGATAAAAATGATAAAAATCCAAAAAAATGAGAAAAGGGATTGAAAAAAGTAAAGAAAAATAATCGTCCTCTAGTGAAAACCACTTCGGTGGCGCTTTGGGAAAGTACCTTGGTGAAAACCTGGCAAACAGGTTCCTTGCGTAAATAAGGCACCTCCATATTTTCTTTTGCTCTTTATCCTCCCATTCTTTGCATCACCCTCCATCCATCACATCATTTATCCTATTCATCCATCGCCTATTTGTGTCCTTATCATAGCTTGATGTTGTGAAGTATTGCAATCCCTTTAGTACTACTTGGCATATTCCAAAGTTTAATTTGTCCTATCTATATCAAAGTAGTCTAACATGTCACACGAGGGGAAATTCATTATGGATCACATTAAGTTCTTGTATATCTTCATGGTTATCAGAAAATCCAAAAACATTCATAAAATCTTATCGAAAAATACCAAAACATTCGTAAAACGTTCATCTAAAAATCCATAAACATTTGCAAAATATTGTACAGCTAAAATCCAAAAACATTCAAAAAATTTAAAGGAAAAATTCAAAACATCCAAAACACATCAAAATCCCTAAAAAGATCAACATCAAAAATCCAAAAAAAAAATAGTGCCCTGTTGTCAAACTACATCGTCTCTGAGCTTGAACATTGGAAAGGCCATCATTGATGTGCCCCCGAGACACCCTAGGTTAGTCCTTTAGGATTCCTTCATAATAAACTGGCATCTCTCAACTGTTAATATCTCATTGTTAATAAGTTGAGTCAGTCAAACTACGTGGTCTTTGTGTGTATAACGTAGGCAAGGCTTATCTTTGATCAGCCCCTGAGGCCCCTAGGATAGGTCTTTAGGTTAGGTTTTTGGTTGAAACTCATAAAATCCCTAAACATTCAAATATCGAGAAAATCCCTAAACATTCAATATCAAGAAAATCCCTAAACATTCAAATATTGAGAAAATCCCTAAACATTCAAATATCAAGAAAACTCCTAAAATTTTAAAAATTAGAAAACACAAAAATATTTGAAAATCAAAAACTAAAAAAACATTGGAAAACATTCAAAAGACCTAAAAATCCTCAAATATCTTCAAAAAACCCTAAATAGCCTCAAATAACTGAAAACATAAGCATTCACATAAAGTTTCAAAAAGACCAAAAACAGCCTCAACATTTTTTAAAAATCCCAAAAACAGTGAAATATTCCAAGAAAATCCAAACCCATCCATCCCATCTTGCTTTCACCCACAATAAACCTTCACCCATAATAAATCGATCATCACCTTCAACCTTTGGAAAAGCAAATAGAAAATAGGTATAGCAAGTTGTAAAGTGAGAACCTAATTGTCAAAATATAAAGTCTAAATAATAGGTAAATATGTCGAGGAAGTTTCTATCAATGGCTTATCATTAGCATCACCATCCTAACATCAAAATAACTATCTAATCAACATGTCCTAGGATGTATCCTTCCTACGATGGACATCAGTATCAAAAATCACTTTAGCTAAACTTGAACTAGGAAGGAGATATAGATAACACTGACTATTTGTCTTTGATCTTTTCTTATGATTTATCTTATTGACCCATTCCAAGGACCTCTCAATGATTTCTATCTAAAAAAAATTAGAGAGAAAGGAATGGGGCATTGATCAATATCTTTCGTTTGTTGTGCTTGTGGATACTCTTGTAAAATAATCTTGGCGCATACTTGCTTAGTTGTGTGTAGGAAGGCTATTTGGAGTACATTGTTAAATATTGTGTATGCTTTGGTCCAATATATTCTAAGCTTCTAACTTCCATTCCAACGAGGTTTCCATATGTCAAGGTGTGAACAAGAACTATCCTATATGTTTTCCAAGTCGAAGTCCATTACACTAGATATGTCGCCCTAGTTATCAGCACCTTGATGCATTGTGTCTATGTGTTATATCAAACAATAAGGAACGACAAAAAATCCCAATCCGAAAAATTGAGCAATTCATCATCCTGCATTTCTCATCACCATCTCTAATAAAGTCTCAGTGGATCATAAACTTGTTGGATATTTTGAAGCAATCATTAGAATTAATGGTCAATCATTCTTTATTCTTTTATCTTCTCTCCACGCTAATCTAGTATCATGAAAGTCAACAAAACCATCATCAATGCATCCATCCTGCATCCACAAATCATCAACATATATACATCTTGCATCATCATAGCATATCACATCATGCATCTTGCATCATCATTTAAGTTGTGATGAATAATATAGATTTTTTATTCTAAGCATCTTAAATCATTGCATCACATATCATAAGCATACATCACATTTTCCATCCATACTTCATATGCATACATTCCATCATAAAATTGCATAGAAAATACATAAACAGAAATGCATCCATAACATTTGCATACAGAATCATAGCATAAAATCTGCATATCATGAAAATATAATGAAAAAAGGAATATAACATTGCATCCATCTCATTACATCTCATATCATTGCATATCACATAAGCATAAGTAAAGTGCATATATACATAATAAAATATAATCATC
Organism: Sequoia sempervirens; assembly: GCA_007258455.2. Lineage (NCBI taxonomy): Eukaryota > Viridiplantae > Streptophyta > Pinopsida > Cupressales > Cupressaceae > Sequoia > Sequoia sempervirens. The sequence continues at coordinate 693,190,347 of VDFB02270651.1, forward strand.
TCATATCATATGCATCCATACAATCATAAGCATGAAATAAGATGAACACATCATATAGAATCTATATTTGTGTCATATATATATCAAAAAATGAATGTCATGGTACAAAATCTAGATCAATGTATGTATATCGATCATAAATATAGTATCCACGAGGCTATCAAAAAGGATCCCATGAATGTATATATGTGTCAAAGAATAGGGCAACAAAATCAAAAAGTTTTTGTACACTAGAAGCTAGCCCTGATGGATGCTCCCCTCCCTAGCTTGCCTCTCTGGCTGATCCTTAGCCCTGGTTCGTGCATCACTCCGCTACGAATAATCAGGTTGTCTGAGTTTCTAGGGAACATCTCTATGATAATGCATCCTATAATAGGTTACCTCGGTCACATCCTCCTTGTACAATCTTGTGGATACAGTCCTACCCTAGGTAGCTACTATGAGGGCCTCTAACTATTGTCGTCAACCAATCTCTTGGTCCCTCTCAGCAATCACAGCCTGTACTTATTGTCTCGCATGGTCTCTCTCTACTGTGATGGCCACAACTTGCTACCTAGCCTTGTCCCACTCAACTATAATCACCAAAATCTACTGATGGGCCTAATCTCGCTCCCCTATCAAAACATGTACCTACTATTGCAGTTGTTGAATCTGAATATCTCTGGCATCAAGTGGTGGTGGATGTGTAGGCTACTGATGTACAAGCTACTACTAACCAGCAAGCTACTATGGAGGCTACTGACCAACTGGTGGAGCCCCCAGAATATGTCAATCTTGGCCATCCTGGACACCATGTCCCTATCCTCTTGCCCTGCCTGCTCCCCTACCTATAGGTCTCCCTCGTAGAGGAGCACCTGCTAGAAATGTTAGTCTACGGGGAGGTGTAAACCATGCATCATAAGCTAGTGACCAACCATCTAAAACCCTCCACTACCTCCAGAGCCATAATAGTATGTCCCCATGTGGAAACCTCTCGAGCAAACCTGACAAAAATGGCTTTGTAGTCATCATTAAGTCTGTCCTGCTACTCCCCGAATTGTCATGCCACTCTATCTAGTAGGTATCCCTCGATGATCATATGCTCCTGACCCTACATGTACCAGGTCTATCTAGAGAAAAAAAATTGTTGTGCATCATCGTACCACCCTAGAATTTGTAGCTAGGGTTGCCATCTAAACACTGTCATGTCATCTAGTACCCACAGCCAGTACAAGAGCCCAATCTATCCAATGTGTCACAAGGTGATAGCGCCTTTGTACCACCAAATCACAAGATCATCTGGCTCAACGTCAACCATCTATACAATTAATTGGAGCACAACAATATGCTCCCATGCCCAAATATGAAGCAAGGTCACCCCTATTCCAATAGCCCTGTCATCATAGTAGACAAAGTCATGCATATCATGATATAGTGAGGCCAGCATCACTAGCCCCCATGCAAATAGAGTCCTCTTTTGGAGCATCTTGTGCCATGCTAAGCCCCATCCTAGGTTGAACCCTCTGCTCCGTCGATCAGGAGCAACCAGACCTGAAATGATGGCTGCAATGATCAATCAAAATGTGGGCACACGACCTCTGTATGACTCAAGGTCAATCTGGGAGGTGACAAGAATGATGATTTCCATCTCCATCACCTCATGATAGGCATTGTATCTGACATCGACATCGAAAATCACTTGCTCGCCATGTATTGAAAAACATAGAATCCACCATACATTCTCTAAGGTCATCGTCGTCTTGCCAATCGAAAGGTGAAAAGACAAAGTCTCACCGTGCCATCTCTCACACAGAGCAGTCATCATCGCTAGATGAGTTTGGATGACGGTTGCATATGCAATATACCAAAGACTGATCTCCCCCAAGTTCTCCTGGCACAACTCAGACAAATCACCCAGCCTCTCCAAAACTGTGAGCCTGTGCTCGCATGACATTAGTGGTGGAATGACCTCCTATACCCACGAAGCGCATGACGTCAAAATTCAAAAAAATTGACTCCATTTGGAATTTTTAGCTCCAAAATCACAATAGCGTCACTATTTGCAATAGCATCGCTATATTTCAAATTCCAAATCGTGACGCCTGAAGGAATTTCAAATTGCAAATCGCAAATCGCGTTGCCATAGACACATGCGTCGCAATTTAAAATTGGAAACCCTAATTTTAAATCATGAAGTATGTCACTATATACATATGCATCACTATAATTTATTTTAGCATCACCAATTCTCAAATGAGCGTCGTTATATAGCGACACCACCAAAGTTTAAACTTTAAAGCATAATAAATGCATCAAAAAGTCAAATTTCAAATCAAGTTTAGAGTTGCATACTGGTGGTCCTAAGCTTGGAATCCACTGATACTCTCGAACTCAGTCAAAAATATGTTGAGGGATCTCTCATCATGCCATTTTGTTAGAGGATCAGAGCTCAAATAACAAGATTTCCTTAAGGTGTGAATGCATAAATGAATTGAAAGTGACCCTTCTTGGCTTATTTATGCTAGAAAATTAGGTTTTTTTGCCCTAATTTAACCTTAAAGCTAGGGTTTATCATCATTATCACCAATTTTTCCAAACTGTAGCTTATTTTGCATCATTTTTTGCATTTTTGGCATATTTCTTGCATCTCGGAGCCTTTTTGGACCCTTGGGGCAGCTTTTCACCTTTATCAAGAAATCAACCCAAAATTCAAAAAAATTGCCTAATTTCTCGAGGGGGTGGGGAATTAGCTTTATCCTTCCACTGGGGCATCTAAAATTTAAAAAAAAAAATTATTTAAGCAATAGTTTTAACTCAAAGAGCATCAGTCTTTGAACTGAAGTAGCAGGTACCTCGCTTCAAAGAGAGGCAAAATGTAGACACTAAAAAAATGTCTAGAATAATATCATACACTTGAATCAGGTATACTAACATCATTTCCTCTTTTAACCCATCCTCTTTTCAGTTAATTAATTGAATTAGTCTAGCTAATTAATTAATTACATCATTTTCATCTATTAACCTAACGTATTTAAATGGGTTAATTCGCCCCCTTTCATGCTAACATTTCATCCTATTAAATTAAATAAATCAAAGTATTTAATTTAATTCCCTAAGTCATCCTATTTAATTAAATAACCCTAAGTTATTTAATTAAATGTCATTTCACAGGTTTCCCCCTTTCATTGAATCATTTAATTTAATGAATATCCCTTTAATTCTTCTAATCCCCTAGTTGCATGATTAAACCTTGTTTAATTAACAATTTAACTAATTTTCCTCCAAAAAGGGAATATTCCTTATCTCCTTTTTGCACAATTAAAAAATTATTTTAATTTGAAAAATATCTTTATCCTCACCCATGAGAATATTCCAAAGAACATTCTCTCTCCTCCAATCATCTCACTTGGCTTCTTAAGCAAGCTAAGCTTGTAACCTCTTGAGCAAGTCACCTTGCAACCTATGTGTGCAAGTCAAAAGTGTGTTTGTTTGGAACAAATGTGAGCCCTTGATTAAATCTCATCTTGCATTGTCACCTGTTGATGAGAATCCATGATCCATGCAGGTCATATTTCCTCCATCCTTGACCACTGATTGATCTATTCAATCTCAACCCTCCATTTCTCAATTGCTTTCCTATAAATAGGTCACTATTTGGAGACAAATGGATCCATATTTCAATTGAAAACTTATGTTGTTAAATTTACTCACATTCACACTCACATTTTACTCGCATTTAGCATATTTTAGTTCATTTTTAGTTGCATAATAATTTTAAGCTCTCATTAATGGCTTCCATGCATCCATCTTAGCTTTTTTATAAATTAGGGTTTGAATATTTTAGCTTAGAATCCACTTAGATTAGATTAGCTTTTAAATAAATAGATCATTTTTAGCATAGAATCATGTTAATTTAGCTTGCATCATGTTCAATTTAGCATAAATCATGTTTTCATCAATTTATCACAACGGTTTCCTTGATTCTATTCAATAGAATCAATTGAAACAAGCTCACTGATCATGGGATTGGGAAAGAGTCGTTCCACATCAACACGACACTAATTCCAAAATGAGATAAGTTTCAAATGGGTTAGAGTAGGCATTTAACTACTTTCGTAGTTTGTAGTTTTCAATTTCAACAAATGCTTTGTTTAAACTTTCAATTTGAATGATCTTGTTTGAGATTGAGGTTTAGTGGCTAAATTGTGCTTTGACTCATCATGGATCAAGCGTAATCAACCCATACTAATAATCCTCGGTCCACACAATCTGGTGAAGAATAGAGTGGTTTTCTTTGATTTAGTTTATTTCTTGAGGCATGCATGGATAATACCTAGGAGAAATCTTTACATTTCAGTATTTTTATGCTTTATTTTAGATTAGATGCTTTATATTTTTAGAAAATGTTCCAAAATTTGATAAATGCATGGATTTTTATTACAAATATTTCATTTCCATGAAGTTATGAAGTGCTTAATGGTAAATCTTCTTGAGTATATGCAATTAATTTGAATTTCATGAAATATTATAAAAAATATTTTCATTTCATAAAGTTGTTAAGTGACATGTGAATGATCAAATTGAGACTATGTTTTGATCCTTTGGATACCAGCCAATTTGTGACAACCATAGGCCCCTCATGTTTAAAAGAAATTTACACAAAGAACCCTAAGTGAACCTATTGCATCAATACTTGACATTCTCGAGCCTTGGGATCAAGCTGAGATCACCTTAGATTCAGGTTTTCCTGGTGGATCTTTCAAGTAAAGGTAGGTTCGTACGATCCTCTATGAGAATTTATTTGCATGTTGGTGTGCATGTGCAACATCCGTGTAGTGCCCCTCCATGATTCACCCTTTCATGATGTTTGATAAATGTTGTTTTGGGTTGTTTAGTTTAAGTTGTTTGTTAAATTTTGTTCTTGGTTAATTGATTCATTAAATTAAATTATTAAGTAGCAAGTATTCTGGTAATCAAATATAAATAGATTTATTAATAATTATAGTTGATAATAAATTAAAATTATGATAAAATATTATTAAGATGGGTATGAAGTTGCTTATTAAATGTAAATAAAATTAGAGCATGCCTTGGTAAATAAATAAATACCATTGTAAATAAACATAATCATAATGTAATATTAAAATTAAATAAATTATAGTGGAAGGTTACAAGTAATAAATAGAAAGAAAATAATGTGATAATGAATAAGTCAGTTTTCGTCTAATTTATTGCATGGAAGTTACTAATTGCATGCAACTACAAAATTAATTATTTGCTAAAAAAAATAAGAAATTGAATGCTTTATGGAGATTCTAGAGATTTTATTGGATTATGGTTTCCAAAAATAAAACAGCTTTTCCTGGTTGTGAATAATTATCATCTTTGGAGAGATATTGACTATGGAGGGATTTTTGTTTTCAGGAGGTCGCACTCTCAGTTGGGTAAAAAAAATGGTAATGTCTCCTTGTGAATAGGAGAGTGTTTCTTTTAGTTGTTCAGACATGTTAGACAAAATTGAAGACTACTTCACACAAAAGGGGATAGTAGAATTGAAAGCACATATAGACTATCAAGCAAGTGTGATCGATTCCAGAAATATAATCTAGGAAGGAAGCTTCGTCCTTCGGTGGCATAGATCTATAAATGCCTGCTAGGTTCTTCCTTTAAACTTGACTATATAATCTACAATTGCTATTATTGAGGATAAATAGATCTGTTTTCATTTATCTATTGGCCTTCAAATAAGACCGCTTTCCTTGAGGTGCTTGTTAATATTTGTAATCTTCCTATGTATTGAGTTTTTGAAATATGCACACATATATAGTAGCATGCATAATCTTTAAGCCTTGGGAAATGTTGTGGAATACAACTTATGATTGTCATTTGTTATGGTTACATGTTCTTGAGACACTTTCATTAAGATTCATTCTGAGCATATTTTGTAACTAATGCATCCATGAGATCACCTTGCCTATGCTCCTATATTTGTGTCATTGTCCACCTGTTGGGTCATAAGTATAACATCTGATAAAATATGCATTCCTTCAACACACATTACTTAAGAGTCGTGTACCATAGAATAGCTCTTGTGTAGTGCTCACGTATGGAAATTAGGAAATATATGTAGAGATTTAATGTTCATCTTGTGCGACCTTTTGGGAGGCAATGTCTCCTTGTGAAGCATAGATTTTAGCTGAGCCTTCCTTCCTTACCTATATCTGAAGCCACGATAATTGGGTATATGCATCTTGGGTTACGTCATTAGTTTTAGTTGTGAACTACTTGTATTTGTAGGAAGAGTATCAACCTTGTATTACCCATTTAGCTTTAGTTTTGGTCTATCTGTAGAAGCAATGTCTAGTTATACGCATGCTGAATCACTCCTCTAATTTAAGTCTTGGCCATGTTTTGGGTATTGGTTTGCATTTCAAAGAATGTGATTGAGTTGGTATTCAAATTTTTCCTTCTCTTCTCTGTAGGCTCGTTGCTTAGTAGCGCTTAGTGTCTAGTCGCTTCCTCATTGATTTTTGTTTACGCCGACTTTTATTCTTTGAATGTTTGCTTGTTACTGAAAAATGTCATTTTACATCGATGGGTATACTATATAGTTTTATTAGTATTTGAATTTGGTATTGTGCCTTACTTTTGATAGAAATAGGCTACATTTAGAATTTGATTTAGTTGCCTAGTATTTGATTTTTATAACATCTGTTTTTATATACTTAGCATACGCTTTATTTTAGATGGTATTTGATTCTTCCATATGGCACTTATTGTTTAAAAAGGCATCCCATGGTATAGTACCATTTGGTTCTATGATGTTGATCCTTATAGCAAATAGTAAATTCGATATATGTATATATATATATACATATACATATATATACATACATATATATATATATATATATACATATGTATATATATGTATATGTATATATACATATATATATATATATGTATATGTATATATATATATATATATACATATATATATATGTATGTATATATATATATATATATATATATGTATATATATATACATACATATATATATGTTGTTGTATGTGGATATTTTTTATGTGATTGACAATATAAAAGAATGTTTAGAAGAGATATATTCAAATATTTTATAATAATTATTAAAGGGAGGATTTTGAATAGAAATAGATATATTTAGATTTTAATTTTATTAGCTTAAATCTGAAGGTCTAAACATAGGTAAATTAGAGCTAGTGTCATCGTGATCGATAATCAGCATAAAAGGTTATATTTGTGTAGTTATTGATATTTTGTAAGTTGTTTTATAAAAATTATATAAACTTAATCTTGTAAGGTTTACATATATATATATATATATATATATATATAATTTTATTTTTGAGATAATAATTGCTTGGTAGATTGCAATTGTTACAATTGTTAGGATAGAATTGTTGGTTGATGTTTTATATCTATTCTAAGAATCTTGAGTTTAATAATAAATGATAACATTAGTAATATGTTATTGGTTAATTAATTGTCTTGAATAGATAATTGTTGCTAAACAAGTTATAGGATGATTAAACTTGATTGAGAGATTGAAAGAAAGTTAGATGATGCATTTTGTGTCTTAAGAAATATATAGTTTAGGGTCAACATGTTAAGTAGAGTAGAATGTGTTTCAGTAGGATTGACTTATCACTTGAAATTTACTTTTGTAAAATCTTATAACATAGGTAAGAGTTAAATTGAGTAATTAGACTTGATGGAAGAATTTAAATGCTTTGATAAGATTATGGAAATATTGTCATTAATTTCTTATGACATATATTATAGGATTGTGCATTCAACTGCACAATATTGTTTTATCTTCAATTGTTTGGAACGTTGATTTGTGAACATATATGTTATTTTGTGGGTTGGAAGTTACCTAACTTGTGATCTTGTATTTTTACTGGATGATGTTAAGTGTTACGTCATGAATAATAGATTTGCTAAGTGGTAATAATGTATTTCATGGTTGCATTTCTTATTTGTATGCTTGTATTGAATAATGCATTTGATTAGTAGAATTTGGGTAATTTTGGTTAATGTTTAAAGTGGGAGTCATTTGTGCCAAATTGATAAGGTCAGTTTCTAGAGGCCAGGAGGGAGTATTTTAGTGTGTATGGATTTATGATGGTTTTCACTTTAGAGGTGGTAAGATGATATTTTGGGTTATGCGCTTTGTGAAATTTTAAACCCTAAAGGGTGTTTCCTTTTATCCTAGTATGGTTTCATGTGATCATGTTAAAATGCAATATGGTTAATGCCTTGCACTATGTAGTTTCTTGTGATTGTGATATGTGTGTGAGAGGGACAATGCCTCGCACTATATTTAGATTCATGTGATTGTGTAAGTTGCAAGATGGTAAATGCCTTGCTTGTTTGTAGGGTCTACTAGAGGCAAGGAGGGGGAGTGGCTCTCAATGGGGGCCAGCATCTAGTGAGAGACTATCAGGGTAACCCATTGGAGATTTTCTTAATTCAGTGATAACATAATTAATGAATTGGGGGGATGGGTAATTTTCATTAGTAGAGATGATTGAATGCACCACCACACATGCCTGTAGTGCTTATTTTAGAGCTAAGGATGGGTTAGAGAAATACCCCTGGTTGGCAAGACCAAATTCCTTGTCCTCACAAAAGGAAGATTGGTTCCGCATGTGTCACCCTATAGGGCTGGCAGCTAGTGAGAGACTGCCAGGGTAACCATAGATGGGGGTTGACGAATAGTGAGAGACCTTGAGATGGCAACCCATTTAGGAATGGCTACAAGCTTACTCACTTCTAATGCAATCTAGCATTCCCTAGCTTTGTGTTCCCCTTCTATTGTGTGTGTTCCTCTAGAAGCGATGTATGTGTTTTATGTGATGTTAATGTTGTTGCAATGTTGTGTTGGAACCATTTATAGCCTTGTTTATGTTAGCCTGCTATCTTCTTGACTATTTGTATGTAGTGGGACCTTATGTTATCTCCTAGCACGGGGGGTGGAACTTAGGGTTCCACATGGTCGAGTGGTTTGTGTTTTTTCCTCCATTGGGTTTTCCTTGCAACTGTTTGATTGCATGGAGGTTCTTTATGTAGTAGATTCCATTCCATGTTCTAGTCCATAAAGATAGCCTTTATGTTATGTTATGGACCTATATATCAAATGTATCATTTATTGAAATGTTTATGTAATCTTCCCAAATGTATTGGGGAAGCCTTATTGTACACAGTGTAATGATGTAACAATTATGATGTACTCTCATGTAATGTGATTTGTATTTATATTTGTTAGTTGTTTATAAAAGATCTTTAATGTTGTTTATCTGATGTCATGTTCATGTTTATAGTTATGTTAGTAATGCAATCATAGAACCTCAAAGGACTTATTTTAGCTTTCATGTTATGTTATGTTATGCAGTCCACTATTATTTCTTATTAAAAAAAAATCATTTCATTAATTAGTCATGTATTGTGTTGTCCTTTGGGGTTCCTTGGCGGGGCATTACAATCCACATCAACAGGAACCTCCTTCAAAAAGTATAATAGTAAGCACATAACCAAAGTGACATACTTAACACATACTTCTTCTCCTTGGTCTACTTTAGGTTCTCCATTAATTGTTCTCTTAGCAACTCACAGAGGTTATAGTCTGTACCATTCTCTACCGTCTCATGTGCCACATAGATTATAGTGGCAGAAATAGAGTTGTCCTTGTTAGTATAATAAATTTTGTAGCCAATGACCATAGCAACATGTCCAATAGATGGATTTATAATAGGATTAACAACAAGAGGTCTCTGATTGAATGTAGCACCCTTTTTCTCGATCACCTCTTTATTTTTAACAAACCTTAGAATGGGGATGGGTCTAGTGGCACATAAACTAGTGACCTCTCTTATCACTTCCTTTGTAATAATTTGAGGCATATCAATCCAGATGAATTGATCGTGAACTCTGCTCAAGGCCATTCTAATCCATTTGACATCATAGAAGAAATTTGGAAAACACTATCATACATCTAGTTTCTTCTCAACTAGGTTTTTTTTTATTCTAACTTTAGGGTGAAGTCCTCAACAGTTAATTCATTTTTCCATACATCACTTAGCTTACTAGGAGAATGCTCTTAAATTTTTCCATGAATGTATGCCCTAATATCCTCTATCTGTAAAACCCCATATGGAATGTGCAAGAAAGCACATAGTGGGTCATCTTCTATGGCTTTCATAGGGTATCATTTGAATTCAAGTTATAGTTTCTATGTAACCTCTATAAATTTTGGTGTATCCATTTCAATATATACCCAAACTAATTTGAAACAAATATTTCTGAAAACTAGGGCACACAGGATTCACAAAATACCTTTTTAGCTTCGTTCACCAAATTAGGGTTTCAATGCTCTAAATCTCAATCACTTTATGCACTTCAAATTCTCTTCTCACAACTCTGATCCTCTTCAAATTCTTGTTTGAAATGAATTTTCCTTAGTAAATTTTCTTATAACCTCTTGATTTGACCTAATTCTACATTGAATGCTTCAACACATAAAGTTGGAAACACTTAAACTGTTTGCGCAATTAGCTTCCAAAGCTCCAAAAACTTCTGCATCAACATATTTTCTTCCACAATCTTCACCAATAGATCAAGCATGTTGATCTACATCACATATCTTCGTGTTGCATCCTCAACAACATTTTTCTGGCGGGGGATAGAAGATATCCATTAAAGCTCCCCCTAAGCCATAGCTCTTGGCTTAGTTTCCAGAGGAAAAATATGGACCAAAGGATGGTATATATTCTCCAATGTCATATGTCTCTTCCTTTTTTCTCCAAATATTTTCCATTTCCTTCTTTACTTCAACTAGATCAACAATTTTGACTAGTTCAGTCCTCTTTACTAGATTATCCTTCCTTGTATTTCTTCTTCTACAAAATTTAGCAATGTGTCCAAGTCTACTGCAATTGTGACATATGACATTCTTCTGAGCAATATTCCTTCCATTCATTCTAGATCTTCATTGATTAGCCTTGTGTCCAAATCCATAGCATGTATAACAATAACCACTGAAAGATTGAATCATTCTAGTACCATTGTTATATGTATTCATCATTTGATTTTTGCATTCACTTGCTCTATGACCAAATATTTTGCATGTAAAGTATTGACCATTAAAGGATGGAACATTCTAATTCATTCTACTTCTACATTCCATTATTCTATGTTCAAATTTATTACAAGAGTTGATGCAGCCACGGTAGGAGGGTTCTCAAAGAGAACAATCCAAACCGTGCAACAAGAGTTACACAACATAAGCAACATAGAATGTGGAGGAAAATGTAGATTCAAACATGCTTATTATTAGAAATTTTGATTACAATCAGCTGGCAACATCCAGGCTTACAGATTTGGGCTCACAGGATTGATACAACATGCTCAAATTACAATATTCCTATATGCTCCTTAACATGAGAAAAAATCGTACACATCAAATCTACATTGATCTACTTAATCGAATTCTACTATCCTAATGATCTATTGCAAGCTTTATATCATATCCCCAGATCTAGATTCTTCCTCATCAGCCAAAGATTGTTACAATCTCCAATGAAAGAAAATGTAACGTGTGTATGAATAGGTTGGCCTCAAATTTGAATTACTCCTCGGTGAATGCATAGGATGAAGTGTGGACCTATAATTAAGGTTGGAAACACTCCATAGAACAATTCAAATCACACCGTCAAGATCCACAAGTTATAGGAAAGATCCACAATCATTCAAACTAGCTGTTAGTTTAGAAAATTATTTTGGTGTCGGTTCAAGAAACTGTCATTAAATCTAGAAGCGATAACTTGTCGGAAAAAGATCCAATCGTGCTCAAATCTTCGAATAAGGAAAATGAACATGTCCACGATGTAAACATAGATCCACAAGGTCTAGTGAGAAAATATGATGAAATACTGAATCTTCCAACTTGAACTGAACAAGAACAAAACTGAAATGAAAATATTTTTGGTTGATGCAAGATTACCAAGAACCAAGGATGCTCCTGCATCAATATTAACAAAAACCATTGAAAGATGGGTACCTTTGAGCATTTGGTTTTCTAACTGAAGGTCTTTTGGCTTCATTTCTTTTATTTTAGATCTTGCCATTGTTCTTTTTTTCTTCAGTCTTCTTTGGTTCATTGATCTTCTCTTCTACATTAGGTGTTTGATCTGCTTTTGAGCTTTTAGCTTTTTCAAAGCCTAAACCATCTTTGTTTTTGGATGCTTTATGACCTACAATCAAATCATCAAGCATTATAGAGCCTGTCTTGAATTTATCTTCATGACTTATTGCTTTCTCTAGGTTTGAGCTTAGGTTTACCACTTCTTGTTCAAGCCTTATGCATTCCTCATATTTTCTTTTCACCATTGCATTCAGACATTCCTCAACTCTTTTCTTTTCTTCAACTTGCACTTTTAGTGCACTAATGTTTTCATTTTCTTGTTTCAATTGTTCACTGACTTCCTTATGCCTTTCTCTAAACTTCTTGATTTTCTCTCTCAATTTTATAATGCATTCATTTGATGCTTTGACATTTTCTTTCAAATCTCTATTTTAACCTTCAATTCTTTCTAGATCTTCAAGAGAAAATTTGAGCTCCCCATCTTTATCAAGCATGCAATCTTCTTCTATGTATCCAACAACAAGAATCTCTTCCATAGAGATAGGGAATTTCCAACAGTCATGTGTTCAATCTCCAAGACCTTCCCAAATCAGTTAAGCTCCTTCCAAGGAACCAAGCTCTTATACCAATTGTTGGACACCCAAAATACTAAGAGGGAGGAGAACTAGTATTTTCTTAAACCATTCTAACATTAAACATCCAACACTAATGCATATTCAACTACGATAAGGAAAGAAAACATGAAACATGCACAATATCACACAACACAAGAACACTAGGATTTTTATGTGAAAAACTCAAAATGGAAAAAACCACAATGAGGGTTAGTTCACAATATATTATAATTGGTTATAGTATATTATAGAAATGTTCATTGTCCAAGTGGACTCATTGTCCACAAATAAAAAGATAGAAGAGAGATGGTGGCTCATATCCTATTTTGAACTATTACAATTACATCTACAATATGCAAGAACACATTTATAATGAAGCACAATAGCAATCTTTCGCCAACAACACTTCCAAAAAAGTATCCTCCTCTAATAAAATTGAAGTTCTAATACCAATGTTCAAATATAGAGTGAACTATTACAAAAATAACATCAAAGTGAGTATAGATTTTAATGTGTTCATTTATTAACCAACATAATCAAAATATAGAAAGTATATAATATTTAAAAATAATAATAATTCAACGCATAATAGTAGATGTATGTGGAGAAGCCCTTTTAGGAAAAGAATTTTCCATCAAAGAGAGCACCAATTTATATTAGCCTTTAAACCAAGAGTAAATACACAACAAATTTATCCCTTCAATCTAATTAATTTTGATAGTACGAATTTGTATTATTCTACCCTATTTCTATCTATATGCTAATGATGAATCATGTAGTATGATTTAAAAATTGATGAAAAAATCTATAATCAAATTCAAAAACACTGGTATTATACAACAAGAAATTTTGTTTTGAAAATATTTATTTTTAATTACAAATTAAATTTGATAGATTTTTCAAAAATATTATTAAGCACATAAATTTATTATTATTAAAAAATATTAACAAACTGTCTAATCAACTCTTAGCTAATGTTTGGAACTTGAAAATCTAATTAGGAATCCATTAAAATTAAATTGAAAGCAATTTGATAAAAGGAAACCTAATTACACTTACAAATTTGATCCCATTGGGGGATTGATGTTGAATTGATGTGGAATGATCAGTCGTTTCCCAATCCCATTGTTGAAGCAAGCTTTGAAGTGATGCTTTAATGGAGAAATGGATGAAATGGATGCAAAATGGATAAATGCTCTCAAAGATGGCTCTAAAAATGATTTTAGTGAATTTTCTCTAAGTGCTTGGGGATCAATTACTCATAAAATGGGGGCTATTCATAGAATTTTTAAGTGAATCAGTGGCTAGGATTGATTTGGTTAATCAAGGGATAGAAATGGATGAGAGGAATTGACATGGATCAAGGATCAAATCCATGGAGAAGATTGAAGGTTGACATGGATTGATAAAATTAATCAAGGGTTGAAATTGATTTCAACAAACATAAATCCTTAATTTTAGGAAGAATGTGCAAGATATTTCCATGTTGGAGGGAAATATTTGAATTTGAAATGGAAGAATATTCCATAAGAATATTATTTTGAGGAGTGGGAAATTAGTCAAATTAAATAATTAAAACATTATTTAATTGTGCAAGGTGGAGGAAATTAAGATTTTAATTAAACAATTAGCTCATTTAATCAAAAAGGGAATTAATGACATTTAATTAAACAATTAAGATTATTTAATTAAATAGATGAAAGTGTTGAATCAGACAAAAATGGTATAAGTGTCTACAAAAATATAAAGTAATTATTCAAATAGAAGTAACTACATATTTTCTAGTTGTTGCCTATCATGGTTTGAAGATGGCCCAACTGAAAGGTTTTAAGAAAGTATGGCTACAAGGGGACTCTCGATATCATTAATAATTTGAAGAAATGTTGAGCCCCTTCATGGAGTGTTGAATCCATCATTGTGGATGTTATTGAAATCCTTAAGTCCTTTGATGAGTATTATATATCTCATATTTTACGTGAAGGGAATGGATTAGCTAATGTGTTTACTACTCTTGGTGTTAGGGGTACTAGGGAGTGGGATGTCAATGACCCCCTCCCCATTGAGGCTATCACTTTTTTAAATAATGATTTTCAAAACTGCTAACTTGGTTGATGACATTTTAATGTTTTGGGTTTACATGACTATAATCATGTGGCAGGTAATTATATGGAGGGATAGCGAGTTGGATCATGATCGGGTTGATGGTACCTTGCTTATTCTCCATATGGGGTGGAGTTTTAGGTTCATAATTTTCCCCTTCCATAATTTTGTTGCCACACGGATTGTGGGGCATTCTTTGCATATATCCTTCTTGAGGTTTCTCCTCATCACTTGCAAGGTTCTCAAGCTTCTTTCCTCTAGAAATTCTAGGGTCATGGATGGTGACAGAAATCATGGAAATCCCTTCTCTTGTGATGCTACTAAGAAAAAAGAGGAGGTGTGGCATATTTTGGAGAAAGATGGGCTCATACCGTATATGGAAAGGCTGCACAGTAATAACCCACAGGTGACGATATGTTTGCTAAGGCTTGGAATAATAGGGTTTTGAAGCTGGGTGGAACAAAATTTGACGTAAATGAGGATTTTATTGCTAATATCAATGGGCTCTCGTCAGAAGGGAAGAAGCTTTACAGAGACAAGAAGGAATCAAAGGCGGCAATGTATTTTTTTTCCAAAGGGACTAAAGAATAAGATCTTGAGGTGACCAAGAGTGGTGGGTATTAGCGCAGCTCACAAAAAGCGCTTTGGGGGGACATGGTTGAGGAAATTATGAGATACATTACCCTCAAAGGTCATTTTTATATGGTAAATTCTTATCACTTTGCCCTCAATAATTTTTCCACAAAAAGAAAATTTCATTTCCTTTTTATCTTTTGGTGTCGCTGGAATATGGTCTGAAGGATCACAAGAAGAACCCTAAGAATCTAGTACTTCATGTTGAGCTTATTCTATTAATTATTTATTATGCTAAAGCATTTGATGTTGCTAAACCACTTGCTACTTCCAAGAGTAAGTAGCAGAAGCCAGTTGTTGAATATGAAATTGTCTTTGAAGAGGAGCCGGTCAACAAGAAAGGGAAAAAGAGGAAACTTGTCCTTGAGGAGGAGTCTGTTACTAAGGAAGACACAAATTATGTCCCAGACTCCCAAGCTTCCATGGAAGTGGTCTCACAACCTTCTGTTGTGGGAAAATTGGGTAAAGGGGAGTTGGGGCCTATCCAAAAGGGATTTGAGACTAGTAGCAAGGAAAAGAATGTTGAAAAGCCAATTAAAACTAAGCTTGCTGCCCCTACCACTATCCTGAAGGAAAGAATTGAAGATGTATCTCCACCGTCCCCTGTTTTAGGGACCAAGAGAAAGAAGGATCTGAAGGTGGGCAGCTATAAGAAATTGGTTATTAGGTCTACTAGCTAGTTGGTTGAGATGTGAGCTTTTTCTCCCTTGAAGGTGGATGGTGGTCAAGATTTTGTGGAGTCCCCGGGTGTGGACTTCGAAATGCTAAAGAAGAGGAGGTCTATTGTTGAGGAAATTGCTGACTCCATCCACAAGATTCAAATGCTGATTGTTGGTGGTAAAGGTAAGGAGATCCATGTTAGCCAGGACAAGGAAAGTTCTTCCCAAGAGGTTGTTGATGCGGGTAAGGATGTTTTTAACTTTGACCGTGAGGATGTTCCTGATGTTTTGGGGTTGGCTAGGGAGGGGTCCATTTCTTTGTTTAAATTATTTAAATGGGTTTTTCACGAACTCAACATGACCAATGCTAGGGTTCGTAGTGCGGTTCGTAAAGTGGGTGAGTCTTCAATTTAGAATAAAATTGATGAACTATTTGAATTACTAAAGATTGTTGCTGAGGAAACTTTGAATATGAAGCAGATGATAGAGAAGAGAATCCTGACCCTGGAGAACCAAATGGAAAGGATTTGTGCTAATTTGGAGAAGGGTGGGGAAGGGACTAATTCTGCTATGAAATATGAATCTATTGGCATTTCTACCCCTATTGAAATGGCCAAGAAATGAAAGGAGACTACTCTTGGTGAGGAAGTTGGCGATGGTGGTAGGCTTGTGGAGGAAGATGTGTCTATTGACAAGGCTGGTGGGGTGCATAATGTTTTGATTAGTGAGGTAAATGTGGGTGGGCCTGGGGCTAGAATGAGGAATAAGACCAAGGTACAGGTTGGGGCTCCTGCTAAGGATCTATCTGAAGTCTTGGATGATGTTCAAAATACTGTGGAGTGCAACATGGAGGCTGTTGATATCCCGAAGAACATGTAGTGCTTCTTTTTTTCCCTCCTTTTTGGTTGTTGTCATGTTGATGGTGTGTTGTGTTTTGGATGTTGTTTGCTTATTGTATTTTTCTTTCCCTTTAGCCGTTCTTTTTTGTAAAGGGTTTCGGGGTCCCTTCAAAACCTCTTTTACCTTTAATAAAAAATAGTCACTTTAAAATCAACAAAAATAAAAGTATTTGTTAGCTTTACTGATAACTAGAAGCCCTATAGTTAATAAACAACTCATACCATTCGATGGTTGGTATTCTTCTTCCCACGAGAAAATAAAACAATAAATCACATGTATAGGGAAATAATTATACAACTAAACCTCCAGTTTGAAATTTACTACAAACAATAAACACCTAAACCAAAAGTGGTTCATAAAATAAAATACAGAGGTAAAAAGATAGCTAATAGAAATCAAAAGAGAACAATACACTTTTACGTGGAAAACTCCAACTAGGGAAAAACTACTTGGGAAGATTCACCACTTTCTTTTTATTAACCATCAATAAAAAAATACATTCTCTTCTCCCATTTGCATGATACATACATATATATATTATTTTCAAAGGTGGCAACTGTTATAAAAAAACCGGTTGAAGAAACTAGCTAGGAGAATTAACTAGCATTAATATAATGAAAATATTTCATTTGTCTTTACAATTCTTTCTTTCACGTACCATAAAAATCTGCCACACTTAGATTGAAAGATTAGTACATTTACGAAAGATTAAACAAGATAAAAAGATAATAAAAATGGTAATTTTAATAATTCCTTTTTATCAAATAAATATACCATGGCCTAATATTAATTCTTTTTTCTAATAATTAATTTATTTCTTGTAGAACTTCACTTCTCAAGATGGGTACTACATTCTCCCCCTCTAGTCTCAAGCTTCCTCCTAGAAGCTTCCAGTAAGATCCGAACAACTACATAAACACAATTTAGTACTTTGCAATATTTTCAAAGCCAAAGCTCCACCTAAACAATCTTCTATCTATCTACTCCACACATACATTTGTTCAAGAATTGAATCATACTTTCATATTAATATTGAAAATCATGACGATCACAATTAAAACACTAAAGGAATAAATGAAAATATCACTCACATGAAAACACATTTTTTGATTGCAAATAAAACTAATCATAAAAATTCAAATTACACCCCAATCATAAACATTAGCATTTAGATGTCGTTTCTAAAACTTAAGGAATCTGGACCAAAGATTCCACCTCCACACAAGGAACAAACACCCCAACTGCTAAATTACAATCTTGAAATAAAATTAGACATTAATGATAACCCACAGACACACAAACAAGGAGTAACTAGAACAAATTTCAATCAACCTCCATGGGATAAGGACGAACAACGAGATACAAGGAAGGGGTCCACATAATGTAAGGTAACTCTAGTGGGACAATGCAACATAAACAATGACAATAGTGTGCACAAGGGAAGAGTGTCATCACATATCTTGTCATGGGTTGTCTTGGTAGGTCTTCCTAGGCCCCAACCCCCATCCTAGGTTATCTTGGCAGCCTATCCTGGCAACCTCTCCTGACCCTCAGCCCCCATACAAACTCATGTAGAACCAACGTACCTTTCATGAGGACAAGGTAGTTGTTCTTGCCATTCCATGCCTTCCCATCTCATCTCAAGCCTAAACGAGCACTTGAGCCATGAGTGAGGCATATTATTATCTTAATTAATGTGATTAACTAACCAAACCCCTTAGTTCATATTTTTAGGTTATCACTTGTTAAACAACTCATCCTATGGGTTATCCTAGAGATCACTTTAGGATTCCAGCCCCATGCAGAGTCACTCTCTCTTATTCCACTAAACCACCAACATAAGGCTCAAGAAACTACCACAAGACTATGATATAAGTGGAGTAATACTACCACAAGAACATTAAACACCCACAACATGGACACAATCCACATAACAGTTTAGGATGCACTATATGATGCATTAGAACACAAAAAGGGAAAACAACACGCACTGGCACAAAGTAATATATACACACACACACTAATGAAGGGAATTCATGACATCTCATGTCTCTCTAGAGAGAGTGATGAGACATCATCCCCTCTCTCCACAATCAGGATCAAACATGTAAGACATACTATATCAAATTCATCATATCACATAATCTAACTAATAGTGTTAGTACCAAGGTTAGTATCCATAATATGTTGAAACCAATAACAAAATAATGTATCATCGTCTCATAATATAGATCATATAAACATCATCCAAGTCATATATAGTCAAATGGATTAGCATGAGTCTATCTCAACAAAAACAATATCCAAAACATGGAGGGGTGTCAAATATTCTTTTCCCTCTTGGGGATCTACACAATCAATTGCATATATAACTTCATTATCAACAAGAAATCATCACCATTACCATCCATCCAACAACCTTCATGCACCACAACTACCATCCATCCAACAACCTCCACACACCACAGTACCATCCAACCTCCACACACCATAACTACCATCCATCAAACAACCTCCACACACCACAACTACCATCCATCCAATAACCTCCACACACCACCACTACCATCTACTCCTTATCCACATTAAAATCATTTTCTAGATAACTATCATTTTCAACCCATCCTTAGCCTAAACGAGCACTATAGGAAATGGATGAGGAATCCATTATCTTATTTAATGTAAAATCTACCCATTCCCCTAATACATTATTAAGGTTGTCACTAGATTAAGAACCCTCCAATGGGTTGTCCTGGACACTACTTTGGGTTTCGGCCCCCATTGAGAGCCACTCCCCCTACTTGCAACTAGAAAACCCTACATAGTGCAAGACATTGTCCAAATTGTACACCTATCATAATCTCATGAATCCATACATAGGCAAGACGAAACACCCTTAGGGTTTACATTTCACACAATACACATGACCCACAACATAGCCAAACAACTTCTATGGTTAAACAATTCTAAGGACCGTTCATAAAAATATACCCCTTCCCAGGCCTCTAGAAACCAACATACTAAACACACTTCCCAATGGCACAAAACCTTACGCAAACTTTAAACAGATGGCACCCAACTTTCAACATTTACATAAACACTTAGTCCAATAATCAAGACACATTGTTTAATACAAACTATTAATCATAGCATTATAACCATGAAGACATTCCCTTAAACAAGGCATTATTTCAAGTATTAAATCATTATAAGAATTATTAACATTCATTTACTAATTAGCTAACAGGGAGTAACCTCAATCATTTAACATTTAACCTAAATCATTTAGATTAAATAACTTATTCCTAATATTTTACCCTCATTTAATTTTAACATTCCCCTAAAATTATAATTATATTTATAACTTTTACCCTTACTTCAAACTTGTTTTACGGGTGAAATTCTCCATTACTCACCTAACTTACCTAAATACATGCTATTATCAAATTTCCTTCTACCCAAAAGTAGATACTCATACCTAATTACAGGAAGATTACTCAAAGCTATTCAATGATCTTAATCATTTGTGACTACAACATCCTTTACTGCAAGAATTTTTGCATTTTTAGCATCTGACATCTATTTATTAATGATAACATGTTCTACAAGAAACTATACTAAGATCTTCTTGCTTAATTCTATCACTAAATATGAAATGTTCCATATCAACTTTTTGAATATCAACACTACTTCTATATGTGGCTAGTCATCTATCAAATAGATTTCTATAGTAGGAGAAGAATATTTAATTGCTTAATCCCCATCATTAATTGAAACACAAACTATGATTGAATAAATTATATATAGAAAATGTGTATAATTCATTTAAAATCAATTAGTTGTGTCGCATAATTAATAAAATCCAAATAAATATGTCTATAAATGACACTTTACTCCTATACTCATATGAAGCTAAATAAATTATAACAATCAAGAATTCATACCTATTCATATTTTCTTACCTGTTTTAGGATTCACTTAACTTGCGTGACGTCAAAGTTATAGCATCTTCACTTCATAATCTTGTGTCATACCCATCGTCTTCTCCATCTTTTCCCCCAAAGCACCCTAGTATTGGAACCTGAGGCTCTAATACCAAGTGTAATGCCCTCGCTAGGGAACCCCAGAGGACAACACTAAACTAGGTTAAATTAATGAAACAATTTTTTTTTTTAACAGATAACTATAGAATGCATAACATAACATAAAAATCTAGTCCTAGGTCCTCTAAGGTTCCTCGACTGTGCTACTCACAAAACTAACAATCAAGATTACTAGAAACATTAATGCCACACTAGACTTGACCAATAGAGTACAACTAAATTAATTGGAATTAATCAAATATTCAATAATGTTAAGTAACTAAAGATAAAGTGCCCACTTTGCAATACCAAAAGCGGTAAAGTTGTAGAAATAAATATTGAAGTCTTTGCCATCTAATTTAAATGTCATGTATCAATATATATACAAAGGAAAACAATATCCTATATATAGAAGAAAATCAAAGGTAGGACTCAAATTTTCTTCCAAGGACAAACAGACTTCACTTCTTAAAAAAAGAGAACATGTTACTCATATTCCTTTGAGGAAAATTTACATTACTCACATTATAGTTTTTCATGCAATCGCAACTAAAATTTATCAAGGTAGTAGTAACATGAACAAAAGACTTGTTTCCAAAGTTAGATATTTTCTATAACAAAACCCACAAAATGAAATAAAGAATATTAATGTTAAGTATCAAACTTAAATGTCACCAAGACATTGTTATGTTAAGAAATTAAAATTTACAAGGATCAACTCCCTTACCAAACCCATAATTAAATTTTTTAAAGAATGAATAAAGGAATACTAATGTTAGAAAAACTCATACTCATGTGAACAACAAACTTCTAATGCATCTAAGGACTAGTGTGGCCTATATTTATTGATCATTGTTCTAAAAAATTAGATATATCCTACTTTCAAACTATATATATATATATATATATATATATATATATATATATATATATAAAAATAAAGATTCTATATTTACTAAGCATATATCTACACTCCAACTTAACCGGTGTTCCTGTGTGACTAATAAGATTCTAAATTAATCTTACAAAATAGAAAATTCAATTTTGAAGCACTACATCGATCTGTTTCACATGAGTTTCTCTTTTTAACATCAAGCATACTGTGCAACCATAATAACCGATACTGCAACAGCTATTTCATTTTATTTATAAAATAATATTGCTAGCATGAAAGGAGGACACATCAGAACCATAGTTACGAAAAATACCTTTTAATAACATTTGCAAGAAAACAAAAGGTTTACCCTTACGCTACCAACCGATTACGCTTTATTAAGAATTATAAAAGAATATTAACTAAACCATAAATAAAAATAAGATACTAGAAGATGTTCTCAAATTAGAATGCTAAGGAAGCTTAAGAATTAAGCATTGATAACTGAATGCAACCGCATAGAACTACAAAACCCTACTTTAGGATCTCCCCAACCTATAATCGATTATCGGCATAAAAAGATATGTAATGAGCAACAGTAACCTAAATTAAAGGTTAATTTGATTTGTACTAATTACCAACTCAACCTTGAATGTATACAATTCAAAAGAACACAATTGTCATATGAACAATCACCGATATTTCCAAAATTTTAGATTCAGAACAATTTTCTAGCCAGCGCCATACATACCAAATACATGCACCCACAATTTCTACAAGTATAGTTTGTAGCACCAATACGATTAGGACTTATAAGAGCAGAAGAAATGGATGAAAACTTTCCACGTTTAGGTGAACTTTGAACAACATTGATCGCCGATTCTGAAAACATATCAATGGTAATCGCTCTGAGAAAATGGCCCATCGGCTAAGGCTTTGTGGGACAGTGTTGTAGCAGGTTCCCATCCTCTGATACCATTACGAAATCAAAATCAATTTTACTCTTTATCAACATAAATTATTTCTATTATTATCCCAAGGCGTTACCACTATATAGTGCAATACATGAAATTGTTCGATAAAGCTGTCTTTTAAAAGATAAAACATGGAAACGGCTTGGAAAAAATAAATCATCAATTGGTGTGGAATTAAGGAAACGAATTTAAACAAATAAATCACAGGCAGAAGCATTTCTAAACACTTGGAGGAAAATAATCTATGTGACAGTAGCCGAGACTAAACCCTCGAATTAATAAAGCAAAACCTTTGCACAAAAATAACGCTCAACCATAGCTATACAGTAATGCAAAACATAATTACTGGTTATGACAACAAGCAAAGGTTGATAAAATGCAATGGTTGTGTAAACGAATACCAACAGTGGAGGAAAAGTACAGGCCGCAAATAGACTCAATACTCACATTCTAATACGGTTCAGGTTTCTAAGATTATGATATGGTAGTTAGCATATTTTATTTTAAATGTTATAGTTAAGGAAATAATACCTAAGCAAATCAAAAGGATAGATATGTTTCTAATTTAGCCTAAATACTTCCCAGCAAGAACTATTTGATTTGATACTTTCAAGAATCAAGCTAAGCAATAAAAGGCCTAAAACGAAACCGTTACCATCAACCCACTTTTACAGAGGAATCCAATTCATGATTAGTTTGCAGGGGTTGAGTACAGAAAATTGAGAGCGGGAGAATAAATTAAAAACGTTTCATTTAAATTCTAGTTATAAAGATGCCAATATAACTAAGTGGATAATCATGAAGCGGTTGAATAAGGGAACGTTGTGGAAGTATTAACCAGGGGGGAAACAATATTGAATGCCTTCTTCACAGAAAATGGGTAACTGCCCACAGTGTGAGATGAGGGGATACAAAATTGAATACGTGACCATCGACTTACAGGGAGCTCAACACATACTATAATATCAGACCACCCTTAATGGATACGCTGCAAAGAGGGATATTGACTGACTATGCATATCTTACAAGCCATGCGGCTAAGACCGTGTAGCAATGCATTGGTAGTGCAAACATATGAGAACTGTGAATAGAAAAAGTGGATCGAGGAAACAATCATAGGCCGAGCATGCACACGCTGACCCCAAATCTCTGGATCCCTTGTGTGATTTTGGGATTTCATTTGGGGGCAACCCCTTTTTCATGACGCAACTTCATTTGGAAACATATGCTTGACATAGAACTTTCTAAATAAGCTCTTATGTCTTGTTTAACATTTATCATTTTTTAATTTATAGTAATTGCTTACAACATGGTGTTTAGAAATTTCTTTAAAGTGGGGGCATACATTAGCATTATCAATTTTTACTACATCTTATGTTTCATAGTGCGGTCTTCTCACTTCATGCAATATTTATTCTTCTTTGTGGTGTGATTGGGTTTGATGGACCCTCCAAGAGTGTGACCTTTCTTGGCATACGACATTCCTCTTAGTGGTGATGCTACACATTGCATTCGCTAAGTTGTGAATCTTTTATCCTAGACTTGTCCTCTCTTGGATGTATTAGGCATGATGTCCCCTAAGAGGAGACCTTACATGAACTAAGAAAAACCCTTTTGAACATGTTTTATCCTATTTTATTTTTTTGATATGTGTTTAGCATAATGCAGCTTGCTAACCTTGTGAAGCTCGAAGTTACAACCTTTTTTCATGGCCACCTAACATAACACAACTTGCTTGTTTGTGGAGCCATTTATGTTCATAAGTG
Source organism: Sequoia sempervirens (assembly GCA_007258455.2). NCBI lineage: Eukaryota > Viridiplantae > Streptophyta > Pinopsida > Cupressales > Cupressaceae > Sequoia > Sequoia sempervirens. Next base: position 693,215,109 of record VDFB02270651.1, read on the forward strand.
CTTAGCATAATGCAACTTGCTAAGCCTTATGAAGTTCGAAGTTCATATTGTGTGGTGCCTTATTAAAGTTATTAGGAGGTATAAATTTGGTATGGTTATGGGAGCCTAATAAGATTCTCTCATTTGCCACTTATGGGGGCTCACCTAGTGGACAACAGATTTCACTAGCTCATGTGAGCATGCATGGTTGTTTGCATAGTAGACAATGAGTTCCACTTGTAAACATTTTTGGACAAACAACTAAGGCTTGATCCACATCGAGTTGTACAAATAGTCGAGGCTAGATCAACCCCTTTCTCTTTTTTTATTTGAGTCTTTGACATTCTATGATTGAGTATCTTGTCATTGTTGCATATATATGTTTAACATAGGCATGTGTCTCCTTGTGCCCCTTTTTTTTTCCATGAGATCTTAGATCTTGGGGGCTTGATCATCCTCCTTGACCTTCTTCATCTTATCCTTCCAACAATTATACAATTATACCTCTCTTTATTGTCTGCTTTAGTTTGAGTTTGATGCAATTTCATCCTCTCACTAAAGTAGGGGCTAAATGTAGTGCAGAAAAATGTATCCCTTTACATTTTCACACTTGTTTAGACCCTCCTAATTAAAATGGACTTAATAATACCTTAATATAGTGTTGAAAAATTTATTCCTTTACATTTTCATACTTGTTTGGACCCTCATAATTAAATTAGGCTTAATTATGCCTTAATAAGCTCTATTATTCATTTACAAGCCTAATAAATTATATTTTCTGAAGAGGAAACCTGACAATAATTAATGCCAACACAACACTTTATCTTTAACAATGTGTGTTGTAGGAATAGGGACCTAGGACCCATTCACCCATGGGCAAATGGGCCCTCCCTAGGCCTTTGAAACCAAATTTAAAATATGTTTTTGGTGGCATTTTAAGGTCCACAAATCCATATTTCAATGTCATCTTGTAATATTTGAATTTAAGGAAATTAAGGATAAATACCTATAAATAGAAGGTTATTTCACTAAGTTTCACCTAGCTTTTTTTAGAAACTTCAAGAGAATTTTGATGAGAGTATTCTATAGAAAGTTGATGATCAAGAGAATTCAAGAGTAGATATATCAGAGATTCATGTAGCATTCAAGATTCAATCATCATGTCAAAGTCTTCTTGCATCATGCATATTTTTGGAGCTAACATTGTGATGTAGGTTTCAAGATCAAGTTCAAGCATTCAAAGCATTATTTCAAGTATCAAGATCCACATACATTGAATCCATTTCATGCAAGTTGCAGAACTTCTAAGATCTCGATTACCAAGGTTTATACAAGGGTTTGTTGAGTGGTAACATAGCTTTGTTCATTTATCATTCCTTCTTTCGTGCTTTATTTCAATTTAAGGTTTGATTACCAAAAGAGGGTTTGACCAAGGCAAACCTCCATTCACCCCAAAAAAAAAATTCCCTCTTGTGTTTGTGTTGCAGATTTAGGTTAAAGAAGGATTGAAGATCTCTTGAAGAGAAAGATTGGAAAAGTTAGCAAAGTTGTTTTCAAATCACGAAATCTCACCTACAAATTTGATTTTCAACTTTTCAACACTAAAACATGGAAAAATCAGAAGATACAAATTAGTATTAGAGGCTTCGAAAGTTGCTAAAATACCATGACAAAAGACCCATTCTCCCATGGGCTAATGAGTCCTTGACAACTTCCAGAAAGTGACTTTTGGTGATTGGTAAACATCATTCTACCCTTCTCAGATCTGCAATAAGTTTTTTGTCTCTATCAATATTGAGGTTTATATTGCTATTGCAAGTTTGAATTGGCATAATTAGGTTGATTTCTATTTTTAGTTTTTCTCCCAAAAGTGTTGTTTGAACTTTACCCCCGTCCTCATTTAAGCATAAGGAAATTTGAAGATTCTCATGTTGAGTTGATTCACCTAAGGGTTGTTAGTCAATTCTTTGTGGGGATCTCATTTCCTAATGAAATAAAGGAAAATAGGTCCATCATATCCCCATGTTCATCAATCCATTTTGAACACACCTATTTTCCATTGTTTCAAGATGCTTGTTAGCAACATGCTTCTTTTCTTGTTCCTTTGCACTGAACTTAGTGTGGGGGAGGGCACCATTACCATGGGAAATACACCCATTCAAGGTGGCAATGCCATGTTATGGCCATTTCCCCTCCTCCAAATGGGTTTGATGCCCCAAACAGGGGATGAAACCCAAACATAATTTTTTTATTAAAAAAAATTATTTAATATTATTTAATTTTGCATTTTTTTAATTTTCAAATATTTATTTTATATTTATTTTCTTTTAATGTATTTAACATTAATAAATATATTATATATATTCACATTATTTAAAATGTATAATTTTTTTATTTTATATATGCGTATATAACTTAATCATATATATATATATAATTATAATTTAATTGACATCTCAATAACATGTATTCATATATATGTACTTTCTTTTAACTTAATTCACTTATAATAGATTGAATAATTCTTGCAAAATATTGTATAGTAGATAAGTATTTCATTTAATGACCTTTTTTTGTTAGCAATATTTATTCATATATACATATTATATGTTTAAGAGTTTTCATTTAACTTAATTTAAGGATTATTCATTCCTTTCAAGTACATACATTAATGAAATAAATCTAAAATGTTAATGTGCAAAAATTTCTCACATCTTACTCTCAGAAACATGATTTATTTTACTTATTTTTCTGTTTTCTTACTTCTATAACCAATTTATAAGTCATAAATCCATCATGAAGAACTAACAACCATATGATTTATTTCTATCTAATGTTATTATCAAAATGATTAAAACATAAGTTAGCGGTATTCAATAGATCTAGTGTACATGGAAAGTAATCAACCATCAACACAATTTATGATGAAGCTATGGCCAATTTTTCTTTTACTTTCCCAATTCAACCAAGTATAGCATGATCCTATTTAACATTGGGATCCTACCCCTCAAGGTTAACTATACAACTAGTCATGCAATTTCCTTTTTACCCCTTTATTATTATTTTTATAAGGATACCCATTCTAGTACAAGTTGAAACTTCAATCTCATGGAAATTAACTTCTTGCAAAAACCCCAAGACCCCATGCATCTTCCTTGAGGATCATAAGTTGAAAATTTCAAGAGAATCCGTCTTGGTTAACCCATGTACCTAAAAGGAGAAGTAAAATAAAATAAAATATGGCCATAAAGATCTCCTCCCAACCATAGGATCGATAATCAATCTACCCTTGATCTCTAAGGGTCGCATAGGTCTTCCCTTTCATACACACATAACTACTATTCACATTTACCACTTAACAATTTCATACCCCTTAACATTCACCTATACAACCATTTGCACACAACAACCATTCACAAATCAAGAACATCCCAACACACAACACACAATCATAAATGCAATGAAATCAACATAAATTTTCATAAATGAATTAAGAAACACCACAACCATCCATTTACTCATCAAAAAAGATCTAACAAGGAAACATCATACCAAAAGATTTATTATCTATCATGTGGAAGCCTCTCCTCCTCAAGCCCTCTTCCTTCCATTCTTCACCAAGAGTTCTTCTCCACAAAATGATAAAGCATCCAAAAGACAAGAGTAAAGAAAAAGAAAAAATAGAGAATCCCCTTCTACACTCAAGGAGAAAGAATAAATAGAAGGGAAAAACAATCACCTTCAGGCATAACTTCCCAAACACCCAACCAACTGCAATTTTCGCCACTTTTCATAAGTGGGTAATTAGAGTGGGCTCTAGACTTTATTAAAAGGGTTTTATGTGATAAAAATATCCCTAACCCATAAACCTACCACCTAGAGGACTTTTTAAATAATTAAGACCACATAAGGACTTCATCAAACATAAAATAAGTGATCATATTAAAAAGGTAACTCAAGGGGCTAATAAAAATAACTCTCACATACACATAACCCTTACCACACAAACAAGGTTAAATCATATTTCCTTGACAAGATAAAAAATTCACAAGTATAAAATAAAGGAAGTAGCTATGTGACCCCCTAATCAACATTGGCCAATTTTCACCAGTTTACTCAACCAAAAAAAGTGCCAGTATTACTCATGATTAATAATAATTGAAATAAATAGCATATGAAAAATAATATTCTAAGAATAATAATTAGCTAGAAAATTAAATCCACTAATCTACATAAGTAACATATAATTTAACACTCCCTACATGCATAACACCTATTAGAGTCAAGAAATAATTGATCATACTATTTGTTATCAAAATATCACCACTTGTGTCAATAATCTATTTAGCTTATGATTAACACTACTACAAGTAAATATTGAATATCAATCATCATCTTTCTAATCAAACCTACTCATATCCATGGTATATAATCACATAACATAATGTAATACACTTAATATACATAATAATATTAGCAATAAATAAACATCTCAACCATTGCATATTTATGTAGATAAGAATGGAAATCATTTGGCTATCACAAGAAATCACAACAACCATTAGTTAGATAGGATTAGTCAATAATATGAATATATTCATGGTATAGGAACAAACATCACTCATGTGTATTATCTAACATAAAGGAACATAAAATATAGGACATAAACTATCAACAACTAATAGGATCAACAAGACCACAAGAGATGGGTCTTACAATCAACCTATTTCTAAAACCCAATGCAAATGCAGAGCCACGATGCCTTTGTCAAAGGTGTCACACCGTTTTGTAAAGGCACACCTTCGAGTTGTAGAAGCATTGTAGGAAATTGTGACACTTTTGTTCTCCTCACTTCTAGCCTACATTTAGCTATTTCTAAATGCATGGAAGAAAAATTTAACTAAGTACATATTGGGGGACTTGAGTCACCTGGCCTCTGGAATTCACAAACTTGATCTACATGGTGTATGGCTCGAATAAGGTGTTCTATTCTATTTGTGTTTGTGTAGGATCTTGAAGGATGTAATCTGTAAAGGCTCTCAAATCTCTCAAAGCTAAGTATGAAAATGAGGTTGAAATTCACCCAAATGAACATATATGCCTAGAAAAATGTAGGGTTTCACCCAAAAACTTAAATTTCAACATTGATTGAGGCTTCCTAAGACTTATTTTTCATCCTTTTCTCAACAAAACTAATCCCATCACCTTGTCATGATCTCAACTCAAAAATAAAATTTTCTGGATGATCTCTCAAGGGGGAAACATGCCATCCTTCCTTTATCCACTAGGGCACAATGGGGCATCAGATAAAATAATGGGAATTTTTAATTTTTTCGAAGTAACATTGGGTCTTTGAAACAATGCAATAGGTGCATTACTTCAAAGAGGGGCAAAATGTAGACACCCAAAAATATCCTAGCTATATCACACATCTTGATCTCACCTACTAACATAATTTTCCTCATTTTCACCTAATTCCTCTATTTGATTAAATAATTTCCAATTATTTAGTTAAATTCATTTAATTCCCTTATTAATTGAATAATTAAGGTTATTTGACTAATTCATCATTTTCACACTAATACGTCCCTCTTGATTAAATAATTCCTAATTACTTAATTAAAAATATTAATTCCCCTCATCCTCACAATAAAATAATTTCCATAATTGTTTAATTACCTAATTTTCCTCCAACTCTCCAACTTGCACAAAGAATATTCCCTTTTCAAATTCAAATTCTTTGCTCCAATTCAAAATATCTCCAACCTATTTCCATGAAATTAGGGATATTTTGGGATCTCATGAATTGTCAACCATTGATCCTCCTTGATCCTCACCAATCTTCTTGATTTCCTCTCGTCCATTGATCCTCAAATTGGCTCTTGACCATTGATCATAATTTCGAAAATCTATAAAACAAAGCCTTTCAAACATGAATTTTATTCACAATCCTCATAAGAATACACACTCTCTAAAATTCATGAGCCATTTCTTGAGCATTAGAGCACCTATTTTTTGAATCACATCCTCCCATATCAAGCTTTTGCAACATGGATTATGCACAAATTGAGCAATCCATGTCATAATTATGCATCAATCCACAATGGGATTGAAGGTTTGCACTTTCAATTTGATTATTTTCTTTTGTTTTAGTTCAATTCTTTAGATTAATCAATTTGAATACATTTGCAAATCAATTTCATTGAGTATGGGTTTGTATGATCTCAATTGTGTGAGTTCTTATTGTTTTAGACTCTAATTGATTCATTCATTCTTTCATTCATGCTTACTTTCTTCCCCTATGATATTGACATATTCAAGACCTTCATACTTTGGTATAATAATTGACTCAATTGGATTTTTGATTTCTTGTCCATGTATTTCTAATCCTTAAACTTCATATCTCATTCTTTTTATGATTTGAGAACCAATATTATCCTCATTACAACTAACAATATTTATAAATTTAAATATGTTATCATCTTCATCTTTACACTCTTCATTAGAAACAATTTTGGTGATATTTATAATGAAGGTGTTATCATCTTCATTATATTTATATATTAAGTTTCTCTTAAATTTGTCCTTTTTTATGTTTTTTAAGATTTGAGATATTTTATTTGAGGTTAGAAAAAGTCTCTTAAATTTGTCTTTTTCACTTAGTGATTTTTTACTTTTGTGTCTCCTATTAATTTTCTCTTAATCTTGTGTCTTTCACTTATTGATTTTTATTTTCATGTTCTTTTTCTTAATTTATATTTTCCTTTGTCTCTTTCTTTCTCCTTTCAATTCTTTTGTTTACTTTGATGTCTATTTTTATCCTAGTGTTCTCTTTCGAATTTTATTCCCTCTCATTTGTGATTTTCTTTGTTTGGTTATGTGATCTTTTCTTTAATTTAAAGGTTCTTATGTCCTTTTGTTGAATTAGTTATGTGTTCTTCTAGGTTATCTCATTAATTTTCTTCTTTGCAATTTTCTCCAATTATTCTTCTCCTCCCCTTGACTTTCTCATCTTTTTGGTTTACATGCCTCATAACCTTCCCTCACCACCCTCTCCCCTATTTCTATCCAAGTATGCTATCTATTCTTCATGTCTCTCTCTATCTGCTAATCATCCTGATGATGGATCATGGAGTATGATCTGAAACGTTGATGAAAAAAATTGCACACAGTTTTATCTAGAAATCTTGATTACTAATGATCATGGACTGTGGAAACAAAATGTTATTAATTGATATCACACAAACCAAACTAATTGATCAAAAGAACAACAAAAATCTTTTTTTTCCACATGAAACATCACAAACTAATGACTTTGATTTCAAACATTCATTTTCCTTTTAACATGATGCAAGCAACTAGTCCCTAAATGAGTATTTATTCTTTTAACCTAGATATCTCATCATTTTATAAAGTATTTTTCTCTTCTAAACTTTTCAACTTTCTTCCAAATGTTCATTCTTCTTTTGTACTTCTTGAAACAACTTTGATCTATCTTCTAATTCTCCAATTTTTGTTTTAACATTCTCCAATTCATTTCTAAGATTATGATTTCACACAAATATTCATATTTTTTCCTATGAACTTCTTTAAAATATACTATCAATTTGGAATTAGATTGTTTAACTTCTAAGAGTTCTTATAAATCATATTTTTCCTTCTTTATTCTTTTACCAACTTTTCCCATTTATTCAACCTTAATACCTCCTAAGATAAAATTGTTGCAAGGTGTGCAACCTTGGTCTCCTTGTGCTATGTAGTACAGTGCTCGAGTTTGTGACATGGCTTAACTGCCTCTTGTGGATTCATTAACTATGGTGATTGTATCAGGCATTAATAGGTTAATCTTTTGGCGCAACGACAACTATCTTTGTAACAATTAGTATTAGAGCCTGGGTCACAAGCTAGAACCCATTGCTTACACTAGGGGGATTGTTGTAAGGTGTGCACCCTTTATCTCCTTGTGTTGTGTAGCACAATGCTAGGGTTTTTGATATGGCTTAATCACCTCTCGTGGATTCATTAACTTTGGTGGCTGTATCGTGCATTAATAGGTCAATCTTTTGGTGAAACAAAAATCGTATTTGCAACAAAAATACACCCTTATTTTTCTTATTACTTCAATACATACAATATTTAAAATAATAACTCTAAAATATTAAGTTACCCCACACAAAAAATCTTTAATCTTTAAGATACAACTAAATATAAACCCTTATTCCCCTTATATCTCCTATTCGAAAAACAAACATCAAAAACCATAAACCTCCATATTTTATTTTATTTGTTAGGAACTTTATAACCAACCCTTCAATGAATCAAATTTATTCTAATAATTTCATCCAAAAATTAAAAAAAAACCAACATCCTTATATTTACATATAAAATAAAATAAAATTTACCATTGCTTGTGGGTCTTTGAATATTTTATTTTCCTCTGTAAATAAAATCTCTAAATTACTTTTGCTTGGACTAGTTATATAGAATACAAACTATTGCTTCATTCTCCAACTCTGTTGTGTTTAATCTTTGATGCCTTATGAATTGCACATACTTGATTCCTTATGTATAGGAGAGAATTTGCACCCATTATGAAAATTCCCATTTTACACATCCTCACCTTAGAAAACCAAATATGAAGTAGAAATTCCACATTAGCTAGCTAACTTCCTTCCACTTGGCATCTATCCTTTATGTCATTAGAAGAATATTTTTTGGGGACACATGCGTGGCGCATAGAAATCCATGTGGCACACTTACATCCCTAATGGATTCTTACATCTGAAGTTTGTAGAGGCATTACACTTTGTATTGGGAAAGATTTGTAATGTCCCTCTTCGACCAACCGACCCAAAAAATGGCAGATTCTTCCCTCTTATTCTTCAAATTCATCCATTCATCATTCAATCCATCTCTTTTTTCAATCTCTAAGCATTCTCTCCATTCTCAAGCACTTCAAGCAACACTTCAACACTTCATAAAGCAAGTGTGAAGCAAGCCATTGCAACATGGACTTGAGGTTTTGTGAGATCTCCCTTCATCACAGTCGAGGTTGTGGTGATTGTTCAAGCCTTCTTTCTCCCCCATTGGCTAGTGAGCTCTTGGTGGAGGTGGTAACATTTCGCTCCTCTCCTTTATGATTTGGTTGAGTAGCTATTTACTTCTTTGTAGTGTTATTTTCATTCTTCCCTTTAATTCTTTATCGTATATTTCTCTATCGTTTCTATCTAGATCTCCATGGGGGTGGAAAAACCAAAACGGGGGTTTGACTAAGGCAGACCCCTATACAACCCAATAAATTTCCCCTCTTTCTTGTGTATAGGTGAACGTATGCTTTGGTGAGATTATCTTTATTACTTTAGTTTTTATCTACCAGCTCTATCACATCTATTTGTACTTCTTGTACTTTATAAGTCTATTTTGCTCATTTAGGAGTCATTAGCTAGGCTGTCAGCTTGTTTTCTAGTAGTTCATATTGTATTCTCTATCCTTTGGTCATATGGATGCCAACGCACCTGAGAGACTTCAGCGCACCATGCTATCATCCCAAAACTATGATTTTGTCCTCAAGAATAGAGCTACCTGAGGTACAGTATTGAATTTGAAAATCAGATTACCTAGCCTAAATCTAGATTTTGGGTCCACAGAGTGATCGAAGTACATTATAGTCCTCATCATTCTCATCCCTCATTTCAAAAACCCATTTAGAGTGAGGTAAGTTAGGGTAGCCTTTTTCTCTTGACTCTCCATGACCTAGGGCCTTGATGTGGTTGGTCCTCCTCTCTTACATTTTTGGTGAACCTGATGTGAACCAACATTTGCTCATTCATTGGTGTTGAGGATTTTCCCTTGTACCTTGTGATCGTTGTGCCTCTAAGTGTTGTGAAGGTTTATTAGCATCATAACCCAGTCCACAACCTCAGGGTATATTATTAGGAGAAGTGTGTGACACCTTTTGATGGAGAGGACGAAGGTCACTACTAGTTTCTCTACAAGATTTTTTGTTGGATCCATTGTTGGTCTCGCCACATAGGAGTAGTTGTCAAGGGGTGAGGTATGGATCTCCTATGAGACTGAACACATCCCCACTCCTCCCACGTCTCCTACACCATTATCGGTAGACGAGTACAAGGTTGTTCACATTTCTTCAAAATATATCTAGATATCCTTAGGAAAGGACTAGGTGACTTGGAGAATCACTTGGAAAAGGACCTGAAGATGGCTAGGGCCACTAGGGTTATCAATGAAATAAAATATATGGCTGGAAAAGATTGAACAGGAATAAAAATCTTGGCTAGTCTCTCTAGCCTGACTAAAGCATGTGCTCCTCCAAACAATCCTAACATTGTACAAGGGCCACTTTCGAAGATCGTGAAAGATAGTTGGGAAAGTCAATGCCTCCCACGTCTATGTACATGGTCAACACAGTCCCCTTGATCAACATCCCTTCTACCTTTGAGAGATCCAAAACTATCAAAGTGAATAGAGTACCCTTGGGGTTTAGGTTCACCCCTCCTATCACCTCTAGTGGTGGAGGTTTTGGCAGGTTGAGTGGTGGGGGCTTTGGTAGTGGCAGTAGTTTTAGCAGTGGAACTGGTGTTGATGGAGGTGGTTATGGTGGATGCCATGGTGGTTTCTTTGGAAGCGGAGGTGGCTCTGGCAGAGGCCCTATTGGTGGTGGTGGCTCTGACAGTGATTCTAGTGATGGTCACATCGGTGGTTCTGGAGGGGGTTCCTCTAGCCCTATGTCTGAACTAATGACCCTATTATGAACACTCTTCTTCAGAATATGGGTAAGATGCAAAGCTAGCTAGTGAGTCTCTCCCAAGCCTCTGCCCAGCCTATCTTTCAACCCTTTTTTGGACATATCCCATTGTTGGTTGCAATTTTAAGCACTCCCTTCACACAAGGAATGGAGATTCCCAAATTCAAAAAATATGGCAGCAAAGGGGACCCACAAATGCATGTGTCTTCCTTTAACACCTTGTGTACAAAATTTTCCCATCATGATGCATTGATGGAAAAAATATTCCCTCAATCTCTCAAGGATACAATACTTGAATGGTATTGTTCCTTTCCTGACAATTCCATATTCTCATTTGATCAACTTGTAAATCAATTTCTCTGATAGTTCCAAGCCAAAACCAGGCTAAAGATAATCTTTTCGGATATCGTCTAGTGTAAACAAGGTGATAACAAAAAGATTAAACTAATTTTATAGCACGGTATCAAGCGCTCTTCTCACAAATCTCATATCCGCTGCCCAATTCTGATGTGCAGAAGGTGTTCATAGGGGCTTGCAAAGACCTTGGCAGGAGAAATTTTCTGTTACGAAATATCCTTCTTTTGTGAATTTGTGCACTACATTACAAGAGTACCAACAAATGGTAGTTCAGTTTGGGGGATCCTTCTCACACTTCCATTCAGAAGGGAAGTCCATTATATCAATCTCTAGGAAAGGTAAGGCTATTGAGAATGTACTATCCACTATGAACAATAATGACCTTAGACGTAACTGAAAGTTCACAAAGTTAGAAAATTCTTATTCTTCCATATTCCAAAAGTTGAAGGATAAGATCATAACCTTGGAAAACCTGAAACCTCTTAAGAAACCTTTCCCTAGTTGGTATGATCTAAATACCTTCTTTCAATACCATCAAGTTAATAGCCATGATGCCAAACATTGTATACACCTGTGTCATGAGATACATGACCACATCAAGGATGACACTATCCATCTCGATGGGAGTAAAAAAAATACAAACAAATTGGTGGTGAAAGCAACTAGTGAATTACAGATATACATGGACCCATTTTTTTCACAATATGCTAAGATGATTATCAATCCCTCTAATTCTACCACTCAGCCTGAGGTGTATGTTAACATGGTCATGGTTACTCCTACCATGCAACCTGCTCCCAACTCTCTGGATGTGACATTCATTTCACAAGATTTACCCTTAAACAACAAGTGCTCTCCCCTCTACATTCCTGCTTGCCTCAATGGAAAAAATGTGATAGGGGTCTTTTTCTAAACCCATACGACTCAATAACTCTATCCATCCTAGTTGGACCTAGGGCTGTAGACATAGTCTTCAATGTTATTCTAGAGCCAAATCTATTTAGGATGAAGTTAGGCATACCTTGGCTAGCTTCGATGAATGGAATCACCTTCGTTATTCATAAATGTTTGAAGTTCTCCCATAAAGGTGTTGTGCACATAGTGCATGACACTGGATACCAGTCATTTGTGTCCCATGTGGGTTATGCGTTGGATCACTTTTGGCCCACCACAGTTGCTCTGCTCCCTCCAAGAACGGACCTAATTTACAAGAGCTATGTGAAGTATAAGACTGGGGGCAAAGGACAGCTGAATTTGACTCTTCTGGTAGCATAAAAACCTATTGTCTCCCCTTCTCGAAAGGGAAAAGAGAAGCTACCCCATCCTCGAGATGGCTCTCCTCCTCCTTTTTCTATAGAATAGTTTTGGATGAATATGCCTAGCTTTTATCTGTTGAGTTTGATGATACCTCTTTGGTGTAGACCTAAGATTAGGATATCAAACCTCCCTACTAAACCACTTGGACCTTGGTACTACTTGTATGGTAGAGGAAGAGGTCCTCATGGGTAGTCTTCTATGTCTTGGCCTCTATGGCCTCCTACTGCTTTTTCTCCCAAAGAAGTGAACGAGAAGAGGCTTGCTACTAAGGCAATAGAGCTGACTCCCCTTGCTACTTCTCAACCTATTCCTCCTACTCCCATTTAGGAGCCTATCCCTCCATTCAAAATAGTTGTGGTGGACACTTCCATGGCTGAGTAGGAGCCTCCGGTCTCCGGTTTGAAGAGTCATAGAAACTTCCTTACTCACGAGCACAAGTGCCGACGAAAGGCTCTCATGGCTAAGTAGGCCACCTTATAGAGGAAGGAAGAGTAGATGACCCCCCTGCTTCAAGGCCTCCTAATGCGTCCTCCTCTCTCCTCCCCTCTGCTTCTAGCTTCCATTGTGAGTATGAATGTGCCTAACCCCAAAAAGGTACAGGTGTTCATCAATCCTTTGGCGGAGCCACCCTTGTTGATGTCCCTTCCAGATTTCCCTTCTTTCCCAAAAATTGTGGATATGTTGAACACTTTAGTGGTATCTGATGCAGTTTTATCCTCCTCTTCCTCTGCACATTTGGCCTCATTTGTAGGGAGTTCCCATCCCCTGGCAGAGCAAAAAGTGGAGGGTGGTCCTTCTAGCTATGGAGGGTGTAAGAGGATCCCACCTTCTCCAAAGGGTGGTCCCGTGCTGGCCTATTTTGTCCTAGTGATGGAACTAGCCTCGACTTCCCTTGAGTTCGTCACCGTTCTTGAGTCACTCGGTGAGCCTAGCGGTGAACCTAGGATGCAACCTTCCCTATCCATTGAGGTACAACATGTAACTTTAGTAAAGTGCATGTTTAACTCTCTAGATGAAGTTCTAGCCTTATCAGTGATCTTCGCAAAATCGCTCAAAACATAGCTCCACAAGAGCCTAGTGGAGAAGACCTTACAAGGCCTTTTTCCTTAGCCCTTGTTGCAGAAGGCCTGAAAGCTCCTCGAGCTTAACATCCCACCACTATAGGCTCATCCTCCTTCCCCTTATGAAGATCTAGATTTGGAAGCAGACAACCAATTGGTTGATCAATGTTAGGGGGAGGCCCCTTCTTTATCTTTAGATTAGATATGTGTTTGTGTTGTGATGTGTTCCCTTGTGATTATGCTATGTGTTCATGGATGACCCTTGTCACCCTTGTTGATGCTTGGATACAGGTGTGGTTTTTGTGTCATAAACCTTCTTTTATTTGTATCATCATTCTTTCATGTTTGTGATTGATTTTCAATAAATTGGGGATGATGCAAAGCATTGGGAGAATTTAGGCTCCCATTCCATGTTGACCCAATTTTTTATTCACTTTTTTTTTTCCGTGCATTCTTCCTGATCTGGTTGGGGATTGATAATCTTTCACCTTGAATTGCAATTACCTATTATTTATATAAGAATGAGCAGATTTGATGTCGTAAAACCGTACCCCCCTATGCCCTTTGTTCATGATCCCTTCAAATGTCTCCTTTAGCTTTTCTTTTATCTTTCTCTCTTCTTTGCTTGAGTTTTCCATTTCATGTGTTACAATGCCATTACTTTTATTTTTGGAAAACACATTTGTTATCAATGAATCTTTTCTTGAGAATCCTCACAAACGTGTTCAAAAATTGCATTCTCAACTTGGACCCCTAACAAAATATGTTTTCTTCATCATGGGTTTGCAAAGAAAGAACTTGAGGGCCTTTCCTTCAAGGTGGGAGTATCTTTGACCTTCCCCTCACAAGGGGGCATCTTCTTCCTTTCGAATTCCTTGATGAAGTGAACATATTTTGAAAGGATTCCTTGGTGTTGAAATGATTTGAGAAAAAACCTCTATTTTGCACTTTTGAAATAGTGCATCCCTTAAGTGGACCCCTTCTTCACGTCGGGTTCTCAAGGGACCCCTTTGAAACTTTTCCAACTTTTTGAAGGTCTGTGTGACTATCTGCTTACTTGCCTATGTGGTCACTTTCAAACATGTTCTATCTATAGGTAAATATGTCGCTTTGTAGGTGCGCTTGTGAAGCCACTTTTTGGCTCTACAAGGTCTCCTTCACTGGGTTTCCTTCATGTGAGAGATCTTGGAGGACACCTTCCTTGTAGGTTTATGGGTCTGTAGGGAAATTTTTTGGGTTTTCTTCATGTGTGAGATCTTGGAGGACACCTTCCTTGCAGGTCAATGGGTCTGCAAGGTGATTTTTCTAGGTTTCCTTCATGTGAGAGATCTTGGAGGACACCTTCCTTGTAGTTCTATGGGTCCGTAAGGCACTTTTTTGGGTTTCCTTCATCTGAGAGATCTTGGAGGGAAAATTCCTTGTGGGTTTGTGGGCCTGTGAGGCCCTTGCTTTTTGGGGCTTCCTTCATGTGAGAGATCTTGGGGGTTTCTTCCTTGTAGATCTGTGGGCCTATAAGACACTTTCATTCTATAACTTCATAGTTTTGTGGGGCTATGAAGTCATTTTCTTACCCTACACTTTTGAGCTTGCCAGATTGTGTTTTGCTTCCTCAACGGTTTAGGTATACATTTCTAACCCTATTCAATCTTTGATCTACTTTATCAAAGCACTCATTAGTATTCATGCTCGCTAAAGTGGGGGAAAAATGTATAAGAGCGAATTTTTATCCATTACGCAAATTCCCCTTTTACACATCCTAACTTTAGAAAACCAAATCTAAAGTTGAAATTCCACATCAGTTGGCTGACTTACTTCCACTTGACATCTATCCTTTATGTCAGTAGAAGAATATTTGTCAGGGATGTGTGCGCGGTGCACATACATCTGCACAATGCACTTACCTCCCTGATGGATTCCTGTGTCTAAAGTTGGTAGAGTCATTACACTTCCTATTGGGAATGATTTGTAATGTCCCTCTTTGACCAACCAACCCCAAAAATGATAGATTCTTCCCTATTCTTCTTCAAATTCATCCATTCTTCATTCAATCCATCTCTTTTTGCAATCTCTAAGTGTTCTCTCCATTCTCAAGCACTTCAAGCAACACTTCAACACTCCATTGCAACAACAACACTCTATCAACTCCGTAAAGCAAGTGTGAAGAAAGACATTACAACGTGGGCTTGATGTTTTGTGAGACCTCTCTTCATCACAGTTGAGGTTGTGGTGATTGTTCAAGCATTCTTTCTCTCCCATCGGCTAGTGAGCTCTTTGTGCAGGTGGTAACATTTTACTCCTCTCCTTTACAATTTGGTTGAGTAGCTCTTTACTATTTTGTAGTGTTATTTGCATTCTTCCCTTCTTCACTTATTTATCATATATTTCTCTATCATTTCTATATGGCTGTCAGTTGAGGTGGAAACAGAAAAATGAGGGTCTGACAGAGGAAGACCCCTATACAACCCCAACAAATTTCCTCTCTTTCCTGTGTGTAGGAAGACATGCTTTTGGAGCTAGCTGGCGAATGTGCATTTTGGTGAGATTATCTTTATTACTTTTTTTTTTATATACTTTCTCTATCACATCCATTTGTACTTCTCATACTTTATGATTCTATTTTTCTCATTTAGGAGTCATTAGCTAGGTCATCAGCTTGTTTTATGGCGGTTCATATTGTATTCTCTAGCCTCTAGTTGTACGGACACCAATACACCTAAGAGACGCTAGCACACCGTACTATCATCCTAGAACAATGCTTTCATCCTCAGGAAAAGAGCTACCTAAGGTATAATATTGATTCCAAAAACTAGCTCACCTAGCCTAAATTTGGATTTTAGGTCTGGAGAGTGATCGAAGGACATTATAGTCCTCATCATTCTCGTCCCTCATTTCAAACACCCCTTTAGAGTGAGGTAAGTTAGGGCAGCCTTCCACTCTTGGCTCTCCATGATCTAGGGCCTTGACGTGGTTGGTCCCCCTCTCTTAGTACACCTTATAGCTACAAAACCTTGCAACAAAGAATTCTTAAATCAATGTAATTGTGGATAAAATTGTAGATCAGAATCTTCACACCTTAAGAATTTCTAGCCTTTTTCCTCTTTAGTTTGGATGCACACCAACAAGACCTCAACTTGATCTTCAATGCCTTGTAGGACTACTTAACATTTTACATGGATCTTTGTTGACAATGAGTAGAAATAGCTTCATCAATGTCTCTTATTGCCACATGAAACTGTTAAACAATTTTATCGAGTTAAAGCTCTACTCTTCCAACCTAGTGACCATTGGGGGTTCCAGACTTGCACTAGACTCCTCCTTCTTGGTGTCCTTCTTGGAATCTAACTAGAAGACCCCTTCTATCTCTCAAATTTCCTTTTTGCAATGACACATAGGTGGAGATTCTTCACATGCAACTAGCAATAATTTTTGCTTCACATAGCACTTTCCTTTTGTTTTGTTCTCACGACTTTAGGTGCCTTTAAGTGAGTCAACAAAGATGAAAATTTACACAAATTTTTCAATTCTTTTCATGCTTTCTCACACTTTTTTAATAGCTGCAAACAAATACAATGGTCTCGTGATTTATAATAGTGTTTTAAGATGCATAGTAGGGATCTATTAATTTAGATGACTATTGTAACAACTCTATCTATAATTCCAAATTTTACTAAATGTTTTTCTTTTCTTTTGAGAATTAACTTATTTTATTTATTATTTCATTTGTACACTCAAATACCTCTTTCTATAGGAACAATCATCTACCCAAATAGGGTAGGAATTTATCTTTTAAGAATAGAGTTATGCTTTGACCAAAGACTTAGACTCATCAAGACCATTTGGGTCTTA
This sequence comes from Sequoia sempervirens, assembly GCA_007258455.2. NCBI lineage: Eukaryota > Viridiplantae > Streptophyta > Pinopsida > Cupressales > Cupressaceae > Sequoia > Sequoia sempervirens. The sequence goes on from VDFB02270651.1 coordinate 693,232,434, forward strand.
AGTCACTCTCTAAGGACTACACTTAATGGAAGTGTATTGAGGTCATCGTCCTTAGAGGTATAATATATAAAATGAATAAATTAACTTGAGACTCGCCTCAGAATTTAGCTCTAAGCCTCAAGGAATCAAGTGAAACCATTTGAGTTTCTTTCTAAGTATACAAGATTACATTTCAACTTTTCTTTATATTAGAGTCTTAAACCCTTTTCTAAATCAATAATTACTCTTAATTATTAAGAATTTTATTTAAAAATTTAACCAATTGTAAGCATTCCCTAAGCCCATCCCTGAACACTTGAGTATTGGGAGCTTTGTTTCCCAAACTGCCTACATACCCTACTTTCAAATGAGATCAAGGTGTAATGTATGTAGTTCTATTTTTTATTCTAAGTTGATGGGAACTATTATGTGGGTACACAACCTTTTCTAGGGTCCCTATTCCCCATAAAGTTCCTCTGTAATTGCTACCCATGAGGAGAAGCAATAGTCACCATGACTATTACTTATTTTCTAACACAGCTAATCCCTATTCTTGAAAAAGTATCCTCACCCTTGAGACCTTTGGAACTAAATTTTCATTCCAAAGATTTACAATAACATATCAATTTAAATAAATATTATTTTGAATCCTTTAAGGGGTTTCTAAGTAGAACTAGTGGATTTAGGTTCATTTTTTTTTATCTTTTTAGATTATCGATCCAAGAGAGATTACTTGTCCCTTAGATTTTTAACATCAAAATTTCCCTTATTTCTCCTCAATGATTTAGTGGGTCTATACCACATACATCATTATTGTATTTGTGTTAGGCTATAGATGTAGTAGTTCAAAGTGTGATGAGATTACTCATAAACATGGGCTAGAGGCATTATTGATACTAAATGTTGCTGGTTTTCTTTGTTTTCAACTCTTGATTAAAGTTTTCTAACTAAGAAAATAAATAATGAAATTTTCTAATACTAAAACAATTTCCTTTCCACTTTCCGGTCACCAAGATCCTCAATGAGATGAGGTGAGAGTATACAATGTATGTAATTTTTAAATAAACTTCCTTTCTACTTTCTGATCACCAAGATCCCAATAAGGGTGAGGTGAGAGCATATGGTGTACATGATTTGATTTAATACTAAACAACTAAAACAACATCCACTTATTCAATGGGGTTAGATGAATTCATCAACTTCTGTAGTGGGACAAAATTTACAATAATAATGAAATAAAAACATACTCTTCCACTTATTCAATGGTGAGTGTGAAAACCATTTTTTGAGTGAGGTAAGTGGCAATAAAAGAAATTCACTATTAATTTTGTCAAAGAGATAATTAAATGAATAAACATAGATTACTTGCTAACACTAAATGCCTCCTACAAATTAAATTAATTTAAAAACATTAAGATTGAAATAAAAATGTAATTAAAGTTTTCCACTTATTTAGTGGTGCCATTCCACTTATTCACTGGGGTGAGTAGTGGTAAAAGAAATTTACTAACATAATTTAATGGATGAAATAAAATTTAAGATAATATGGTCAAAATAATTTGACAATATATGAGCTAATACTATTCAAAATCTTAAAATAAAACTAAACTATTATTAATTACACATTAAGATTTAAATGCTAACCAATCATCCTGATATTCAACAAAATATTTAATTATTAAGAAGGATAGAAAATACATTTCTACAATCAACATAATACAAAACCATTGAAATTTATGAAAATTATCATAATAAAAAACTATTATCAATTCCTTGTTGTATTCAAATTAATCATATCAACAATAGATCTTAATCCTAAAAGAAAAATATCAATATTTTTAAATTAACAAATGTAAATTCTTTAGTAAATAGAAACAAGAAACTTAATTCAAATTAAATTAAAGAAAATAAAATTCAATACATTAATAAATATTATTATATGATGAATCTAATATATATTAAAAAATAGCTAATGAATTTACCATGTGCTTATCTAATCCAACAATTAATTCTATTAGTAATTCCTTTTAAATGACATTATAACTATACCAAAAGAAGAATCTTTTATCACACATACTATTTGGAAACAAGACTATTAATAACGACAAATATGAAGTGTTAAAAACATTCTTTCCTATTTTTCCACACCAAAAATGAAGTGATGGGTGAGTTAAAACTTTTGTCACATAGCTATTTACAGGTTTGGAGAAATACATTAAAATTAAAGGATGGAGACAAGGACACCATATTAGTTTTAAAACCTCAAACTGGAAGATACCTAAAATAAAATAAGCCAAGCCATATTTCAGGAATACACTATTATCACTCTGAAATGAGGTGAGACACGATTTAATTTAATGAAGAACTGTATAATCTTTTAGAGCCTTTAAAAATCCTCAACCTAGACACCTTCACTCTCAAGTACACTAGTTTTTTTTACAATGAAAAGGTTCATTGAAAATGCTTGCAGGATAGTGCACAGAGGTATGCACCAATAAATTTGTAGGGAATACCTCAAAAATTTAGAAGCACCACGTCTCCTTACTCCAAGCACGCACCATGCAAGGACATCCATACTCCATTAATAAAACATTATGCACGTTTAGGAAGGGTGCATGTTGCATGGAGAAGATACGTGCCTCGTAATTTTTAGATAGATAGTGTAGGCCTTGTGAAATCTGACAGATGGACTTATTTCTAGAACACTTAATCATCTAAGATATAACATATTTCAAGGCAGTGTTTGATCATACTTGGTGAGTCAAGGGAAACACTAGATATTAAGTTGAAGCTATTCTTCGTCTTAGACTGATTTCCAACTTATAGCCTACTTTTGGACTCTCTTTAAATCAATATTAATATTATCAAATTCAAGATAGATTCCTTTTAATTTTGGTAAAAAATGCAATAAGAAATATGGACTTACTGTCTACAATAAATGTATAACACAGATTGCATGAAATATCTCAGAAACAAAAAATGTAGATTGCAGTATGCATTGATCTATTGACATCTATCCTTAGAGCCATCTACAGTTTTTTAATCTTTGCTTATATTGAAATCTCACGTGAATACTTTGATGCAATACAAATAGAAAAACATTGAAACTTAATCCAATGATTACCTGGAATTCACAGTGTAATTAGAAATATGATTCTCCCATACTCCATCCTTCCTGCCTACTCCACCATACTTTTCCTCCTTCCTCCTTCATCCCCGATTACAGGGAAATTCTCTCCTTTTAAAGAACTACTGTGAGTGTCCCCACCTTTGCCATTCGAGCTCACTTTTCCAATAATAGGATCCATTATTGCACCGTTACATCTGTTTCTTTTCTTCTTTTTCTAAACTGAAACTTAGCTTTATTTTCCTTAATGAATTAGACCATTCTAGTCTTCATGGTCGTTACCATAAAAGTGTTATCGTGGTTCATTATACTATCATTCAATTGTTTTAAAACATGTATTGGGTGTAAAAGTATTTCCAATTTAGTTTTCTATTTTTTTTTTAAATATATTTTTTTAATTATTGATTTAAGAAAAAAAATCAAATTACATCAAGGAAACAAAGATAGAACTAACATCTGAGTGCAATGGTGCCTAGTAAACCACAAAAAAATACCAACAACAGCAAAACAAGCTGCAACATCTATATTACCAACAACAACAACTAAAAAATAGCAGCAAAACACGCTGCTACAGCTATATAAACAACAACAAAACATGCTGCTACAGCTATATAAACAGTAGCAACGACTATAATAGCAGATACATTGAATAATGTTGATAAAAGGGAGGTATTGAAACATAGAACAACAAGTAAATGGACAGTCGTTTCGTAGAGAACCGAATAACTCAGCATCCAAAGAGCAGAGGTACTGCCATGACCTCCAAGTCCACCAAGAAAATGCCTCCTTAATAAGCCATCTATCCTTCAACCCGATGTAGTTGCGCTTGAACGTTGTAGATATCTAGTTATTTTGAGCTCATTGTTAGTTTGTAAAAAAACTCCAAGCACATCAACCAAATTTGTAATCTACATAGAAAGATTCCAACATATTATTTGAAGTTTAATTCTGCGAGGCTGATATGTGCCATAGAAGACTGCAGAGCAACAAAACTTCTAGATGAATTTGAGAATGACTTGCATGTATAGTTGTGTAAGGATATTGTGATGGGGGAAATACCAAGTAGAGAAGTTTTCCATGACCAAGTATGTTTAAAGAGGGTGGGAAGCAAAGAAAAAAGGTACTCCCACAGGCTGTGAGCATGAGGGAAAAACCAAAAAGCATGTTTTATAGATTCAAATTTGGCACAAAAAGGACATAATAAAGGAGGATGGAGAAATTTGAGGCAATTAAAAATAGGCAGTTTAACATGAAGAATATTCCATGCCAAGAGTTGGGCTTGAGCATCAACTTTAGACTTCCAAATTTGAAGGCTAGTCTCATTCCACTTTGATTGACTAAACTTACAATTCCACTTGACATTGAGACAAGGTGAGAGAAAAAATGAAGGAAGAAGTTGTTTATAGATAGTTTTGGGAGGGAAGAAGTGGATATTGCGTTGTTTAGGCCACTTCCAATCTCTCAAAAAACTAGAAGGATTAGGAGATGACAAGAGACAAAATAGATCAAGGGAGACAAGTTGTTGAATTTGAAAAAGGGGTTATTTAGTGGAAGGGGCCAAGTTAAACTCAGTTCGTAGTTGCTGCCAAGATTTCCAATTGAAGCTGATGGGATCCCACAAATCACGAAACACTTAAATTTCCTTTTTAAAGAGATATCTACCTTTAAAACTTTTAATTGTCCCAAGGGGTATGTCATCTTGCTGAATTAGATGATTCCATCATATGAAGGAGTTTACAAATATGAGACCATGAATGAGGGACTGATCATCCCAAACCAATTTCTTGGAGGTGATTTGCTTAGCTTTCCAAATAGAGTTGAATGATGCAGAACCATGAGTTTTAAAGTAAGGATCCAAAAGAAGCTTATCATTCCAATTGACCTTATCCTAGGCACAGTTAACAATAGAAGATTGAATGCAGATCAAACCAAATGCTTCCAAGGAGCCTCTCCTTCCAAAGAACGCATGATCCATTTAGTAGTGAGGCCTTGAGTGTTGCAAGTATGAAGGTTTTTTCATTGATGTCAACAAGAAGTCTACTGATTGGTGTTGTCATTGATGCCAACTATGGGATGAAGATGTCAAGGATATTGATAAAATTGTGAAAAAGAGGAAAACAACTTGTGCATGTGTAGTTGAGACCTTGAGGAAATGTTGTGAGTACATGGAGCTATATTTTTGTTGTAGATTCTAAAGATGAGTTGCAATGAAGTCATGAGCTGAGATGATGTCTCTAGTACTTGGTTTCCAAGTGCTTTTGAGAAAATTTGATAAACAGAGTAAACTGTATTGTGCAAGTGCTCATAGTATGCTCTAGTATTGTGCTCCATGTTTATTCTATATTGATGCTATTCTTGTGTGGACCTTCTAGGGTATTCAAGGTTGTTATAGGTTGCTATATTCAAAATTTGGGTTTTTGGATTGTTGTATAGTGTGAGATATTTTCACCAATATGTGAGCTAGTCTTTTAGTGATGTTTTCTGTGGTTTGGGAGAAATTTGTATTTTCTACGTGTTTCTCCACTATTTGGCTTCAGGTTGTGTGGATTTGGGAAGTTGGTTATAATGCTTGCATCCTTCTGTATTCAAGTTTTTACTTGATTTAGTGTAGTACAAAGTGAGTTTAATTTATCAGTATGCAAATAAGGGTTACCAATTATTCTGAGTTGAAGTGTTTATATGATGCGAGCTTGGATTAAGTGTTTGATGAATCTTAAGTAGTTCATTGATTATTTTGGATCATGTTCAAGTGAATTATGTTGTCTAGAAGTTTCAGATTTATTTGAGGAAGCGTATACTTAATGTTTATAGTGTTTAACCTAGCTATTGGTCAACCTTGTGTTTAACACTACATGCGAGGATTCTAGAAGTGTGTTGAATTATGTTGGGATATATTTGGGTCCTAGTTAAGGATTTTTATAGGCCCCCTTTCATTCCTATCCACCGCAAGAATGTTTAGGAGTCGACCTATTTTGAATTTGTATATATAATGGCTAATTTCCAATATTGGAGAAGGTTTTTGAGGTTGAGATTGATATAACTAGGTATGGTGTTGTTGTGAGTTGGGGGATGAAAGAAGTAAGAAGCAAGATAAATGTGAGATTGATGAGAGTGATGTGTGTGATGTGAATTTGAGCATATCAATGTGAATTTCAATGCTAGGTTTCATGAAGGTAGTAAGCTAAAGGCATCCAAAATATTTCATGTGAGACTGTAAAAGTATGCAAGCAATTGTGGTGGATTCCTTGTTTCATTGAGAAGTGTTCTCTATGTAAAATTCTTCATCTATCTTCTTGTATTCTTTTTGTGGTAGTGAACCCTACTCTGAGCCTTTTGGATAGTGTGTCCTATTCTAGTATTGAGCCCTTTTCTACCAGTTTTGCTATTACTTATATTGTGAGTTAACCTTCACTATGGTTTTTCCCTCATTGGGTTTTCCATGTAAATCTGGTGTCCTCTTGTACATGGTGTTGTGATTTCAGTTTATGTTATGTGCATTTCATGTTTCATTATACTAACAAAATAAGGGTTTAATGAATGCTTATGGATCTAATTACTATCGAGGGTTTTGAAGGTTTAATTTGCTACAATTGATTCATCCCCCTCTCAGTTGTCTTATTCATTTCAACAATTGGTATCAGAGAAAGGTTCCTTGGTGAAGAGATTAACCATTTGAGGTAGATCTAGGATGGTGAACAAGGTTCCTTTGGAATGCCCTAGATTCGATGGCTCAGATTATGCATTCTACAAGAAAAATATTGAAGGATATTTAGAAGCTTAGGGATATGATATTAAGAAGGCTTATCAGACTACATATACTCCACCTTTGATTGGTTTTCAAATGTTCAATTAGTAAAAGTTATGAGTTTGAAGACTACAAAAGAAGTTTGGGATAAGCTAGAAAGAATTTATGAAGGATATCTAAAGGTCAAACAAGAAATTTGTATACCTTGAAGGAAAAGTTTGAAATGAAGCAAATGTTGGAGGAAGAAACAATTAAAGGCTACATACAGAGAGTTGATGAGTTGGTAAGTGCTATGAGAGGCCTTGGTGCAACAGTTAAAGAATCTAAAGTAGTGAAGAAAGTTATCATATCACTTCCTAATTGTTATAGTGAAAAGGTATCTGCTATTGAGGAAATTGTTGATTTTGACAATTATTCTAGAGATCTGTTGATTAGCACACTAACTGCATTTGAAATGAGAAAACTAAAGAAAGGTACAAAAGTAGAGATTTCTTTCAAGGTTGATAAATCAAATAAGGTTGAAGATTCAAATGAAGAAGATATTGATGATTTGGAAGCTAACTTTGCGAGGAAGATGAAAAAGGGCACCGATAAGTACAAAGGTAAATTATCTTTCAAATGTTTTAGCTATTGTGGTATAGGTCATTATGCTTCAAGAAGTATGAAAAGAGTTATAAATAATAAGAATAAGGAAAACAAAGGAAAAATGTTTAAGAAAGCTTACTATGTGAGAGAAGATACTAGAATTTTTTATGATGAATCTGATTATGGAGTTTTTGATGATGATGAATGTTTGTTTTTGGCTATAAAAGAAGAATATATTTTTGCTGACCCTGAAACTTGTGTGAAGGAAAGTGTTTTGGAGATGAAGGATAAGGTTGAAGGTACTTTGGTATCTGCTTATCATGTCAAAGATGATAAGAATTATTAGGTTGTTGACAGTGGTTGCTCTAATTACATGAGTGAAAACAAAAGTAAGTTTGTTAAACTTGAAAAATATTATGAAGGATTAGTTAAATTTGGAGATGATTTAGGAGCTAAGAATTGTGGAATACGTTCAATCAGCTTTGATGGCAATCATAATACTAACAATATTTACTATGTTAAGGGTTTAAGACATAAAATTTTGAGTGTTGGAAAAATGTGTAGCAAAGGATACAATCTTGTGTTTAAGAATGAAACATGTGAGATCTGGAAAGGGTCCAGAACTATGATTGCTATTGGTAACAAAACAGATGGAAACATCTATTAGCTTAAGGGTGTTGATCGTCATTTATTTATGTCTCAGATTAATGATAGTTGGTTATGGAACTGGAGGATGTGTCACATGAATTTTGATAATTTGGCAAGAATTAGTTGAGTTTATGTAGAGAGAGATTTACCTAGAATCAAAAAGCCTATTAATTTTGTTTGTGAGAGTTGTTAATTTGGAAAAAAAATGAGTAGCTTTAAAGGAAAGGAACAATTTGCTACCAGACTACTAGAAATAGTGCACATAGATCTTTTTGGTCCTATAAGGGTGATAAGTCTACAAGGTGACATGTACTTTATGATTTTGATCGATGATTATTCTAAAATGGCACAGGTTACATTTCTTAGAGACAAATTTGATGCATTAGATAAATTCAAGGCATTTAAAGCTATGGTTGAGAATGAAATGGATTTTAAAATTAAATGTTTAAGGTCTGATAGAGGTGGTGAATTCACCTCTAATGAGTCTAATATGTTTTGTGAAGTTCATGGAATAAAGAGACATTTGTTTGCCCCTAGAACTCCTCAGAGAAATGGAGTTGTTGAAAGGAAATATAGAATTGTTCAAGAAGCCACAAGGACTATGATGAAATAGGAAAATCTACCAGAAGTTTACTAGAGAGAAGTTATTCATACTATTGTTTACATATTTATCAGAGTTCAACCTAAAGCTAACATTTCAAAGACTCCTTATGAGCTATGGTATGGAATGATTCCTATTGTGAATCACTTTAGAGTATTTGGAAGCAAATGTTACATCAAAAGTGGAGAATAAAACTTAGGGAAATTTGATGAAGGTATCTTCCTTGGATATTCTAATAAAATAAAATATTACATGTGTTACAATAAGAGGATGAGAAAGATAATTGAAAGTGCTAATGTTAAAGTTGATGAAAACTTGTGGAATTATATTACAGTGGATGGATATGTATTAGATGAACCTGATTGTATATAAAAAGAAGAAAAAGCTGATGGAAAAGAAGTGTAGAATGAAGAGGAAGAAGCTTTGGAGAAGACCCCTTAGACCCCTAAGTATGTGCAAAAGAATCATTTTGAAGATCAAATTATTGGAGAAAATAAGAAAGGTGTATTGACAAGAAGCAAAGCTACTGATGTTGAGGTAAATTTGTGTTTAATTTTTAAAGTTGAACCTAAAATGATGATTGAAGCATGTAAAGATGAACAATGGATGAAAGAAATGGAAGAACTTATGTAGATAGAGAAAAAATAGAATTGGGAATTGGTTCGTAGATCGGAAAACAAAAACATAATTGGAACTGAATGGGTATTCAAGAACAAGCTAAATGAGAATGTAGAAGTAGTAAGAAATAAGGCAAGGCTTGTGTGTAAGGGTTACTCACAAGTAGAAGGTATAGACTTTGAGGATAATTTTTTGCTTGTGGCTAGGATGGAAGCTATCAAAATGTTTTTGGAATTTGCAACACATAAAGACTTTAAGGTTTATTAAATGGTTGTGAATTTTTCTTTTCTAAATGGTGAATTAGAAGAAGAGGTTTACATGGAACAACCATAAGGTTTTCAGCTATCCGATCAATCGGATATGGCATGTAAGTTAAAGAAGACACTATATGGATTGAAGCAAGCTCCTAGAGTTTGGTATGCAACATTGGATAGGTATTTGTTACAACAAGGATTCAACAAGGGCACCATAGATAGTAATCTTTACTTTAAAATTGAGGAAGACAAAATATTGATAATAGTTGTATTTGTGGATGATATTATCTTTGGTGGAAATGAGGCTATGTAAGAAGTTTGTAAAGGAAATATAGAAAGAGTTTGAAATGTCAGTGTTTTGGGAAATGAATTTCTTTCTTGGGCTACAAATCAATCAAATATATAAAGGAATATTCATTTCATAGTTTATGTCAAAGAGATGTTGAAGAAGTTTGGAATGGATGACTCCAAACTAGTATGTACTCCTATGGTGACTAGTCTTAAACTAAGCAAAGATGATGATTCACTGAAGGCTGATCAAAGAAAATATAAATCTATGATTGGTGGAATACTATATCTAACTGATACTAGACCAAATATCATGCATGAAATTTTTCTTGTAGCTATATTTAAAGAAGATCCTAAAGAAACACATGTTGTAGTAGTGAAGAGGATATTTAGACACTTAAGAGGCACTCTAGATTATGTCTTATGGTATCCTAACGATACTAATTTCACATTAAGTGCTTATACAAATACAGATTGGGTTGGTTGTGTTGATGATAGGAAAAGTACAAGTGGTGGTACATTCTTTCTTGGATGTAGATTGGTGTCATGGTTGAGTTTATTTTCTTTGTCTACTGGAGAGGTTGAATATATTACAGCAGCATCATACTGTACATAGGTATTATGGATGAGACAAACTTGAAGGATATTAGAGTTGTATATGATGAGCCTATATCTATCTTTTGTGACAATACAAGTGTGATTAATATTTCAAAGAATCCAATGATGCATTCAAGGAAAAAACATATATCTATTAGGTATCACTCTTTAAGAGAAAATGTTATGGAGAATGAAGTAAAGCTTGAGTATGTTCCTACAAAGGATTAGATTTCTGATATATTTACTAAGGCTCTTCCTAAAGATACTTTTGAGTATCTCTAGGAGAAGTTGGGGGTTATTGCCCCTCCTTTCTTGAACTAGATGCATATGGAGATGAATCGGTCCATTGGATCTATGGATCTATCTCTTTTTTGGATTGATGTTGGTGGCTACCTATCAGGGGGAGTAGGTAGTAGGTAGTGTCATGTGTTGTCATTGTTGTTGAGTTGTTGATTTAGCTAGGTGTACTCCTAAGGGGGGTATTTAGAGTAGGAATTTTGGTTCAATATCAAAGGGGGAGAACAATGCAAAATAATTTATCCCTTGTCATTGATTTTAAAGGGAGAGAAAGTATCATGTGAAAAAGTGCAAGGTATCAAGGAGAGAAAGCTGTGTATATCATAAAATCATTTAGGGGGAGAAAAGGAAGTGTGTTCAAAGTTGTGTTGTCTTTGGTGTCTTTTCACATATTGTATTTCCATCAATGACAAAGGGAGATATTATTGCAAGTATGAAGGTGTTTTCATTGATGTCAATAGGAAGTCTACTGACTGGTATTGTCATTGATGTCAACTATGGGATGAAGATGTTGAGGATATTGAGAAAATTCTAAAACAGAGGAAAATAGGTTGTGCATATGTAGTTGAGACCTTGAGGAAGTGTTGTGAGTACATGGAGCTATCTTTTTATTGTAGAGTCTGAAGATGAGTTGGAATGAATTAATGAGTTGAGATGATGTCTCTGGTACTTGGTTTCCAAGTGCTTTTGAGAAAAATTGATAAACAAATTAAACTATGTTATGCAAGTGTTCATAGTGTGCTCTAGTATTATGCTTCACATTTATTTTGTGTTGATGCTATATATGCTTGTGTAAATCTTATAGGTTACTCAAGGTTTCTAGAGGTTGCTATATTTAGAATTTGGGTTTTTGGATCATTGTACAATGAGAAATATTTTCACCAGTGTGTGAGCTAGTCTTTTAGTGATGTTTTTGTGGTCTAGGATAAATGAATTTTCTCTGCATTTCTTTATTGTTTGGCTTCAGGTTGTGTGGATTTTGGAAGTTGCTTATAATGCTTGTATCCTTTTGTATTCAATTTTTTACTTGATTTGGTGCAGTACAAAGTGAGTTTCATTTATCAATATACATATAAGGGTTACCAGTTGTTCTGAGTTGAAGTGTTTGTATGATGCAAGCTTGGATAAAGTGTTTGATGAATCTTAACTAGTTCATGGATTATTCTAGATCATGATCAAGTAAATTATGTTGTTCAAAATTTTAAGATTGATTTGAGGAAGCATATACTTAATGTTTGTAGTGTTTAACCTAGGTGTTGGTCAAAATTGCGTTTAAGACTAAATGTGAGGCTTGTAGAAGCATGTTGAAGTGTGTTGGGATCTATTTGGGTCCTAGTTAAGGATTTTTCTATGTTTCCTTTCATTCCTATCTATTGTGGGAATATTTAGGTGCCGGCCTATTTTGAATTTGTATGTATAATGACTAATTGTCAACATTAAAGAAGGTTTTTGAGGTTGAGATTGATATAAATATGTATGCTATTATTGTGAGTTGAGGGATAAAATAATTAAGAATCAAGATAGATTTTACATTGATGAGAGTGATGTGTGTGATGTGAATTTGAGAAGAGTAGTGCAAATTTCAATTTTAGGGTTTTTGAAGGTAGTGAGCTGAAGGCGTCCAAAATATTTCATGTGAGACTGCAAAAGTGTGCGAGCAATTGTGGTGGATTCCTTGTTGCATTGAGAAGTGTTTTCTGTGTAACATTATTCTTCTATCTTCTTATATTATTTATGTGGTAATGATCCCTAGTTGTGAGCCTTTTGAACAGTGTGTCCTATTTTGGCAGTGAGCCCTTTTGTACTAGTTTTTCTATTATTTATGTTGTGCGTTAATCCTCATCGTGGTTTTTCCCTCATTGGGTTTTCCACATAAATTTGGTATTCTATTATGTATGGTGTTGTGATTTTAGTTTCTATTATATGCATTTCATGTTTAATCATACTAGTAGAATAAAGGTTTAATGAATTCTTATGGATCTAATTATTGTTGAGGGTTTTGAAGGTTTAATTTGCTACAACTGATTCAACCCCCTCCCTCTCAGTTGTCTTGTTCATTTCAACATTGAGTGTAAGGTCCAATAATCCTTAAACCACTTTTGTCCTTTTGTTGAATGTAATGGTTCAACCAACATGTGGACAGAGAACCTTTCTTGTTTCCCCATTTGGCCCAAATAAAACTCCTAATTAGTTGAGTTAGCTAGTTATAACATTTGTTGGAAGGAAGCTAGCAAGATGAAATGTAAACATGGCTCACCAAGAGGATTTTATTGGAAATTTAAATGCAACTAGCCATGAAAAGGAATCAATTAGTCCAATTCAAGAGTTTACTTTTGAATTTAGTCATAACCCAATTCCACGTCTTTGAGGGAGACCCTAATCCCAAAGGGTATGCTAAGGTATCTGGTGATAGTGTCATGTTTAATTTCATGCCATTCACTAGGGACCCAAAGAGGATATGGGATAGGGTGAGTCATAATGAATTCAATATTATGCATGACAAGCTTAGATCAAGTGATGGCACAAAACAAATCCAATACATCAAGAGTATTTATTACTTCATTTGTTGTATTTTGTATAAACAACATGCTATCATCATCAAAATTTGAGTTAAGCACTTTAGTGTTACCAAGAAATGAAATACCATGAATAAGATTAGAAGTGATAACATGCTAAAATAGGTAACCAAGGGAATCAATAGCTAAAACATATAGAAATGGTGTGAGGGGGCAGCCTTGACATATAGGATTTTGTAAGGGGAACTAGGGGAAAGGGCTCCATTAATAGCAACTCTAGCATTGGAATTAGTGAACAAAATTTTAATTTTCTCTCAAATTTTGGTTTCAAAACCAAACCATTTTAATATATTGAGAATGAAAGGCCAACAGATGCAGTCATAGGCTTTATTGAAATTGAGTTTGATAATTAAAGAATCCTAGACAAATTGTTAAGCCCATTTACCAGTCTCCCAAGACAACACCAAATTGTTAAGAATACATTTACCACCTAAAATACTAGTTTGTTCTAGCTGAATAATCTCCTAGGTTATGTGTTTGATTTAGCAAGCCAAGGATTTGGTAATTGTAGGAGTTTAGGTGAAATCCTCAAACCCCCCAGAATCACCTGCAAGACAAAAATTTCCACAAAAGAGAAAAGGAAAAAATATCATGCTATCATTAAGATGCAAGGATGCCAAATTGAATATGACATTGATTACAAATGTACAAGATGCCTGATTATATAGGCATGAGAGAAAACCTAAGATGCATGAGATGTTTCCATGTGTCTTGATCTAACAACATGTGACAACATGTGAACCTATCTAGATGATTATTAAATGTTGAGATAAGTTCTAGAAGGACAACTCATCTTCTAGAAGGAATCTTATCCCACCAAACAAGGGAATATTATCCCATTTATTTATTAAATGATTTATCTAATAATGCAACCTAGGACTTAATTAATTAAATGAAAGACCTAAGTTAACTTATGCTAGTGTAATAATTAATTAATTACACCAACACCCCCCATAAGTGCAACTTAGGGAGAAGTAGATTATTATGCAAAGATGAGTCCTGGTAACAAGGCCTGATCAGGTACTCATTTACAAATACAAAGATAAGGTAGAGAAGGAAAACCTAGTGGGACAAAACCCCCTTACAATGAGATGACTTTTGCAAAGAAGCACTGGAAGAACACTGTGGAGTAACACTGGAACCACAATCTGACAAGCAAAGAAAGATACTTCTATCTACAACTGAAACCAAAAAACAAAATCATCATGTGACAGCAAATCCGATGCCACAGAACACTGGAAAACTCTCATACTGGATCAATCCTGAGATCTATAAGTAATAGTAGATGAAAGGATGAATGTACCCATAATAATGACAAATCTGGAAGTTGTGTCTCGTGAAGCCAATGCCAAACTAAAACTAAAACTGCTCATAGGACGAGTACCATCAAGATTCTGAAACATTAACCATAAAAACATGGTCCTCAAATGAGAAAGATTTGAACCAATGCGGATCAACAACTATAAAATCCCAATGTGAAGTGTGAACCGAAGCAAACCAAAGATGTGTCCAGCTAAACAAGAAAGAAGCTAAAAGAAGACAACAGGAAACTAGACAAACTTATGCGAGTTGTCACCAACATGAAAGATGGATGCAAGAACCCCCCTTGATGGAACTTTATATTAGTTCATTTATTACAATACCCAATGATTGCAAAAGGAGAGAAAGTAAAACATGCATAAACTATAGAGAAAATGTAAACGTAGTGCATGAAAACAAAACTAAGTGCATGCACAAACCAAGGTTCACATCTGCCTCCATGATTAAAAATAACCTCCAATCTATGTAGAGTTCGAAACCAGCTTTCCGATGATATCTCATTTGTAAAAATCTAACGCCATGGCCAAAAGTTACGATTTAAAAAAAAAAAAATTGAATTTAGCCTGCAGGAAATGGGTTTTCTAGCAAAAAAATATTACTTCTGATTTAATTTCTGCAAAATATGTTCATAATGAGTTGACAGAAACAAAAACCCAGAAATATTTTGAAGCTAAGAACAAAACCCATAAATCATTTTTTGATCCAGCAAGCAAAAGATGAAAAAATAATTTTTTAAACCTTCAGCCAAGAGAAAAATGATGTGCGCCAATTTTTGTACTATGATTTTCTCCAAATCCGTACAAGATATAAAAAATCTAAAAGATACCCAATTCAGATTTTGACCCTGGCTACAAAACCCAAAAATTGCTTTTCTTGGAACTGAGTGGAAATTAGATTTCTGAAGCGAAAATGAAAAATGGTTGCTTGCAGCCAACAAAACCTTCATGCCAAAAAATGATCTCTCATATTTGAGAAGAAGTTTGTAGCACTGAAGCTCTGATACCATGTAGGAGTTTAGGTGAACTCCTCAAAACCCCAGAATCAGCTGCAAGACAAAAACTTCCACAAGAGAGAAATGGGAGAAATATTATGCTATCATTAAGATGCAAGGATGCCAAATTGAATATGACATTGATTACAAATGTACAAGATGCCTGATTATATAGGCATGAGAGAAAACCTAAAATGCATGAGATATTGCCATGTGTCTTGATTTAACAACATGTGACAACATGTGAACCCTATCTAGATGATTATTAGATATTGAGATAAGTTCTAGAAGGACAACTCATCTTCTAGAAGGAATCTTATCCCATCAAACAAGGAAGAGAATATTATCCCATTTATTTATTAAATGATTTATCTAATAATGCAACCTAGGACTTAATTAATTAAATGCAAGAACTAAGTTAACTTATGCTAGTACATAATAATTAATTAATTACACCAACAGTAATGATTTTATAAGAGGTGTTAAGAAGGGTGATAGGCCCCCATCCATTCATCGTGCATTCATTTTTTCCTTTGGGAAGGAGTTTAATCAAACCTTGGTTTATAGTTGGTCTCAGGGATCCCATCTCAATTCCTTCAAGATAGACATAATAAAATTACTCATGTATGTGCAGCCAAAGAGCTCTATAAAATTCAATTAGGAGTTCATCAAATCCTAGACTCTTCTCCAAAGAAATGCTATAAAAAGCCTCATCTAACTCTTCAATTGAAAGGAGATGGTCAAGGTAGTTTCTATATTTAGGATCTATGTTACAAGGAATACAAACAACACTTTCTTCAATAATAGGGAGAAGAGATTCACCAATAGACTCATCAATAAACAGGCTCTTAAAGTGTTCAAAGAAGGTTTGTGAAATAGCATATTGGTTGGTATGTATGTAACCATTTGTAGTTCTTATACTAGAGATCTACTCTTTTTTCTATTTATGTTGCAAGTATTGAAAGAAAAATTTTGACCCTCTATCCCCATCCTTGATCCATTGGAGAATAGCACAAATTTGGGCTCCTCTTCCTTTGTAGGCAACCAAAATTTGTAGTAAATTTTTAGTTTTAGCCACAACTTGTTGGAGGGTAGCATTGAGAAGATTGTAAATTAGAAGAGAACAATTATGCTCTAATTAAACTTTAAGGGATTTTTCAAGTCTATGGCATTTGGAAGCAACTTTTTGCCCATAGTCATGAAGAAATAAGGTGCAACAGGAAATTTTTCTCTCCCACCAACTAATCCATCTATAATGTTGGGGATTTGGTTCAAATTTCCAAATAGCTAAGAGGTTGTCAATGAAGTTTCACTATTTTAAATGGGAAAAATTTAGCTTGTATGGGAGATCATTAGGGAGAGCAGGGGAATTGATTAGTGCAAGTGTGGTAAGGATGGGGAGGTGATTGGAAAGAGTGGCTGAGATGTCAAGGTGAACCAAAAGAATGTCATGAGATGGAAGTATATGATAGTTTGGGGAAATATAAAAATGATCCAAATGAGTCATTCTCTTTTAACAACCTTCATGACAATTATTCCAAGTAAACCAGTGTGGCTTGTAGTGTTAACTTTTCCAAAGAGAGGATCATGAACTCCTAGGGATTTTCACGCTAAAGTCCAAGCTTCAAATTCAATATGAGACAAAAAGGAGGAACTGTCCCAAATTTGATCATATGGATGCTCAACCATGTTGAAGTCTCCCCCAAAAATCTATTCAGCAATAGGGAGATGAAGACGAAGCCATTCCCAAAGTCAAGTTCTCTTAGAGGGGGATTTGGGAGTGTAAATAGAGAAAAATCCATATAAAGTGCCTCAGAAAAGAATAGTAGTCAAAATACAACAATTGTATGGATCATATCTTGATGCCACAACATGTTTGGAAAGATAGGGAGCAAGGCTTAAGACAACCCCACTACTTCCATCACCATGATTTGTGAATGAGAAAGGCCTCTTGCCAAATAGAAGCAAGAATGGAATATAGATCAACAACATTGACTTTCACCTCCTGAAGCATTATTACATCAATTTGGTTTTTTTGAATAGAGTTCTTGACATGATAATTCCAAGTAGGGATACTTAATCCTTGAACATTCTAAGATTGAATGTGACAAATCATTGTGAAGAATTGGGAAGAGTTTCCTCATCCATCATCAACGTAGTGAACATGTTTTCTAAGGTGTAGACTTGAGAATTCATTGTATTCTCTTTGTGTGGTTGTTCCCTAGAGGGAGATCTGGATTGAGATTTCATGGTACTATTTGGATGAGTTGTACAGTATGATAGAAAGACTATTTTTGGGAAGAGATAGTGAATCTTTCTATCTTTTTGCAGCTCTATTTGCATCTTCTGACATAACCTCTTTGAAGGACTTGGGACTAGTTGGGGATTTGAGGTGATGTGAATAGGATGGTGGAGAATGTTTAGGGGTTGGGTAGGTTGTGGGTATGGTGTCATCATAGGTGGAGGGAGTAGCAATAATAGATTTTTTATTTTCTTCAATAAGAGTGACAACAACAGGGTTGGAATTACTTGGAGGAGTTTTTTTTGGACGTGGTTTACAAACTGGGCAATCTCGAATGAGATGGCCTTCTTGATGACAATAGAAACAAGCATATTTGGGTTTATTCAAATATGTGATACGTTGATCAAATTAAAACCCACTTCCAACCAATTTAATGGTTTCAAGAAGAGGTTGTGTTAAGTCCATCTCGATGTAGGCTCTTGGTTGCACATGTAAATTGGCCCAAATTTATTAGAATGTTTTTTACACCATAAAAATATACCTAGTTGAGAGGCGGTGTCTTATAGAAAGGGATGAAAGGCCAAGTTAAGGAATGAGAATTCTACCCACATCAGGTATTTGGATTTAGAGATTCCTTCTAGATGGAAGTTGAGATCCCAAGCTTGGACATAGCATATTTGACCATAGATAATCCATGTACCATATTGTAAGGCTACTCAAGCGTGGTCTAGGTCAATGAATGTACATAAAATGTATCCTCTACCCAACCCCCTAACATTTTATGTAATCCATCCCTTTGACTCCCAACTATTTTGGGCCCATTTCAAAAAATCTTGTTCAAAAGGGATGCATTTGAGAAAACAAGAATGATAGTTTTTTATTTATAATTAGATATAACTTCAATAATGTCATTTGGGAGCTTAAATGAAACTACTTTACCTACCTATTTTTGTGAGTTTGGGGTAACAACAGGCTTTGCGGTTAGCACATTCTCACCTGTATTGAATTGGTTGTATGTTGCAATAGATTTGGGTGAGGAGAGATGGGCGTCTTGGCACAATGGAGTAGCATTGGGCTCAAAAATTGGTGACTACATCTCCTCAAAGGTAGAAATTAATGATTTAGATGGCTTTTGGGTAGCATATGACTCCTTCAAACCGTTTGGCATGTCATTTTTGAAAGCCCACCCTCCTTGGATTTCCTTTTCATGCTTTTTGTATTATTTCTTAGCCCCCTATGGGATCCAACCAAATGATTCTCTGTATTGGCAAGAAAAATAAGGAAAATTTGGTTGGTCATTGCAGAAATTTGGGTTTGCAATTTAGGGATTTTCGTGTGTGCACCTATGGTTTCTTTTTGCCTTTCTTCTTCACGGGTTTTTCCCTAGTAATAATTTAGTTGAACACAGAATAAGGACGTTGCATTGACGTCTAGTTTTACCTAATTTGGTTTACCATTAAACTTTTTAAATCTAAGATTTATAACATTATTAAAACACAAAGTTTAAAATAAATATACCATGGATTCATTTATCCATTTTTTAAAGGTATATACTTAAAATTTTGGTGGTATGTAATCTCATTGAAAAAGTTATAGTTATTAAATTACTAACATTAAACAAAAAAAAGTTTCACAAACGTTCTAAGGAGGTTATGACATCTTTCCCCCCTTACATTGTACTGCATCCTAATGCACTTATACAACAACCCAAAATTGGAAATAAAACACTATTACATTTGTCAAAAATATTTAGAATAAGAAGGTAAATAATTGCTATATTTTATTTGTATCTTCCCATGAACCATTTTCTTCATCATATTGATCCCATTGCACTTTACATTGGTTAACCTCTCTAATGTACAATTGGTACCGACGCCTCTCCAAGATTTTGTATGGCTCTATTATTATTCTCCCTATCTCTTGAACATGTAATGCATTTCAGTTTAGAATATGCTTTTCACTAGATATATATTTCTTAAGAAGTGATATATGGAAAACATCATGGATACAACTCAGTTGGGGAGGTAGGGCCAACTAATAAGCAACTATGTTTATTTTCTCTAAGATTTCAAAAGGTCCAACATATCAGGGTGCCAACTTAACCTTTTTCCCAAACCTTATGGTACTCTTGTGAGGTCAAACTCTTAGAAACATGTTTTAACCTATGTCAAACTCTCTTTGGGTTATTTTCTTATATGCGTATCTCTTTTTCCTATCAGAAGCTTCTTTTAATGTTTTCCTAATTTCCTTAGTTTTTTTTTTCCATTTCCTTTAACATATTAGGACCAATTATTATTCTATCTTTAAGACTATCCCAACTCAAGCGTGTGCGACAAGGTCTACCATACAATGCTTCAAAGGGGTCATTCCCAAAGAAGATAGGAAAGTATTATTAGAAGAAAAATCCACTAGTACAAGATACTCTTCCCATTTTTCTTGTTGGTCCATTTAATACATTAAGTAAATCTTCCACAAGCTAATTATTCCTTTTTGTTTTTCCATCAATTTTAGGACGGTAAGCTGAACTAAAATTTATTTGTGTTCCCAATGCTGACTGAAGATTTTTCCAAAACCTTGATGTGAATCTACCATCTCTATCTCATATGATTTTCTTTGGAATTCCATGTAGCCTAAATATTTCCTTCACAAAATGCTTTGCTAAAGTAGGGGCATCATCAATTAAGTTCCCTAGTATAAAGTGAGCCACCTTAGTGAGCTTATCAATCAACACCATTATTGCATTATGTCTATCGAGTGTCATAGGTAATCCTTGTACAAAATCCATGCTAATGACTTGCTTTTTATGGTGAGGTATATAATGAGGGTAAAATAATATTGTTGGATGATTGTGTTTTGCCTTTACAATTTGACATTCCAAACACTTGTATACATAAAGTACTATCCTTTTTCATCCCTTTCAAAAAATATAATTTCTTTAGATATGAGTATAGTTTATTTACCCTAGGATGTCCTGAATAAGGGGTATTGTGGGCTTCTGATAAAATTGTCTTCCTTAATTCAAGTGAGTATGGAATACAGATTATGCTATTGAACCAGAGTAGCTTAACTTCATCAATATTGTATCCCCCAACCTTTGGATTAGTTGGATCATTTTCCAAAATTTCATTTAATTTCTTTAGACCACAAATCATATTTTTTTTCCTTCCATCTCTTTCTCTTTAAAAGAAGTTTTGAAGGTTGCTATGGTCATCAAGTTTCTTCTTTTTCTTAAAGAATCTACCACCCTATTTTCTTTGTTTGTAATATACTATATTTCAAAATCATATTCAATTAAGAATTCTAACCATGTCCTTTTCCTAACACTTAGGTGAGGTTGGTGAAGATTTATTTGAGTCCTTGATGATCTTTTTTTAATTTGAAGGGATTTTCAAACAAGAAGTTCCTCCATTTTTGTAGAGCATGAATAATGGCCACTAACTCAAAATTTTGAGGTGTACGGTTTACCTCATGGGTCTTCAATTTCTTAGATTCATAAACTACCATACCTTCATCTTGAATAATTAATTCTCCTAATCCTTCAATGGAAGCATATGCTACAACTACAAAAGTTTGTTTAGATCAAGAACCTTCAAAATAGGTGTAGTAGTTAATTTTTCCTTTAGAATTTGAAATGCCTTGTCACTTTTTTCATTCCACAAAAAGTCTTATTCTTTCTTTGCAATGAAGTGATAGGACTTTCAATTTTAGAGAATTCTTCTACAAATATTCTATAATATCCTGCCAACCCCATAAAACTTCACTTTTGAAACATTTTTAGGTATGGGCCATTCCACAATTCCTTTTATCTTTTCTGGGTTAATTGCAATCCCTTCCTTGGATGTAATATGACCAAGATAGTGAATTTTTCTTTCAAAGAAGGTACATTTTGAAATTTTTCCATATAATTTATGTTCCCTTAATTTTTTACAAAACTATTTGAAGGTGTGCTAGATGTTCCTCTTAATTTTTGGAGTAAATTAAAATATCATCCACAAATTCCAAGAAAAAATTGTCTAAGTAATCATGGAATACACTATTCATCAAGTTTGTAAAGGCAACCGGAGCATTTGTCACACCAAATGGTACAACTATAAATTCATAATGCCCATACCTTGTTCCAAATGTTGTTTTGGAATATCCTCTTCTTTTATTCTTAGTTGATGGTACCCTAATTATAGTTCTATTTTAGACAACACATTTGCTCCTTTCATTTGATCAAAAATATCCTCAATGTGTGGTAGGGGGTACCTATTCTTTATAGTTACTTTTTTCAACATTATGCAATTAATGTAAAACCTCAAAGTTCCATCCTTCTTAATAAACAAGATTGGCATTCCCTAAGGAGATACACTTGGTCTTATCAACCCTTTACCTAAGAGTTCTTCCAATTGTATCTTAAGTTTTGTTAATTCAACTGTATTCATTTAATAAGGTTCCCTTGATATAAGCTTAGCTCTAGGCATTATATCCATAGAAAATCAAATTTTCTCTTAGGAGGTAAGCCAGGTAATTCCTCTAGAAATACATCCTTAAATTCTTGAATAAAGGGAGAATTTTCAAATGTTGGAGTATTTTCCTTTCTTTTTCCATCTAATCAAACCATATAAATTTGAGCCCTCTTCTTCCTTTCCTTCTTTAATTGCATAGCTAATATTGTCTCCACATTTATGGGCCTAAAGTTTTCTTGAATTATGATCCTTCTTCCTTCATCATCCAAGAATTCTACCAATTTATGGTTACAATCTATATTATCTTGATGATTTGTTAGCCAACTCATCCCAAGGATTACATCATATGACCCTAGAGGCGCCACATAAAGATCCACCATTGTTTCAAATCCAAGAATGTGTACCCTTGCCCATGATAAACACTTGGTTACTTCTCTAGTCACCTTATCTCCATACTAAACCGACCATGATGATTCCATATGATTAAATTTTAATGACATTTTTCTCACTAAATCTGGAGAAATAAAGCATTCAGATGACCATGTATCAACTAGTATTGAAAATAGTTGTTTAAAAAGTGTACATGTAATCTTTATGGGTACATTTTGATATTTGGTTTGTTGATTCCTAACCGTTGCATGAATCCTCTATTGGGGTCCTTGTTTTGGTTGATTGGATCTAATTTGACTTTGCATCCTTGCAAATTCTCTAGAATAATGATTTCATCCACATATGAAGTACCCTCCTAGTGGTCCTCATTGCACTTGATTTGTAGGGTTGTTTCTTACTTCATTGATTCTATTAAAGTTCCTTTGATTAAGATTTCCTCTATTATTTATATTGTACCTATTCCTTTGATTATGATTACCTCCATTATTTCCATTGTACCTATTCTTTTGATTTTATTTTCAAGGTGGTCGTCTCCTTTCAGATGAATTGTTCTTTTTATTTTTGTTGAAGTTGGTATTCCTCTTGAATTCTTTATTCCTTTTGAATGATGGGTCCTTGTTAAGTAAAAAATGTGTATCTTAGTTCTTTTATCATTGATGTAGATGTTTATTTATACAATTTAATAGAAAATTGAGAATAAATAATTCCACTTCAACATAACTATCTATTAACTAAAAACTAATTTAGATTAATAACAATGTTTATTATCCTATAGCTCCAATATTTTCACTTTTGATGAGTAAAGGTTAATGACTAAATTTGATGCTTAGTATCACATGTGTATCATAATTTTAATTTCCTTTAATAAAATATTTTAAAAATGGTTGAAAGCATTTCATTGTGGGAGGGAGAGTACAATCTAGCAATATCAAAACTAATTTACAAGTGGGCAAGTGTTTGTATGGAAATGGGAGGAGCTATTAGTCTGAAACTTGGAATTATAACCTATATTACATGTAAGAGAGATCTCAAGGTATCTTATGCAATCTACTTCACTAAAAAATACTTTAAAAAAAGCAAAATTAGGTAGCTTCTTGGAATGATATGGTTAATGTGCCCTCTTTGTGCCCTTTTCCTATCATTACTAGAAATTAACCTCATTAGTTTTCTATTTTTGAGAATGATTCATAATCCTTTCTCACCCAAGAAGATCTTTGCAATCTTCACCTACTTAAATTACTGTCTACTTCTCCCTATTCCATGGTCTCCCTTCATGGTTTTTCCTTCTATCAACATGCCTCCCAACCATTGTCTAACAACATTTTTTGAGGAAAATACTTCTTTTATACACCATTATCTCAACCCCTGTTCATATACTTGGACAAATCCCTCTCACCCTTCCATGTGTGACATAGAACCAACCCTCTGATTCTTCCCCTTCTTTTAACCATTTTTCAACTCCCCCCATGGTTGACACAACTATAAACCATCTGATTTACACCCACCATCACAATCCTCTTAACTTAATTTATCATCAATTAGGAAGATAAAATAGTAGTCAATTAATCTAACCTTAATATTGAAACTCTTTCCCTCAATTTTTTTTAAAAAGAGGCTTTGGATTCACTATAAATTTTTCATCCACTCATAAAATAGATCTTATTCAAATTGAAATTGTTGTAAAATTGTTACTTGATGTTGTGGTTGAAAAGGTTAGGAAAGATTTCCACATTTCTTGTAGAAATGCCAATCCTCCCAAAATGGAATCTCCCGAAAGATGAATTCCATTGGCAACATGAGCATACATCATCATGCTCATGTTGTATGTCTTCCACAATTGAAGATATTGATGATCATGTATCAGTATTAGTAATGGGAGTGCTATAGGTGCAAAATGCATACTGAAATGTTCCACATTCCACCATGGATGATTATTATGTTGTGTAGTTTTTAGGAAGTGTTTGAGGATGTCACAAGTGTATGCACTCCAAGTGGCAAGTAATTTGGTGGTCATCGTTTTGAGTTGTGGATGAATAATTGGCTCATTTAGTCTTTGCTTCGCCAATTTTTCTATGAGATGATGACTTAAAGGTTTTGGGTCCATGTAGAGTTGAATTGTGTAAGGAGTGGAATCATGGGAGTGATTATAGGTCATTTTTACCTATCACATTTTTGTTTCTTCCGGGTATGTGCAGGATCATGATGGGCCAAAAAGTGGCAATATTATGGGTATTTGTAGGGTATGCAGCTGATGACATTTTTTATACCCAAAATTGATGAAACGAAAAGGGTTTTTGGAGGAGATTCTCAGCTTTCCACCAATATAAATTATTCTTTAATTTGAATTTAATATATAATTATTATTAATTTTCTATTAGAATTACAACTAAAGTCGTGATTGATAGGATGATTAAAAAAATCTATAAATTTCAAACAGTATCACATTTTTTGAATCCAAAACATGTGTCACATTATATACTTCACATACTATAGGATTAAGAAAATAAAAATTAAATTTCATGAAGTTTTGAACAAGTTAAGGTGGTCAGACATACGAGTTTTTTATATTTTTTAAAATTTGTAATAAAAAATTCATAATTAATTATTTACTTGGAAAAAAATTAGAAAAAAATATGCATCACATCCAGACATGAGTCCTCTACTTATATATAAAATATTATAAAAAATATTATCATTTTATTATGGTTAGGTGGTTAGATAGACACCTACTTCTTATTTTTCCTTGAAATTTAAAGTACTCTGCATTGAAATTTCAAATTTTCACCAAATAGATTTTATTTATTTTAAATAAACCTAGTAGTTTAGAAACTACATTCAATTTTCTAGATTCTATTCTTACATATTTTTGAAATAATATAGATAACTTATTCAAATTATGTCAAGTTTCCTAACACTGATTTTTCTAAATTTTTTGCCACTTAAGGGCCTATTTTTTCCATGATGATCCTGCACATACCCTTCTGCAAGGCATGTGTGATGGAGTTTTGGGTTGACATGTCATGGTGTTAAAAATTTCATGCAATTAAGATAACCTAATTGATGTTGTGGGTGTTTATAGTATATATAGAAGAGTGATTTACTATGTGAATGAGGAATGTATATATTTTGAGAGATATATGATGTAAAGTGAAGTGTTAAAGGTAAAGTATGAAGTGTGTGAAGTTAGTTTTCTAAGCTTAATTGGAATTGTATCTTCAACATGTTGCAGATGCATTGTTAGTATTTCAAAATATGGTAGCGAGCCATTCTTATATTCTCTTTTCTATTCTAGATAGTGAGTCCTTTGGGTAGCGAGCCCTTGGCACTGAGACTTTATTTTTGGGCAGTGATACTTTCTAGACAGTGAGTCCTTGGACAACGAGTCCTTTATTTTGTAATCCATTGTAACTGGTATATTATATTGTGATCTAATCCTCACCATTGTTTTTCCCTTTCAATTCTTGGGTTTTCCATGTAAATATAGTGTTCTTGTGTTGAATGTTGTGATGCATGCTTTAATTGTTCCTTTCCATATCTATAGATTAAATGAGATGCTTTGAATGCATGTTTAAGTTGATGAAGTTAATGAATTTCAGTGAATACTAATTCACCCCCCTCTTAGTATTCTGGTGTTCGACAATTCGTAATAGAGCTTGGTTCCTTCAATTGGCTTAATTTTTTAGGTAGATATTGGAGGTTGAACACGTGACACTTAAGAGGTATCCTATCCCTCCAGAAGATATTTTCATGGAAGGGTTTACTAAAGAAGATTGTGAAGTTGACATAGAAGGAGAAATTATATTTTATCTTGATGATCTAGATAAAGATGAATGTGAGAATAAATATCTAAAAGAAAATATTAAGGAAGCATATGAGTACATTAAGAAGTTTAGGGATCAAATCAAGAAATTTAAAGAAAGTCTCGAGGAAACAAATGGTTAGCTCAAACAATCAAATGAGATAGTGAGTAGTCTGAAAGTGCGAGTTGAAGAAGGAAAATTAGTTGAAGAATGTTTGAATTCCAAATTGAAAGACAAGTTTACAGAATGTTCAAGACTTGAAGAAGTTGTTGCAAGTATGAGTAGTTGGTGTTGTCACTGATGTCAATAGGCTTATTTTTGTGTTGTTATTGATGTCAACTAGTTCTATTGGTAATTCTTGGAAGTCTATTGATGGTTGAGAAGTTGTGATGATGCTTTGATTGTTTGCATTATGTTTTCATTATTAAGTGTTACTAGTGTCAACCTCTAGTGTTGCTTTAATAAGCTTCTATTTGTGGGTGTTGTTTGGTTAAGTTGTTTTGTTGTAGCTAGTTTGGTTGTGATGAGGAAGTGGTTAAGATGATGAGAATGTGTTTGTGGTGCTTGGTTTCCAAGTGATTTTGAGAAAATTTGAATAAAAGAGGAAATAGTGTTTTGTAGAGGTGTTCTAGCATACAAAGTGGTGTTCTTGTTTTGCTCCACATTTCTTTTGTGTTGAAGATCTACTTGTGTAGTTTGGATATGTTGATAAGAGGTGATCATAGAGGTTATATCCAAAGTTTCTTGGTCTAGATCATTGTGTAGAGAAAGTTGTGTTCACCAGTGTGTGAACTATCCATTGCAATGGTGTCTAAGAGAAATGGTTTTGATTTGCATTTCTTCACAGTTTGGTTTCTATTCTTTCGCTTCTATAAGTGTGTTGATAAAGTTCATATCTATCTTTAGTTTAATTTTTTCATGGTTTGGTACTTTGCAAGTTGATTTCTTGAGTTAAAGTGTGTGGAAGGTTAACTGGGTGTACAAGATGTGCTTGTTCTTCAGGTGCAAGTTGTTGCGAAGAAATTTGTTGGATTGTAGGATATTTTTGGAATATTCCAAATTTTGTTCAAGTTTATTTATTTTTTGAAAGTCATCTTTGGATCAAAGGAAGTGTGTACTTAAATTTTTGACGATGTTTACACAGGTTTGGCCAGCCTTAGGTGTTTACACTAATTGCCAATTTTCTTTGGTGATTGTGGAAGCATGGTGTGGTGTGTATGAGTGGATTTAGATTTGAGTTAAGGTGTGATGTGGTCTACCTTCATTCCTTTCCACCATGGGAATCTTTTGGTGCTGACCTAATTTGAATTTGCATGGTTGAGGTGCATATCCAACCTTGGAGATTGCTTTCAAGGTTGAAGATAGTATAAATAAGTGTTGTGTTGATAGAGGTTGTGTGTGTAGAGTGTGTGATGCAAAATGAAAAGGTGTGAAGTATGAATTTTTGAAGTGCAGTGCAAGATTTAATGAGTTAGAATATTGGAAATAGTGAGAAGAAGGTGTCTACAATCTTCAGAAAGGTTGTGATTGTGTTGGTGATGCTAAGGTGGAATTTTCTATTGCATTGAAATGGATTTATCACTGTAACAATCTTCTTCTCTTCTTTTTTGTAATCTAGTAGTGAGCCATTGGTAGTGAGCCCTCCAAAAGTGAGCCTATTGTATTCGATGTTGCAATTACTTTATATTGTGTGCTAATCCTCACCATGGTTTTTCCTTCTTGGGGTTTCCATGTAAATCTGGTGTCCTATTGTGCATGGTGTTGTTGTTTTTCAATTTCTATTATTTTCTTTCATGCTAAATCATTCTAACAAATTAAAGTTTGTTAAAGTTTATTTGGATACAAATTTTTATGAGGGTTTTGATGTTTTAATGTACAACTGATTCACCCCCCTCTTAGTTGTCTTGTGCATTCAAAAATTGGTATCAGGACAAGGTTCCTTGGAAATAAGCTTAACCACTTGAGCTAGATCTAGGATGGCACACAAGAGAGATGCTCCTCTATTTGATGGATAGGATTATTCATTCTAGAAGACAAGGATAGAAGGTTTTTTGGTATCCCTCGAATATGGAGTTTGGAAGTCTATTGTGACTAGATACACTATGCCTATAAATGGTCCAAGTATTGATGATGAGATCAAGGCCTATGAAAGAAATGGTAAAGTGAGGTATGCTCTTTTAAGTGATATTTATAATACTAAACTTGTGAAAGTTATGAATCTTAAAAACTGTTAAAGAAAGTTGGGAAAAGTTGGAAAGCATTTATGAAGGAGATGATAAGGTCAAGCAAGATAAGATGCTAAATATAAAGATCATATTTGAAAATATGTGGATGTTAGAGGATGAAAATATTACAAGCTACATGTAGAAAGTTGACAAAGTTGTCAATTCCATCAGAGGGCTTGGTGGAAATCTTGAAGATGACAAGGTGGTAAAGAAGGTACTGATAACTCTGCATAAATACTATAGTCATAAGGTTTTTATTATTGAGGAATTTCAAAATCTAAATAATTACTCTAAAGATCATCTTCTTGGAACTTTAATTGCTTTTGAATTAAGAGAGTTTGGTTCAAGTGATTCAAAGAAAGAGACTACTTTCAAAGTTGGAAAAGCAATGAAGACCAAGGAATCAAATCTAGATGATGTTGATGATGTAGAAGAAAATTTTGTGAGAATGAAAAAGGGTACTGGAAAGTACAAAGGTAAGTTACCTTTCAAATGTTATGGTTGTGGAAAGATAGGTCATTATGCTTTAATATTTTCAAACAAAGCTTTAAATGACAAGAATAAGAACAAAGGTAAAACAATTAAGAAAAGTTATTATGTTATAGAATATGCTAGTATATTTGATGAGGAATCTTACTATAGGGGTGATGAGGATAGTGAATGATTTTTCATGGCTATAAATGTTGAATATAACTCTGCCAACTTTGAGAGAGTATGACTAAAAATACTCCAAAAGAAGGTCACAATGCCGAAGGAACTATGGTGGCTACTTTTCATGCTAGAGAGGAGAAAAACTACTAGATCATTGATAGTGGATGCTCAAATCATATGACTGGTAATAAAAGTGAGTTTTTTAAACTTGAGAAATATGAAGGTCTTGTTAAGTTTGGTGATGATATATCTACTAAAATATGTGGAAAAGGTTTTATCAGTTTTGATGGCAAGAATAATACAAATGATGTTATTTATGTTAAGGGTTTAGGGCATAACCTCTTGAGTGTTGGAAAAATGTGTAGTAAAGGATATAATATCATGTTTCAAGATGATGGATGTGAGATCAAAAAAATCTCTAAAACTGTGGTTGCTTCTAGAAGGACAAATACAAATGTTTATTAGCTTAAAGGTATTGATGGTCATTACTTTATGACTCATATTAATGAAAGTTGTCTATGGAATAAAAGGTTGTGTCACATTAATTTTGATATCCTAGTGAGAACCAGTTCAGTTCAAGCTATGAGATCTGCCAAAGATTACAAAGAACATCATGCTATTTGCAAGGAATGTCAAATTCAAAAGCAAGCAGGGATAAGTTTCAAAGTCAAAGAACAATCTACTATTGAACTATTGGAGTTGGTGCATATAGACCTTTGTGTGTGGTACTATGAGAGTAAGAATTTTTCAAGGTGATAGGTATTTCATGTCATTAATTGATGATTACTCTAGAATGACATGAGTTACTTTTCTTAAAGAAAAACTAGAAGCTCTAGATAAGTTTATAGCATTCAAAGTTATGGTTGAGAATGGAATGGATATTAAAATAAAGTGTTTGAGGTTTTCTAGAGGTGGAGAGTTCACCTCAAATGAGTTTAATATTTTTTGTGAGAATCATGGAATAAAGAGGCATTTATCTTCCCCTAGTACTCCTCAATGGAATAAAGTGGTTGAAAGAAATAATAGGTCTATTTAGGAAGTTGCAAGAACAATGATGAAAGAGGAAAACCTACTGAAAGTCCTAGAGAGAAGTTCATACTATTGTCTACATACTTAACAGAGTTCAAGCAAAATAAAATAGTGAAAAGACTCCCTATGAGTTGTGGTATGGAACAATCCCTACTGTCAAATACTTCAAAGTGTTTGGAAGCAAATGCTATATCAAAAGAGATGAAGAGAACTTAGGAAAGTTTGATACAAGATCTAATGAGGATATATTTCTTGGATATTCTACAAGAAGTAAAGATTACCAGTGCTACAACAAGAGACTAATGAAGATTGTTGAGAGTGCAAGTTTCAAAGTGGATGAAAACTTATAGAAGAGCTTAGTGGTGATAAATGGATATGAATCAGATGATTCCTCTTGTAGAGAAAATGAAAAAGATGAAGTTAAGGAAAAGGAAGTTTAGATTGAATAGGAATAAGTTATAGAAATGATCCATAAAACTCTTAAGTATGTGCAAAAGAATCATTATGAAGATTAGATCATTGGTGAAAAAAGAAAAGGTGTATTGACAAGAAGAAAATTTGCAATGACAAGAGAACATGCAAACCTATGTTTACTCTCTAAAGTTGAACATAAAGCAATGACTGAAGCATGCAAGGATAAGTATTGGATCAAGGCTATGGAAGAACAACTAATGCAAATTGAGAAGAATTAGACTTGGGAAATTGTCCCAAGACTATCAAGCAAGAATGTGATTCAAACTTAGTGGGTATTCCAAAAAAAATTGAATGAGAATGGAGAATTAGTAAGAAACAAGGAAAGGCTTGTGTGCAAAGGTTACTCACAAGTAGAAGGAATATATTTTGAGGAGATATTTTCTCCAGTGCAAGAATTGAAGCTATTAGGATTTTTTTGGCTTTTGTAGTACATAAGTATTTCATAGTTTTCCAAATGGATGTGAAGCCTAATTTTTTGAATGTTGAGTTAGAAGAAGAGGTATGCATTGAACAACTAGAAGGATTTTAGTTATTAGACAAACTAGATATGGTCTACAGATTGAAGAAGGCACTTTATGGACTGAATCAAGCTCCTAGAGCTTGGTATGAAAGGTTGGAAAGGTACTTGATATAACAAGGATTCAATAAAGGTACCACATATAGTAATCTTTATTTCAAAATTGAAAAAGATCAAATCTTGATTGTGGTTGTGTTTGTTGATGATATAATCTTTGGAGGAAATGAAACAATGTGTAAGATATTTGTAGAAGAGAAGCAAAAAGAGTTTGAAATGTCAATGTTTGGGGAGATGAATTTCTTCCCTGGGCTACAAATCAATTAGATATAGAAAGGAATATTTATTTCACAATCAAAGTATGTCAAGGAAATGTTAAAAAAGTTTGGAATGGAAGGTCCTAAACCAGTATGTACCCTTATGTTTACTGGTTGCAAGTTGAGTAAGAATGATGAATCTCCTAAGGTTGATCAGAGCAAGTATAGATCAATGATTAGAGGATTGCTATATCCAACTCCTACTAGACTAGATATCATGCATGCAATTTGTATTATGGTTATATTTCAAGAAGATCCTAGAGAGTCACATGTTGTAGTAGTGAAGATGATATTTAGATACTTGAAAAGCATTCTAGAACATGGTTTATGGTATCCAAAGGATAGTAATTTTTCTTTGATTGTTTTTATGGATGTAGATTGGGAAAGTTGTGTGGATGGTAGGAAAAGTACAAGTGGTGGGGCATTATTTCTTCGATGTAGATTGGTGTATTGGCTAAGCAAGAAGAAAGATTCAATATCTTTATCTATTGCAGAGGAAAAATACATTGAAATAGCATCTTACTACACACAGGTGTTATGGATTAGGCAAACCTTGAAGGATATAAGAGTTATATATGATGGACCAATTTCTATCTTCTATGAGATTACAAGTTCTATTAAAATTTCAAAGAATCTAGTGATGCACTTAAGGACAAAACATATCTCAATTTGGTATCACCTTTTGAGAGAGAAGGTTGTAGAGAATGAAGTGAAGCTTGAGTATGTGCCTACAAAGGATAAGGTTGTTGATATATTTACTAAGTCTCTTCCTAAGGATACTTTTGAGTATCTCTAAGAGAAGTTATGGTTTATTACCCCTCCTTTAAACTAGATGCATAAGGATTCATTAGTCTAGTGCATCTCAAGATTCATTCTTTGTTCTAGAATGATGTTGGAGGCTACCTCTTAGGGGGAGTAAGTACTGGTGCAGGTTGGTGTTGTCCTTTGTCAGCTGTGTCAAAGGAAATGTGTAGAGGTTGCTGGTTGGTACAATTTTTTGTGTGCTCCTAAGGGGGAGTATGCAAAGCAATACAAAGGAAAATATGTTGCAAAGTAGTAGTAAGAAGTTACAAGTATGTTTGATGTCAAAGGGTGAAATTGATTCAAATGTGTTTCCCTTTTCCATTGATGTCAAAAGGGGAGATAAAATAATGTGAAAAATGATCAATTGTCAAAGGGAGAGAGAAAGTAGAAGTGGAGAAAGAGAAAGAGTTGGTATGGAGAAATGTGTTGGTGATCAGAGCTGTTATGTTTATTATTTATGGTTTTCCACATCATGTTTTGTTGATATTGATGGGTTTTCACATTATGTGTTGCCATCAATGACAAAGGGGGAGATTGTTGCAAGTATGAGTAGTTGGTGTTGTCATTGATGACAACAGGATTATGTTTGTGTTGTCATTGATTTCATCTTGTTCTGTTGGTGATTTTTGGAATTCTATTAATTTTTGAGAAGTTGTGATGATGCAAAGATTAGTTGCTTTATGTTGTCATTAGTAAGTTTTACTAGTGTCAATCTCTAGTGTTGCTTTGATAGTTTTCTATTTGTGGGTATTGTTTGGTTAAGTTTATATGTTGTAGTTGGCTTAGTTGTGATGAAGAAGTGGTGAAGATAATTGAAATGTGTTTGTTGTGCTCAATTTCCATGTGATTTTGAGAAAATTTGAATAAAAGAGGAAACAATGTGTTGTAGAGGTGTTCTAGCATACAAAGTGGTTTTCTAGTTTTGATCCACATTTTTTCTATGTTGAAGATATGCTTGTGTGATTTAGATATGTTTATTAGAGGTGATCATAGAGGTTATATCTAGATTTTCTTGGTCTAGATCACTGTGTAGAGAAAGTTGTGTTCACTAGTGTGTGAATTATGCATTGTAGTGGTGTTTGGGAGAAATGTTTTTTCTCCACATTTCTCCACAATTTGGTTCATGGTCTTGCGGTTTTATAAGTGTGTTAATAAATTTCATATCTACCTTTAGTTGATTTTTTCATGGTTTGGTGCTCTGAAAGTTTATTTCTTGAGTTATAGTGTGTAGAAGGTTAACTAGGTGTATAGGATGTGTTTTTTCTTTAGGTGAAAGTTTTTGTGAAGGAATTTGTTGGATTGTAGGGTATTTGTAGAATATTCTAGATTGTGTTTAAGTGATTTTTTTTTTCCATGAATTGTCTTTGGATCAAAGGAAGTGCGTACTTAAATGTTTGATGGTGTTTACCTGGGTTCAATCAACCTTGGGTATTTACATTAATTGTGGATTTTCTTTAGTGATTGTGGAAGCATGGTGTGGCATGTATGATTGGATTTAGGTATGAATTTAGGTGTGATGTAGTTCACCTTCATTCCTTTCAATCATGGGAATTTTTTTGTTTGGACCTAATTTTAATTTACATGGTTGAGGTGCATAGCTGACCTTGGAGAATGCTTTCAATTTTGAAGATGGTATAAGTGTTGATGGAGGATGTGTGTCTAGAGAGTTTCCTATAACAAAGAATGTCATATGGGTTGATAGTATTCTGATAGCTATACAAATTAGAGATCACTTAAGAAGATTTATAGATTTTGAGTCTCAAAAGTAAGCTTTTTGGGGATTTTTCATAACATTTCAAGATCAAATGTAAGAGAGATATATGATTTTGGCAAGTGTGGTGAATAAATACAAGAATGAAATAAATTTTATGGTTAATAGAGACTAATGCTCTATGGAAGCAATTGGACCAATAATAGTTTGGATTTTGAAGCTTGGCTATGAGGTAACAAAGCTAAAATTTCTAGCCTTGTAGAGGTTGTATTGAGTAAACCTAGAGATCTAGCAGTAGATAGGTTTGGTACCTATGAGGAAAAATCTAGCAAAGAAAACCTAGAGAAGAAAAAGAAAGATATTGTAGTTTGGAAATAGAGTTTGGTGCCCCTGAAGCCCTCACAAAGAAATCTATAGGTACATGTACTCCTCAAAAGATGAATCCATAGAAATCAAGAAGGCTAGATAGGACCTTAGTTCCCACACCACTTATTATTATAAAGCCTTCCAAAACTCCTCCTTCCAGAATAAAACCAACAAGCGGTTCAAAGAAGAAAGGAACATCAAGAACCTCTATGAAACATAAGTATCCTGAGAGGATAAGGAAAGAAAAAGAATCCAAAGAAAAGTATTTAAGTTTTGAAGAAGAAGAAGAAGGACCCCAATTGGTTTGAAGAAAAAAATCTAGTGTCTCTCAGGAAGAGACCAGTACAAAAAGAAAGTTAATGTGGTGGATACAAAAATTGAAGAGGAAGTGGAAAAGGAATAGAGATCTTTTGTTTTTCAAAGAAGATAAAAGAGTTATAAGAAATATGAGAAGACCCCTCTAGTCCAAAAGAATAGTCCTATGATGTTAGATGCATTATTCAATAGTATTGCAAAGTTTGGTATATTGAAGGAAACTATTGGAATGTATTCAGATGCAAATGATGAAGACAAGACAATAATTGAAGAGGCTATAGTCAAACTCGTGGTGAAATTTTATACTAGCCTAGATAAGATAGAGGATCAATTACCATATAATCTAAAAGTTGTGTTGAATGCAAGAAGAAAAGAGGCTATTGTATAGGATGAAAAGATGAAGACATTTTCCTTGGAGAAGATTGGTTCCTCACTATCTCGTTAGGATAGAATCAAGTTGTCTATGTTGTATAACAAGAAATTTAGGACATAGCAAAGAGTTAGCACTCTTATGAGTAGAGGTAAGGAAGATATTGAGAGGGTAAGGGAAGAGACACTACAAATAGTGGAAAGAATCACTAAATATTTGTGTTCCTTTGGGTGATGGATATTAGATACAACAAGACACACTCCTCCTAGAAATCACTGAGCTAGTTAATGACCAACATAAGAAGAAAGAAGATGTGTTGATAGATAACACCCCTCTGGATGTGGAGGTAAATAATAAGTAAAATAAAGAAGCTAAGTAGGATTTCCTAAAGAAGAATGAAGCTCAAAATGAACACAATTTTCCCCCTCTGGAAGTGGAAAATACTACAAAATAAAGCTCTATTAGTGTTGATAAGGAGAAGGTTGATAATAATGAGGAAGAAAGCACTAAAGCTAGTGGTGAATCCTTTGGACCCTCTAGATATTAATTAAAATATAATCTTTTGGACATGTAGTTACAATTTCAACTGGTGGTATCTATAACAACAAAAATAGGGTGCCCCACCTTTGTGGAGATAGAGTTCCTACTTCACACTTGTTACACTCAAGGATACCTTAGAGATCTTAATCCAAGGATGAAGTGGGGGAAAGAGATCTTGCAATAAGGTATAGGGTGTGATTAAAGACAATAAGAGGGTTCACTACCAAGGGCTTGGAAAGATAAGAAATGAATGTAATATGCAAAGTACCATGCAAAACCTAACTAAATGACCTTGGAAATGAAACTGAAATGAAGAATAAAAGACTGAGAAAGTACAAAAGTGCACCTAGAAGAAGGATGAGATCAAAACAAGCTTTGAAACTCTAAAAACCTAT
This sequence comes from Sequoia sempervirens, assembly GCA_007258455.2. Classification (NCBI taxonomy): domain Eukaryota; kingdom Viridiplantae; phylum Streptophyta; class Pinopsida; order Cupressales; family Cupressaceae; genus Sequoia; species Sequoia sempervirens. The sequence continues at coordinate 693,268,651 of VDFB02270651.1, forward strand.
TGTTTAGTTCCCACTAGGACTCATACACTAGTCTTGGTAATTTATTCCTAGACTAGGGTTTCTATGCCAAAACTAGAATCTCATAGTAGTTGATCTAAATTCACTAAAATATAGAAAATGTGCTATATTGGGAATCATACACCACAAGTGGTGTATCAATCCCATTCTACTTTTTTGAAGGGTCAAGACTTGAATCTGCTCTCCTATCTCTTCTCTTCCTTCCACACTTTGTTTTTGGATTTGAAACTATGAATTTGGACTTGTAGGTTACTTTTTGTGAAGATGACAACCTTCTGACAACTTGACACATTCTCTCAAACTTGCAACTTTGTCTTCAAAGGTTGTTTAAGCTCCAAGACACCTATATTTGTAATCACACATGTAGAGAGAGAAAAACTTGTTGATTTTTAGGAAATAGGTGTTTTCCTAGGACAAATCCCATTTAGCTAATTAAACCTTGTGTTGAAACAATGAAACATGAACATGAACATGAAATATGAAATATAAAACATTAACAATGATACCTTGAATCATGTCTTGAGATGTAAATCAACAATCTAACATGAAGTGGCCATGTAGAATGTAGATCTTGATCTTGAACTTTGATATGAAATAATGCTTTTAAATGGATTTTCAATGCTACATCATAACACTAGCTCAACAACATGCTTGATGCTTAATGAATTTGATATGATGATGGATCTTGAATTGATGCAACAAGTAATGAAGAATTCTACCCTTGAATGCCTTAGAAATGTTCTCGTAAACTCTCTTGACACTCTTGTGAAGTCTTGTAATGCTTAACTCTTGATAGCTTATGTTGATATCATAAAGGCTTAGTGAAATAATGATTTGAGACCTTGTTTATAGGAAATCCATCCTATTTACCATTTATTAGATCCCAAAAGTCGGCATTCATGAAATTTAATTTTAAAACCCTGATTTCTCACTCAAAACCCTAAAAAAGGGGCCAAATGGGACTCATACACCACTTGTGGCATATAGATCCCATATGGATGGGACTCACATGGAAAAGGTGGCATATGGGTCCCACCAAGCCTTTTCAAGTGGAGGAAATGTCTAGGAGTTGAGAAATTAAATATATTTGATGTCTATGTTAGGATTTCGATTGAAATAAGCTTTAGGATGCATAATATAGGGTCTTAGGGGCCTATTAATGATGATACGAAGGTCATAAATGCAAAAGGGCCCAAAAATTAATTTGAAGGTGCAAATAAATACACTTTACAACATCAAATTAAAGCAAAATTCGGTCAATTTAGCATAAAAGGGCCCTAAATCTAATGTGAATGTGTAAAACACATTACAACACTAGATCAAAGGTGAAATTAGGTCCATTTTAATCTTAATCATTACCAAATGAAGTGTGAAATTGTAGAGGGATATATTTTCTATCATTACATTTAGCCCCCACATTAGTGAGAGGAGGAACTTGCTTCAAACTCACACTAAAGTAAATATTCAAGAGGGGTTTAAGTGTACCAATGCAGATGGTCTAGGATGATAGAGACTAAGGGGGTGGTCAAGCCCCTAGGATCCAAGATCCTATGTCAAACCAACATAAGCACAAAGGGACACACATAAGGTGTATGATATGCAACATTAAGATACACAATCATGAAATGTCAAAGATATAAAGAAGAAAGGAAAAATAAATAAAAAGATGTGGATCAATCCTTGACTATTTTTCCAATGCAATGTGGATCAGATGTAAGTTTTTTTTCCAAAAATGCATGCTCAATTTGAGGCAACAAAACTTCAAGCTATCCGTTGGGTGAGTATCCAAAAAGGTGAGACACATATGCATGCAACTGGTATGCACTAAAAAACAAGCAGGTGGCTATGGGAAATTCATGCCTAAGTTTGGATTCCCATACGTACAACCATACCAAAGTTATACCTCCTAATAAATTTAATAAGGCATCACACAATAATGAACTTCGAGCTTCATAAGGAAAGCAAAGCTTTGTATGCTTGATACTCATCAACAAATAGGATGGCTCCATAGGCAAGAAAAGTGTATTATGCAAGGTATCTATATAACAATTATTCAAATTGTAGTAGTGTAACGTACTTTCAAAGGATTTCTTCTTGGTTCATGTAAGGTCTCTTCTTAGGGAATTGTTACCTATTTTAGCTACTAGCTCAAACAAGTAGAGCTATTATATTCTACAAGTGAAAAGAGGGTACATTTTTAATCTGCTATGTCACATTCATGTGCATGAAGAAAATTTGAAGACTACAATACTACATTTCATTATAAAAAGCATATATCATAGAAGAGAATGCACAATATTTTCAAAATTGGAGTCTTTATTGATAATATAAAAGTAGAATGTCCCACACAAGTTGTGTGACTAATAGTATGAATGCATATAATGGAAAACATTATACATTTATAGATACAAAAATAGAAGAATTCACATAAAGTGAAAGGAGACCCGTCATTTTCTGAATGACGAATCATGGTTCCTTTGTTCTGCTCCATCTTCATCCCTGCTCATATGTCCTTCTTGCTCTCCCTATTGCTCCTAGGCTTCCTACATCTGAAACAAAAGTGTTGTTAGAGCAATGAGGGATCACCAGTCAAAATATGTGGATACATCTATATGCATATAATCTGATCCCCATTTGCATTCAAATATCCAAGCATAGCATAGATGTCTAGGAAAACAAAGAGCATAATAAAACACATCCATCATATGCTTAGTTTTTATCTAACATGTTTGCTTCTTCTACAGGTATAGGTAAAATTATTGTTGCTATTTGTTTCATTTGATTTAAGCATGTGGGGTGAAATGTGGCCACCACAAGGGTTGAGCCCAAGATGTTTCCTTTTTGTGCTTTAAAGAGGCATAGAAAGGTAATCCATCTCCTTATGGTTCACTAAGGAAAGCACACATCATTTGTGATAGTGGCATATTAGTCACTATCATAAGTGACATATACTTGCTCAAGGAAAATGTATTGCATCAAAATAGATTATAGAAATACATTGATGTGCAATCCATGAAAGAATTGTTTGATATTATAGTGCATGCCTAATAGTGGTACAGAGCAGAGAAGATAGGACACAAGAAAGTGTATGAAACAATATGTGTATGAAGTAATGTTATGATAGCCTGCTAGTTCTTTTGCATAATAAGGTGCAAATGCCATAAAAAATGATAATACAATGCCAACCATTGACATCCAGGGCAATAACAACAATATATTGAAGAAGCATCAATTAGATTCATGGTTATGAGAAATACCTAGTAACCATGAAAATTCCATATTGAGAAAGCAATGGTTTTGGAAATATTAGGAAAATATCTTATAATGTCAACATAGAGTAACAAATGAAGTCAATAACAAACAAATGCAAGCACAATCATAAGGGTGATTTAATAGGACTATGAGCTAAGGGTAGTCAAGCCACTTTATGAAGTTCACAATCATCATGAAACTCATAGATTGCAGACATGAAACTAAAAGTAGTCATATCCAACTATGAAATGTAGACACTATGAGATGAATAAAGCAACATGACCACAAGATATAGGGAACTCCTTCAATTAGCACAAGGGAAAAATTCAAGGATGGAAACTTTGGAGGGTGAAAATGTGACCAATGGAAAGTCCACCATGTACAAATACCAATGAGAAAGATTCATAAAATCTTTGATAAGATAGCCTTAGTTAAGTGAAGATCTATGAGATAGTCATATTAGTCTTATGAAAGACAACAAGGCAACATTTTAGAGAGAGTCATGAAGAGGGGAAGGCACCATGAAAAGGTAGAAATATTTCATAGTCCTAAGATCACTTACAGTCCTACACAAAACAAGGGTTTCAAGTGGAAAATATGCATAGAGTTTTGAATAGTTCTTGTACTATGCAATGGAATTGAATCATTTTGCAAACCACTTTTTCTTCTTCACAGGACAAGATTTTCTCATGGAACGTTGACTGAGATAGATCTTGTTTCAATCGATCACCCTCTCAATAAATCTCATTCATATTATAATCTTGCATGATTTTCATCATAGTAAGGTGATTATGACATTGTTGGCCTCTATTACTTGGCATCACAGGAAATAAATAAGATGCCATGTTTTAAAAATCAATAGAAAAAAATGAGGAGAAACCCTCTACTCTAAGAACTATAGATCCAGAATGTGCATTGAGATTGGGTCTTACGGGAAAATGCCATGATGGCCACGAAGCATGAAATATATAATAAATCTTGACTTAGAACAGTAGAGTGAATTCACACAAGTTTTGGTACCTATAGAGGAAGTTGGGGCCACAACCATAAAGAGAAGAACAATGAAGGCTCACCATAGTGAAGAAAACACAGAAACGAAAAGGAATAAAACCTTTGAATTTCTACAAGTTTGAAAAAGACTCGGCCAAACCAAGGATAAAATATAAAACTTTAATAGGTTTTGTTTTCATAAATCGAATTCATAAAGTGAAGTCATTTCCTATCACTAGGATAGAAACCTCGTGGGTTTTGCGTAGAAGAAAAAGAAGTACTACACTTTTTTATTTACATGAACAAAGAGATAATGCTAAAGAATACTTGTTACGAAGGAGGAATGCACATAGAGACCAAAGTATATTCATTATTTTGGTATAATAGAGCTCTAAAAAAATAGTGTATTCATAGAAAAATTAAAGAATGGTCCATGTTTACACAAAAATAGACTAAGACTTACTTGACTCGGCATGAGCAAAGAATCCTCATTTTCAGCTTCATAACTCTTGACCTATGCATGAGTCATGGCAGCACTCCACTAGAGAGAAAGTGTAAGGTGAAAAATGAAATGAAGTGAGCACTTACCCATGGGATTATTCTTTAGGATTTCATTTACCCTTAATTTGGCTTATCTCAAAGTAATTTTTACTTCTCTTTTTAACTTTACAATGAAAGTTAATACCTTCACATTGTACTCATATTTGTCTAGGAGTGTCCCCTTATGGACTTATGATTTTTCTTTGTTTCAAAGCATACCTTTTGAGTCAAATTTTTTTACTTTGTATTAAACATGAAATGTAAGAACATTTATTTAGGTGATGTTATTATAAATCACCTTATTTAAATGTTGAATGTAATACAAAATAAGGATGCTTACTTTCAAGTTACGGTCAAGGGGATTTAGTTGAGTTTTATGCTTTTGCAAGCATATAGGGAAGTTGAATTAATTTGCAAGCATTTGGAGAGCATATAGGGGTGTTTACTCACCTTATTGGTAGTTTTGATTGCTTTTAGGCATTGGTTTCATGTGCCTTTATGATTGACTGGGTCAAGTTTGACCTTTTCTACATATTGGAGCCTTTTTGAGGAAGATTCAGTTGCTACTTTTAGGCTTTTTAAAGGCATCTAACCCAAAGAGGCTTCTAGGTCCTATTTTGGTGGATCTTAGTGGGAATTAGTTTTTATAGTCACTTTGTTGACTCATTGTATTCAATTCTTACTTTTTCTTTTTCTGCTTTGTGACTTTTTGAGTCCTTTGGAGAAAAGATGATGCTTTGTAACTTAGTTTTTGATATGAAATTTAGTAAAGACCTTGACTATTAGTGATTTGAAGTTTTTACCTCTTATTCTTTCTTTTATTGTGTGTACTATTTGATTTGATCAAGCTATCTATGAGGTATCATCTATTTCCTTATAGCTTTGTCTCATGTTTAGCACCCTTATACAAAATGTATATTAATACATGTTATAATCAATGTCAAAGATGCCAACATTTATAGCTGTGAAGTTATCTTCCTTCTAGGAGTTTGAGCATCTGGACCACCTTATAAAAAATTATGCAAAAAATATACGTAAGTTGTACAGGTTCTGATTTCAATCATTGTGAACAAGTGTATGTAATCTGAGTTTCAAGTCCAAGTAATATTTAGGTGCATCACCATAGGAGTAGTTTTTTCAATTTATATTATCTCCTTCTACCATTTTCCTCTGCAAGTTCAGTAGATTAGTCTTAGGTGAGTACCAAAGGAAGATGACCTCCTCTAGAGGTTTGATCTCATATAAGGAACCCACACCTTGGGGTCATTCCAATGTTTCACTGAGTGGTTGAATAGGGTTCAACAAAGTGTGCACATTCAGGTGATAAAATTTTTGGCATGCTTGGTGGGACTGTCAATTCGAGATGGTTCCAGAAATCACATGTTTTTCTAGTTTTGATATGCATCTATTGAATTTTAGGCCTTTTGGAGGTTGAGCAACAATGTATCTGGCGACTTTGAGTGTGGGAAGTAGCAGAAAAACTAGTGCATCTTTGAGAATATCTTAGTATTTAGAAATTTGGTGTTTTCTCAGTATTATCAACCTTTGGAGGTAGCACAAACAACACCATGGTGACTCCAATCATATAGCAGCTAGTTTCAGTAGTCCAGCTACCCACAATTAAATGAGGTTTTCTATCTAGGCTTGCCTATTTTTCATGTTTTACTCTTGCAATGCCTAGTTATCAACATTATGATGGTTTTTCACCTCCATTCTATGAGAATCTTGCATATGTGCCCTCTTATCAGTCATATCCAAACAATTTCAATGTTGGTTTTAGTCCAAGTAAACCACCAATAGTAGAAAACCAACATGTTTAGTGCTCTTACCACCCACCCACCCCTGCATAAGTATCATGGTAGCTAGTATATGCCCAAAACTAGTCTCAAGAAGGCTATTTTGTTCCAAATCAGCAACCTTTTCTTCATAGACAGCCCCAAAATACTAACAATATGGGGATTAGTAATATTGAAAGTATATTGCTAGATTTTCATAGGCAGATGGATGAAATCAATAGAGAAAAAGAGTATCAAATGCAACAAAAACAGGTTGACATACATCAAGAGGAGTTGGCCTACCAGACATACATTCAAGAGTAGGATATGGAGGTTCAAAGAAGATGAAATTAAGAATACCTTGCAAGAGAGATTGTTCCAAGGGAAGAAAGGATGAAGATAATGCTTTCCTAGGTTTAGAAGGTGGAGAAACAACAACCCATCACCTTTACAAATCCATTTTATGAAGAGAAAGTTAAGCATGTTAAACTTCTTGCCAAGAATGATAGGTTAGACCAAGTTGAGGAGCTGCAGATGAAGTGGAAAAGGAGACAACATGAGGAATGCCTTGTGAAGAAGATAGTTGCAAAGGAGGAATGACTAAGGATTTTGTTTGCTCGAACCTAGAGGTTAGAAGCTCAAGTAGCTCTTTCCATTCTTAGTTTCAAACAAGATCATACCTTTATGGATCTTCCTATAAAGGAAAGTTATGACTACAAATTCCAAGTTTCAAGCTTACTGAACTTTTTCACATTCCAAATGAGTATCCAAGAATTGAAATTCCAATTTTCAAAAGTTTTCATCCTAAGGAAGAGATAGCATGTACTTCCAATGAATCTATTGTTGCTCATGAATAGTCTTTATTGAAATCTCTGGATGTAGAATAGAAGGCCTCTGTTTAGAATGTGTTGAAATCAAGGAACACTAAGAGGGGGGGTGAATTAGTGTTCTGCAAAATTTAACTTTATTAACTTGATCTTTAAACCACTTATAGCATTGAACCAAAAGAAAGATGAAACAACACAAGGAAATCAACCATAACACCATAACACAAGGATTTTTTATGTGGAAACCCTATTAGGGGAAAAACCATGGTGGAGGTTAACCCACAATATGAGTATATGCAAAATAAGTGTTTAAAAATGGGGAATGCACATGCATTCAGGCACACTACTTAGAGCTCACTACTCAAATACGAAAAGGATTACTACCCAGAAAGAAGACTAACTATCATACAGTCGCATTTGCATAAACAACCAAAGTTGATGAACTATGAGATAGCATATTCTAATGCCTGATTATAGTTCTGTTAAGAACATTGATTGTATTCTTCACATTTTGTCTGATTCTTCTCTTGAAACTCTATCTACTTTAATTTGAATCACCAATCTTTGTTCTGCTCAAGTGAAACTGCACACAATCGATCTATATTCCTTATGACTCTTGCATCATATCACATCACATCACAAAATGATATGAATAATCAATTATATGTATCTGTAACTAGAGATTAGAACAACTACATGTCAACTTTAACAAAATATAAAACATGTACAAATTGTCAGCCTAATCCATAAATAATTATCAATGTGAACTAAATAATGTCGGCCAAAAAATAGTAAGGAACCAAAACATGTATTGAATGTGAAACACCTTAAACAATTATGCCTCGAAGATCCACAACACACTACACTCATCTAATCGGCCTTTCAGCACTATTAGACTGAAAATCAATAAACTGGATCTTCTAACTTGCACACCAATCAATGCGAGGCCCTATGATTCAAAGACAAGATAGTTCATAAATAAAAAGATCTTCCCTAAGATCCACAACACAAAATATTAATAGGAAATTACATATGAGTCAATGTATACAAATCTGTTGGATGCCCTATTTTAGCTTTGACAGTTAACACATATCTTCAATCTGAATTCTGGTATAGGAAACTACTAACATGTGAATGGGATACTTACTAGGGTTACCATCAATGAAAACACCAAATGAATTGTGTAGTGTCTCTTTCCAATATCATCTCCCCTTTTCAAAATTGATGAATCACTGATATAGTGAACAACTGGGTGTACAAAGGTTTGAATCGGTCTATGAACATGCTTTTCTAAATTCCTAGCTTATAAGTGCAAAACAACATATAGATGCAAAAGAATATGATATTTTCTTCCCTTAAGAGTGTTGTCCTGAGGAAAATAATAATCCTCTTATCATTAAAAGTACTGAGTAAAATGACGAGGACTTGTTCTAGGATGACTTGGAGGTCTTTGTTTCAAGCTTGGATAATAAATAGTCTTCTAGTGAAGAGCATTAGGTAAATATCAATATTTCAAGTGAAATAGAGCCTGAACCTCAAACCCTTACTGATGAAATAGAGCCTAGTTTTATTGATGAGGTTGAAGAGATCATGCTTTTACTAACACCATTCTCAAAGGTTTGAGAGATATCTTCTAATTATTTCTCATATTCCTTAATTTTCTTCTCAGTGACCTCAGTGAATTTAGACAATGATAAGCATGACTTGTAGATATTTCCACCCTCAGATAAAGCACCTTGAATTTTATTTACACAGGTAGCTAACAAAGATTTATCATTAGCAATCATACTCTTCAATCTATTGAACCTGTTTGCATCAAATTCTTTTTGAACCTTATCCTCAGCTGACTTTTCAAGAGACTCAAAGTGAGTACTTATAGAGTTGATAAGTTTCTTCAGCTAACCGAAGGGAGAATTAGATGAGTCCTTGACATGTGGGGCATGATCTTCTCCAAGATATCAGATGCAAGCCTTAGTAGTTCACTGTCCTCAATGTGAGATTTCAGCATCTCCTCCCTTGCCTTGGCCTGAGCAAATGATGCTACCTTCAACTTCTAAATAGGAGATAGAGTGGCCAAGTTGATAGGAACTTTAACCAATTCAGGTTCAAACTCCTCTTGTTGTTCTTCTAAAAACTCCTTTACTTCCTTTGCAGTGTCTCTTGCTTCCATAGCAACCTCCTTTTCCTTAGCCTTCTTTTCTTCGATCATAGATTCTTGCTTGGCTTTGGGAATCTCAATTTATTCAACTAATAAATCTTTAGGAGCTTCAGTCTCCATGGGAATTTTAGTATCTTGCATATCTAAAGGGTTCAGAGTATTCTCAATTGTGTCTTCTTTTACTTCAATTTGCAAACCAGATGGAATATCTTCATCATGAGTTTCTTCAGAAACAACATTATATTTGTTTTTCAACAGAACTTCCTTAAGAATTTTCTTAGTGTCTTTTGCTACTTCTTCAGTCTTCCCGATCATAAGCTTATTCACCCTTGTTTTTCTCTTAAAATCCTTTTTAGCATCATTGAGGATTTTCTTCATTTCTTCTATTGACATTACCGGACATAGATTAGAAAGTATGTGTTCTCTCATTTGTTCCTCTTCAGTTCTTGCATTTACTCTCCTCATTTCTAAGACTTCATATAGCCCTTTAGGTAACTCTAACATTATTTCTATGAGATTCATATTGAAAATATTCAAATATTTTATTGAGGCTTCTTCAAGAGTTCTCTGACCAACACTATCAAAAGTGTCATACCATTCAGAATGTGGTTTGAGATTACCATCCTCAATTAAACCTTTTTCCACTTCCTTTATAGTCATACTTGATCTATCAGTTTTCACCTTTTTCTTTGCTTTCTCTTCACTGGAGGGCTTGTCCTTAGAGAATTTTGATGCCTTTTTTCCTTTATGATTGATTTCTCTTACTTCTTCATCTGATTCAGTTTCTTCATCATCTTCAACAACATAGAATCTTGTGCTTTTATCCTTCTTCCTCTTTCCTTCTCTTCTGGATGTCTTGACTTGGGATTTTATTGGGCTTGATTTATTTGAAGGATCAGATGAGGGTGCATAGCTCCTTGTAGATCTAGATCTGGCATAGGATGCTATTGGACTAGTTGACTTAGTTCTAGCAGGCTCCCCTTCTTCAACTTGTTATCTTTTCTTCCTAGCTTCCCTCATTGCTTCAACTGATATGCCGATGCTTTCTACAAAAGCTTCAACTTCCTTTCTCACCTTCTGGAATATCATAGGCTTCTTTAGTTGTGTATGCACTTGCATATTCTTCTCTTCAAAGGTACCAAACCTTTCTTCTGTCAGACCCCAAGGTTTACTCAACAAGTGTTGGGCATACAACTCTAAAATGTGTTCTTCAACCTCATATCCCATAGGAATTATCCAAACTATTCTAGGTTCTGTTGCTTCCATCAAACACTAATCAATGTCAACCATGAAGCAAATTGTGTCTTTATATTTTTCCGATTAGATTTAGAATCCTTTCCTTATTATTAAAACTGATTGGAGCATGATGATGGACAAGTTGGATTCATTCTACTTCTACATTAAGCAGCCATATGACCAAGTTTATTGCAAACAAAATAGTATCCATTGAACTTTTGAGCATTGGGTTGTCTTACCGGATACCTTCTAGCTTTACTTGACTGATTTCCTTGTCTAAATTTCCTTTGACCAAATTCAGAGCTTTCTCCTTTCTCATATCCAAGACCTTGCTTGTCATTTCCAATCTTCTGACTTTAAATCAGTTCATCAAGCTTAGCTAAGCTAATTTTGAACTTCTCCTTGTATTCATTTGCAGTAGCAAGTTCATCCTTGAGAGTAACAATCTATCTTTCAAGCTCTTCTTCATTGTTTCTAGATTGTTGCAATTCAAGCTCTAGCTAATTGAATCTATCATTAATTATGTTGCATTCATCAAATTTTTCTTTCAAGGACTAAGCAAGATTCTCTTCATTCTTCTTTTTCTCTTCAATCTCCTTGGTCATCCTCATCACAATAGATTCCATCATGCTTTAGGACAACATTATCTCGGTGAGGTTTTTCATTATTTTTTCTTTTCCTTCAAAGGCTTGACTTAGGTGTTCTTCCATGATTTTATATCTTTTCTTCTTGAGTTGATCACAAAGTTCCTTTCTCTTTTCCCTAGACTTATTGATTTTATCTTTCAATGATTGAATGAATTTCTCAACATTCATGAGGCTTTCTTGCAATTCCTGGACTTCAGATTTGGACTGATCAAGATCATCTAGTGCCACCAAAAGTTGTTGATGAAGACTGTCAGAATCCATTGAATCACCTTCTCGGATCTTCCTCAAGCTATTAAACTTCTTCTGAGGAACTAGGCTCTGATACCAATTGTTGAAATCAAGGAACACTAAGAGGGGGGGTGAATTAGTGTTCTGCAAAATTTAACTTTATTAACTTGATCTTTAAACCACTTATAGCATTGAACCAAAAGAAAGATGAAACAACACAAGGAAATCAACCATAACACCATAACACAAGGATTTTTTATGTGGAAACCCTATTAGGGGAAAAACCATGGTGGAGGTTAACCCACAATATGAGTATATGCAAAATAAGTGTTTAAAAATGGGGAATGCACATGCATTCAGGCACACTACTTAGAGCTCACTACTCAAATACGAAAAGGATTACTACCCAGAAAGAAGACTAACTATCATACAGTCGCATTTGCATAAACAACCAAAGTTGATGAACTATGAGATAGCATATTCTAATGCCTGATTATAGTTCTGTTAAGAACATTGATTGTATTCTTCACATTTTGTCTGATTCTTCTCTTGAAACTCTATCTACTTTAATTTGAATCACCAATCTTTGTTCTGCTCAAGTGAAACTGCACACAATCGATCTATATTCCTTATGACTCTTGCATCATATCACATCACATCACAAAATGATATGAATAATCAATTATATGTATCTGTAACTAGAGATTAGAACAACTACATGTCAACTTTAACAAAATATAAAACATGTACAAATTGTCAGCCTAATCCATAAATAATTATCAATGTGAACTAAATAATGTCGGCCAAAAAATAGTAAGGAACCAAAACATGTATTGAATGTGAAACACCTTAAACAATTATGCCTCGAAGATCCACAACACACTACACTCATCTAATCGGCCTTTCAGCACTATTAGACTGAAAATCAATAAACTGGATCTTCTAACTTGCACACCAATCAATGCGAGGCCCTATGATTCAAAGACAAGATAGTTCATAAATAAAAAGATCTTCCCTAAGATCCACAACACAAAATATTAATAGGAAATTACATATGAGTCAATGTATACAAATCTGTTGGATGCCCTATTTTAGCTTTGACAGTTAACACATATCTTCAATCTGAATTCTGGTATAGGAAACTACTAACATGTGAATGGGATACTTACTAGGGTTACCATCAATGAAAACACCAAATGAATTGTGTAGTGTCTCTTTCCAATAGAATGCACCTGTATATGAGGTAAAACTTGAGAAACTAGACCTTCAAAATGAAAAGCAAGAATCAATAAATGATGTTGAGGAGCTTAGTCATTTGAGATAGAAAATTTCAGAAACTAAGAAGGATGAGGATCCCCAAGTCATTGCTTATACAACTGATGAGATTTCATGTACAAAGGTGGATAGTCAGGAAGATCATATTCTGATCACAAAACTTATAAGTGCAAAACAACATATAGATGCAAAAGAACATGATCTTTTCTTCCTAGCTTATAAGTGCAAAACAACATATAGATGCAAAAGAATATGATATTTTCTTCCCTTAAGAGTGTTGTCCTGAGGAAAATAATAATCCTCTTATCATTAAAAGTACTGAGTAAAATGACGAGGACTTGTTCTAGGATGACTTGGAGGTCTTTGTTTCAAGCTTGGATAATAAATAGTCTTCTAGTGAAGAGCATTAGGTAAATATCAATATTTCAAGTGAAATAGAGCCTGAACCTCAAACCCTTACTGATGAAATAGAGCCTAGTTTTATTGATGAGGTTGAAGAGATCATGCTTTTACTAACACCATTCTCAAGTTTTAGATAGTGAGAAGATGAAATTCACCATGATAGGGTACTGGTTCATCAAGAAGTTGATGGGGAAAACCTGGTCTTGAGAGGTGAAAAGGTTGGTATATATGAGAATATCCATCAAGATGAGTATGATCAATAGAGGTATGTTTTGAAAGGTATGAGTACTCCTTTAAATATTTTGGGAAAAAGTCATGAACTTGAAGAGGACATGTTCTCAAGTATAATAGAGTATTTTTTTTCATGACTTGATGATAAGCTACTAATTTCTAAATTTGAAAAGTGTGAGTAGCATAATCAAATGGACAAAGTAATCATAGTTTCATTTGAATCACATGAGGTAGCTCATTCCAATCATCATGAGGTTATGGTTTTAAAAGAATTTGATCAAAGTGAACCCAACAATATTGGCTTGAAGGTTTTTCTTTCATGAGGATTCCCTATCAGGCATCTAGCCAACATGGAGGCCAACAAGAATATTCTTATCTTGTTTGCACCCACACATGAAGCTTTAGCTAAAGATGACATCGAGAATGCGTTTGTAGCTAGACAAGAGTATGTTCAACTCACTTATCCTCTTTTGAAAAATAATATATATGATCTATTTGATGAGGTAAGTGGACTTGTTTACCTCTTTCGAGAGGTAGTACTTCATCTTGTTGAACATTTTTTTGTGTCTCATCTTTTCTTAGCTATCCTTAAGAAAGCAAGTCATTGTATGTTGAGAAGAATGGGTAGATACTTTAGTCATCCTATAAATATTTTTGTTTAAGTGGTTTTGTCTTGTTGTTAGTGTAGGGTAGTTTTCTAGATGAAAGTGTTCAATTCCCCTAAGTGTTGTTCAACACAGTTAGGTAGTTTTCGTTTTGAAGTTTTGATGTTTGAATAAGTTTCCAAGGTGTTATGCACTGATCTAGTGAGTTACAATATTTTTTGAGGACTATTTTCAAGTTGTCAACTCTTAGGAGAATCAGTACCCAATGGATAAGCTTCATGCAACTAGTCAGAATGTTTAGTAGGCAAACATATAGCATATGTCACCAAAAATGTTACCTATTTTAGCTACTAGCTCAAACAAGTAGAGTTGTTACATTCTACAAGTGAAAAGAGGGTACATTTTTAATTTTCTATGTCACATTCATGTGCATGAAAAAAATTAGAACACTACAATACTACATTTCATTATGCAAATGCATATATCATAGAAGAGAATGCACAATCTTTTTAAAATTGTTGTCTTTATTGATAATATAAAAGCAAAATGTCCCACACAAGCTGTGAGACTAAATGTATGAATGCATATAATGCAAAAAATTATACATTTATAGATACATAAATAGAAGAATGGACATAAAGTGAAAGGGGACCTGTCATTTCCTGAATAACGAATCCTAGTTGCCTTGTTCTACTCCATCTTCACTCCCCCTCATATGTCTTGCTTGCTCTCCTTGTTGCTCATAGGATTCCTACATCTAAAACAAAAGTGTTGTTAGAGAAATGAGGGATCACTAGTCAAAATATGTGCATACATCTATAAGCATATAATTTGATCCTCATGTGCATTCAAATATCCAAGCATACCATAAATGTCCAAGAAAAAAAAGAGCGTAATCAAACACATCCATCATATGATCAATTTTTATCTAACATGTTTGCTTATTGTGCAGGTATGGGTAAAATTATTGTTGTTGTTTGTTTCATCTGATATAAGCATGTCAGGTGAAATGTGGCTCCCACAAGGGTTGAGCCCAACATGCTACCTTTTTGTGCTTTAAAGAGGCATAGAAAAGTAATCCATCTCCTTATGGTTCACTTAGGAAAGCACACATCATGTGTGATAGTGGTATATTAGTCACTGTCATAAGTGACATATACTTGCTAAAGGAAAATGTCTTGCATCAAAATAGATTACATAAATGCATTGATGTGCTAATCCATGAAAGAATAGTATGATTTTATAGTGCATGTCTGACAATGGTACAAAATAGAGAAGGTATGACAGGAGAAAGTGTATGAAGCAATGTGTATGAAGTAATGTTATGACAACCTGTTATTTCATTTGCATAATAAGATGCAAATGCCATAAAAAATGATAATACAGTGCCAACCACTTAAATCCAGGGCAATAACAACAATATATTGAAGAAGCATCAATTGGGTTCATGGTTCTGAGAAATACCTAGTAACTATGCAAAGTCCATATTGAGAAAGCAATGGTATTGGAAATATTAGGACAATATCTTATAATGTCAACACAAAATAACATATGAAGTCAATAACAAATAGATGCAAGCACAATCATAAGGGAAATTTAAGAGGATTGTGAGCTAAGGGCGGTCAAGCCACTTTATGAAGTTCACAATCATCATCAAACTCATAGGTTGCAAACCTAAAACTGAAAGTAGTCATAGCCAACTATGAAATAAAAACACTGTGAGATGAATAAAGAAATATGACCACAAGATAGAGGGAACTCCTTCAATTAGCACAAGGGAACAATTCAAGGATTTAAGTGGGAGGGAAAAAATGTGACCAATGGACAGTCCATCATGTACAAAGACTGATGAGAAAGATTCATCAAAACTCTGATAAGATAGCCTCACTTAAGTGAAGATCAACAAGACAATTATAATAGTCTTATGAAAGACAACAAGGTAGAATTTTAGAGAGAGTCATGAAGAGGGGAAGGCACCATGAAAAAGTAGAAATTTTGGGAAGTCCTAAGATAGCTTACAGTCCTATGCAAAGTAGGGGTTTGAAGTGGAAAATACAGTGTGCATGAAGGAATGGAAAAGATGCATAGAGTTTTGAATAGTTCTTGTACTGTGTAATGGCATTGAATCATTTTTCAAACCACTTTTTCTTATTTGCAGAACAACATTTTCTCATGGAACGTTCACTAACATAGCTCTTGTTTCAATTGATCACCCTCTCAAGAAATCTCATTCATATTATAATCTTGCAAGATTTTTATCATAGTAAGGGGATTATGACATTGTTGGCCACTATTACTTGGCATCACAGGAAATAAATAAGATGCCATGTTTTAAAATTCAATAGACAAGAATGAGGAGAAACCCTTGACTCTAAGAAGAGTAGATCCAGAATGTGCATTGAGGTTGGGTCCTATAGGAAAATGCCATGATGGCGACAAAGCTTGAAATATATAAAAAACCTTCGACTTAGAACAGTAGAGTGAATCCACACAATTTTTGGTACCTGTAGAGGAAGTTGAGGCTGCGGCCATAAAGAGAAGAACAATGAAGGCTCAACACACTGAAGCAAACAAAAAAATGCAAAGGAACAAAACCTTTGAGTTTCTACAGGTATGAAAAAGACTCAGCGGAGCCAAGGATAAAATATAAAACTTTAATCTCTTTTGTTTTTTAGAAAGTGAATGCACAAAGTGAAGTCACGACATGTTGCTAGGATGGAACCCTCATGGGTTTTGTGTAGAAGACAAAGAAGCACTACGCTTGTTCCTTGACATGAACAAATAGATAGTGCTAAAGAATGCTCATTACAAAGGAGGAATGCACATAGAAACCAAAGTATATTCATTATTTTGCTACAATAGAGCTCTAAACAAATAGTGTATTCATGGAAAAATGAAAAAATGGTCCATGTTTACACAGAAAAAAACACAGTCATCAATCTTGATTGGAGATTGTGGGGAAAATATGAAGCCAGACTTCATACAGAGCTAGGAAAGAAACAAAAGAATTTTGAAGCCCAAAGAAATTGGATGGCACAATGGATGATCTCTACACAAGAAAATATAGATGACATGGCTGTAGATATTAGATTTAGTGGTGACCAGGCTTTAGAAACTGTAAATAAGATAGAAATAGTCTCTGAAGATCAACAAAGGAATTTTACTGCTATAAAGAATGTTGAACACTATTGTGGAACTCTGTCTCATGACATTACCAGTGTCAACTATGATGTTACTCAAGTTCATAATAGTGTAAAAACTGTTATTTCTACACAACATCAAGACAACTACCTTACCAATATTTCTGCTGATCAGCAGACCAATGAAACCTCCAGAAAGGTTGTCGATATTGAGAGTAAGAATCTCTTAGACTCTGTTGCTAAGAAATTAGAAAAGATAAGGATTATTACAAAGAAAATAAGAGTATCCCAGGTTGGTAAGGGTAGTTCAGAAGAAGAAGATAGAGAGAAAAAAGGAAAATTTGTAGAACCTCCTAAACCAAAGAAGGTTCTAATCCAAAGAAGTAAACCTCTGCACAGTGGGGAAGACAAAGCTTCAACCTCTAGGAAACCCTTACACAAGCCAACTCCCCATGTCCCTATGCCTAAGGTTAAAGAGCATACTTTGGCTAATAAAGAAGAACCACTCAAAGATTGGCTAGCGGAATTGGGAATAGATGAAGACCAACAAGAACCAGTCTACATGAATGAACCTGGTTATGCAAATAAAGAATCTAATGTTGAATCTTCTGATGTAGATACTTTGAATGTTTCTGACAGTCCTAGTGACTCTGATTCCTCTGTAAATAATGACTGAGGAAATTGTTTTAGATTTCTCTAGATATAAGAAAAATAATAATTATTTCTTTGGGAAGAGTAGGAAGAGTGATCACGTTTCCATTACCATAATTTACCATAAACAAATAGATAGTGCTAAAGAATGCTCGTTACAAAGGAGGAATGCACATAGAGACCAAAGTATATTCATTATTTTGGTAAAATAGAGCTATAAACAAATAGTGTATTCATGGAAAAATGAAAAAATGGTCCATGTTTACACAGAAACAAACTAAGACTTACTTGAATTGGCTTGAGCAGAGAATCCTCATTTTCAGCTTCAAAACTCTTAACCTGTGCATGAGTCATGGTGACACTCCAACAAAGAGAAAGTGTAAGGTGAAAAATGAAATGAAGTGAGTGCTTACCCACGAGATTATTCTTTAGGGTTTCATTTACCCTAACTTTGGCTGATCTCAAAGGAATTTTTACTTCTCTTTTTAACTTTGCAATGAAAGTTAATACCTCCACATTCTACTTGTATGTGTCTAGGAGTGTCCCCTTATGGAATTATGTTTTTTTCTTTGTTTCAAAGCATATATTTTGAGTCAAATGTTTTTATTTTGTATTAAACATGAATTTTAAGAACATTTATATAGGTGATGTTATTATAAATCACCTTATTTAAATGTTGAATGTAATACAAAATAAGGAGGCTTGCTTTCAAGTTACAGTCAAGGGGATTTAGTTGAGTTTTATGCTTTTGCAAGCATATGGGGAGGTTGAATTAATTTGAAAGCATTTGGAGAGAATATAGGGGTGTTTACTCACCTTGTTGGTAGTTTTGATTGCTTTTAGGCATTGGTTTCATGTGCCTTTATGATTGACTGGGTCAAGTTTGACCTTTTCTACACATTGGAGACTTTTTGAGGAAGATTCAGTTGCTACTTTTTAGGAATTTTAGAGGCATCCAACCCAAAGAGGCTTCTAGGTCCTATTTTGGTGGATCTTAGTGGGAGTTAGTTTTTATAGTCACTTTTTTGACTCGTTGTATTCAGTTCTTACTTGTTCTTTTTCTGCTCTGTGAATTTTTAAGTCCTTTGGAGAAAAGACAGTGCTTTGTAACTCAATATTGGATATGAAATTTGGTAAATACCTTGAATATCAGCGATTTGAAGTTTTTCCCTCTTATTCTTTGTTTTATTTTGTGTACTATTTGTTTTGATCAAGCTATCTATGAGGTATCATCTATTTCCCTATAGATTTGTCTCATGTTTAGCACCCTTATGCAAAAGGTATATTAATGTAGGTTATAATCTATCAAAGATGCCAAAATTTCTAGTTGTAAAGTTATCTTCCTCCTAGGAGTTTGAGCATTAGGACCTCCTTATAAAACATTTATGTAAAAAATATATGCTAGTAAGTGTGAACAAGGATTCCAAACTTTCAGAAACACAAGAAACAAACACCCTATTAGATAAAATGCAAGTTAGTGTCATGATTCCCCAAGAAATCCATTTGAATTGTAAAGGAAAATGAATGAAATGAAGAACATAAACAAGCATAAACCAAAGATATTAAATCCTATTCAAATAAAAAGAAAAGTATTAATCTCTTGGAGGAGTTGGTGCCAATTTGATGTGGAAATTGGGCCTTTCCCAACTCCTATGCAAGCTTTGTTGATTGGTGATGAAGAGTGATCCACTTTGTTGCTGATTGAAGTATGCTCCAAGATGAAATTCTGGATAACCTAGCTACGTTTTGGATAAAAATGGATGATAATTGCTATGGATTTGAGTATAATAATTTTTCTCAAATTGTGGATGATCTAAAAATGACTATAATAATGCTACTTGGATTGGGGATGCTCAAATGAGGAATGAAGCCTCTTATTTATAGATTGACAAGTTGGAGAAATGCCCAAAATGAAGCAATGTGGGAATAAAATTCAACCAATGGCAAGATGCCACTTGTCAAGATGAGAATGGTTGAGGCATGTGCACATTTTGATAAATGTTCCCATAAATGCAATTAGGCGATATTTGAAATTAGTGAAATGACATGTAAGAGGGAAAAGGAATGTCTTAAATGTCACTTGGCTCAAGGGAAAATGAGTTATTAGGTGAAGTTAATGTATTGTTGGAAGGACAAAGTCCACTTGGATTTTGAATTCAAATTTGAGAGAATATTCCTCTATTATGCCATGTTGAGAGAAAATAGGGATTTAATAAATGAATTAAATCTATTTTCATGTGCAAGTGGCACAAGGTAGAGGATGGGACATGAATTAGGATTAAATTAATCAAAGGTTAATTAATTTAGTGAAGGATTAGATGATGTGACAAATTTGACTTAGATTTATGGGTTGATTTAAATCAAATATGAGAAGAATATGATAAAAGGATTAATTAAATAAGGATTTTTGATTTATTTAATTAAAGGAGTTGAAGTTAGATTAAATCAAATAAGGTTTTAATTTATTTAATTTAATGAGATAGAATGTAGGGATTAAATAAAATTGATTATTTAATTAAATAGGGATAATTAGATCAGACTGATTGATTTAATTAACAAGAAAGAATGACTTAATCAGATAAATGATTTATTTAATTAAGAGAGCTTGATGAATTTAATCAAATAAGGGTATTCGATTAAATGGTTAGACCAAGGGATGATTTAGGATGAGATGGAATTGGTAGTCAGGATCAGATGTGTAATGTCAATCAGTACATTTTCCATGTCTACAGTAAGTTGTGTGGGTTTTGATTTCAATCATTGTGAACAAGTGTACGCAATATGAGTTTCAAGTCCAAGTAATGTTTAGGTGCATCACCATAGGAGTAGTTTTTTTAGTTGATATTATCTCCTTCTACCCTTTTCCTCTGCAAGTTTAGTATTTTAGTTTTAGGTGAGTACCAAAGGTAGTTGGCCTTCTCCAGAGGTTTGATATCATATAAGGAACCCACACCTTGGGTTCATTCCAATGTTTCACTAAGTGGTTGAATAAGTTTCAAAAAAGGGTGCACATTCAGGTGATAATAGGAACATCATGCTTAGTGTCTCCAAGAGAGGACAATTCAAATAAATATCATGCTCTTGGAGGATATCAAACCCAATGACACCACCAAGAAAAGGACATATTGCAAGAAAGAAAATCACACAAAGAAGCATGAGTGTCGATGTATGCCCCCACTTTAAAGTAATTGCTAACACCATTACTTTGAAAAATTAATTTAAACTAGAAGAAGAAATGAGAGGTTATTTAAGAAGTTCCATGCCAAGTCATACGTTCTCGAATGAAACTGCATCATGACTAACTATGTCACATGTGAGCCAACTTAAGGCATGTCATCCACATCCCAAGCTTGCTCTTATATATACATGGAAGGAGGTCAACTATCCCAAAGAGATAATTACAAGTTTCAAATGAGGAAATGGCTACCTAACCGCTTGTCCCCACTTATTGCAAGACAAGGATGAGCCAAAATGTTTAATGAGAAACATGCTAGAATGAAAATCAGTATCAATTAGAGGAATGAGGTGGTCCAACATAAGGAAGAGCACCACATTCCTTAAGATTTTGAATTTTACCACTTAAATCCTTACATTCATTAGTAGAATGATCATGAACTCTATGATATGAACAAAATGAATTCATGTAGTAAATTTTTTTTCATGTTCTTAGAGGAAGGGATATCAAATGATCTTGGAGGAGTCCCAACAAGATACTCTCTTGATCAATAGTAGAAGATGTTCCTTTATTTGCATGAGATGTCATACACACTCTAAATGATAAGGCTTTAGATGAAAATTGAGATAAAGATGGTAAACATACATCTTTCTTGAAAGAGTATGGTATATTAGTTCACTTCATGTGTTCATTGTATCCATGTTTAGGAGGGATATTTTCATCAATACCATAACAATCTTTCAATTTAGATGAAGGGGGTTTATGCTTTTGAGAAGGATTGGCTTCTTCATGAGAACACAAATCCTTTTTATATTTCTTAAAGTTATGCATCGTCCTCTCATGAGGTATGGGAGTTAAATAGCCCCCATCACCACCATGGGGTAATGTTGTTGACATAGAGCCAAGTTGAGCAAATGAAACACAAGGTTGTTTTGGTTTAAATTGTAAGATTTTGTACTCTCCCATAAAGGAGGATGTAAAATCTAATAAACCCCAATCATCACTAGAACTTGTGTCTAAAAATGAATCATTTGTATATGACTCTTTGGACTTTGAGGGTGATATTTTGGATTCTTTATTGAAATGAAGCGTAAAATATAATGATTCCCAATTATCACTAAAGAGTTTAGTTGTAGGTGAAAGACAATTAGGATTAGCATAAAATTTTATAGGTTCAACTTTTGATTTTGGAATGAAAGCATTATGGGAATTGAGAGTGTTGTGATCATATGATTTATAGCTTCTTTCATCTACTTCAAATTTCATCACACGATGAAGAGTAGATGGGAATCCTTTCATAGCATGAATCCATGGTATCCCTAGGAGAAGATTGTATGAAAGAGGTCTTGGCATGATATGAATAGGGGTAGGCAACACTATAGTTCCAACTTAAATAGGTAGTGTGATCATTCATAATGGTTTCCTATTAAAATTTTCAAAGCCATAAATATTAACATCATTAAGTTGAAAAAGCCTCATGTTCATGCCAATTTTATCTAGGAGATCAATGCTACAAAAATTAAGACTTTCTCCATTATCAATGAGAGTGCGCCTAACTGTAGTTTCATTAATGATCACCTTTATCATCAAGACTTAATTTTTGTTTTGAATATCGAGTGAGAGTAATTCATATTTAGGGAATGTGATTTTTTATTGTGTGACTTGCATACCATCAAAGGAGGATGTTGCATCATTCAATTTCATAGAAGACTAGATCTCCTCCTTTATTTGTAACATTTCTCAGAATAGCCAATTACATGTAGGTGATAGTTGAATAAGTTTCCATATGGATATATTAGCTAGAGTCTTTTTAAGATCTTCAACTATATTATGTAAAGGTGAATGAGGAGCACTAGGAAAATGTTGAGGCACTAGTAATGAAGTGGGAGTGGTTTGTGGTTGTCTACATGTTTGAGCAACTATGTTATAACTCGGTTCCTATGAAACATTGTTACTATCAGATTGCATTATAGATTTCAAGAAACCTCTTATTTTCTTTTTATGTATTTCACTACTAGGAGGTGACTTAGAAGGCTTTCTAATTAAAGAATTTCCAATTTTTGTAGTCATAACCTCAAAAAACTTGTCCCTATTTTCATGATCTCTTAGTGAAGAGGAGTCTAATGTCACTTCATCATTGTCATCTAAGGAAGCCTTATTACTAGTGTTTGAAATACATGTGTCAATTGATGTTCATATTTTCTTGCACCATGATATCCTCTCTAGGAAGAGAGTTTTTAGGAGAACTACAAACTAGATGTTCATGACATTCAAAGGTTGGTTCTTCTAAATTGGCTTCATCACGAGAAAGGGAGTTATCAATGGTTTAATTTTCTTGCTTATAAATGATGGTATGCTCTTGTTCAATAATGGTTTCCCTAACGGAAAAGAGGAAACTAAGATTCTCATAACTTTCATTGATTGGATTTTCTAACATCAAGGTATCATCTTCATGACTAGGAGAGATACTAGGAGAAGAAAACATGTTCTTTTCAAGATTATCTATAATTTCATTCCCTTGTCCCATAATGTCTTCCAAAATAGGATATGTAGGGGAGGAAAAATATAAAGGATCGTCATAGATCTTAAAGGTTCGATCATCTAACACCATCCTATCATCTTCACGTACAATATGATTGTCATGATTTCTTACAACTACATCCTCTTTCACTAAAATATTCTCACAAGAAAGGGATGAATGGGAATTAGGTAAGGTGATGTTTATAAATGTGTCTATGATCTCATTCTTTTGTGCTATAATATCTTCCAATGTAGGAGAGTTTATAGAAGAGGAGTTTTCAACATTGTCATGATTCTCAATGAGTGCATCTTCTAACACTGAAATACCTTCGTCACATGTAGGAGAGGTATTAGGAGAAGAGAAACTATGATTATCATGATTGTTTATGCTTTCATCTTCTTCTATCAAATCATTCCCAAAAGTAGGAGAGATAAGAGGGGCTATAGGTTTAAGGCAAGCATCAAAATTTTCATTCTCTTGCACTAAGAGACTCTCATAACTAGGAAATGTGTTGAATAAATGACTAACATGCTTATTGACTAACTTTTTCTTTTCAAACTTGGAAATGATAGATTCTAATATTTGTGAAAAACAATCTATACAAATGGAAAGAGACTTAAAATGAAACAAAATGATCTAGAATGAAATGTTTAAATGTAATTTTTAGATTCTAAACAAGATAATTTGTTGATTACACTATGAAACAATCTAAAATTGAAATGTTGTAAATGAAAATTTGAAATTATGCAATGCATGAAATGAACCAATTTAAGCTAGATCTAATGAAATGCATGTAATAGAAACTCATCCAACTAAAACATGTAACTAATGATAGTAAATAGAAGTGCATAAACAAGGTTTTGAATGTTTTAAGAGGTAGTTTTAGGTCTAATATGGGACTAATTTTCTCAGAGGGGTGTATGAGTCCTAGTTAGGATTTTTTAGAGGGGTCAAATTCTAAAAAATGCACCACACAAAATTTGTAGAAATTTGGAAAAACAACCTATACTTGGACTAAATCACCCAAAGGGGTGTATGAGTCCCAGATTAGGGTTTTTGCACCAATTTTAGCAAATTATAAGTTGTTTCTAAGGTTTCTAACTTGTATGATGTCTGGACTATTTGCAATTACAAAATTTTAGTGAAATTGAATGATCTAAGATGAAAAAATGCAACCTATATGCACTTTCACTAATGCAAGATTTTGAAACCTTAGATGCAAGTTAACTAATGAAAAACCTAATGCAAATTTAATGAAAGCTAGATCTAGGATTATAATGCACTCCAAATCAGAAATAAGATGTTCTAAATGCAATTTCACCAAAATTTAACAACGTAAATAGGGTGCCCCACCTTTGAGTAGATAGGTTTCCTACTCCACACTTGTTACACTCAAGGAAACCTTAGATATCTCAATTTGAGGATGAAGTGGGGGAAATAGATATTGTAGTAAGGTATCCTAGGGTGTGATTAAAGACAATAAGAGAGTTCACCACTAAGCTAGGGCTTGGAAAGACAAGAAATGAATGCAATATGCAAAGTACCATGCAAAACCTAACTAAATGACCTAGGAAATGAAACTAAAATGCAGAATAAAAGACTGAGAAAGTATTGAAGTGCACTTGGAAAAAGGATGAGGTCAAAAGAATCTTCAAAACTCTAAAAACCAACTATTTGGTGCCCACTGGGACTCATACACTAGTTTGGGTGATTTAGTCCTAGACTAGGGTTTTTGTGCCAAAACTAGAATATCATAGTGGTTGATCTAAATTCACTGAAATCTAGAAAATGTGCTATACTAGGACTCATAAACCACAGGTGGCATATTATTCCCACTCTTATTTTTTGAAGGGTCAAGACTTGAATCTCTCTACTATCTCTTCTCTTCCTTTCACACTTTTTTTCCATATCTGAAACTCTAAATTTGAACCTATAGGTGACTTTCTGTGAAGATGACAACCTTGTGACAACTTGAAAACTTCTCTCAACCTTGTAACTTTTTATTCAAAGGATCTTCAAGCTCCAAGACACCTAGATCTACAATCACACATGTAGAGAGAGAAAAACTTGTTGATCATTAGTAAATAGATGTTTTCCTAGTTCAAACCCCATTTATGTAATTAAACCTTATGATGAACAATGAAACATGAACATGAAACATGGAATATAAAACATGAACAATGATAACTTGAATGATGTCTTGAGATGTAAATCAACAATCTAACATGAAGTGGACATGTAGAATGTAGAACTTGATATTAAAATTTGATATGAAACAATGCTTGTAAATGGATCTTCAATGCTACATCACAACACTAGCTCAACAACATGCTTGATGCTTAATGACTTTGATATGATGATGGATCTTGAATTGTTACAAAATGTATTGAAGAATTATGGCCTTTAATTCCTTAGAAATGTTCTTGTAAACTCTCTTGAAACTCTTGTGAAGTCTTGGAATGCTTAACTCTTGATAGCTTATGTTGATATCATGAAGGCTTAGTGAAATAATGATTGGAGAACTTGTTTATATAGGCAATCCATCAAAATTACCATTTATTAGATCACATATGTTGACATTCATGAAATTTGAGTTTAAAACCTTGATTTCCCACTCAAAACCCTAAAAAGGGGCCAAATGGGAATCATATGCCACTTGTGGCATATATGTCCCATCTGAATGGGAATCATACACCCAAGGTGGTGTATGGGTCCCAATAGGCCTTTTCAATTGGAGGAAATTTTGTGGAGTTGAGAAAATAAGTATATTTGATGTCTATATTGGGATTTTGGTTGAAATAAGCCTCGAGATGAATAATATAAGGTCTTAGGGGTCTATTAATGATGATATGAAGGTTATAAATGCAAGAGGGACCAAAACTTAATATGAAGGTGCAAATAAATACACTTTACATCATTAAATTAAGGAAAAATTAGGTCAATTTAGCTTTAAAGGGCCCTAAATCTAATGTGAATGTGTAAAACACATTACAACACTAGATCAAAGGAAATACTAGGTCCATTTTAATGTTAATAATTCCCAAATTAAGTGAAAAATTGTAGAGGGACACATTTTTCATCATTAGAGTTCCTACATAACTGTTGTAGATTCCTATGCAACAAGGTCAAGTAGAATTGGATAAGATTTCCCCTCTATAGAAGTTATCGTTGGAAGTTTGAGGAGATTGTCATTGATGATGTTGTTTTACCAACATGATCATGGATAATGTACATATCAATATAATATAGTGTTTTCATTGATGTCAACATTGTTTTGGATTGATTTTATTATTTCTAACATGTTTATGAGGTGTTGAAGAAGTCATTTGTGTAAAAATACTTAGTACAAAATGTTTAGTAGTATGAAAATATGAATAAGTGTCAATGTTACCAATTCAGGGTTACAGTCTATTAGTTTTTAGGTCTACACCACTCCATAAAGGAAGATTTTGATTTTTTATTCTAACCTAATTTTTATGGTTATTAGAAGATTATAAATCCAATATTTCATATTGTTTGGTAAAGTATTTTAGGAGATATGAAAGATAGATTTCAGTTTTGTATAACATAGTCATTTTCTGTACAGTGTAATGGTGTGGGAGATTCTACACTTCTTCGTGAATGAACCTTTGATGTTGTAGTGATGAAGTTAAGTTTCTAGATGTTATATGAGTGTGAATTCTAGGTGGGATCAACATTTGAGATCCATGTGTTGTGAAATAGATGAACAATTGAAGGATTTTTTATTTAGGTCCTATGGTGTGCTGACGTAACACATTTGATGTGTATGTGAAGGGTTAATATATGTTGAAATTTTATATGGGATCTATTATAGGTCCATCCCAACCTATCTTAAGGAATTTTTAATTATGAATTATGTCACAAAGTATGGAGAATTTGTTTTGGGGCTAACAAGTTGAATTTTGTGTGTTACATCCAAGTAGGCTGACCTAATTGATGTTACACTTGATGTCGATATATATGATGGATTCTTTTCAGTGCTTTAAAAGTAGTGAAGTGTGATATGTAAGATGTGTGATACAAATTTGACCAGAGTAGAGATAAGTTGTGAATGTTAAAATAAAAGTTGTGTGAATGCAGAGCAAATTAGAGCATCGATCTAGATCAATGAAAAGTTTGTATTTGTACTTCATTGGAACTATGTTCATGCATATTGTAGATGATTTTGTAATAGTTCAAAATAGGCTATGAGACTCCCCTCTCTCTTCTATTATTTTCTCTATGGATAGTGATTCCACTTGGATAGTGAGTCCACCTGTAGTGAGCACTTCTATAATATACTATAATTGGTTATAATATATTGCGAGCTAATCCTCATCGTGGTTTTTCCCATTTTGGGTTTTCCACACAAAAATCTTGGTGTTCATGTGTTATGCAATCTTGTGGATGTTTTCATGCTTTATTTACTTATAATAGTTGAGTATGCTTTGGTAATTGGATGGATAATGTTTGAATGGTTTAATAGAATACTGATTCAACCCCCCTCTTAGTATTTTGGGTGTTCAATAGTTGGTATCAGAGATTGGATCCCTGGAAAGATCTTGACTGCTTTGGGAAGATCTTGGATATTGAACACATGGATGATAGTACTGAAGTTTTCTATTCCTCCGAAAGTGATTCCCACTATTATATACATAGAATAAAATTGCATTCTTGACAAAGATGGAGAACTTAAAGTTTCTTTTGAAGATCTTTATAAAGTTGAAGGTGAAAACAAAGATGTAAAGGAGAATGTTAAAGAAGAAAATGAATGCACCAGAAAATTAAGAGAGAAAATCAAGAAGTTTAGAGAAAGGCATAATGAAGTTAGTGAACAACTGAAACAAGCAAATAAAAACATCACTGGACTAAAAGTGCAAGTTGAAGAAAATAAAAGAGTTGAAGAATGTTTGAATGAAATAGTGAAAAGAAAATCTAATGAATGCATGAAGCTTGAACAAGAAGTGGTTAACCTAAGATTAGATTTGGAGAAAGCAAGAATTCATGAAGATAAATTCAAGAAAAGTTCTACAATTATTGATGAGTTGATTGTAGGAAAGAAAGTATCCAAAAATAAAGGTGGTTTGGGACTTGAAAAAGGTGAAAGCTCAAAAGTAGATTAGACACCTGACATAGAAAATAAGATCAATGAACTAGATAAGACTGAAGGAAAGAAGAACAATGAAAATATTTATAATAAAAAAAATAATGCTAGAAGACCTCCGGTCAGACAACCAAATTCTCAAAGGTACCCATATTTCAATGTTTTTTGTTATTCTTGCAATAAATATGGACATAGAGAAATGGAATGTAGAATCATAATGAATCAAAATGTTCCATCCTTTATTGGTCAATTATTTACACACAATAACTTTTGACATAGATAAAGTGAGTGCAAAAGTCAAATGATGAATGCATATAACAATGGAAGAATGATTCAACCTTTCAATGGTTATTTTTATACATGCTATGGATTTGGACACAAGGCTAATCAATGTAAATCTAGGATGAATGGAAGGAATGATGTTTAAAAGAATGTCGTATGTCACAATTTCAATAGACTTGGACACATTGCGAAGTTTTGCAAAAGAAGAAACACAAGAAAGGATAATTTGGTAAAGAGGAATGAACCAATCAAAAAGGTTGATCTGGTTGAATTAAAAAAAGAAATGGAAAAGATTTGGAGAAAGAAGGAAGAGAAAGAAGACAAGGAAGAATCTATACCACCCTCTAGTGCAAATGTTTCCTCTATAAACTAAGCCAAGAGCTATGGCTTAGGGGGAGCATTAATTCATATCTTTCATCCCCCTCCAGAAAAGAGGTGCTAAAGCTACAACACAAAGATATGCAATGAAGGAAAACATTCTTAATCCATTGGGGAAAATTGCCGAAGAAAATATTGCAATGCAGAAGCTTGTGGAGCTTAAGATGTTGGCTGTACATACAATTCTAGGGTTTCTAACTTTATGAATTGAAGAATTTATTGCAAAATTAGGTCAATTCAAAGAGTTAAAAGTAAATTTTCTAAGGAAAATTCATTTCACCAAAAGCAGTCAAAGGAGAATAGAGTAGCAAAAATAGAATTTGAAGAGTTCAAATTTGTAAAGCATCAAAACCCTAATTCAAAGAGCAAAGAAAAGAGGTATTTAAAAAATATTGTGTGCCCTAGATTTCAAAAAATTGTGTTTGAAATTAGTTTGAATATATTTTGCAATGGCTACACCCAAAGTTGTAGAAGTTATTGAGAAACCCTAACCCAAGATCAAGAGATATCTCACTAGAGCCATAGAAGATGTCCCTCTAGGAGCTTTTTTGCACATCTCATATGGGTTCCTACCAATAGAGGATATAGGGCTTACATTCATGGAAGCATGGATGAGCATTCTCCTAAAAAGTTAAAGGATGTATGGGAAAATAAATTGGTTGATGAAACCTTCACCTTGAAGCTGAAATACAAATCCCTAGCCAAGAAGAAACTAGATGTGTGGGAATGGTTCTCGAACTTTTGTATGATAACAAGTGGATAATAATTTCTTTGAGTAGAATTCATGATTAGTTCATCTGGATTGATATGCCACATATTATTACCAAGGAAGTGATAAGAGAGATCACTAGTTTATGCTCCACTGGATTGGTTCTAATATTAAAGTCTATCAAAAACAAGAATGTGATGGAGAAAATAGGTGTAACATTTGATCAAAGATCCCTTACTGTAAATCCTATCAAAAACCTCACTGTTGGGTATATTTCTATGGTCATTGTATATGTTGGATGTTGCTGATATGTGGTTGTCATTGATGTCAACACTATTGACATTAATGTCTTTAAGGTTGTATATGTTGAGGATATTGAGAAAGTTGTAATAAAATGAGTTGTAGGTTTTTAGTGATGAAGTGAAATTCAGTATGTTACTGAGCTTAGTACATTGATGATCATATGTTGTGGATTAAAGGTATTTTTTTGAGTATATCTAGTTTATCCACGTTAAGTTTCAGAGATCCGCATGAAAAATTGATCGAGTTATGAGGTTCTGTGTTCTAATAGTTTTTCTGTTGCTTAAGTTGGCGTTCCTAAATGAATATGATGTGATTCTAGTAAGTTTAATTATTGTAGATGCTTCTTTGGTGATTCATGATGTTTGTGTATGTTTCTAGGTTGTGCTCTATCTTTGTTGCACATATGCATTGATTGTTGTGCTCATGATTGGTGATTTTCTCTTGCATGTTCATGTTTTTCATGTTCATGGCCGACAAGGTGATGGTAGCATGTTGTGGATCTTCATGGAATAATTTTTGAAGGTGTTTCATGTTTGAGGATTTTTTTTTGGGTCTTCATTATGTTGTGGCCGACATTGGTTGATTCACATTGAAAACTATTTATTGTTTTGGGCCAACAGTTTGCATATGTTTTATTATTTTATTGAAGCCGACATGTAGCGATGTAATCTCCTATTGCAGATATATTTAAGAAATTATTTATTCCATTTGAAGGAATGCATGTGTATGAGATGTGTGAATAATGACCTAATCATTCGAAGGAAAAATAAAAGTGTGAAGAAGTGTTCATGTGCTTAACTGGAACTGTAATAAGGCATTAGCAGATGCTATTTTCTCAGTTATAAATCCTATAGATGTAATCTGAATGTTTCTGTAAGACAATGTGTCTTCCTTTGGGTAGTAAGCCTTGTTGTATTTGAGTAGTGAGCTCTAGGAAGTGTTCCTGAATGCATGTGCATTCTCCATTTATTCTTCTTTATACTTTTAACAGGGTATAATCTTGTGGATTGACCTCCACCATGGTTTTTCCCCTAATAGGGTTTCCACATAAAAAAATCTTGGTGTTATGTGTGTTTCTGATGTGTTGATGATTTATTCTTTCATGGTTATTAATCAGATCTAAGAATAAGGTTGATAAGTTTAATAAGTTTAAATTTCTATGACAACTGATTCACCCCCCTCTTATTTGTCTACCCTTGTGTTGCCAACAATTGGTATCAGACCGAGTTCCTTGGAAGAAGTTTAATAGCTTGAGGTAATCTAGGATGGTGACATATAAGAAGGATAGTTTGAGATTTGATGGAGAAAATTATTCTTTGTGGAAGACTCGAATGGAGTGTCAACTAAGATGCATTGGTGAACCCTACTGGAACATTACAAGGAATAGGTATGTTATCCCACATAATGATCCTTCTACTAATGCTGAGATTAAAGATGTTGAGTACAATATCAGGGCTAAGGAAACATTGTTGAGTGCTCTAACTGATTCTAAGATGACAAATGTTATGGATCTGAAGATTGCTTTTGAGATCTGGAAAAATTTGGAAACTTTGTATGAAGGTGATGCTAATGTGAATATTGCTAAGTTGCAAAGTCTGAAAGGGATATATGAAATGTTGAGAATGGGTGATGATGATAACATTACTTCTTTCATGCAAAGAGTGAATGAGCTTGTGTGTGGTATCAAACATGCTGGTGGACAATTGGAAGAATCAAAGATTGTTGCTAAAGTGCTTAGATCCTTGTCTGCTGCATACAAAGTCAAAGCTACTTCTATTGTGGAGCTTCAAACTGTAACAAATGTAACTAGAGATATGTTGATTGGTAAGCTTACTAATTTTGAGTTGAGTGAATTTTTTGATGCTCTTCCTAAGACATAATCTGCATTAAAGGCTACTACCTCCAGAAGGGATAAACAAATATATGATCTGGGAGAAATTTCTTGTAGAAATATATTCAAGTATGAGGAGGAAATGAGAGATATTGAAGAAGAGAGAAAAATGGATGAGCTTGAAGAACTTATTGTCAAGAGAGAAGCTAGAGGAGAAGGTAAGTATAAAGGGAAGTTGCCTATTAAATGTTTTTCTTGCAATAAGATAGGTCATTTTTCATCAAGGTGTCAGGAAAGAGTTCCTAAGCCAAGAAATAATAAGCACAGATTTAAAAGTGTTATTATGTTGCTGATGAAGGTGTGATAGATGATGAATCTGATAAAAGGGAATGCAAGTGAGGGTGAATGGGTATTTATTTCTATCAAGGAAAATAATCATGTGTTTACTAAATCTGCTAATTGTACAAATGTGGAGAAAGCCCTAGCTACTCGATTTGAAGAGAAAGATGAATCGGTGATTGAAACTAGATGCTCTCATCACATGACAGGTGATAAAAGTAAGTTTGTGAGCTTGGAAAAGTATGATGGTGGTGTTGTAAGATTTGGTGATGATAAAGCAAGTGTAATCCCTGGTAGAGGATGCATTTCTCTTGATGGTAAGCATAGTACTGATGATGTCCTATATGTGGAAGGTTTGAAGCATAATCT
The DNA here is from genome assembly GCA_007258455.2 of Sequoia sempervirens. Lineage (NCBI taxonomy): Eukaryota > Viridiplantae > Streptophyta > Pinopsida > Cupressales > Cupressaceae > Sequoia > Sequoia sempervirens. Next base: position 693,301,637 of record VDFB02270651.1, read on the forward strand.
TTTAAGTGTTGGACATATGGTTGATAAGGGATACAATCTTCAATTCAAGGATTGAAAGTGTAGAATATTGGGAAGTTCCAGAAATGTGATTGTATTAGGTACAAAACAAAAAGGTAATATCTTTCACCTAAGTGCTTCTAGTAAAAGTTGTATTATTGCTTAAGCTAATGAAAGTTGGTTGTGGCATAGGAGAATGTGTCATGTAAACTTTGATAATATTATCAAGATAAGTTCTACTTAGGCTATGAGAGATCTTTGTAAGTTGATAAAACCTACTAATACCATATGCAAGGAATGTCAGTTAGGGAAGAAAACTAGAGTTTCATCTTAGAGCAATTTTTTTTTTTCAAATGAAGTGTTGGAGCTTGTGCATACTAACTTGTGTGGTCCTTCTAGAGTCAGAAGTTTACAAGGATATAGGTATTTCATGTTACTTATTGATGATTATTCCAGAATGATGTGGGTTACTTTCTTAAGGGAGAAATCTAAAGGTTTGGAGAAGTTCAAGATTTTCAAGGCTATGATTGAGATTGAGATAGTTCTGAAGATTAAATTTTTGAGATTGGATAGAGGTGGTGAATTCACTTCCACTGAGTTTAATTCTTTTTGTGAAGAACATGGGATAAAGAGACAATTATCTACCCCGTACACCCCTCATCAAAATGGAGTTGTGGAAAGGAAGAATAGGACAATTGAAGAAGCTACTAGAACTATGATGTTGTAAGGAAATGTTCTTCATATCTACTAGAGATAAGTTGTGAGTACTATTGTTTACACACTCAATCAGGTACAAGTCAAAGATGATACTGGTAAGACTCCTTATGAGCTATGGTATGGTCATAAGGCTACTGTTAGATACTTCAAAATCTTTAGGAGTAGATGCTATATCAAAAGAGATGAAGATATAGGAAATTTTGATGCTAGGAGTGATGAAGGAATCTTTCTTGGTTACTATACTAAAAGCAAGGCCTACCAATGCTACAATAAGAGATTGAGGAAAATGGTTGAAAGTGAAAATTCAAGGTTGATGAAGGCATAGTTAGACCATCTAGAACTTGTGGATATGATTCAGATGATCAGAATGATAGTTTAGATAAAGGAAAGAAAGTTCATACTTCAAATCAAGTTTAGATCATTCTGGTGAATCAAGAAAATCAAGAGGAAGGAACTAGTGAAAGTGCATAAGAGAGATCACAAGAGACTAAAGTTCAAGAACATCCTAATACTACAAGGTATGTAAGACTAAATCATTCAGAAGATTAGATAATAGGTGATAAGAACAAAGGTGTTTAGACTAGGAGAAAAATTGCAGAAGAATACTGTTTGATTTCATAGATTGAGCCTAATAGTGTGAATGAAGCATGCAAAGATGAAAATTGGGTGGAAGCAATGAAAGAAGAACTATAGCAGATTGAGAAGAATGATACAAGGATTATTTTTCCTAGACCTAAGGAAAAAATTGTAATTGGAACTAAATGGGTCTTTAGAAACAAATTGAATGGACAAGGTGAAGTTGTTAGAAACAAAGCAAGAATGGTGTGTAAAGGATATTCTCAGATGGAAGGTGTTGACTTTGAATAAACTTTTTCCCCTATTGCTAGGATTGAAGTTGTGAGACTATTTCTTGCTTATGCTGCTTACAAAAACTGCAAGGTTTATCAGCTGGATGTCAAGTCAACATTTCTAAATGGTGAACTAGAAGAGGAAGTATATGTTGACCAACCTGATGGATTTCAATTGACTGATCAGGGATACATGGTTTGTCAGTTAAAGAAATCATTATATGGACTCAAGCAAGCCCCTAGAGCATGGTATGCTAGATTGGACAAGTATTTGCTAAAGCTTGGATTCAACAAAGGTATTGCTGATAGTAATTTGTATTTCAAGATTGATGATGATAAAGATTTGATTGTTGAAGTCTTTGTTGATGATATCATTTTTGGAGGAGATGATGGTTTGTGCATAAAGTTTGTTGATGAGATGTAGAGTGAGTTTAAGATGTCTATGATTGGAGAGATGAAATTATTATTGGGATTACAAATTAATTAGTTAGATAAAGGGATCTTTATATCCCAGTCCAAGTATGTGAAAGAATTGCTAAAGAAGTTTGGTATGGAAGATTCAAAGCTAGTTGGTACACCTATGGTGATTGGATGCAAGTTGACACAAGATGATGATTCCTCAAAAGAAAATAAAACTAGATACAGATTGATGATTGGTGGATTGCTCTATTTGACTCAAACTTGAACTGATATCATGAATGTTGTGTGCATTGTAGCAAGATTTCAAGTTGATCCTAAGGAATCTCATGCAACTGTTGTGAAGAGGATTTTTAGATACTTGAAGGGGACAATTTATTTTGTCTTATGGTATCCTAGAGATGATGACCTTACCTTGAGTTCCTTTAATAATGTTGATTGGGAAGGGGATGTGAATGACAGGAAAAGTACCAGTGGTGGTGCATTTTTCTTTGGAAAGACATTGATTTCATGGTTAAGTAAGAAGTAGAATTCCATTTCTTTATCTACTGCAAAGGCATAATACATTGTTATTGCTAAAAATTGTGCTCAAGTATAGTGGATAAAGTAGATGTTAAAAGATATCAAAGTTTTTTATGATGAACCTATTTCTATATTCTATGATAATTCAAGTGCAATTAACATTTCCAAGAATCTGGTACTGCATTCAAAGACTGGAAGCATATATCTATCAAATTTCACTTTTTGAGAGAGAGGGTGAGTGAAAAGGAAGTTGGATTAGAGTATGTGCCTACTAAGGAACAAATTGTAGATATCTTTACCAAGCTGTTTCCTAAGGATACTTTTGATTATCTCAAAGGGAAGCTAGGGGTGATTACCCCTCCTAATCAGAACTAAGATGCATTGACTTGCATCAGTCTGTGCATTTCATAGTCATATCTTGATCCAGATTGATGTTGTGGTGGTTGCTACTCAAGGTGAGTAGTCAAATGTTTAGATATGTGGTTCAAAGATTGTGTTTATCTTTTTCATTGATATCAAAGGGGAGAAGAGTCGTGAAAAACTTTGTGGGGAGAAGATTCTTGTGAAAGAGTTGAGGAGAAAAGAGTCATAATCTAAGGGGTAGAAAATGCTAAGAGTTAGTTACATCGATGGTGTTTTTCACATCATGTGTTGCCATCAATGCCAAAGGGGTACATTATTGGATGTTGCTTATATGTGGTTCTCATTGATGTCAATACTATTGGCATTAATTTCTTTAAGGTTGTATATGTCGAGGATATTGAGAAAATTGTAATAAAATCAGTTGCAGGTTGTCAGTGATGAAGTGAAGTTTAGTTTGTTACTGAGATTAGTACGTTGATGATCATAGGTTGTGGATTAAAGGGTTTTTTTTTTATTATATATAGTTTATCCACATTAAGTTTTAGAGATCCGCATGAAGATTTGACCAACTTATGAGGTTTTGTGTTATGACAGTTTTTCTGTTTCTTTAGTTGGTGTTTTTGAATGAAGATGTGATTCTAGTAAGTTCAATTGTTGTGGATGCTTCTCTAGTTATTCATGATGTTTTTGGATTTTTCTAGATCATTCTCTATCTGTGTTGCACACCTGCATTGATCGTTGTGCTCACGATTGGTGATTTTCTCTTGCATGTTCATGTTTTTCATGTTCATGGCCAACAAAGTGTTGGTAGCATGTTGTGGATCTTCATGGAATAATTTTTGAAGGTGTTTCATGTTTGAGAATTTTTTTTGGGTCTTCATTATGTTGTGGCCGACATTGGTCGATTGGCATTGAAAATTATTTATTGTTCTGGGCCGACAGTTTGCATATGTTTTATTATTTTGTTGAAGCCGACATGTAGTGATGTAATCTCTTCTTGCAGATATATATAAGCGATTGTTTATTCCATTTGAAGGAATGCATGTTTTTGGGATGTGTGAATAATGTCCTAATCATTCGGAGGAAGAAGTAGAGTTTGAATAAGAGTGAGTAGAGTGTGAAGAAGTGTTCATGTGCTTAATCAGAACTATAATCAGGCATTAGTAGATGCTATTTTATCAGTTCAAAATCCTATAGATGTAATCCAAATGTTTCTGTAAGATAATGTGTCTTCCTTTGGGCAGTAAGCCCTATTGTATTTGAGCAGTGAGCTCTAGGAAGTGTGCCTAAATACATGTGGATTCCCCATTTATTCTTTTTACTTTTAATAGGGTATAATCTTGTGGACTGACCTCCACCATGGTTTTTCCCCTAACAGGGTTTCCACATAAAAAAATATTGGTGTTATGTGTGTTTCTAATGTGTTGATGATTTATGCTTTCATGGTTATGAATCAGATTTGAGAATAAGGTTAATAAGTTTAATAAGTTTAAATTTTTGTGACAACTGATTCACCCCCCCTCTTAGTTTCCTGCCCTTGTGTTACCAACAGTATATAATATTTACTACACCAATAGAGACAACTCACTTCTTACCACCACAATTCATGTGGCACAATATATGATAGAGAATGGGGCTAACTATGACCTCTATTAGTTGGTTAGGAAATAACTTATGGAAAACCTAAAAGAGATCAAGAAGAAGAAATATGTGTTTAAGTATGGCACATTGGCTATGTGTTTTCTCTTCCAATTCTTGAAGGATGTTCTACTAATTGGAAAGGTTAATTGGATGTTTGGAAGGCCCGTGGCACACCAAATTGTAGTTTACATGAGCCTTGGAGACAACAATGCATAAGATGATGTACTTACTACTTTCCTTATAGTATTTCAGAGAATAATGCATGAAAGAAAAAGGATTCCTAAGGCAATTGTGGAGAAATACAAAAATGACACCACTTTTATAGTTTCCATGGATCATTGCATTATGGAGATTATGGAACCAAGGACTATTTGGGTTCCTAAATTAGGCTATGAGATAAAAAAGGTAGAGCTTATTTTCTATGAAGAAGATTGATTGAATAGTCCTAAAGATGCCAATAAACCAAGGTATGAGACTTATGAAGAAAATTCCATGGAAATAAACATAAAACAAAAAGAACCTATTATAATGAAGAATTTTGACAAAATGGTGGATGTTTATGTACAAGACTTGGGTCTTTCTAAGGAAAAAGTGTGAATTGCTGGAGAAAGAGCTAGAGTAGATATGATTGTTGTAGAAGCTTTAAGTAGTTCAAGGAGATTAGGTAGAACAACTACCAAAAATCCATCTATCATGAAGTCCTATGGGGATTTACCTTTTGTTGGAGAAAAGAGAAAACCTACTGCTAGTCATCTAGTAAGGGAGAAATCCCCTCTGGTAGTACATGCCACCAGGAAAGAGAAGAAGAAGACTGCCACCACAACACCCCCTACTACCCTCACAAGAAGGATATGTTGGATGTTTTCATTGTGTTTCTGATATGTGTTTGTCATTGATGTCAATACTATTAGCATTGTTGCATTAGAAGCTATATATGTTGAGGATATTGAGAAAATTGTAATAAGAAGTGCTACAGGTTGTTAGTGGTGAAGTAAAGTTCTTTTCGTCGGTCTGTTCAGTACGTTGCTTTTCTAAGGTTGTGGAATAAATGGTTTCTTGTTGAGGATGTCTATTTTTTCCATGTTGAATTTCACAGATCCACATGAAGAGTTGATCGAGTTATGGTGATTTTTATTTTGACAGTTTTTTTGTTGCTTCAGTTAGTGTTGCTGATTGAAGATTCAATGATTTCAATAAGTTCAATTATTGCGGATGATTCTATAGTGTTTCATGATACTTGTGGATGTTTCTATTTCATTATCTATCTTTGTGGCATGTCCACATTGATCGTTGTGCTCATGATCTGAGGTTTTCTCTTGCGTGTTCATGTTTTTCATGTTCTTGGTTGACAAGGTGTTGAAGCGTGTTGTGGATCTTTGATGAGAAATTAATTGAAGTGTTTTCATGTTGGAGATCTGTTGTTTTTGGTATTCAATATGTTATGGCCAACCTTGGTTGATTCACATGAATAATATTTATTTGTTTAGGGCTGACTATTTGTAATTATTCTATTATCTTCTTGTGGCTGACTTATAGCAATGTACTTTCTTGTTGTGAATATATAAGAGTGATTGCTTGAAGTGTGGAAGAGGTGAGAATGTAAAGTGTATGATTCATGTGTGCGAATAATGTTTAGATCATTTGAAGGTAGAGAAGAGTGTGAAGAAGAGTGAAGAAGAGTGAAGAAGTTTTCATGTGCTTAACTGAAACTATAACCAGGCATTAGCATATGCTATTTTTTCAGTTCAAATCCGGATGGTTTTAATTTGAATCTTTTTGTAAGACAATGTGTCTTCCTTGGGCAGTGGGCCTCGTTGTATTTGAGTAGTGAGCTCTAGGTAGTGTTCCTGAATGGATTTGCATTCCCCATTCATATTTCCTTATACTTTTAATAGGGTATAATCTTGTGGATTGATCTCCACCATGGTTTTTCCCCTAACAGGGTTTCCACATAAAAAATCTTGGTGTTATGTGTGCTTCTGATGTGTTGTTCATTTATGATTTCATGATTAATAATTAGATGTGAAATAAGGTTAATAAGTTGAATAAGTTTGAGATTCGGTGACAACTGATTCATCCCCCTTGTCAGTTGTCTACCCTTGAGTTTCCAACAATTGGTATCAGGGCTTGTGGTTCCTTGGAAGAAGTTTAACAACTTGAGGTGATCTGGGATGGAAACTTATAAGAAGGATATTCCTAGATTTTATGGAATAAATTATTCCTTATGGAAAGCTCGAATGGAGTGACATCTATGATGCATTTGTGAACCCTATTAGAGCATTGCAATATATATATGTTATTCCACAAAATGGTCCTACTACTTCTATTGAAATCAGGGATGTTGAATATAATATCAGGGCTAAGGAGGTGTTGTTGAGTGCTTTGACTGATACTGAGATGACAAACGTGATGGATCTGAAGACTACTTATGAGATCTAGAAGAAGTTGGAGACCTTTGATGCAAATGTGAAGATGCTAAGCTACAAAGTCTGAAAGGAAAATATGAAAAATTGAAAATGGGTGATGATGAAAATGTTACTACTTTCATGCAAAGAGTAAATTAACTTGTGTGTGGTATTAGATGTGCTCGTGGACGGATAGATGAATCAGAGATTGTTGCTAAAGTGCTTAGATCTTTTCTTGACTCTTACAAAGTCAAGGCTAGTGCTATTTAAGAGATCCGAACTACGACAAGTGTTACCAAAGATATGTTGATTGGTAAGCTTATTGCTTTTGAGTTGAGTGAATTTGGTGATGCCCTTCCTAAGGTTGAATCTGCATTTAAGGCTACTACTTTTGGAATAGATAGACAAAGATATGATCTGAGTGAAAGTTCATCAAGAAATACATTCAAGTATGAGGATGAAATGAAACAACTAGATTAAGAAGAAAGAGAGCTTGAAGAACTTGAAGCATTGATTGTGAAAAGAGAAGCCAAAGGATAAGGTAAGTATAAGGGAAAGTTTTTGATTAAATGTTTCTCTTGTAATAAGATAGGTCATTTTGCATCAAGGTGTCCCGAGAGAGTTTACAAGCCAAGATTTAACAAGCCTAAAATCCAAAAGAAGTGTTACTATGTTGTTGATGAAGGTGTAACATATGATGAATCTGACAAAGGAAATGCAAGTGAAGATGAATTTGTATTTATTTCTATCAAGGAAAATAATCATGTGTCTACTGAGTCTACTAGTTGCATAAATGTGGAGAAATCCCTAGCTACTTGAGTTGAAGAGAAATATGAATGGGTAATTGATAGTGGTTGTTCTCATCATATGACAAGAGATAAACATAAGTTTGTGAATTTGGAGAAGTATGATGGTGGTTTTATGAGATTTAGTAATAACATAGATGGTGTGATCTGTGGAAAAGGATGCATTTCTCTTGATGGTAAGCATAAAACTGATGATGTCTTGTATGTTGAAGGTTTGAAGCATAATCTTTTGAGTGTTGGTCAAATGGTTGATAAGGGATACAATCTTCAGTTCATGGATGGTAAGTACAAAATATTGGGAAATTATGGAAATGTGATTGCATTAGGTACACAAACAAAAGGTAATATCTTTCATCTAAATGCTACTAGTAAAAGTTGTTTGATTTCTCAAGTTGATGAGACTTGGTTATGGCATAGGAATGTGTCATGCTAACTTTGATAACATTGTCAAGATAGGTTACACTAAAGTTGTAAGAGATCTTCCGAAGTTGATGAAACCTACTAATGCCATATGCAAAGAATGCTAGTTAGGAAAGAAAACATTAATTTCATTTCGAAGTAAATAGAAAAATTCAAATGGATTGTTGTAACTTGTGCATACTAATTTATGTGGTCCTGCTAGAACTAGAAGTTTGCAAGGTTACAAATATTTCATGTTTCTTATTGATGATTATTCAAGGATGATGTTGGCTACTTTATTAAGGGAGAAATATGAATCTCTGGAAAAGTTCAAGATCTTTAAGGCTATAGTTGAGACAAAGACTGATTTGAAGATTAAGTGTGTGAGATCATATAGAGGTGGTGAATTTACTTCCGATGAGTTTAATTATTTTTGTGAAGAGAATGGAATAAAGAGACAGTTATCTGCACCATGGACCCCTCAACAGAATGGAGTTGTGGAAAGAAAGAATAGAATAGTTCAAGATGTTCCTAGAACCATGATATTAGAAGGAAATGTGCCTCATATCTATTGGAGTGAAGCTATGAGTACTATTGTGTACACACTTAATCGAGTACAAATCAAAGGTGATACTGGTAAGACTCCTTTTGAACTATGGACTAGTCAAAAGCTTACTATTAGATATTTCAAAATCTTTGGAAGCAAGTGTTATATCAAAAGCGATGAAGATATAGGAAATTTTTATGCTAGGAGTGATGAAGGAATCTTTCTAGGTTACGCTACTAAAAGTAAGGCCTACCAGTGTTACAACAAAATATTAAAGAAAATGGTTGAAAGTGCAAATGTTAAGGTTGATGAAGACATACCTACACTATCCAGAACCTATGGATATGATTCTGATGATCAGAATGATAGTACAAGCAAAGGAAAACAAGTTTAGACTACAATTCAAGTTCAAATCCTTCCGGTGAATGAAGAAAATCAAGAAGGAGAAACTAATGGAATAACAAAAGAGAGATCAGAAGAGCCTGAAGTTGAAGAACATTCTAAGAAGACTCTGAGGTATGTGAGCTTGAATCATTTAGAGAATCAAATCATAGGTGATAAGAACAAAGTTGTCCAGACTAGGAGAAAATTTTTAGAAGAGTATTTTTTGATTTCAAAGACTGGGCCTAACAATGTGAATGAAGCATGCAAAGATGAGCATTGGGTTGAAGCAATGAAAGAGGAAATGCAAGAAATTGAGAAGAATGATACATAGATTCTTGTTCCCAGACCTAAGGATACAAATGTAATTGGAACTAAATGGGTCTTTAAAGAAACAAACTGAATGAACAAGGTGAAGTGGTTAGAAACAAAGCAAGATTGGTTTGTAAGGGATATTCTCAAATGGAAGGTATTGATTTTGAAGAAACCTTTTCCCCTATTGCTAGAATTGAAGCTGTGAGATTGTTTCTTGCTTATGCTACTCACAAAGATTACAAGGTTCATCAAATGGATGTCAAGTTTTCTTTTCTAAATGGAGAATTGGAAGAAGAGGTATATGTTGAGCAACCTGATGGATTACAGTTGACTGATTAGGAAAATATGGTGTGTCGATTGAAGAAAGCATTGTATGGTCTTAAGCAAGCCCCTAAAGCAAGGTATTCCAGATTGGATAAGTACTTGGTGAAACTTGGATTTAACAAAGGTACTGCTGATAGTAATCTGTATTTCAAGAATGATGATAATGATTTGATTGTGGAAGTTTTTGTTGATGATATCATATTTGGAGGAGATGATAGCTTGTGCATGAAGTTTTCTAATGAGATGCATAATGAATTGGAGATGTCAATGATTGGAGAGATGAAGGTCTTCTTGGGATTTCAAATTAATTAGTTAGATAAAGGGATTTTTATATTTCAGTTCAAGTATGTGGAGGAATTGTTGAATAAATTCGGTATGGAAGATTCAAAGCCTATTGGTACACCCATGGTGACTGGATGCAAGTTGACAACTAATGATGATTCTCCAAAGGAAAATCAGACAAGATATAGATCAATGATTGGTGGAGTGCTTTATTTGACTCAAACTAGGCTTGATATCATGAATGTTGTATGTATTGTTGCTAGATTTTAAGTTGATCCTAAAGAATCTCATGTGACTACTATGAGGAGAATTTTTAGATTCTTGATAGGGATAGTTGATTTTGGTCTATGGTATCCTAAAGATGATGATCTTACTTTGAGTTCCTTTACTGATGTTGATTGGGAAGGAGATGTGAATGATAGGAAAAGTACTAGTGGTGGAGCATTTTTCTTAGGAAAGAAGCTGATTTCATGGTTGAGTAAGAAGTAGAATGCTATTTCTTTATCTACTATAGAGGAAAAATACATTGCTATAGCTAATAATTGTACTCAAGTGTTGTGGATGAAATAGATGCTAAAGGATATCAGAGTTTTGTATGATGAGCCTATTGTTATATTCTATGATAACTCAAGTGTTATTAACATTTCTAAGAATTCAGTGCTACATTCAAAGACCAAGCATATATCTATTACATTTTAGTTTTTGAGAGAGAAGGTAAGTGAAAAGGAAGTTAGATTGGAGTATGTTCCTACTAAGGAGCAGATTGTAGATATCTTTATAAAGTCATTGCCTAAGGATACTTTTGATTATCTCAGAGGGAAGTTAGGGGTGATTACCCCTCCTAATCAAAACTAAGGATGCATTTCTTTGCTTCAATCCATGCATTCCATGATCATATTTTGATCTAGATTGATGTTGTGGTGGTTGCTACTCAGGGGGAGTAGTCAGATGTTTAGATGTTTAGATGTTTAGATGTTTAGATGTTCAAAAGTTCAAATATGTGGTTCAGAGCTTGTATTGAAGATATATTTGTCATTGGTGTTGAAGGGGCAGAAGAGTAATGTGAAAAACAAACTATTGATTATTTGGGGAGAAGAGCCTTGTGGGGAGAAGAGTTGAGGAAATAAAAGTTTCAACTTAAAGGAAGAGTAAGTGTAGTTGTGTTGATGGTATTTTTCACATCATTGGTTGCCATCAATTCCCAAGGGGGAGATTGTTGGGTGTTTTGGTTGTGTTTCTGATATGTGGTTGTCATTGATGTCAACAGTATTAGCATTGTTGCATTAGAAGTTGTATATGTCAAGGATATTGAGAAAATTGTAATAAGAAGTGCTACAAGTTGTTAGTAGTGAAGTGAAGTTCTTTCTATTGGTGTGTTTAGTATGTTGTTGTTCTAAGGTTGTGGAATAAAGGTTTTCTTGTTGAGTATGTCTAGTTTATCCACGTTGAATCTCAGAGATCCACATGAAGAGTTCATTGAGTTATGGTGATTTTCATTCTAATAGTTTTTCTGTCGCTTCAGTTAGTGTTGCTGATTGAAGATTCGATGATTTCAGTAAGTTCAGTTGTTGTGGATGCTTCTCTTGTGTTTCATGATGCTTGTGGATGTTTCTAGTTAATTCTCTATCTTTGTGTCATTTCCATATTGATCATTGTGCTCGTGATTCGATATTTTCTCTTGCGTGTTCATGTTTTTCATGTTCTTGAATGACAAGGTGTTGAAGCATGTTGTGGATCTTTGAGTAAAAATTAATTGAAGTGTTTTCATGTTGGAGATGTTGTTTTCGGTCTTCACTATGTTATGGCCAACCTTGGTTGATTTGCATTAATAATCTTTATTTGTTTAGGGGTGACTATTTGTAATTATTTTATTATCTTCTTGTGGCCGACTTAAAGTGATGCAATTTCTTGTTGGGATATATAAGAGTGATTTTTTGAAGTGTGGAAGAGGTGCGAATGTGAAGTGTATGAGTCCTATGTTCAAATAAAGTTTAGATCATTTGAAGCAGAGCAAAGTGTGAAGAAGAGTGAAGAAGAGTGAAGAAGTGTTCATGTGCTTAACCAAAACTATAACTAGGCATTAGCAGATGCTATTTTCCCAGTTCAAATCCAGATGGTTTTAATTTGAATCTTTCTATAAGATAGTGTGTCTTCCTTGGGAAGTGAGCCTTGTTGTATTTTAGTAGTGAGCTCTAGGCAGTGTGCCTAAATGCTTGTGCATTCCCCATTCATATTTCCTTATACTTTAAACAGGGTATAATCTTGTGGATTGATCTCCATCATGGTTTTTCCCCTAACAGGGTTTCCACTTAAAAAATATTGGTGTTATGTGTGTTTCTAATGTGTTGTTCATTTATTATTTCATGATTAATGATCAAATCTGAAATTAAGGTTAATAAGTTGAATAAGTTTGAGATTCAATGACAAATGATTCACCCCCCTCTTAATTTTTGACCCTTGAGTTTCCAACAAGAGAGCCAAGAAAAATGCCTCAAGGGAGAAAGGTATAAGCATTAGTGTTGCAAATGAAGATAAAGAACTAGAAGAAGAAGGACCAAAACTAGTTTGGAGAGGAAGAAAAGGAACTACACAAGGTGAAGCTAGCTCAAAAAGAAAAATATTTGATATAATTGACACTAAAAGCGAAGAGGAAGTTGAAAAAGAAAGAGAGGATTTCAAGATTCAGTTGAGAGAAAAAGAGAAGGAAGCCAAGAAGGCTTTTCCAAAGAAGAAGAAGAAAAAAGAGAAAAGTCAAAGAAAGAAGTCTTTGGTGAAGGACAAGAAGCAAAAACAATAGGAAATACCTCATTCCCTAATGAATTTTGAGGCACTTCTTAATAACATGTTGCAAACTGAAATGTTGGAGATAACTACTTTGTAAAAATATGTAGATGAAGTACACAAAGGTACCATCATTGAAGCCATAGTCAAGTATATCATTGTACTTGAAGCTAACATGAAGAATATCGTGAAGGATGTTCCTAATGATGTTTGGAATATCTTGTTAAAAATAAGGGAAAAAGCTATATATGAGCATGAAAGGTTAAAAGATGAAGCCTTGGGAAGAGTTAGTGCTCCCCTTTTAGAAGATTATTAGAGCTATATTGGTTACTATATTTAGTAAGGAGTTGAAGAATAAATAGAGGGTTACTACCATTATGGGAAAAGATCAAGGTGATGTGGAAAGAATAAAAAAAGAAATCAATAATAAATTTGAAGAGATTGTGCATAAGTTAGGACTCCTTCCAATGATTGAAGAAGGAATAAATGATGATACCAGTGCTTTGGAACCTAACATAAAAGTAGTGCAAACCGATGATTCTCAACATAAGCATGAGGTTAATGATAATGTTGCATTTGATAAAACCCCTCTAGAAGTGGAGGATATTTCAAAGGAAAATGAAGTAGAAGCAATGATCAGAGATGACATTGTGAAGGGAAATGCTACCAAAAATCCTTTGGTACAAAATGATGAAGTCCCTCCTTCGGTAAGAACATATGACACTATAGAAGAAAAAATAGAGGAAGTAAATGTAGATAAAGGTGATGATAAGGAATTTTTTTTTTTATGAGCATGATGAAGAACATGGTAAGGAAGAAGAAGAGAATAAAGAAGAAGAAAACAAAGATAAGGTTGTATCTAGAGATATTGAAAAGGATGAAACAAATGACTCTAGAATGACTATCTTCCAACCTATTGTATCTTCACAACTATTGTAACTATTGATGATTCAAGGTAATGTTTATTTGAATAAGATTTTTCCTATTGACAAGCTACAACTAGGTATGTGTAGGATCATCATGGAAAAAAAAGGCCCTTAAGTGGCAAAAAATTTAGAAAAATCAGAGTTAGGAAACTTGATGTAAAAATTTGAATAAGTTATCTATATTATTTCAAAAATATGTAAGAATAGAATCTGTAGAAAATTGAATGTAGTTTCTAAACTACTAGGTTTATTTTAAAAAAAAATCTATATAGTGAAAATTTGAAATTTCAATGCAGTAGCACTTAAATTTCAGGGAAAAAATAAGTAGATGTCTGTCTAACCACCCTAAGCACAATAAAATGATAATAATTTTTTATAATATTTTAGATATAAGTAGAGGACTCATGTCCGGATGTGATGCATATTTTTTTGTAATTTTTTCCAAGTAAATAGTTAATTATGAATTTTTTATTACAACTTTAAAAAATATAAAATCTGTATGTCTGACCACCTTAACTTGGTCAAAACTTCATGAAATTATTATTATTATTTTTTAATCCTATAGCATGTGAAGCATAGAATGTGACGCATGTTTTGATTCAAAAAATGTGATACCGTTTGAAAGCTATAAATATTTTTCAATCAACCTATCAATCAAAACTTTAGTCGTAATTCAAATACAAAATGAATAATAATTATTTATTGAATTCAAAGTAAAAAATAATTTATAATGGTGGAAAGATGAGAATATCCTTTAAAACCCTTTTCATTTCATCAATTTTGGGTAAAAAAAACTCGTCAGCCACATACCCTACACTTACCCATCATATCGCCACTTTTTGGCCCATCATGATCCTACACATATCCAACTAGGAGACTTATTTCATACATCTGCTAGAAAGGAGATAATTGAAACCCATCAAAAGAGTGGAGAGATGATAGATGAGGTAGTCAAAGTGTTTCAAGAGATCATACCTAGATCACATGTGGATATCACAATCTCTAATATGGAAAATTTCAATGTTTTAATTGATTCATTCATGTCCTATACATCTAGACTTAAGGAATAGGATAAGAAATAAGTAGAGAAGATAATACATGGAAAAATAATGATGATGGATGATAGAAAAATGTGTTGTTGTACATAATAATTTCTCTAAATTGCTAAAGGATGTAGAAGTGTGTGTTGATGAGGTGAAGACATTGTATCATTATAACATGAAGTGGCCTAAAGCCACACTAAACATAAAGAAGGAAATTGAATCCATTGAGTCATAGATTAATGCTACCTTCAATGCATTTGACTCAACTATGGATCTTGCCGGGGACACAAGGAGAAAAATTGAAGATCTTCTTAAGATGTTATTCTAGCTGCAAGCACAAAGAGAGACTATCATACTAAAGTTTGGAGATGTGAGGGATCTAGTCAATTCCAAACTTTTGTTGGTTTCCAAATCACTCCAAGTTTTGTCAAAGAAAAGAAATTGAATCTAGTACTTGCTTCATGGAAAGAGGGATAACTACTATTGGAGTTTGAATCTCAGATCAAGATGCTTGTAGAGGCCAAGTGAGAATGGGAAGATGTTAGGCCATCCTGGGAAGATCTGGTGAAGAGTTTGCAAGTGTCAATCACCTCTGATTGACACATTGTTCATGTTTTTATGCATTCTTTTGTTTAGATTCTTTGTATATATATGTGGACCTATAACGTTGAGTTTTAGTATCTTTTTTCCTTGATACATGACTCAGGGGGAGTCAATTCTTTTCACAACTATGTATATAAGGCTACATCATTTAGGGTGAGTTCTAGTAATGGATCAAAACAATGTACATAGGTTCCCTTTGACCTTGATTTCAAAGGGGGAGAGTTTTAGAAAATATTTTTGACATTTTTCAATCAATGACAAAGGGGGAGATTGTTGGAAGATTGTGAAAATTGTCATTAATGATGTTGTTTTGGTAACATGAGCATTGATAATATGAATAGTAATGTAATACAATGTTGTCATTGATGTCAATAGTGTTGTGGAATAATTTGATTATTTCCAACATGTTTTTGAGGTGTTGAAGAAGTCATTTGTGCAAAGAGATTTGGTTCGAAATGTTCAGTAGTATGAAAATATAAGTGTGAGTACTCTTAGTTCAGGGTTACAATATATCACTTTTTGGGTCCGCACCAATTTGTAAAGGAAGATTTTTCTCCTCACTTCTAACCTAATTTTTTTGGTTATTAGAACATTTCTAAATTTAATATTTCATATTGTTTGGCGAAGTATTTTGGGAGATATGAATGATAGAGTTTGGTCTGGTATAATACAATCATTTTTTGTATAGTGTACTTGTGTGGATGATTCTGCACTTCTCCACGAATGAGTCTTTGATGTTGTGGTGTTGAATTTTAAGTTTCTAGATGTTATATGAGTGTGAATTCTAGGTGGGATCAACATTTGAGATCCACATGTTGTGAAATGGATGAATAGTTGAAGGATTTTTTATTTAGGTCCTATGGTGTGCTGACCTAACATGTTTGATAAGTATACGAAGGGTTAATATGTGTTGATATTTTATATGGGATCTATTATAGGTCAATCCCAACATATCTTAAGGTATTTTGAATTATGAATTATGGCATGAAATATGGAGAATTTTTTTTGGGGCCGACAAGTTGAATTTTGTGTGTTACATCTAATTAGGCTGACCTAATTGATGTTACACTTGATGCCAATATATATGATGGATTTTTTTAAATGATTTGAAAGTAATGAAGTGTGATATGCAAGATGTGTGATGTGAATGTTGAGATCAAAATTATGTGAATGTAGAGCAAAGCAGAGTATTGATCCAAATCAATGCAAAGTTTGTATTTGTACTTCATTAGAACTATATTCCTACATATTGTAGATGTTTTTGTAATAGTTTGAAATAAGATATGAACCACCCCTATCTCTTTTATATTTTTCTCTATGGAAAATGAGTCCACTTGGACAGTAAGTCCACCTATAGTGAGCACTTTTGTAATATATTATAACTGGTAACTATAATATATTGTGAGCTAAACCTCACCAAGGTTTTTCCCATTTTGGGGTTTCCACATAAAAATATTGGTTTTCATGTGCTATGTGATGTTGTGGATGTTTTCATACTTTATTTCCTTAAAACAATTGAATATGCTTTGGTAATTGGATGGCTAATGTTTGAATGGTTTAGTAGAATACTAATTTACCCCCCTCTCGATATTTTGGGTGTTCAATAGTTATAGCTTGGTGAAGTATTTCATGCCTCTACAAGGAAGGAGATTCTTCAAACTCATTAGAAGAGTACTCAATTGGTTGATGAAGTTGTGAAGGTGATGCATGAAGGGCTTCCTAGAGTATCTATTGAAAATTCCTTATCTAATGTGCAACAATGGAATTTATTACTTGATTCTTTTAAGGAGTACTTTTTTGCATTGGAAGAGAAGATAGAAAAGGAAATGGGAAAGAAATTCAATGATAAAAGATTAGCTTAAATTTTTTGTAAGTGTGGTACTATACATGCCAAGTTGCAAGAAAAATTGGAATATGTTAAGAAGTTTTTGGAAGATGCAAAACAATTATTTCAAGTTTGTTTGAAGTGGCTAGTTTCTACAATGAGCATTAAGGATCAAATGGACTCAATTGAGTCTCAAATTGCTTAGGCCTCAATTTTTTATCATCTGGTGAGTGATGTAGATGGAGCTACATCAGAAATCATTGAAAATCTACATGTTCAATTCTTTCTACTACAAGAAAAAAAGGAGAAAATAATAATGCATTATAATCAGCTCAGAGATATGGTAAGTACAAGGGTTACATTTTTTACTAGAGTTTTGGCTGATGCTAAGAAGATTGTGCAAAATAATGTAATGCCTAGTTCTTCACAAGAAGGAGAAGACCAACATGTTCAATTTGAAAATTAGTGCCTTATGCTTTCCTTTTCTAAGAAGGATTGGCAGGTTGCAAAGAAGGATTGGAGGCACACCTTGCAAAATTTAAGATTTCATATCAAGGTACTTTACCCTCATCTAGTTAAGGTATGTTGGAATCAAGGAACAATGAGAGGGGGGTGAATTAGTGTTCTACAATTTTTAACTTTATTAATCTGATCTTTAAAGTACTGATAACATTCAACCAAAAGAAATATGCATGAACATAAATCAAGCAACCACAACACCATAGCATAAGGATTTTTTATGTGGAAACCTTGTTAGGGGAAAAACCACAGTGGAGGTAAATCCACAATATGATCTGAGCATACTCAAAAGATGTTTACAAAATGGGAATGCACTTGCATTCAGGCACACTATGTAGAGCTCACTACTAAAAAATAAAAAGGCTCACTGCCTTACAAAAGTATTTGGATAACACAAAAAAGATTTGAACTAAGAAAGTAGCATCTACTAATGCATGATTATAGTTCTGGTTAAGCTCATCAATTGAATTCTTGACCTTATGTCTATTTCTACTCTTCTACTTTGACTATTTTAACTTGCATCACAAATCCTTTTATGCACAAGTGAAACTGTGCATAGTCTCTCTACAATCCTTCTAAATTTCACATAACACATAAACACACTTCATACATACATCAAAATGATATAATCAATCGCTTATATATATCCGCAACTAAAGATTTAATCGCTACATGTCAGCTCCAACAAAATATAAAATATTTACAAACTATCAGCTCAATCCATAATTAATTTTCAATTTTCACCAACCAAAGTTGGCCACAACATAGTAAGGACCCAAATCAACATGCTCGAACACAAAAACACTTAAAAATTTACTCCTCAAATATCTGCAATAGCTACATTCACTTAGTCGGCCTTCATGCACTATTAAACAAAAAATTAATCAACCGGATCTCCTAAATTGTACAAAAATCAATACAAGGCTCTAAGATTCAAGGATAACATAGATCATACATTGAACAACCTTCCCTAAGATCCACAACTCAAAATTATAAAAGAAAATTTCATGTGAATCGATGAACACAATTCTATCAAATGCTTTGTTCTTTCTTGACAGTTAATCACAAAAATTTGATCTAACTTTTGGTATGTTAAAATGATGATGTTTGGATCAAATCACTGACTAGGGTTTCCATCAATGACAACACCAGATGACATGTGTAGTCTCTCTTTCCAACAATCTCTCCCTTCGGCATTGATGGTAACACTTAGTTAAAAATAACTAAGTGTCGGATCAGTACCAACATGAATACACTGCCAACTTTCAAAACTCAAAAAACACTACTCTCCCTGAGATGATTAAAGCATTTTTCACTGTCCCATTCTCCCCCTTTGACATCAATGGAAAAGGTAGGAATCCACATACCAAAAATCAAACAAAATTTCTATGAACAAATTGCATATGTACAAAAAAGCTTCTACAACTTACATAAACTTGGATCTACAAAATTGTTCTTCAATAGGTTAAAAATCCTGTCCCAACCCTTCTTGGGACAGTCTAAGATAGTCATGTGACCACATAATAAGTAATACTACATCTCTAATGATTCTAAGTTCACCGGATCACTGATTGCCATAACATCTTGTGCTTCCTTCAATGCACTCAACATTGTTTTCATCTTAGGACCAATTAGTCCTCTAAGTTCACAAACCCTTTCAACAATGTTACCTTCTTCATGCTTCAAAATTTTGATCTTGTCAAGCAGGGATATGACTTGACCTTATTTCTTTCCAATAGAAATGGTTAGGGGATCAAATGCTTAAGTGATATCTCATAACTGTTTCTCACATTCTTTCATTTTCTTTTCAATGTCCTCAGTGAACTTAGATAGAGATAGACATGACTTATAAATGTTACCACCTTAAAAAAAAAGCACTTTGAATATTATTTACACAAGTAGCTAATAGAGATTTATCATTAGCTATCATCCCTTTCAACCTATTGAACCTTTTAGCATCAAACTCCTTCTAAACCTTATCCATAGCTGACTTCTCAAGTGACTCAAAATGAGTACTTACAAAATTAACAAGATTCTTCATCTAAACAGATGGAGAATCATATGAATCCTTGACATATGAAGGCATGATATTCTCCAAAATACTGGATGCAAGATTCAATAGCTCACTATCTTCAATATGTGATTTTAGAATTTCTTCCCTTTCCTTGGCCTATGCAAATGATGCAACTTTCAGTTTCTCAATGGGAGACAAAATACCCAAATTGATAGTACCTTTAATCAATTCATGATCAAAATATTCCTATTGGTCTCCTAAACAATCCTTCACTGCCTTAGCAGTGTCTCTTGCTTCCACATGAACTTCTTTCATTTCATCCTTCTTCTCTTCAGGCACTGATTCTTGGTATTGAGGAATATCAACTTCTTCAACCAACACAACTTTAGGAGCTTCAGTCTCCATAGGAATTTCAACATAATGTATATCTAGAGGATTTAGAGTGTCCTCAAATGTATCTTCTTCATTTACTGAACCAAATGGAGCATCTCCATCATGCACTTCTTCAAAAAAAACATTGTATTTGTTCTTTAATAGAATTGCCTTAAGGATTTTCTCAGTATCCTTTGCAACTTCTTCATACTTTCCAACCATCAGCTTGTTCACCCTTGTTTTGCTCTTAAAATCCCTTTTTGCTCATTTTCTCTTCTTCTGTCCTTTCACCCACTCTTCTCATTTGTAAAACTTCATATAGACTTTTGGGAAACGTAGACATTATTTCAATAAGATTCATATTGAAATTATTCAAGTATTTTATTGAGGCTTCCTCAAAAAGGGTATGTGCATGATCATCATGGAAAAAATGGGCCCTTAAGTGGTGAAAAATTCAGAAAAATCGGAGTTAGGCAACTTGATGTAAAAATTTGAATAAGTTATCTATATTATTTAAAAAATATGTAAGAATAGAATCTGTAGCAAATTGAATGTAGTTTCTAAACTACTAGGTTTATTTTAAAACAAATATCTATTTGGTGAAAATTTGAAATTTCAATGCAGTAGTACTTAAATTTTAGGGAAAAAATAAGAAGTAGGTGTCTATCTAACCACCCTAACCCCAATAAAATGATAATATTTTTTTATAAGATTTTAGATATAAGTAGAGGACTCATGTCCCAATGTGATGATATTTTTTTGTAATTTTTTCCAAGTAAATAATTAATTATGATTTTTTTATTACAAATTTTAAAAACATAAAATCATATGACTGACCACCTTAACTTGGTCAAAACTTCATGAAATTCATTTTTAATCCTATATTATGCAAAGCATAGAATGTGACACATGTTTCAGATTCAAAAAATGTGATACCATTTGAAAGCTATAGATGTTTTTCAATCAACCTATCAATTAGGACTTTAGTCATAATTCAAATAGAAAATGAATAATAATTATTTATTAAATTAAAAGTAAAGCATAATTTATATTGGTGGAAAGTGAGAATATCCTTTAAAAACCCTTTTTGTTTCATCAATTTTGAGTAAAAAAAAAGTTGTTAGCCACATACCCTACACATACCCATCATATCACCACTTTTTGGCCCATCATGATCTTGCACATACCCATAACTCTTTGACTGACACTGTCAAAGGTGTCATACCATTCATAAAGAGGCCTAAGACTACCATCCTTAATAAATGCTTTCTCCACTTCTTCTATAGACATACCTATTTTGTCTGTTTTCATCTTTTTCTTTCCTTTCTCTTCACCAGAGGGTTTGTCCTTAGAGACTTTTATTTCCTTTGTTCCCTTTTGCTTGATTTTTCTTTTCTCTTCATCAGATTCAGTCTCTTCATCTTCAAAAATAGAAACATAAACTCTTGTGCTCTTGTCCTTCTTCCTTTTTCCTTCTCTCCCAGATGACTTGGCTTGAGCTTTCACAATACTTGACTTCTTTGTAGGACCAGATGATAGAGTAGAGCTTCTTGTAGATATAGTTTGGGCAGAGGATGGTACCAGACTAGTAGATTCAGTTCTAGCTAGCTCTCCTACTTTAGCTTGTTCCTTCTTTCTTCTAGCCTCTCTCACAGCTTCTGCAGATATACCACTGCTCTGTGCAAAGGCTTCAACTTCCTTCCTTACCTTTCAGACTATCATAGGTTTCTTCAACTGTTCATGTACTTGCATATCCTTTTCTTCATAGTCTCCCAACCTCTCTTCTATCAGATCCCAAGGTTTACTTAACAAATTTTGTGCATATAGTTCCAAGATATTCTCCTCAGCTTCATAACCCATTGGCATAATCCATACCATTCTAGGATCTGCAACTTCCATCAATCATTGATCAATATCAACCATGGAGCAAATTTTATCCTTCTCCACAATAAAAGTAGGAATTATTTCTCTTGCTTGCATTTCATTCTAAAAGTTCTTGAAATAACCCCAGATTGCAATTTTCCTAGCTTTACTATCACCAAATTTGTGCAAGATATCTATAATTTGAATAGCTACAGGTTTATTACCTTGCCATTGAACTTTTCCAACTCCTGAAACTTCATTCATGAAATAAAAGAATAAAAAAAACAACAGATTACCATATTTGAAGGAATTCTTCTTATCTTTCTTGATTTTTCCAAGATTCTCCATTAATTAGCTTATGAGTAACTCACATAGATCATACTCTACATTCTCCTTCACCATCTGATATGTTGCATGGATAGTTGTACCAGATATAGAATTATCCCAACTAGAATTATAGATATTGTAACCAATGACCATAGATGCAAATCTAACATCCACTTAAATAATATCATCAATTGTCATAGCTCTTTTATCAAAAATTGATCTGGTTGCATCAGTAATTGTTTGATTCTTCATGGACTTCAAGATCGGCGACCCACCAAAGGAATTTAAACTACTAGCAGTGCTTATAGATTCTTTTGTAATCTTAAAAGGTTGACTAAACCACATAAATTCAGCATGAACTTGGCTCAAAATATACCGAACCCATTCACTTTCTTCAAACACAGGAAATTTTACATTCTACGTTAATTTCTTCTCCTCTAAGGTTTTGAATTCAGGCTTTACCTTCTCCAACTATATGATTTGAGTACAAATTCAACAATTACGAGCTTCCTAACTCCTCAATATTTGCTTGAATGTATGCCCTAATGTATTTAATATGCAAGACGCCATACAAAACAAACAAAATTACACCTAAGGGCTCTATCTCAATAGATTTGAAAGGATTCCGCTTGAATTTTGGATGGGGTTTATCCTTGATATGAACTACCAATGGAGCAACCATTTTCAAAAATTCACAAGTTCACAAGTTTTACCAATAAATACCTTTTCGCCAGATTAGGGTTTGATCATATAATCACCTTCACACTTGAATCTTTGGCAAGTTTCACCAAAGTTCACTTTAGAGCTCTCCAAACTTCTTCTTCTCAAAGTGAAAAGTGACAAATGAAGAATACATATGACCTTTTATCATTTGTGCACCTAACTTTTTGTCGCAATAAATTATTTTTCCCTAACTCATTTGGATACCCTATTTCCATACTCTGTGAAAGATAAATCTTTTTCGGACCTTCAATTATGGATAAATACTCTCTCCAACTACTTTAACAACATCTATAGATCATCAATGCAATTATTGCACTCATCCATATCTTGGTACCAACTATCGGCAGGGGGTTTGAAGAATTTTCTTGAGAACTCTCCCTAGGCTAGAGGCCTAAAACTAATTGTTAGAAGAATTACTAGAAGAATTTCTAGACCTTGATTCTGGTGTGGACTCATTTCATACAATTGAGGGAATCTTCTTCATTTGCTTCCTGATCTCATCTATAGTAACCTTTCCTTTCCCCTTTTCATCCTTCTACATGTTTTTCCCTTGATTTATCTGACCCTTTTTACTTCTACAAAATATAGAAATGTGACCAGATTTGTTGCAATTATAGCACACCACATTTCTTTGTCTAGACCAGTTGTTCCATTGATTTTCTCTTGATCTACACTGGATAGCAATATGGCCAAATCTATTGCATGTATAACATTTGAAATCTCTATAAAATTTTTTCATTATATTTTTGCATTCATTTGAATTATGACCATACTTATTGTAATTGAAACACTGGCCAAAAAATGATGGACCACTTGAATCCATTATACTTCTACATTGAGTAGCCATATGACCAAATTTATTGCAAACAAAATAGTAACCATTTAACCTTTGAGCATTAGGTTGTCTTACCGGATACCTTCCAAATTTGTTCATTTGATTTCCTTTCCTAAATCTCCTTTGTCCAGATTTGGAACTTTCTCCTTCCTCATATCCAAGACCTCGCTTGTCACGTTCAATCCTTTGACTTTTAATCAGTTCATCAAGCTTGGTTGAGCTAATCTTAAACTTCTCCTTGAATTCATTTTTAGTAGCAAGTTCATCTCTAAGATCAACAATCTACTTTTCAAGCTCTTGATTATTTCTAGATTGTTCCAATTCAAGCTCCAATTGATTGAATTCATCTGTAATTTGACTACATTCTTTAGATTTTTCTTTTAAGGACTGAGCAAGCTTTTCTTCATTCTTCTTCCTATCTTGTGTCTCCTTGGTCATCCTCATCACAATAGATTCAATTTCATGCTTTAGAAATAACATTTTCTTTGAAAAAAATTTCACACTCTTCTGTCTTTTCCTTTAGGGCTTGACTCAATTATTCATCTTCAATTCTTTTAATCTCTTTCTACTTGACCTTATCATAGAGTTCCCTTCACTTCTCCCTTGACTCATTGATTTTATCTTTCAATGATTGAATGAACTTCTCAGCATTCTTGAGACTTTCTTGTAAATCTCGGACTTCAGATTTGGCTGATCAAGATCATCTAGGGCCACCAAAAGTTGTTGTTGAAGACTTATTGAATCCATTGAATTACTTTCTTGGATCTTCCCCAAGTTGTTAAACTTCTTCTAAGGAACTAGGCTCTGATACCAATTTTTGGAATTAAGGAATACTGAGAGGCTAAGAGGGGGGGTGAATTAGTGTTCTGCAATTTTTAACTTTATTAATCTGATCTTTAAAGTATTGATAACATTCATCCAAAAGAAATATGCATGAACATAAAGCAAGCAACCATAACAAAATTATTCTTTATGTGGAAACCCTGTTAGGGGAAAAACCACGGTGGAGGTCAATCCACAATATGATTTGAGTATAATCAAAAAATATTTACAAAATGGGAATGCACTTGCATTCAGGCACACTGCGTAGAGGGGGGGTGAATTAGTGTTCTGCAATTTTTAACTTTATTAATCTGATCTTTAAAGTATTGATAACATTCATCCAAAAGAAATATGCATGAACATAAAGCAAGAAACCATAACACAAGTATTTTTTATGTGGAAACCCTATTAGGGGAAAAACCATGGTGGAGGTCAATCCATAATATGATTTGAGTATACTCAAAAAATATTTACAAAATGGGAATGCACTTGCATTCAGGCACACTGCGTAGAGCTCACTGCTCAAAAAAAGAAAGGCTCATTTCCTTAAAAAAGTATTTGGATAGCATCCAAAAGATTTGAACTGAGAAAGTAGCATCTACTAAAGCCTAATTACAGTTTTGGTTAAGCTCATCAATCGAATTCTTGACCTTCTGTCTGATTCTACTCTTATGCTCTAACTGTTTTAACTCACATCACAAATCCTTTTATTCACAAGTGAAATTGTGCATAATCACTCTAAAATCCTTTTGAATTTTGCAACACATAATAAAAAACTTCGTACATACATCAAAATGATATAATATATCAATCACTTATATATAAATGCAACTAAAGATTTAATCGCTACATGTCGGCTCCAACAAAATATGAAATATTTACAAACTGTCAGCTCAATCCATAATTAATTTTCAATGTTCACTAACCAAAGTTGGACACAACATAGTGAGGACCCAAATCAACATGCTTGAACAAAAAAAAAACTTAAAAATTACTCCTCGAGTATCCGCAATGACTACATTCACTTAGTCATCCTTCATGCACTGTTAAATGAAAAATTAATCAATTGGATCTCCTAACTTGCACAAAAATTGATACGAGGCTCTAAGATTCAAGGATAACATAGATCATACATCAAATGACCTTCCCTAAGATCCACAGCTCAAAATGATAATATAAAATTGTATGTGAATCAATGAACACAATTCTATCAGATGCTCTATTCTTGCTTGATAGTTAATAAAAAAACTTCAATCCGACTTCTAGTATGATCAAATGATGATGTGTGGATCAAATCAATGACTAGGGTTTCCATCAATGACAACACTAGATGACATGTGTAGTGTCTCTTGCCAACAAGGGATACATTTTTGCTTTGTATATATAATTTTTTGATTTCAATGTACATATGTAGAGATAGTAGATGGAGTTGTGGTACATTTTTGGTGATGGATAATATAGAAAGGGGGAGAAAAGTAGATAGGGGGAGCTACTCTCATGTAAATATATTATTAATTGGGAATAAAGAAGAGAAATATCATTTTGGTATCCTTTTCCCTTGATGTCAAAGGGGGGAATATTTTTTAGAGTGTTTTGGAGAAGTGTGTTACCATAAATGACAAAGGGGGAGATTGTTGGAAAAATGAGAATGATGATGTATGGTGTTGTCATTGATGGAAAACTATTGTAAAAGTGGTGGTATATTAGTATATATGTAGTCTGAAGGAAGACCAAGTGTACTGAAGATTTGACTAAGTTCCAGTGTGAATTTTTAGTATTATAGAGCAATGGTTTTTTGGTCCGCATTTATTTACAATGCATCATATTTTCATACAATTTATAGGTAATATTGGTACATATTGAAGAAGTTTGTATCCAAATTTTTAATGTTGCATGTCTTTTTCAATTGAAGATATTGATGATAGTGTATAGGACTTAGTAATGACAGTGTGATAGGTGCAGAGTGCATATTGGAATGCTCTGCATTCCATTGTGGATGATTATTATTATATGTGCTTTCGAGTCCAAGAATTTAAGGATGTTAGAAATTTATGCATTGCAAGTGGACAGTTATTTGGTGGTCCATGTGTCAAGTTGTGGATGAATAGTTGGGTCATTTAGTTGTTCCTTCATTGATTTTTCTATGAGGTGTCGACCTAAGGGTTTTAGGATTGTGCAGAGTTGAATTGTATAAGGAGTGGAACCACGGGAGTGGTTATAGGTCATGCCAACATATTTTGATGAAGAACACATTTTTTATTTCTTCTATAAGGTGTGTGTGATGGAGTTTTGTGTTGAAAGGTCATGGTGTTACACAGTTCATACAATTAGGCCAACCTAATTGATGTTGTGAGTGTTTGTAGTATATATAGAAGGTTGAATTAGTGTGTGAATGATGAATGTAGAGATTGTGAGAGAGATGTAATGTAGAGTGAAGTGAAAAAGGTGATAGTGGTGAAGGATGAAGTGTGTAAAGTCAATTTTTTGAGCTTGATTGGAATTGTATCTTTGGCATGTTGCAAATGCATTATTAGTAGTTCAAAATCTAGTAGTGAGCCATTCTTCTATTCTCTTTTCTATTTTGGATAGTGAGTCCTTTGGGCAATGATCTTTTCTTTCTGGATAGTGAGTCCTCCATTTTGTAATCCATTGTAACCAATTATAATATATTTTGAGCTAATCCTCAATGTGGTTTTTTCCTTTCAAGGTTTTTCCATGTAAATTTGGTGTTCTTATGTTGGATGTTGTGATGCATTCTTTAATCATTCCTTTCCATATCTGTAAGTTAAGTGAGATGCTTTGAATGCATAGTTTAAGTTGATGAAGTTAATGAACTTCAGTGAATACTAATTCATCCCCCTCTCAATATTTTGAGTATTCAACAAAATTCATCACGTTTAAAAGACTTGTTAAAAATAAGTACATTGTCATGCTCAAAGTAGACAAGGGAAATACCTTGGTCATTATGAACAAATTAAATTATGTCACCACCTTAATAATAGTGGTAGCTATAAGATCCCTTTACACAATCCAATTTTTTAAATATTCAAGAAAGTGAAAATTTAATTGTGCATTCCCTCTTTGGTGGTAACACCAAAAAGCATCTCATTCCCAACAAAGAAACCATCCCTCACATCCATGATGCACCTAAAATCCATAAAACAACATTCCCTTGAGGCCTATTCTTGATGCCAATGGTTGCTCAAAAAATAAACTTGTTGCCTATTTGGCCAAGTTAAGTACACTTCTAATTGGGAAGTCTTCTTCCCTAATCAAAGACTACCCAATTTATCAATTTAATCAAAGAAAACAAGTTGATGATGACAACATCCTTGTTAGCTTTGATGTGATATCCCTCTTTACTAAAGTCCCTTTACAAAAATATTAGGTAACTAGTTAAACTAAAGACCAATGAGGAACTTACATCCTTGGTTGAGCTTTACTTAAATTCCATGTTCTTTACATCCTAGGATGTATTCTATGAGAAATCTAATGTTGTTGTCATAGGATCCCAATTATCCCCAACCAGGGCTAACTTGAACACAAAATAATTTGAAGAGATAGTCTTCATCTCTTTCCCTCTTAAAACCTAAATGGTATAAGCTTTATGTGGATGAAACAAACATATGCTAGCCCCATGGACATGGCCATAATCAACTTGAAAAATTCCATTCTCACCTAAACAACATTATTCATTGCTTCAAGTTTAACAAAGAACTCAAAACTAATAACCAACTCCCCTTCCTAGACAACCGTATTAAAAATGGATATGTTTCCCACGGCTCCATGTCTATAGGAAATCCACTTACATTGACCACTACTTGCATATTTTCTAACACCACCACCTTTCCCAAAAGGAAAGTGTCATAAATACCTTATCCACTAGGGCCTTTTACATAATTTTCAATGAATAATACATCAAATAATAGCTTTCTCACATTTCCAAGGTTTTCAAATTAAATGGATATCACAAAGATAACATCATAAGAATTGTTAGGAAATCCAAATATTTCCTTATTTCTAAACTAGACTACGGTGTTGTATGCAATGGTTCTCTCCCATAAATATAAGGAATATCTAGCAAGACTACTAAAAAACTTCATAAAAGATGTCTTTACTATTTCTTCAAACCCTCTCCCTCCATTAGAAACCTTGTATCATCCACAAAAGGCCCTAGATACATTCTTGTCAACTCTTGAGTCTATAAAGTCAACTATTCATGTAGTACCCCTTACATTTGTGAAATGAGGTGCTCTATTTGCATGAGAATTAAAGAGACTTGCATTGACAATAGACATAAAAGGAAGAAAAAATTAGTCCTCACAAAATACTCTTACACCAAGCACCACATTCACCTAGAGGAAAAATAGGTCCTAGTAAGAAGACGACTTCTTCAAGAGAAAGCTCAAAGAGACTATTTTCACCTAAAATAACCCCACCAACCTAAACCATGATGATGGGTGGTACTTGAGCCCCACCTAGAACCATCTCTTAAATTATCTTCAAATTAACTCCCCATTCCTTTGATTTCCCCTTGTCTCCCACTTTTTCTTAGTCAATGTTCTTATTTTTTGCAATCTCCTTGCTCATTCTTTCTACTTCCTTTGACCTTTCTATATTGCTTCTTGTTCTCTTCATATTCTTCTTCATCCTTCCTCTCTTCCAATTGTTCAACCTTGCCCATTATCCTACCTTTTTTTGGTTTTATTATATTTTCCATTTGCGGTCCTTTTCTTACTCTTATCTCCATTTTTTAATTTTTCACTTGTTTATTTCCTTTTCGTTCCATGTCTTTTTCTTGTGACTTCTCATTCCTCTTATTGCAACCTCATTATTTCTCATATGATTTGTTATTTATTATATGCTTCTTTTTGTGTATTTATTCTTTATTTTATTTCAACTTTTTAAATATTTTTTTAATTGTTAATTCATTAATTTCTTTTACATTTTTATTTATCTCATTAGTTTTACTTTTTTCCTTAGCTTCCCCCATCCTTGGTCATTTTTTCTTATTATCCTCATTATTATTATATTTTTTTAATTTTTAATTTTATCTAATAATAAAATTTGATTGTATTGACTTCCTCTTGTTCTATGTTGTGATTTATTTGAATCTCAACTCTCCATTGGACCTTTTGGATTCCCTGTGGATCCTTTTTCTCCCCCTTTTAAGGAATTTTCTTTACAATTTTACTTCATTTTTATCCTCTACTTGATGATGTATCATAGAGTGTGATCTAAAATTTTGACACAAATAAATATATACATAGTTTTCCACCAAAAGTGCATTACAAATAAAATTGTATTAATCAAACACATTGAAGTTTTAATATATAAAAAATACTACTAGATGAATGTAGATAATCCTAGACATTGAAACAACAAAGTAGACACCAAACTAAGATAAAAATTCATAACACTTGTTGAAGGTCTTGCCAATGAGGTAGAAAGTTAAGTGAGATTGATATTGGAGAAAACTCCATGATTAAGTGCATTTGAATCAAAGTAGTACTAGGATGGGTGTAACCTATTCAAGAGTCCTAGTGTAATGCCCCCGCCATGAGACCCTAGAGGACAACACACTAACACCTAAAAATGGAACAATTTGTTTTTGAAGTGCTTTAAACACACCATTGTAATTGAAACACTTAACACTAATCTAATCTAATCTAATCTAAGTCCTATAGGATCCATGGCTACGTTAGATAGTTTCCCATTGTCTAATTTAGTGAGAACTATAAAACATTAATAAAATTCTAACATCAAAATGGAAATACATCTCATCATCACAATTAACCATGAATCAATATGATGCATCCATAACATTTACTCCAACTAAATCATTGAATCAATTCATTTAATCACATATACAATAATATCGGTAACACCATCCATTACATAATAGAATTCAACTTCAATTTACAACATTACATTTACACATCTGAATATCGATATCTCCTCGTATACATGTGAGGAGTGTACATCAAGTATGATACTTGATCCAAGTACAAGAGTGACAATACACATAAGCTAGTACAACTATAGAGGTCTTTAGTCTAGGAGAAGTCATCACTATCATGAACATGAAGAGGGAACCCAATGAAGAGCAATGCACTTCCACCCAACCATGTGGAACCCAAAGGTCCACCCCCAATGCTAGGAGATAGCAAAGGGTCCCATCATGATAATCAGGCATAAGACATTAGACAAAACAAGGCTAACATGACAACCATGAACAAGTAAATTACAACAAAAAACAACAGTAACTCACTTCTAGAGGAACATAAACATTCAAGGAAATACAAGAAAAAATGGGATACAAACTTGCCATAGGAGGAGTGTCATCACATAGCTTACATAGGTTACCCAGGCAGATCTTCCTAGGCCTCGGGCCCCATCCTGGGTTACCCTGGCAGCCTCTACTAATCTCCAACCCCTCATGCAACCCTATGTGGAATAAACATACCTCTCATGAGGATGAGGCCATTGATCTTGCCATTCCAGGCCTTCTCAACACATCTCAAGCCTATTTGAGTGCCTGAGCCATGAGCGAGGAATTAACTTATCTTTATTAGTGTTTTTCTACCCAACCCCCTAGTTCATTTTAGGTTCACTTGATTACAAAACTCCCACATGGGTTACCTAGACACCTCTTTGTGTGTTGGCCCCCATTGGAAGCCACTCCCCTACTGACAAGAAGGAAATCCAATGAAATCAAATAGAAATTCACTTGCACAACCAAAAGAATCCATTAACAATACAACATTGTGAGGCATTACCCTTCCCACTCACAAGTTCCAATCAAGCTGGTGAACACAACATACAAGGCTAATGACCCTCATTATAATTCAATACATAAAAAACCATATCAAAAGAAACATCAACAATCCCAATAAGAAAAAATTTCTCCACAAGCCTCTGTTAGCCTCCCATCATACATCTCATGAGATGACTCAAACTTTAGAGTGAAATCCACAATTTAAACCAATTCAATAAACATACACTTCAATAGTGAATTACACAATTGTATAGTAGCTTTTATACATCCCAAGTAATAATTGTGCCACCACTCATCTCAAAGAAACATGAGATACACAAATAACATACCAATCAACCATTCTAATTTCTATTATTTCAACAAGATAATCTTCTACCATATGACTAAACTTCCATTTAATTTAAATATAAATGTATCCATTCTTATTTAATGTATATATATAAACTTCCCTTTTTTAATTCTTTTACTATGATATAACTCATACTCTTATGGTTCCTTATATTTATATATATGTAAAATCTAATTATCAATCTATTGTTAAAGTAGATTACAATAAAATGAACTCATGAGAAAATACATAACCTTAGCAACAAAAATGTTTATTTAGAAATATATACATATTTTATACAACTCCCAACTGAACTCTAAAGTCTATGCAGCTACAAAATATAATGCAATACCTTTTGAATAATGTTGAAACAATTCAGATTGAGGCTAATGAAATAACATCAAATATGTATATCAAATCTAACTATTGTTTCTATCTAGTCTTGGCTTACTAAAGACCCAAACAAACACATGGGAGGATTGATAATAGACTTTTGGCAGAAACTCCTATATACAAAAATCTACAATACATATACTTCAAATCCCAATTAATACTCATATATTCATGTATAATTTAAATATACACAAGTTTTGTAGTAAGAGCACATCAATTTCTCATATAACTAGTTACACAAATAGAAACACATTCTACATGTATTGAAACATATATATTTATATAGTAGATCGATATGCAATATAGAAGTAGATCTATATGCATTAAAGATTAATGGTATAGTAGATAATTCTTAGTCACCAATTATAAAACTCATCTTAGTAGAGATAATTCAAACTATAGCCTAACCTTGAATGCATACAACGACATGCAAGAGTTATCATGATCTTTTATTAGAAAAGCACATTGATTTCTTTGTTAATCTTTTTGTGGGAGAGGTGCAATTAAGACCTCTACTATCTACTATGCGGAATCAAATCCATTGGCAAGAACGTAATAAGGAATATGCTCAAGTAGAGAAAAGTATAGGACTTCAAATGAGATCTCCAAATAGTAGACCAACAACTTTCAAGAAGACATTTGTAGCTCTTCTATTGGATGAGAAAATGAAGGGGAGGTATGATGATAGCCTTCAAATTTGAATATGTTATAATCATTTTATAGAACAAGGGAAGAAATTGGTTGGTAGGGCTTGGCATGCATGTGAAGAGAGATACACTTCATTACCTGTATATCTAAAGAAAAGAGAGGCGATCTCTCCTCTTGGCATCAAATTGTCCTTCAGAAGAGTAGATGCCTTGGCCAAAATTTTGGAAAATCTCAAAACAAAGTGGATAGGAATGAGGTACAGACCTCCTTTATTGCTCTATTTAGCCCCTGCTTTCCATGTTAATACAGATCAAGATGATATAATCTTCAGTGAATGGAAAGGGGGAGTTTCTTTTCATAGAGGTTTCCACCATACCCCTGTAAACTTTGATGTTACAACAAAATATTTGTATGATATTAGTGCAAAATATGAAGAATGGAATAGAGGGCAGAATTATAATCAAGGGATAGGAGGACCAGCCAAGAATTAGGAAAGGGAGGAACTGATGAGGTAAAAATAACCTCATCATGATAATACCATAAAGACCCATTTCATATTTTCAAATCCCTATCCTCTGCCAATTAATTAAATTTTAGGAGAAATAATTGCTTAATTTTTAGTGATAAATTGTATAAACTTTATTTCTTTTGATTTCTTGAAGTATTTTGCCAATACAGATTTAATGGGTTATTTTAGGTGTTTTGTAGATAATAATTGGTCATCAAGTTGCAGATTAGAAGCATTTAACCAACACGTGCTCCAGAACAGGTTGAAGATGTATGCTAGAAATATGCTCCAAAACTTTAGGATAATGGACCGAAGATATAGTTACTCTTTAAATTTTGTTTATTTATGTTATCCTTTGAGTCAAAAACTTTATGGCTCAACTTGAGCCTCTTAAATATTGTTGTAATGCATTTTAAAGACATACGAGTTATTCATAGATCTATTTTAGATATTTTCAATGGTTATCCATACCATCTGAAATATAGGATGTAGTTCGAGTTTTTCTATAAAAGACATGATCTCCAGAAGTAAAACATACAGTGAAAAAGTAATGTTATACTGTCAAAATGTTTTCTGAAATTTATGAATAAAGAGATTGTTATCCAAAATTTCTGAGTTATGAGTTATGGATGATAATTATGGTTGATAGAAGCATTTCTAAAATAACTATGAATGTAAGTTAAGAACAAACGTGATAACCCATGAGCTAGCCACTCGAAGGGAGATGATTTAAGTAGATAAGTGTTTCCTTTTATTATATTGTTGTTCTGTAGAGAATTATCAAATTTACTATTATGAAATTTAAGTTTTGAAGTATTTGTTGTCTTTTACTTCCATAGTTTCGGTTATTAACTATTAGAGTTTTTACAGTTAAAGAAGATGTTTTATGGATTGTTATAAGTTTTTATGTTTTTATAGTTTATTAGCTTCTTAGTTTAATTGTTTTTGTAATTTTTAATTTAGTTATCATGCTTTCTAAATTAGTTTTCTTATGTTTTTCAATTCAAACATTTCTTGTTTTCTTAGGAATAAATTGCTTTATAGTTTTATAGTTAGATAGTTCAAAGTTAGAATTAATGTTAAGTTGTTTTCAAAAGTTAAAAAACCTAAGGGAGATACTTTG
The DNA here is from genome assembly GCA_007258455.2 of Sequoia sempervirens. Classification (NCBI taxonomy): domain Eukaryota; kingdom Viridiplantae; phylum Streptophyta; class Pinopsida; order Cupressales; family Cupressaceae; genus Sequoia; species Sequoia sempervirens. The sequence continues at coordinate 693,336,032 of VDFB02270651.1, forward strand.
GATTTCTTCTATTGAAAATTTCCTTGAACACTACCCAGTTGACAAATTGAATTTTATATTCTAAAGTAATGGGACCTAACGACAACCTATCACCCTTACTACGAACCTTAGTGTAGAAGCTAACTGAGTTAGTTTTCGAACATGCTTTCTATATCATAGTGCAAGGGGAGGGAAAAATTTTCCCCCAAGACACTCACCATATAACTATTAGAGACCCTAGTCAAAAGTGGAGGATTTGACTTTAGTTAAGACTTGGGAAAGGCAAAAACATAGGTGCCCTCTAGGGGGTGACGCAACTATGTGAGCTAACATAGTTTTAAGATGTGGGTTGTCGTATTTTAAGTGACCCTTGAGGATAGAAAAGTTCTTGAATTGTCTTCATTTATGTTATATACCTGTGGAAATCAATAGAATCGGACTAAATTCTTGAATACACACTCAATGTTTAGTTACTAGGATTGACCCAACTGTTTGACAACTTGTTGCTATTTTTGAATTCAAAATTCAAGAAATCGTCCATTTGAACACTTGATTCTCACAACTTGCAAACTAGAAACCAAGCAAGACTCACTATCCATCTGATCATACCTTGGAAACAGTTAGATTTGTGGATTAAAACCTAGAAAAACTATCAAAAACATTGAAAATTTCTAGATTAGTGCATTTATCCTCTGTTCTAGTGCATTCATTCCATTTTCTAGTGCATTCGTGCAATCTGGCAGTGCATTCATTTAGTGTTTTGGTGCATACAAGAAGCTTTATAGCACATTTGAGTAGTCTTATAGTGCATTTGTTCACTATTATAGTGCATACAAGCAGTCTTATAGTGCATCCAGATACTATTATAGTGTGTGCAAGCAACCTTATAGTGCATTTGAGCAATCTTCTAGCGCATCCATTTAGTTTTATAGTGCATATGAGAAATATTTTGGCACATCAATCCTCTATTTTAGCGCATATGTGCATTATTTTAGTACATCAATTAAATGCAAAACCCAAGAGTTAAATTTATCCCCTGTTTCATAGTTTGAACAAGAATTTAGAATCTTTTTCAGCCTAGAATCATTCCTCAAGTACCATAGAGTCTAAACCTATTAAAACTGACCTCTACAAGTGGAATTATTCAAATTAAATCAATATCTAACATCTTAAAGTGCCTAAATCACTAAACCTATCACATCTCTTGATTGATAAGCCAAGTTTCATCATTAGGATTTATCATCCTCTCATCATGAAACAAAGTTGTATAATAAAATTAAACTTAGTCTCATCAATAGAATTTGTCATTTATTTGACTTAGTTTTCATCCTTGGAACTCCTCCAAACAAAGATCAAAGTTTAGTCGAAGTGTAACACTTGTATGCCCATTCAAACAAGATTACAAAAGTAGAAACTCAAGGAAAAAGAACTTGAAACTCAAAACATTGAAACTCACAACATCACAACTTCAAACATCGAAACTCAAAACACCATGGCTGAACCAAAAGAGAATCCTTTCCATGAAACCCGCAACACTGAAAGTGAAGAAATAACTAAGGAAGACATCCAACATGCTAAACAAGATCCAAATTTCCACAAGTGCTTAGAAAATATTTTTGAAAGAAATGGGGACAAATACCTCCTAATGCTAGCTAATCAAGGTGTCAAACTTCCACCTGATTTTGATGTTAATAAATTGAAAGCAACTCCTAAAAATATTGAAAATGATTCACAAGATATAGAACAAGTGGTTGCCTTAACTCATCAAATGAAAAACCTCCAACAATAAATTCTTGACATGCAAAGGGGAACCTCAAATGATACTTGATACAAGACATTTGTCCATATCAGTTTGATTAAAGTATACACATGATTCCTTTTCCCAAACATTGTGAATTCCCCAAGTATGACAAATACAATGGTAAAATAGATCCAATAGATCATGTGAGGGAATTTAGAACCATGAGTCTTGAATTTACACTTGAAGAAACTTACTTGATGAGACTATTTCCACGTATCCTAGGTGGACAATTCCTTGAATGGTTCTCCAAACTTGCACTACCAATTAACACCTTTGAATAATTGGTCAACAAGTTCATCACCCAATACTCTTATAACATCCAACATGATATAACAATGAAATATCTTTGCAACTTGAAATAGAAAAGGGTGAATTGTTCCTCATATTCTTGCAAAAATGGAGAAGGTTATTTGCAAGATATTATCATACCATACCTAAAAAGGAAAACATGGAAATCTTTATTGATAACCTAAATGATGAGATGAGCTATAGATTGGAATTACAATGCCCCCCTATGTTCAAAAAATTGATTGAAAATGGAATTAAAATTGAAGAGGCTTTCGTCAAGAGAGGAGTCATAAAAATTTACAATGAAAACAACTCAACAAATTCCTCCAACAATTACAATAGTAGTGACAAACCAAAGTTTTGGTAGTGAAACAAAAATGCTAGAAATAATGATGGTGCAGTTGAAACCCAAAATACAAAACCCGTATTCAATTTAACTGCAGTTGCCACCAAAATCAATCAGAACAACAATCCAACCAACAACCAAAACAAAAACCAAAATATCAATCAAAACAACAATCAAGGTAATGTTGAATCTAGAACACCACTGTATCAAACATCATAAAATCAAAGAAGGTTCACACCTTTGGGTCAGTCATTAGAATCAACATTAAAGGAGTTTCTTGCAGCCAAGGTCATAACATTACCAGAGGCAAGAAATTGGGAACCGCAAGTTAAACCTTCATGGTAGAATGACACACATTATTGTGACTCTCATAGAAACAAGGGACATAAAACCAATGATTGCATGCAATTGAAACACTTGATATGAGACTTGATTGACAACAAAACCATATTTGTAGAAGGACCCAAAACAAACAATGATCATGGAGCATTCAAGAACCCTCTACCCAACTATGAAAAAGGAGAATCTTCTTCATCGAATACCAAAGGAAAAAAAATGAATTATGTTTATGATTCTACCATTCATTCTGTTGAGGTAGTTGAACATCAAACCAAGGACATCAAAATCAAGAGCCAAAGAAACATTGCTACAAATGAAAAATCATCACCACAACATCAACATCACCTCATGTCAAATCAATGACCTTGTGCAAATACATATAATTACCAACATTTCTGCAAATGACAATCGAATTAATGTCATCAAAATAATAGAAGAATAAGACAATTCCCCAATCAATGCAATCACAAGAGGACAAGCCAAGGTAACATTGAAAGGAACTACCCCTTCCACATCCAAAACACTTGCTACCCCTGCAACTCAATATAACATAGTTGATCAATTGTAGAAAATACCAACACAAATATCCATATTAGAACTTATCAAGATTTCACCCACTCACAAAGAAATCTTAGAACAAGCTCTAGTCACCACCACGATACCAAATAATCTAGAAGTTTTCCAATTTCAAGCTATGGTGGACACTTGACCTCACCTCATTGCTCATCATTTTCTAAACATGATAATGTATCAATCACCCATCCACACAAAACTTCCCTCCACATTGAGGTCTTAATCCACAAACATCACATTAAACATGTTCTAATAGATGGAGGAGCTAGCCTAAATATCTGTACTTTGAAACTTGTTCATGAATTGGGCTATTCAAAAAATATTATTGATCCTAGAAGAAAATCACAATAAAAGCATATGATGATGAAGAGAGATCTTCCCAGGGGTTGATAGTGCTACCTATTCAAGCAGGACCAGTTGTCAAAGATATAGTCTGCCAAGTATTGGAAAAAGAGTTAACCTACAACATACTCTTGGGATAACCCTGGATTCATGACATGCAAGCAGTGCCATCCACATATCACTAGTGTTTTAAGTTCCCTTTCAGCGGGAAAGAAATCACTATTGCAGTTGATTCCAACAATCCCCAATATTGTAACACACTCAAGACAAACCAAGATACCTTTGTGCCACACAATAGGGAATCTCCAACCCATAGCTCATCAGACAGTGAGAAACATCTAAATGCCTTGTCAAAGTGGGTTGCAAAAAAGGACCAATCAAAAGATAAGGGTATCAACGATTCCACTTCATTAGGTAATCAAAGTCAATCAGATTCTCTATCAAATCAATTTGAGGAAAAAGTATAGTCAAAAGACAAAGGTGTTATTTACTCTACTCCATCAAATCAGGAAGGTCAACTCAATGCCTTATTGAAACAAGTTGAAAAGATCCAATTAAAAGACAAAGGAATGGGGGAATACTCATTTGATAAATCCTTATGTTTATCACAACTTTCATCTTCTCCTAAGTCATATGGGAAACAATCATCACAACCAACCACACTCTTTGATGGCACCTTTGTAAGAGTAGGCACATTAGTGGATGAATCAAACAATAAGGAGGTTTTAAACTAGTTGTATAAGGATGAAGAATCATCACAAGCATCAAATTCTAATATACAAATAGAGAAATATGTCAAAGGGAAGAAAATCCTAGAAAAGATGGGATATGAGGGAAAAGGTCATATCGATAAAAGAAAATAAGGCATCCTAGAACCAATACAACCTATCACAATGCATGCCAAGGAGAAAATAGGACTAGGATACATAGAAGAATTGAAAGAAGAAACTAGGTAGCAGGTTGTGAAGAGAATCCTTCAATTGAGAGATAGTTCTGAAATAGATTCTAATGAGTATGAATGGGATTACCTCTCTAAAGAGTCTTGTCATGATAAGGAGATTGATGTGATACAAAAGTATACACCAACACATATGGAGGGACATAGCTCAAGTTCTAGACCACTTGAAATTGGATCACATCATATCAATGACTCAAGTGAAGACGATAAGACTTTGAGTCAGATAGATCACTTGGAGGAGAGTAACATCATAGATCTCAATATTGTTATCAGACACTTTGATGAAATTACTATCATGACACTCACCCTATTTGACCTTAACCAATCTGATGATTCTTTGCCATTAATACACCTCAAATTAATTGACTAGAACCAAACTAAGTTACTTGATCTACCTACCTTTCCAAACAATGACACCATTGTAATTTTCCTTTATTCTAATAACCCTGAAACATGTTCCATCATCGAATCTCATAATGAAGATTTAGACAAGGGGAGTGCCAAATCTCTTAGCTACAAAACAATGAATGTAAAAAATGGATCTAATGGTGAAAACCATTCAATGGTAACATTAGATCAAGAAAAAATCTAAATAAAGAGTGAATCTGATGGTGAAAACCTCTTTGAGGCACCAAAAGATGGGATATTTAACACTCTTCTAGAGTACTATTAGGAGAGGTCTTTAGTGCTGATTGAACCAACACAATCCATCAATGTTGGTATAGATGAAACAATCAAGACTCTACATCTAGCAGCCTCCATGAGAGAGGAAGAGAAACCAAACTTCACTAAGTTCTTTGAAGAAAGGAAAATCAACTTTGCATGGTCCTACGCTAACATGATAGGTATGAATCCGGAGCTCATAATGCATCATTTATCACTACCACCTAGAATAAAACCAGTAAAGAAAAAGTTGAGAAAAATGCATCCCCATATTGCCCTTTTGGTAAAAGTTGAATTGAAGAAATTGTTAGATGTGGGATTTATCAAACCTATTGACTATGCTGAGTGGATATCAAACATTGTACCTATTTCAAACCCACATAAAAGCACTAGGATATGTACATATTTTAGAGATCTCAACAAGGCTTTCCCAGAAGATGATTTTCCTCTACCTAACATTGACATCATCGTTGACTTAACTGGAGGACATGAAATGATCTCTCTTATGGATGGATTTTTAGGGTACAATCAGATAAAAATAGCACCTAAAGATCAAGATAAGACAACCTTCACATGTCCTTGGGGCACCTTTTTCTATAACATAATTCCTTTTGGGTTGAAAAACGTGTGAGCCACATATTAGAGAGCAATGAACACTATCTTCCATGACATGATGCACACTTTTATGGAGGACTATGTAGATGATTTGTTGGAAAAATAATTCACTAGAGAGGGACATCTAGAAATTTTAGACAAGATCTTCACCAGATTGGAGAAATTCAAAGTGAGGTTAAATCCTAAGAAATGTGTATTTGGTGTAACATCAGCCAAAATTTTGGGATATATTGTATCAACTAAAGGAATTGAGGTGGATCCTATGAAGGTCAAAGCTATCATGGATATGCCTCCTCCTAAAAATATCAATCAAATCAGATCATTATAGGGACGATTCTAGTTTATCAAGAGGTTCATTGCACGACTAGCCAATAAAACTCATCCTTTCAACCATTTGTTACACAAGAAAGTTTCTTTCAAGTGGGATGAAAAGTGTGAAACTGCTTTCAATCAACTCAAACAATATTTGATGTCACCACCCATACTAGTACCACCAACCAAAGGAAAACCATTACTACTCTATATTGCAACAATGGAGATATCATTGGCTACTTTATTGCCACATGAAGATTTTGTAGGAAAGGAAATTGCCATTTATTATATTAGCAGGACCTTGAATGGCTATGAGATCAATTACACCTTTATTGAAAAAGCTTTTCTAGCGGTAGTGTTTACTACTCAATAGCTAAGACATTACATGCTAACTCATACCATCAAACTCATTGCCAAAATTGATCCATTGAAGTATTTACTCAGCAAAGCTACCTCGACAAGAAGACTAGCCAAATGGGTAATGATACTGAGTGAGTTTGATATCCACAATACGGATAGGAAAGTAATCAAAGTTCAAGTCATAGTAGATCAATGAGAAAAAACACCATTACAACATGATCATCCAATGAGAATTGAATTTCTAGATGTTGATGTCGTAACCATATCAACACAACAATGGATGTTATACTTTGATGGATCTTACATGCAACATGGATCAGGCACAAGAATCTTGTTTATATAATGCCTCAAGGACACACAATTCCAAAGTCCTATAGAATAATGTTTCCTTGAACTAACAACACAGTTGAATATGAAGCATTAATCATTGGAATCAAAGTGGTAGTCGAATGGAAGATCATAGAGTTGCATGTCTATGGTGATTATCAATTGGTCATTAACCAAGTAAATGATGACTACTAGACAAAGGATGATAAATTAATGTCGTATAAAAGAATGATGGATGATTTCAAAAAACAATTTGTTAAAATAAAATTTGAGCAGATTCCAAGAGGTGGCAACAAAGTTGTTGATGCTATGGCTACCATTGTCTCTCTCCTATACATATCTGAAAAGCAAGCCTATTATGAGTTCATGGTGGAAAAATTGTTTAACCCCACCTATAATAACCTTGAATCCAAAGTCATATACCATCTAGCCAAGGTTGATGCTTCTATCTATGAGAAAATATACACCTATCTCAAAGACAATACCCTCCCACCCAATTTATCCTAAAACCAAAAATGAAACTTTATTTGACAAGCAGCTTGACATACCTTGATAGCCGATGTACTTTATCGACGAGGTATTGATGGTACTCTCCTTCAGTGTCTTGAACGTAACAAAGCTGAAACCGCTTTACGAGAGGTTCATGAAGGTATTTGAGGCACACATTCAAGTGGCCTAACTTTAGCTAAGAAACTCCTACGTTTGGGGCATTATTGCCTGAATATGGAGAAGGAGTCTTTTCGATACGTCAAGAAGCACTAGAAATGTCAAATCCATGGAAACTTGATACATGCACCAACACAAGAACTACAACCATTCACATCCACATGGCCCTTTTGTTAATGCGGATTGGATCTCATAGGAAAAATTCATCCATCTTCATCATATGGACACAAATTTATCATCACATCCATAGAGCACTTCACAAAGTGGATTGAAGTTGTTCCTATAACCACCATCACTAGAAAAAAAATTGCATCCTTCATCCTGCATTATATCATATGTAGGTATGAAATTCCTCAATCCATTATCACAGATAATGGTAGACCTTTTAAGAATCAGGACGTCAAACTTTGTGAGAGTTTTCATGTCCAACATCAATTTTCTTCACCTTACTATCCTCAAGGAAATGGCCAAGCAGGGGCTTCAAACAAAACCATCCTAAAAATATTGAAGAAAACCATCAATGATGCTAGATGTGATTGGCACGTTCAATTGAACCCTACTTTGTGGGCTTATAAGACCAACATCCACATCTCGACAGGAGTCACACCCTATGATATAGTCTATGGATCAAAGGCCATTCTACCTATTGAGGTTGAACTACCATCACTCTGTGTGTCACTAAAGGGGATCATTTCAGATGAGGATTATATAATGTCTAGGTTACAAGAATTAGAACTATTGGATGAGTTTCAACAACATGCCATTGATCATTTGAAAGCCTATCAATGAATAATATCTAGAAGTTACAATCATAGAGTAAAACCTAGAACATTTCAAGTTGGTGACTTAGTCTTGAAAGAGAATCCTTGTAAATCAACAAGATTACGAAAAGAAGGGGAAATTTGGACCAAACTAGCTAGGTTCCTTTGTCATTGTATCAATCTTTGTATTAGGAGCATATTAGTTGTCCACACCAGAAGGTGATTTGTTTGATGAACCCCTTAATAGCCTACATCTCAAGAAATTGTACACCTTATTCATCCAGTGCATCAAAAAGAGTCCTGGAAAAATGCAAAAATGTCAGAAAATGTTATGAAAAAATGGTTTCCTTGATGAAAACCTAGCAAAAAGTTGTCTTGGTAATAACCAAAAAAATAAAAAAAAGAGAAAAATACAAAAAAAGTAAAAATCAAAAAATCAAAAAAATCATAAAATTTTAAAAAATACAATAAAAACAAGTAGTGAAAACCTGGAAACATGTGCTATTTGTGATAGGTTAGTTGTTCCATCTATTTGAGCATAACGACCATTCACTTTTTCCATTTTCTTTTTCCATCATTCTGCCTATAATTGGAAAGCTTCATGTATATATCCTGGCATTGCAGTCCCGTCTCACCCTAGACCGGGGGAAAAATCTTGAACTCACTGGGGGAAATAAACTTTGAGCTTACACCAAATGAAAAAAATAGTAGGAAAAGAAAGAAAAAACACAACAATCATAGTGAAACTCAACATCGGACATCAATCACCATTAGTAACACATCAACCATCCAAGTCGAATAGCCAAATCAATCAAACCAAAAGAAAATTTTAAATGGATGTTGTTCCTTCTGAATCATGGCTTTATCATGTCAAGCATGAATGTTTAACTGTTGTACTTTGATTTTTTTTATCATATCTCTGGAGCACCATCGATAATGTACTGAACTAGAGGAGCTAGGAAGGAGTATGATTTTTCTTTATCTGATGTCTGTGTGTTGATCATTATTACTGTGAAAATTGTTGTGGTACATTCTCTACAAATTATCATTGATGACATTCCAAATTTTCCTAGGAAAACAATTAACTCTTATCTATTTACGTAAGCAATACTCAGGTCATCTTGATCTAATTATACCTAGATATTCGTGTTAACTTGCAATATAAAAAATCATGGAAGTAGTACTCAGGTCATCATGGTCTAATTATACCATTGATGTTTGTACTCACTTGCAACATATTAAAGGCTCAATGATGATAAAAAGCATGAAAAATCGGTTGTTATAATGACAACATTTGCATATTAGATCTGCATGGTTAGGTTATATTGCATCCATGTTAGTTTTTGCATTTGTAGTTATGAGATTTCCAAAGCTGGAACAATTTCACAGTGAGGTTATCTCTCTTATCAATGGATTGAGTACATTTGACATTAACCAAGAAAACATCAGTTGCATCATCATTTGCATACATTAGAAAAAACATTAGTTGCATCATCATTTTCCTTCATCCATCTATGCATAACATCATAATATCCACATCAGAAAACACAAAAATAAGTGCATTGCATCTCACTTGCATAATCAAAATCATTTCATCTATTATTAATGGATTAATAAAATGGTCCATTAAGAAGATTGAAAGATGTATCCAATAGAGTAATATTTCCAAGAAGAAAAAGTTGTTGAAGAACATGACATGGCATAAGAAGATTGAAAGACATATATAGTAGAGTAAGATTTCCAAGAAGAAATTTTTTTTGAAGAACATGACATGGTATAAGAAGATTGAAAGACGTATCTAGCATAGTAAGATTTCCAAGAAGAAAAAGTTGTTGAGAAACATGACTGGATAGTGAAGATAAAATTCCATTGTTATAAACATCTAAAACTAGTAGTGAAGATATGATGCCATTGTTATGAACATCTGAAACTAGTAATGAAGATGAATTTGTTATTACTCAAATCCAAGACTGGCAAAGGACTAACTAGATCAGCATAATCATTACATGAGCATACATAAACATCACACATCATTTGCATAATCAAATCCATCTCACATAGCATAAAGTATCATCCATAAAATGTATAAAATCATCAATCATACATTATCATATCATCATTTCATCCATCATAATCATCATGTCCATCATCATATAAACATCATAAACACATAAAACTATGCACCATCATATGATCATTCCATTCATCCATTCACTCATGCATTAACATTTTCATACATTCATCCATTCATTGCATCATCTATTTTGCATTAGAAAAGTACAAAAACATAAAATCCATCATATGTATCATATAGGTATCATTCATAAAGCATCATAGAATCATAACACATCAGTGGTATCATCATTTGCATCCATAGCATATCATATCATCATCATATAGAATATCACATAGCATATATAATAGATATTAAATGCATCCATCATAATCATCATGAAACATCATCATATAGAACATCACATAGCATATATAATAGAAATTAAATGCATCCATCATAATCATCATGATCATCATCATATAAACATCATAAAAACATGGATCAATCATCATCATCGCTGTATGTCATATATAACTCAAAATGATGTCAAATGTACAAGGATATCCAAATATCAGGAGATTCATCAATATAAAAATGGTAGTATATCATAGTATCTCAACTAAATCAAGAAGTATACATCATGTCCCAAAATACAAAAAATCTATCATCACATTGGAGCTATGTCATGCCCCCCTTAGATGGTGCCAACATCAATGGACCAGTGCCTCCCCCACTAGATGGACCTACACTAGGATCTCTCAAGTCTCTAGGAAGTGGTTGTGTCACACCCTTGCTGGTAGTCTGGGTGTGTATGTGAGTGCTAGACTGGGTGAAGCTCGGTCGGCACTCAAGTGGAATGACCTTATGATATTTTACTCTATAAAACTCCACCTCCCTAGAAAAATGTTGCACCTCTCAAAAGTAATCTGATCTATCTATGGCATCAACAAAACTCTACAATCTCTCTGCTACTCCCTCTGCCTACTTCACCTATTGTTGTAGAGTGTCCCTCTCTACAGTAAGTGTGACCACCTATGCCTACATCTAACCTTGTGCCTGAGCCTGGACCTATGTAAGCTAGGCCTATACCTACTATACCTATTGTCTTGCATCATCCCTCTCTACCATTAGTCCAGTAATCTATCCCTAGGCCTGTGTGAGCACAACTTGAACCTACTCAAGCTACCCTACAATGTATGAACATGTACCTGTAATGTAGCAATATGAGTCTACTGCTACTTTGAGTGTAATCTAATCTCTACATACTGCTAGGCTGCCACTACCAATGATCATCTCTTGTGAGGCACTCTCAACTCTCCATCATCTAGACTTGGGCCTCCTCCACTCTTATCTCCTTCACCATCACCTCCATCATCATCATCTCCATCTCTATCACCATCCCTATCATCACTACTCTCTGACTCCTCCTCTTCCTCCTCTCCCCCATCTCTCCTTCGCCTACACCCACGTACTACTACCCTCTCCTCCTCATCTAACAATGTAACTAGCTCATCTAGGCTAGAGATCCATGGGAATGGATGTAAGAATAGGGGCTAAGCATACTCCTTGGATATTGAAGCCTCAATGATCTCTGGATCAACATCACAAATGACAACCTATAAACCATGGAAATGTTGCACTACTACATCATATGACAACATAGGTACCCACTCTGTCACATCCATCTGATGTTGTACATATTGTGCCACACCCTAGAGCATCCCCTGCACTCTGCCATACTGCTTAAGTACCCTCAACAACAAGAATCTCTCAATGATGAACCGATTCTACCCAATCAGGTACATAGATTGACACAAAAATGACATCTCATTGTAGTCCTCTGGCCACTGCTCGCAATCAAGATAAGGCCACCATATCACTGACTCTAAATCATCAAGTATCCTCCTCTAGTACTCCAATTTTCCCATCCTAGACTGATTAACTAGACCTACATAAAAATGTACATATGATCTCATGTCGGGCTGTTGTTTTTCTCCAACTGGACATGTGAACGCTATATGCTTCTAGGCCCAGATATGAAGCAATGTGACCCCAGCTGATAGACTAGCCCCTTAGAGATAAACCTCTTGTAAATCATGATACAAATGAGTGAGCATATAGCATCCCTAGGAATATTTGATACCCTGAGCAATCATGCTCTCAAGAATCCTACCCCATCCAACTGAAAGTCCCTTTTACCTACAATGAGGACAACAAAACCCTCCAATGAATCTGGCAAGAATAGATGACAATGTGGCATAAGTGTCAACCATCTCTCTCTAGGGAATCTCATAACCACATATGCGATCATCCTCAAATACTCTCCTCAATGGATCAGTCCCACCCTTCTCAATAGAATCATATAAAACCATCTCTCCAACTACATGTATCCAAATAATCTGATAGACATCCTCTGGAGTCACTGTGATCTCACCAATGGGAAAATGAAAGGTGTTTATGCTCACTTGACCACCTCTCTATTAAAGTTATCAATAGACCCCTGTTAATCCTAATCTGGGGCATATATATTAGCAAGGAAAATCTGCATTTTACAATAATAGTTAAATCAGGTAGTGTCAAGTGTGGAATCAACTCCCACGTCCTAGGGAAACACTCTCGAATTTGCAGATTCGTTAAAGGCTCCTATCATCACAAAATATCACAAATTAGTAATCTTGTCAATCAATCAAAATCAATCAGCCTATCAATCTAATTAGCTCTGGTGAGACTTTTTTCAAATCTCATGAGCATCAATCTACCATTCAACCTCATCTATCATGAGGTTTATCAATCAATCAATCAACCTCATCTATCATGAGGTCAATCAATCAATCAAACTATCATTGATCATTGCCTATCATGAGGTCAATTATTAGTAACCTATCACTGAATCTCACCTATCATGAGATTAATCATCACCTAATCTATCAACATCATCAATCATCATCAAATCAAAGGCTGAAATAATAAAAAATCATCAAAATCAGGGAGTCAAATCTAAAAATCATCACTCTAGCCTCTATGTGCTAAAACACTGTCTCAAAGTGCTAAAAGAAAAGATGCACTATAAAAATTTATGGATGTGCTAAAATAGGCCTTGAATGCACTAAATTCATGAATGCGCCACAAAATTATCTCAATGCGCCATAGCAAAATTTTGATGCGCTAATTCTACCTATGCGCTACTTCATTTATCCTATGTGCTAAATCTGGACATGGTTGCACTAAAACTCCTAATTTGCTAATCTATTATACCTATGCACTAACAACCTATTCCAATGTGCTAAAATGACATATGCATTATTACAGTCATTTAATGCACTAAAGCCCTAACCCTAAGTGCTAATTTATTCTATGCGCTAGAACAATTAATCTATGTGCAACATTGGGTTTTCTATTTGCTAGAAGATTTTAAACTGAATTCAAACATGAAAAATGAATTGCAAAAATTATGAGGGAGGTTTTTGGGGTACATACCGGAGGTTTGTACATTGTTGGGCAGTTGTGATGTCTGACGTGCTTGAACTGATGTGTGTGGTAAGGAATCACCATTTTGCTCCAAGTTGCTAGATCACTCAATCACTCTTAATTTCAAAATCCACAATGCACAAATGAAATTTTAATCCACCTTTTAAAACTTTTTAAGGTTAATTAAGAGGGCTTTTTATGGGATTCTTTTATTTTATTTTTCAAAAGGGGCTTAATTAATAAAATCCTCACTTGGTGGCTTAAACGTTATTTTTTAGGAGATAATAATTTTTGGAGCATAAACTTTTGGAATCATCGAAAAATCATCAAAATTTCCAATAACTTCTAAAATTCCTAAAAATTCAAAAATTCGCCGATTTATCTCCCGAGGTGGCCTATATGCCTCATCACCTAAAAATTAGTGTTTGAGGCATTGAATTTTTTTTTTGTCGACGTCAGCAGCAAATTTTTCTTTGAAGCAACATTTAAACACATTACTTCAAAGAGAGGCAAAATGTATACACCTAAAATTAGTCAAGATAATTAATTAATTAAATACTAGTTATTTAATAAATAACACCTTTATTTCAAGTACTTTTTTATATTCAGAATAGTATACATAAATGATCATGAAGATCAGCCTTTCAACATTACATCAACTCAAAACCTTCAGAGCTTAAGCCTTTTTGTGCCCATAACATGAGTCAAATACATTATGAAATAGACCATTTAGGCTCTTTGTAACAAAATTTACATCATTGTTTAAAAAAAAAAGAGGTGTAGCAAACATTTTCAGCCTTTATTTCAAACTTGAATCAACTTCCTTAGGTTCAATCATCCTTTAACAGGTGCTTCTTTTCTGGTTTGTAGAACAACCACTGGTTGGCTTGGATCAACTCTTCTTTCTTTACCTCCACCCTACCATTTTTCATCAGCCTTTGGAATTTTTCTTTGGCCACCTCCAATACATTAGAAACCTGCAGGTAAACAACATGAGCTGTGAGTCTTATATTAGACTCAATAAGTGCCCTCCTAGTGCCTTGATATTTTTCTGCATTCCTATTTTTCCATAAGAGCCACAAGATCTCATAAGTTAGAATCAACCAAAAAAGATTAGTAGGCTTTCCTAAATTATCAATATTTCCCAAGATTATTTCTTTTATTTTATTTTCCTTGGATTCCCCCCACCCATACAAGTCAATTTGAAATAACTTCCATATCTCTTTATCATAGAAGTAGTCAAAGAAAAGATGAAAGAATGATTCATTCTTCTTGCAAACATCACAGATTGAAGAACAAATTTTGGGGTCAAAGTTTGGCAATTTTGCAACATCAAAATCCATTTGAAACTAGCTTTCTTAGGCTCAAGAGTATTATTCTAGATTTTGGAGAAGGATTTTTCCCACTGCTTTTGGCTAATATTAAGATTCTAGCTTTTATTAACCATATCAACCAGAATTGGGGTATTTTTTAGGGCTTTATAAATTTCATTAACTTTGGGGTGACATAAACCTTTTTCTTTCAGCCAATCAAGTTGCATCTTTTTGCTATTAGCAGAGGAAGATAAGTTTTTTAGACTTAAATTTTGGTTCTTGAGTCTTTCATAAGTTCTTTTATGATTTTGAGGAAGATTAAAGCTCTACTTAAGGGCTTCCCAACTAATAAGCTTACCATTTTCAATGATGTTGTTGAACAGAGAGCTCCCTTTCTTGTTCCAATCTTTGGTAGAACATCCTTAGAGGAGTGCCAAAGGTTTCTTATTATGACAAATGTTCCACCAGATAGACCTGTTTAGCATGTTATTGTTTAGCTCTTCCTTAATAGGGTACTTAGAGAATACCTTCTCTTTATTGCTCTCCTAGGCCTTCCACAGGCTTTTGAAAATGTTGGACCCCACCGAAGAGACTGGGAATTTTCCAAACAAAAGATCAAGCAAGGGTAGGTTCTTCCATGTTTTTGCACCCTTGGGGACACCATTACTGATGTTATGTCTTACTAGGACCTTCCAAGGCTCTTCACCAACAACACTTTTACAAATCCATTTGACAATAAGGGCAATGCCTTAATTTTTCAAATCTTTTAGCCCAAGTCCCCCCTTTTGCTTCTCCAGGAAGCACCATTCCCAACAAACTACATGCCTTTTTTTGTTTCACTTCCCATTTGACCAGAGGAACTACTTACCCATTTTTGGATTTCATCCACTTGATAACCATTGAATATCTAGGCTGAGGCATAATACACATTATATATAGATAGAATTTTTTGGCACACTTGTGCCCTTCCTGCAATTGACAAGTACTGCTTATTCCAGGCTTCTAGTTTTTTTATGATCTTGTTCTTTAGCCACTCCCACATGTCAATATCCCAAGATACCTGACAATCTTGTTGGGTCCTCCCCACTAGAATTCATGTTCCTCAAGCCATTCTGGCTTATGAACTTCCCAGCTTAAGAGTGTGGTTTTGGCTTTGGATATTTTAGCCCTAGCTGCATTGGCATACAAGTCCATTTTCCTCAACAGGTTAAATCAAAGTTATCCTTGTCTAATTTTACAAAAAAGTGTCGTGTCATCTGTAAATTGAGCATTTATTAATTCATCTTTGTTTGGGAGAATAATGCCATGAACCTTTAGGTTTAAGGTGGAATTTCTTAGGATGAAGTGAAGTGCATCAGTTGTAATGACAAAGAGGGAGGGCACAAGGGGGTACCCTTGTCTTATAGATCTTTCCAGCATTATTTCCTTCGTGAGACTTCCATTGAATTCCACTCTTGCAGTGGCATATACTTCAACTACTTATAAATAAATTCTCAATTTATTTATATAGTTCACACTTTTCTAAATTCTTCATCCTAAACCACATTCTTCTAAGTTTAATTAAATAAAAAAATGTCAATAGTTTGTTTAATTAAATATCTTCTTACTAAGTTTGAATAATTTCAAATTCAAATTTAGTCACATGTCTACAACACTTTTTGGCCACATCATCAAATGTCACATATATTTAAATATGACTAATATTTAAATTACATTATTCTCAACCAATTCCATAACAAAATTTTGACACATGGCTTTTTCACACATGATATTCCCTCATACATTTAACATGTTACCCTTGGTCAAGGGAACATCCTCCATGATTCTTCCATCTCCACTATTTATCTCTCATGTTGAAATCTAGACCGTCGATCGCTGCCACATCACAAGATGCTTTGGAAATTTTATAAATACAACCCCTTGCTACAAAATTTATCATCCCATCTTTGAGTAAACTTATTATGCAGGAATATCATTGGAGCATTTGGAGCACTTAGAGTTTGAGCATTTAACATTGTTTAATATTTAGCAGGTTGCATTGTAGTATCATATTAATTTAGAATGATGTCTTAGTTCATATGTGCATTTACATTATCATCTTAGCTTTTATACAACATTTGCATCATATAATTTAGCATCATTATCCATTTACAATATCACCGTTATCATTTATAGCAGCATTTAATATCATGGAATCAATCACTTAGTTTATACTTCATGTAGGAACTTAGATTCTTGCATTTATAGCATCTTGTTTCTTAGGTTGTCATCCAAACCAGTCATAGTGCATATAAAAATTTGAGAGCACTCATGATTTAAAGAATCCTTGAGAATAGAGAAAAATGGAATGGTTTTAGAGATTTGTTTTGCTACAATTAGATTAGTTTTATGATTCAAAACTTTAATGTAATATGTCTCATTGAGTTTGTGTGTTTATTACTTGCCCCCACAATTCACAAATACACATGATAGTTATATTGACTACCCACCTTGAAGTTTAGAGACTAGTGGCTTATAAGCCACATAGTGCTTTGAAAAGTTTGTAGACTTATTAAAAGTCAATGATTTATTAAAAAAACTGACTTCCTTCAAACCAAGTGCTAAAGCACTTTATGAATTTTTAATATTAATTTTGAAATTTGTAATAAAATACCACCACATAAAAGCCAAAAGAAGATTTTTTTTAAAAAAAAATTGATGACATGTACCTTCACATGTTGGAGGGCTGTACGACCCTTCAACCAAAAAATTTAGCCCCAAAATCAACTTTCACTGAATATGGCAAAATTATATATCAAAATTCATGCAAATGGCCTCCTAGACATAATTGTAGGGTTAATTTTTGCCAAAAATTAACCCTATAAAAAGTTTCTTACCAGATCTGAGCTTCAAACCCTTGTTTGCCAAAGTTGCAAATGGTGACCAAATTGAGTGAAACAAAAGCCAAATCTAACTTTGTCAAGCCTCCTAGACACAATGGGACAAAAAAAATATTGCCACTATAGCCAAAGGTGTTGCAATCACCAAATCTCACAAAAATGTATACATGCAATATAGTATTAACAAATATTTGGAAAGCCTTTCTAATTCTCAATAGTCGTATTGAAATGCAAGAGAAGAGCATATGGGGAATTTGCAAGATCATAAAAGAAACTAAAATTATAATAGATAACTTGATGGTAGTGTAGACACTAAAAAATGTCTTGAATCAAATCATTCAATAGAATCAGGTATACTAACATCATTTCCTCATAAAACCCATCCTCTTTTCACTTAATTAATTAAATTAGCCTAGCTAGTTAATTAATGGCATCATTTTCACCTATTAACATTTAATCAGTTTAATTCACTGCCTTTCATGCTAACACTTTGACCTACTAAATTAAACAAATCAAACTATTTGATTTAATGCCCTTAATCTTCTTATTTAATTAAATATCCCTAAGGTATTTAATTAAATGTCATTCCACCTTGCAAGGGAATATTCCTCCTTTGCACATTCCTCCAAAAGGAATATTCCCATGGAATATTCCTTCCCTTTTTGCATAATTTAATTTAGTTTTAATTAACTAAATATCCTTTTCCCTCACCCATGAGAATATTCCAAAAAATATTCCCTCCTCACTCATTTCAGAAAGTGGAATATTCCTTTTTCTCAACAAACTTACTTAGCTTCTTGAGCAAGTTAACTTGTGAACTCTTGTGCAAGTTAACTTATGACATCTTAGATAAGTTGAAAGTGTGTTTGTTTGAAGGAATGTGAACCCTTGATTAAATATCATCTTGCATTCTCACTCGTTGATGAGAATTCATGATTCATGCCTCCAATTTCTTCCATCCTTGACTGTTGATTAGCTTTTTCAATCTCAACCCTTCATTTCTCATTTTCTATCTATAAATAGGTCACTATTTGGACACAAATGGATCCATCTTTTAGAGAAAACTTATGTTGTTGAAATATCTCACACTCACACTCATACTTAGCACACATTTAGCATCTTTTAATTCATTTTAATTCCACTAATTAGATTTAAGCTTCCATTAATGGTTTCCATGATCACATGATGCATCCATTTATCTTGTTTAATTAATTAGGGTTTGGATCTTTTAGGTTAGAATCCATTTAGAATTAGCTTATCATTTGTATATCTTCATCATTTTAGCATAAATCATGTTTAAATTAGCTTGCATCATGCTTATTTAGATTAAAATAATGTTTACATACACATCTCACAACCATTCCATTAGTTTTCTTCAATAAAACTAATTGGGGCAAGCTCATTTATCCACAAGATTGGGAAAGGGTCACCGTTCCACATCAACATGACACCACTCCCACAACAGGATAAGTTTTGAATGGATTTGAGTAGACATTTAAACACTTTCATAGTTTAGAATGCTTAGTTTTGATAAATGTTTAGTTTAAATTTCATTTGAATGATCCTATTGAGATTCAATGTTAGTGGCTTCGTTATGCTTTGATTCTTCATGGATCAAGTGTAATTGGACCATACTAATCCATCTAATCACATTTTGGCATGAAGAGGGAAAAACTGATCAAATTTAATCAATTTCTATCTCAAATTCCTTTTTTCGAACTTTTGCAGGATACAATGACACCCAAAAGAATTTCAGTGATTCTTTTGTTGTGTGTTGCCATACAGTGACACTATCATCATCAGAAATGACACCTATATAATATCCTTATGCTAATTAAACTAAACGATGCTGATAATAATTTTTAGAGGTATGGAAAATTGCAAATGGTTACGCTCTTCAAATGGTGACATTATCATCATCGCTATTTTCTCTATAGAGTGATGCTATTGTGAATAGCAATGCCCAACTCTAGCA
Source organism: Sequoia sempervirens (assembly GCA_007258455.2). NCBI lineage: Eukaryota > Viridiplantae > Streptophyta > Pinopsida > Cupressales > Cupressaceae > Sequoia > Sequoia sempervirens. The sequence continues at coordinate 693,356,053 of VDFB02270651.1, forward strand.
ATAAATTTAATGATTATTTTTCAGCATTTTTTTTTGTTTCTTCATCAGATTACTAACATTCCTCTAATTTTGTTCTAGTTTTTAGACTAACTGGGTTTTGTAGGATGGATGATAAAAGTTGAAGTGAAGAAGCATTCTCACCTTTGAATCTTATAATTATAACAAGCGCTTGAAACTTTTGGGGAAACTATAACCCAATTTCTTATGATTTTCATTTTATGCTTTTGGACCTCACTAATTTTTATTTGGGTTTTAAAAAGAATGCTCAAACGGGACTAAAATTGAACCCTCATTTCATCATTGTATTTTTGGGTTTAAAATTGGAAAAAATAACTTAACATTTCATTTGGTGCATAAAATGAATTCATCTTAGCTTTAGGGGTTAAAATTAATGAGTTTTGGTTGTGTTTTGATTTACATATTTTTTATTGAATGCATATACAATTCACTCGTACCACTCAACGATCTTGAGAAACATAAACATTCCTTAAAACTTTGTATAATCATCTACATCTCTCAATTTGGATTAAAAATGAACCCCTTGCTAGTGTAGGGAAAAGGCATGGCGTGTTCTCTCCTTGTTTCCTACAAACTAGGATGATCAAACTACAAACGTACTTCCTTGCTATTGTTTATCTTTAGAGGGCCTGCCTCCCCACTTTGAAAGGTGGGAATGAACCAAGAAAAAACAATCTAAAGCCAATCTCTTTCAAGCCGATATATAAATAATGTGTTTGTGATGAAATTCATAAACAAAAAGTGTTGATGCGGATCTTTGGATCTTCAAGATTTTGAGATTTAGTGGTCTGACAATTGTGTGTTGTGGAGGGGAGCCAATGTCACAAAATCTCTAACTATTTGCATTGTTTTAGTGTTTGGAGAAATCCGAGTGGGGATTCAATAAGAAGTATCTTTTGAGCCTAGGATGGTAAATTCTTGTAAGTTAGTTTAATATGTTGCTTGGTTCCAAAACATTACAAACATTCACAATCTTTTCAAAATTTCAAAACCTTTGGTCTAAAGTATGGATACCTCTTGAAATAGCCTTGATATTAATGCTTGTCCTAAGGATTTCCAGCCTTAGAGATTTCTAAATATCTTGACTTATATCTCAATCCATATTTTCCCAAAGTTAACATAGGAAACTATGGCTAGAACTTCATCCTTTTCACAAAATGGACATTGTGAAAATTATGATGTTTTTGACATAGACACCTAGTTTGAACATAATCAAGAAAAGTGTTTGTGGTAAAAACTATTCACTTAAGCAAGATAAATTAACATAATTGTACCCCACATGACTATTTCGACACCATTCACTCTTGTTGAACAACCCAATCTTACACCTGCTATTATTCAACCAAGCTTTGAACTCATTGAAGGATAACAAATTGATGTAATTAGTAGTTTTAGAAGCTTCACTTTTGAAACAAAAGAAACAACCACTCAATTGATAAATGTTGCAAACATCTTAAATGAAGAAGAGGAACAAACTGATATTAAGGCTGAAAAGTCCCTATTACCACCACCTGTGTGGCAATAAGTATCCTCTTTTCTTCCATAGACTTAGACTTCTATAAATGATCTCACACAAAATTAGAATCCCCAAGAGAAGATCTATAGGTTGTCATTTTAAACTTAGGCATCTCACTTCAAAATCTCTCAAAAAATACCTTTCAACACTTCACCAAAACATAACCAAGATTGTATACGACTTCTACAAACCTATTTCAAGGAATAATCCAAATTTGTATATGTTATTTTTCAATACAAACCTAGGTCTTTTTCATGATAATTAACCTATCTAAAACATTGGGTCTTTAGGATTTGAAAAATTTAGAGGTCTAGCATGTTTCTCACTACCTTGGTCTTATCAAACAAAGGTTCACTCTAGGTCAACATTGGGTCAAACATTTCATTCACCCCTCAATCAAATTTCATCATAAACTCTCACCAAACTTTGCAAAAATTTCAAATACACTAACACTTTTTGACTTAAACATCTATCAAACCAACCCCTAACTTAGATACTTTGTATGTGAAATGTATTATTTTCCATGCACTTGGTTGAGTTAGTTATCATATTTGAGCTAGTTTATCTTGAAGGTCACGAGTTTACCCTAAATATTTCCAAGTTCATAAACATCATTTATCAAACATCAAAACATCAAACTCTTAAGTCAAAAGTTTTGTCCCAAAATGTTTGCAAAGATCACTTTCCAAATCATCCACATTTTCATCCCCCATTATCATCATTGCTCCAAAAAGACTTAGAGCATCCCTTTTACCTAAATTTGAGTCAACTAGAGAGTTCAAACATTATAAATCACAACACAACTCTCCTAGTTGACCCAAAATTTATGGTAAAGACAAGATCACAACACAAGAGAATCATGGAGAAAACAAAAGTCACATTTACCTCAAGTGATCCAAATCCTCTAGAATTTGATTTGAGAAGTCAAGTTACCCCATCAAAACAACCATCATCTCCATCAGGGCCATATGAGATTGAAGGCATTACCCATAACTCATTTGGAATTATTAGGGAAGAAATCATGGAACATCAAGCCTTTGAAAATGTAGCTCCAATTTCACCATCATTTGTTGCACAAAATTTGACACAAGGCTTTACAGCTCCATCACTAGGGATAAATCAAACATCCCCTTCTAGTCTTGAAACTAGTCTTGCTAAAGACTTTGGTCTAACTCTTCCATTCAAAAGCAACACACTTGTGGGTACCCTTTATACCAATCCTCCATCCCAAAACACTACTTGGACACCTACCTTTTGTGATCCTCTCATTCCCAAAGATCCCCAACATTGATATAAATCCCTTGAACTTCATTACTCCACAAAAAACTCCACATATCAAGGACATCCCTCTTCATCCATACCCATGAGTACCACAACTATGCCCACCATCACACAAAGTAGTATGGACCAAGTGTCTTAAAACAACACACAAGGGCATGCCAACACCATAGTTCATAGAGTCAATGCTTAATGCAAATTGGGACATCTCTACCTAATCCTCCAACTAGTTCATTGATACCGTTGGCTTCAAAAAACACACCCATCCCATCCATTATCAACCCACCTCAAAACAATCCCTTGGTCATAAATCCCATCAACCTAGGTAATACCTTTTCCACATCCCTAATGCAAGGAAACCCTTAAGACATGGGACAAGGGAACCTTTTTAATCAATGGAATCAAGGTCCTAGTGTGTCATTATCATCAAAAAATCTAATGGCACCATCCTTGTCTTTCCCCACGGTCCCCTTCACCATGTGAAATCAAATGGGACCTCAAACTTGTACATTCCTCCACCTCAATCCACTATCTTACAAGGAATGTTAAACCAAGGGAACCTCCAACCTCTCATCACCAGTCTGCTACCCAATCAAAACGTAAACACTCATAATCCATCATATATGTCCCAAAAAACACTTGATCCTATATTAAAAGTGCATTCCTTAGCTTTATAGAAAGCACAAAAATCATATCAGCAAGTCATCCAACAACATAAACAACAACAAACAACCCTAGAAACACAACAATAGTAGCAACAACAACAATCAGCCTTAGTAGTGCAACAAGTAGCAAAACAATAGCATCAACAACAACAAGCAACCTTAGCATCACAATAACAACAACATCAATCCCATTAAGTAGCCTTAGAAGCACAACAACAACAATTGGTCCAACAACAAACCCTTGTGGCACAACAACAACAACAACAACAAGCCCAACAATCAACCCTTGTGGCTCAATAACAACACTAGGCCTTACTAGCTCAGCAGTATGCCCAACAACAACAACAAAATCAACCAAGTTCCTACTATAATCCTCAATAGAACACCATCAATACAAATGCATTAGGAAAATATACATCAACACCTCAATCACCTTCATAGAATCTCACACCACCATACACCCCATATGACACCTTATCATATTAGAACTCATCCATCATCCCAACATATGTTCCTCCACCAAACATGTAAGATGATCCAACATCACAAATTAAGGCATTGTCACAAGAAATGCAAGACCTTCAGATGGGAAAGACAAAGAAGCCCCATACACAAAACCTATGTCCTGATCCATTTGATCCAAACATTGCAATGGCACCATTCCCTCTTGGCTTTGAAATCCCCAAATTTGATAAATACAAAGGGAGATGAAATTATGTAGACCATGTCAAATAATTTAACACCATGTGTATGGAGGTTGCTTATAATGATTCTTATTTAATATGCCTCTTCCCCCAAAGTCTAACAAGTCTTGCAATGAATTAGTTTTCTCAAGTTACTTTTGGTATCAAAACCTTTCAAGAAATTACCGATACATTCATTGATCATTTCTCCTTTAATCTTGACATAGATGTAAAACTAGAAGAGTTGTACACTCTTAGAAAAATAAAGGAGAAAATTTCACTAATTTCTTGTAGTGATGGGGACAAAGAGCTAGTAAGAGCAAATGGCCTCTTCTAGATGAACAAGTGGGGATCATCATAGCAAATCTAGATCCAAATATACCCTTCCACTTGAAAATGTAGTGCATCACATCTTATGATGAGCTTGTCCCTAGATCCCTTAACATTGAGAGAGCTCTAATCTAATAGGGAAATACTCAATCTTACAAAGATAATCATCCATGAGCTATTTCAAATGAAAAGCCTCATTCTGGGCTAAGAAAAAAAACATAACACATGATGGTGGGGTAGATGCTAAGGTGGTCCTAAGTGCTCCTAGAACAAACAACAATCAAGTTTCTAACATTCAACCAACCATGCAACCAACAAAACCTCCTCAAAAAAATCAGATCAACAACACTAAAACACAACAAAAGTGAACCCCTAACAAGAACAACTATCCTGAATGCAAGTAAAGTTGTTATAACCTATTGAAACCATCATCAAGAAGTTGGTAGAGTCAAACCTAATAGCACTTCCCAACTTTGAAAACTACCAAGAACCACAAGAGAAACCATCCTGGTACAACTAGAATGATATTTGTGAATTTCACAAAATCAAAGGACAAAAAATGGAAAACTGCATGTGGCTCAGAAATATTATCCAAGAACTCATAGAAAATAACACCATATCTGTTGAGGTACCAGTTGGGAATCAGGATCTTAAGATATACAATAGCCCTATGCTAGATCATAGCAAAGGGAACAACAACAGAAAAGCTAAGGATTACACAAACGTGCAACAGACCTATTCTAACATGGTATCTTCCTATGATAGCATCATTACTGTCATTACCATCAATGGGCCTAGTGTGAAGTGTGGAGTCACCACACAACATGGAAAAATCACTGTCCAAGGAGTCCCATCTCAATCTATGGCACAACCTACTTTTCCAACATCCCATCCTAGTAAGTACAATCTCCTAGATCAACCTAAGAAGACCCCCACATAGATATCAATCTTGGAACTATTAAATCTATCCCCCATGCATAGAGAAATCTTAGAGAAAGCTTTGTCAGAATCATCCATCCCCAAGGATATTGATATAGGTTAGTTTCAAGCTATGGCAAGGAATATCGCTCATCATATTCTCACCTTCTCAGAACAAGACCTACTATCACAACCATCTCATAACCATGATTTACACCTTGAGCTGGTCATTCATAAGAACAAGGTCAAAAGATTCCTAGTAGATGGAGGTGCTAGTTTGAACATTTTTACCCTTCAATTGATCAAGAACCTGGGCTATTAGAGGATACTATTGAGAAAGAAAAAGTACCACCATCAGAGCATATAATGACCAAGAGTAGGTATCACAAGGCATCATTGCATTACTCATCCAAGTGGGACCCATCATTGCAAAAACTACATGCCAAGTGCTCGACCTTGATCTTCCCTACAACATCCTACTTGGCCAACCATAGATCCATGCCCTAAAAGTTGTAGCCTCGACCTATCATGAATGTGTAAATTTTCCCTTTGAGGGTAGAGAAATTACCATCCATGAGATCCTGAGCCTTTTTACTACTGCAAAAATCTTGAGGCCAAGTTCTATAAAATCCCCCACATACCCAAGAATGATGAAGGGCCTACACCTTCTACCTCATTTGTTGACCCATCATCCCTTGCATCTACCTCTAAAATAAAAAAATCCATTATGTAGAGTATACTTGACATCAAATCAATAATCCAAGATGATGGCTATGGAAACTATAAGCTAATGAAGAATACCTTTGTCTTAGGAGAGCTACCTCTTTCTCCTCAATTCCATGGGAAACCCACATCTAGCAATAAAGAGGCTGAAACAATCAAGATGGAAGCTACTACCTCCACCAAGTGGGGAGATTTGAACCAAGAAGATGTCAATGAGGAAGATGTCTCTAAACTCCTCTATTAGGATGAACGACCTGTTCATGTTCTTCCCATGGAAGATGACAATAAAGGCTTGCAGCTAGTCAAGGGATGGGGCTATAACAAGAATGAGAAGTTAGGACAAAATGATAATGGTTTGCTAGAACCCATCATTCTTGAGAAATGCCTAAAGAATCTTGGACTAGGTTGTATTACTAGCAAGGTCACCCTTATTGGAAAAGGTACTTTTTCTAAAAGGGTTGAGGCTTCCTCTTAGTTATCTACATCATGTGATACGACCCTAGATGACTTACCCCTCGATGTTGCTAACCTATTTGAGAATAACTCCCTCTTCATGATATCTACATCAACCTTCACCCTAAGCAAGCAACCAAATGAAATATGCCTAGTATACCCACAACTGATTGAGTTGGACTAGCAAGGACCATCGATTCTAGATTTATTTGAAAATGATGAAGCAATATTTGAATTCATGGGATTCCATGAAAACTTACCATGGGAAGATCACAAGGAAATTTTTGACATAGAGTTAGACAGAGGAGCATACTATGGAGAGACAATTGAGTCCTTCAGTCACAAAATTGATAGCATGCAATTAACTTACAAATCTTTAAGTGAAAACCACACTGTGGAACTTTCTAATCCTAAAATAGTAAAAATAAATGGCATATTCAAGAGTGAGAATCTCTCTGAGGCACCCCAGGATGAGGGATTCAATCTCCACCTTAGTGCAATACATCTAGAGAATTCAACAGTCTTAGTAGAAAAGTCCACTCCAATCAATGTGGGAACAAAAGAAGCACCCAAGATCACTTTCTTTACAAAAACCTTATTGGATGAAGAATAGAAGAACCTAGTAGCATTCTTGAAAGAGAACAGAGCTAACTTTTCATGGTCATTCAAAAATATGCTAGGCCTTGATCCAGAAGTGGTAGTACATCATCTAACAATCTATCCTAAGTCCAAAATAGTAAAGAAAAAGTTAAGAAAGATGCATCCTCAGATAGTACTCTTGGTCAAACTTGAGTTACAAAAGCTTATTAACATTGGATTTATTTGACCGATAGATTATCTTTAGTGGGTTTCAAACTTGGTACCGGTCTCAAAACCCATTGGGGGCATTACAATATGCACTAATTTTAGAGACTTAAAAAAGAATGCCTGAAGGATGATTTCCCTCTTCCTAACATTGACATCATAGTGGACTTAATAGTAGGGCATGAAATGCTATCACTCATTGATGGGTTTTTAGGCTATAATCAAATCATGACTGCCAAGATTGATCAACACAAAACTACATTCACTTGTCCATGGGGACATATTGCTAGAACATGATGACATTAAGGTTGAAGAATGTAGGAGCCACTTATCAAGGAGCAATGATGATCACCTTTCACAACATGATCCATAAAAAAATTGAAGATTATGTGGATGATACTTTAGAAAAATCAAAGAAAATAAGTGAGCGCATACAAGTCTTAGGACCCAACTTTGATAGGCTTGAAGAATACAAAGTAAGGCTAAATCCAAAAATGTGTGTCTTTTGGGTTACATCAGGGAAGCTTCTTGGCTATATCATCTCACAAAGAGGGATAGAAATTGACCCAACAAAGGTAAAATCCATCCTAGACATGGAACCACCACAAACACTAAAGCAGATGAGAGGGTTACAAGAAATATTGCAGTCCATTAGAAGGTTCATAGTGCAACTATAAGAAAAAATCCTACCTTTTTTACATCTTATCCATAAAGGAATAACTTACAAGTGGTATGAGAAGTGTGACAAATATTTCTAGCAGATCAAAGACTATCTATTGACACCTCCAATTCTCATGCCACCAATACCAAACAAACCATTGATCTTGTATATCTCAGTGACATCAACAACATTTGGCGCTATTCTAGCACAACATGATGAAAAAAGGAGAGAAAGAGCTATCTACTACATTAGCAGGACCTTAGTGGGCTATGGAATAAACTATTCATCTATTGAGAAAGCCTACTTAGCATTCATTTTTTCTTCATAAAAATTAAAACACTACATGTTGTCACATCAAATCAAACTCATTGCAAAGATTGATCCATTGAAATTCTTGTTATTCAAAGGAATTATCGCTAGGAAAGTGGACAAATGGGTAATGATATTCACTAAATTTGACATTAAGTACATAGAGCACAAGGAAATCAAAGGACAAGTGATCATAGACCAACTAGTAGACACACCTATCTATGTTGAGAACCCCTTGATTTATGAATTCCTTGATGAATTTGGGTTCCTTGTCAATCTCAAAGATCAATGGAAAATGTACTTTGATGGATTGCTCACTTGACATGGGTTAGGAGTTGGTATTCTTTTCATCACCCCTCTAGTTGATTGCATCCTGAAGTCATATATGCTATCATTTCCATGTAATAAAAACATTACTAAGTATGAAGCCCTATTCATAGGTCTAAGGATTTTAGTTTAATGGAAGATACAAGAAATAAATGTCTATGGAGACTCATAGTTGGTTATCAACCAAGTCAATGATGACTACCAAACTAAAGATGACAAGCTTACTCCTTACAAGAAGATGATAGAAAGTATCAAGGACCTTTTCATAGATGTAACTTTTGAGTAGATTCCTCGCATGAATAATAGACTAGCAAATGCTATAGAAAAAATTGGGTCACTATTAGACATGTTGAACAATGTCCTGCAATGTGAATTCTTGGTAGAACGACTTCTTGTACCAAATTTTGAAATCTTGGAATCAAATTTTGTGTGTCATTGTTAGTCCTAGATCCCCATGGTACCATGACATGTTTACCTACCTAAGTAGAGGAACCCTCCCATCCAATATCACCTCGAACCTTAAAAATACCTTTGTTAAAAAGGCATCCCGATTTATGATCCTAGGTGATACCCTTTACTGCGAAAGCATCAAGGGGATATTACTATAATGTCTTACCAAGAAGAATCCTTGATCACTTTAGAAAATGTACATGATGGCATATGTGGTTCCCATTCTAGTGGTATGACTTTAGCTAATAAACTATTGAGGACCAGATACTACTAGCCAACCATGGAAAGAGAAACTCAGTATGTGCAAAAGTGTGTTTAGTGTCAACAACATGGAGATACGATTCATACCCCATCTCAAGTACTACTACCAATGATTACACATTGGTCTTTCTCATAGTGGGGACTTTACCTCATAAGAAAGATCACTCCAACCCCATCTAATGGCCACAAGTTTATCATAACAACCACTGATTATTTTATCAAGTGGGTTGAAGCCATTCCTTTGACCTACATAACGGGGAAGAAAATTGCTAAGTTTATCTTGAACTACCTAATCTTTCATTATGGTGTTCTACAAACCTTCATATTAGAAAATGGAACACCCTTCAATAATTAGGATCTGAAAGAGCTATGTCAAAGATTCAACATCCAACAATGATTCTCTACCCCATACTACCCCCAACGCAACAATCAAGCTAAGGCTACAAACAAAACTAGTATGAAAATCCTTAAGAAAATGGTCAATGAAGATAGTCGTGACTAGCATCTGTGGCTAAATCTCACTCTTTGGGCCTATCAAACTAGTATCTGAATGCCAATAGGTGCAACCCCTTTCTCCTTGGTCTATGGATCAAAAGTAATTTTTCCTATTGAGTTTGAGCTCCCATTATTGCGAGTGTCACTATAGAACCTAATCACCAATGAAGAGTATAGAGTATCTCAGCTAAATGAGTTAGAATTCTTGGATGAGTGTCATCTTGATGCCCTTAATCACTTGTAGGTATATCAAAATTGACTGAAATGAAGCTACAACAAGAAGATCAAATGTCGGTCTTTCCAAGTAGGGGATCTTGTCCTAAACCATAATCAGAAGAATCTTCCAAATTAGGAAAGTAAAGGAAAGGCTGAGCCTAACTAGTTAGGTCCCTTTGTCATCACATCAAGCTATGGATTACGAGCATACTAATGGTCAACACCTAAAGGTGAACCCTTGCAAAAACCAACTAACAACTTGCATCTTAAATTTTTTTATGCCTAGTCTTGACGCTCGTATAAATCTAAAAATGCTGATCAAAATCCAAAAGAAAAAGAAAAAGGATTGAAAATAGTAAAGAAAAATAACTGTCCTCTAATGAAAACCATTTTAGTGGCACTTTGGGAGAGTTCCTTGCTTAAAACCTGGCAAACAGGTGCCTTGCATAAATAAAGTACCTCCATCTACCTAGGATCTTTATCCTATCATTCCATCCATTGCATTGAATCCTTCATCCTATTTCATCCATCCCCAATTCATGTTCACATCATAGCTTAATATTATGAAGTATTGTATCCCCTTCATATTGCAAAGGTTAGATTGTCATGCCTATATCAAGGTAGTCTATCATTTCACACTTGGGGAAATTCATTATGGATCAAATCGAGTTCTTGTATATCTTAAGGTCATTAAAAATCTCAAAAACATTCATAAAATCTAATAGAAAACACCAAAAACATTCGTAAAACATTCATTAGAAAATTCAAAAACATTTGAAAAATCTTGTATAGCTAAAATACAAAAACATTCAAAAAATTGTAAAGTGAAAATCCAAAACATCCAAATCACATCAAAAATCCAAAAGCAATACCTTGTTGAACTATGGGTCTTTGAGCTTGAACATAGGCAAGGCCATCATTGATGTGCCCCTGAGACACCCTAGGTTAGTTCTTTAAGAGTCTATCATAATAAATTGACTTTCCATCAATTGTTCATCTGTCATTGTTAATAAGTCGAGTTAGTCAAACTACATGGTCTCTGAGTGTATAACATAGGCAAGGCTTATCTTTGATCAGCCCTCGAGGCCCCTAGGATAGGTATTTTAGGTTAGGTTCTTGGTCAGAAAACTCACAAAATCCCTAAACATCAAAATATAAGAAAAACACAAAAACATTGAAAAATCTCAAAAAATCCCAAAAACATTCAAATATCAAAAAATACAACTTTTTTTGAAAACTTAGAAAACAAAAAAACATTAGAAAAAATTTAAAATTGCTAAATAGCCTCAAATAATTGAAAAACATAAAAATTCACATAAAATTTCAAAAAATAATCAAAAATAGCCTCAAAACATTTCAAAATACCAAAAACATCAAAATATTCCAGAAAATCTAAAATCATCCACCTCATCTCGCTTTCACCCGCAATAAAAATTCATCCATAATAAATCAATTGTCATCTTCAACATTTGGTAAAACAAATAGAAAACAAGTATAGCAAGTCGTAAAGTGAGTACCTAAGTGTCAAAATCTAAAGTCTAGATCATAGGTAAACAAGTCAATGAAGTTTGTATTAACGGCTTATCAAACACCTCATCCTAATCAAACCATCTAATCAACATGTCCTAGGATGTATCCTTCCCACAATGGACATCAACATCATAAATCACCTTAGCTAAAGTTAAACTAGAAAGAGATATAGATAGCACTAATTGTTTGTCTTTGATATTTTCTTATAATTTATCTTAATGACCCACTCTGAGGACCTCTCTATGATGTCTATCAAAACATTTTAGAGAGAAAGGAATGGGGCATCAATCAATATTTTTCATTTGTTGTGCTTGTGGGTATTCTTTTAAAATAATCTTGGCACATACTTTCTTAGTTGTGTGTAGGAAAGTTGTTTGGGGTACATTGTTGACTATTGCACATGCTTTGGTTTGATGTATTCTAAGCTTCTAACTTACATTCCAACAAGGTTTTTTATATGTCAAGATATGAACAAGAACTATCCTATCTATTTGCAAAGTCAAAGTCTATTACACTAGATACAATGCCATCCTTGTTATCAATACCTTGATGCATTTTGTCTATGTGTTATATCAAACAATAAGGAATGACAGAAAAACCTAATCCCAAGATATGAGCAAATCATCATCATGCATTTCTCATCACCATCTCTAATAAAGTCTCAGTGGATCATATACTTGTTGGAAATTTTGAAGCAATCATCAAAATCAATGGTCAATCATCTTGTTTCTTCTATCTTCTCTTTGCACTAACCCGGTATCATGACAATCAACAAAAAAGTTCATCAATTCATCCATCTTGCATCCATAAATCATTAGCATACATACATCACAACATAATCATAGCATATCATAAAACATCCATCATGTATCATCATTCTCATTTAAGTTGTGATGAATAATATAGATTTGTTATTCTAACCATCTTAAAATTGTTGCATAAATATCATACAATCCATATGCATACATCATCATCATCATAAAAATGCAAAATAATACACAAAATAAATGCATCCATATCATTTGCATAAGCATAATATCTGCATATCATATCATCCATCCCATAACATATCTTGAAAAGATATTGAAAATGATGTGCATCCATCCATTGCATCACATATCACATAAGCATAAATAAATGAATTGCATCCATACATGATAGTATATAAGCATGTCACATCATATTCATATCAAATGCATCCATACATTCATAAGCATGAAATAAAATGAACACATCACATCATATCAAATCCATATCATATCATATATATATATAAATGGTGACTATCATCATGGGTATGTGTAGGATCATCATGGAAAAAATAGGCCCTTAAGTGGCAAAAAATTCAAAAAAATCAGAGTTAGGCAACTTGACATAAAAATTTGAATAAGTTATCTATATTATTTCAAAAATATGTAAGAATAGAATTTGTATCAAATTAAATGGAGTTTCTAAACTACCAGGTTTGTTTAAAAAAAAAGAAGCTATTTGGTGAAAATTTGAAATTTCAATGCAATGGTACTTAAATTTCAGGAAAAAATAAGAAGTAGGTGTCTGTCTGACCACCCTAACCACAATAAAGTGATAATATTTTTCTATAAGATTTTAGATATAAGTATAGGACTCATGCCCTAATGTGATGCATATTTTTTTGTAATTTTTTTCCACGTAAATAATTAATTATGAATTGTTTATTACAGTTTTTTTGAAAAATACAAAAACTCATATGTTTGACCACCTTAACTTGGTCAAAACTTCATGAAATTCAATTTTTTATTTTTTTAATCCTATAGCATGCGAAGCATAGAATGTGACGCATATTTTGGATTCAAAAAATGTGATACCATTTGAAAGCTATAGATGTTTTTCAATCAACCTATTAATTAGGACTTTAGTCATAATTTGAATAGAAAATGAATAATAATTACTTATTAAATTCAAAGTAAAGCATAATTTATATCAGTGGAAAGCTGAGAATCTCCTTTAAAAACCCTGTTCATTTCATCAATTTTGGGTAAAAAAATAGCCATCAACCACATACCCATCATATTGCCACTTTTTGGCCCATCATGATCCTGCACATATCCTCATACAATATCTAAATCAATGTATGTATATTGATCAAAAATACAATATCCGTAAGGCTATCAAAAAGGATCGCATGAATGTATATCTATGTAAAATCAAGAAATAATCAAAAAGTGTCTGTACAAACAAGCTAGCCCTGATGGCTGATCTCCTCACCTGGCTATCTCTCTGACTAATCCTTGGCCCTAGGGTGTGCTCCACTCCTTTGAGAGTAATTTGGCAACCTAAGTGCCTGTGGTACATCCCTGTGATAATGCATTTGATAGTAGGCCACCTTAGCCATGACCTCTCTATACAATCTGGTAGACATTGTCTACCTGTGCTAATTGTATCTCAATGGTCTACCTAAGTTGACACTCCTAGTCTCTCTCTACCATGACAGCCTGTGCCTGTTGTCGAGCTTGATCTCTCTTAGTAGTAATTACTAAAATATATTGATGGGCCTGATCCCTCTCGATCGTAATAACCTATATCTACTATTGTAGCTACTAAATATGAGCATTGTAGGGATCTGGCCCTAACAGTGGTGGATACATTGGATGCTACTACACTAGCTCCTACTGAATCAAAGGATGTTTTAGAGGATGATAATTCCCTGGTAGCACTCTTGGGACCTCTACCTCTGCCTACACCCCTCCCTCTCAGTCTCCCCCATGGAGGTGCACCTGTTGGATCTATCAATTAGCGAGGAGGTGTGAACCATGTGTCATATGCACATGTCGTCTGAGCATCTTCCTGCCCTTGATCATATGCCCATGGTCAGGAAAAAAATTGAGAAAATCCCTCGACAACCTCATGGGTTGGGATTGTATGTCCCCAAGCTGCTAACTCTCGTGCTAACCTGGCGAAGATGATAATGTGTGCATCATCTAACCTATCTTTTCTATCACCAAACTATCTCACCACCCTATTTGGTAGATGTCTCTCTCGATGGTATGCTCTCAACCTTGCATGTATTAGGTTTTTCTAACAAAGAAAAGTTGTTGAACATCATCATACCATGCTAGCATCTGAAGCTAGGGTCTGTAATGCCCACATTTTTTTTTTCTAAACAGCCTAACAATCCACAATGACATTATTAATTTTACAAATATATATAATTTTTTTGTTTACATAAATGATAAAAAACAATACAATTCACTACTTACAGTTATAGTCAATGATCACACTAGTTAGAAGTAAAGATATAAATGATTCACTATTTTTAGTAATAGAATCTTCTTACTTTGGGATGGCTTAATGTACCTCTTACATTCCAATGTGTCCAAAAATTCCTCACTCCCAATACCTATACCTGCAAGGTCTACATGACTTGGAACACACATAAGATCAAGGTAGTTAGCACACGATTACCAAGACAGACTATGCAAATCAATGATAGTTTACAATATTGGGAAAAAATGATAAGTCGCATACTAGACTTAAAAGAATAGTCCTAGGGGCCTAACCTAATGCCTCAGGGGATCATCGCTTGATGACCTTGCCTACGTATAATTCATAGAGGCATTGTAGTTTGACAACTTGAGTCACCCCAACTCATTGACTCACTCACATAGGGTATTTCAACTTGTCTCCAAATGATGACTCAACCTTAATCACAATCATAACATAACAACTCTAATATACACCAAACTTGATCCTTTACTCAAAAGATTCATATGACCCAAACAAATATAAATATACATATGCTATAAAGTGGGTATGTAACCCTTCTAGGGTCCATTACCCCAGACAATTTTATAGTCGGCTGCCACCCACTTAGGGGAAGCCAAAGATTAAAAAAAATCCTTAAGGACATATTACCAACATATGGGGCATTGACTCAATCCCTAATAATTTGACAAATCTCATTCATGCACATTACGGTTGTACAACTAAAACTTGAATAGTTTGTGATCTGATGAACACCATTAATTTTATAACCAAGAACTTAAATTTCCTAGTAGCTTTCATAAAATCAAATAATAACTATTCACATTATAGATTTTAACTATGTCACTAACTTGGAATTAAATTTTAAAAGCCTACATTTGAATACACATAAATATCCTCATATACACATACAAATATCATTTCCTATCAACACTTCCCATTAAGCACATCTACATTAAAAAAACAACAAATACTATAAAAATAGCTATTTCACATAAGGCAACCCACTTTATTGGGAGATAATATTATAACCAAAATAATAACAAAGATGATTCCAATGTTAGATAGAAATTAATAACCAAATTTCCAAAAGTAATGACTAACAAAATATTAACTAGAATGTATAAACATGAGTATCTACTCTTTCATGCAATTGAAGTTTCATGGATGTCAAAACAATGACCTAAATCAAAATCCCAACTTTAGATTTAAAATCCAATATTGGCAACATGACCCAAACTACTTAGACTACCATGTTAAAACAAAAAGAATTATAGGTGCCCTTCAATGAAGTACTTAACTAATATCTAGCAGTTAACCTATCCATCGATATATATCCTCAACAATAGATGCATAATGTTTGTAATTCAAGACAATTGATATTAATATTATTATAAATCAATATAATCATTAATGATTAATGCTAATATATTGATACTTCTCTTATAATTAATATATTAATATCCCCCTTAATCTTAATAAAGTTAAACTAGAATAAATAAGTAAAAATTCCTTACTTATACAAATGTATTTATTAACTAAATTATCTACTAATCCATTTTATTTATATCTATATTTAAATGTATCAATAATGAATACTATATAAAAAGAATGACCTTATTTACACATATATATTAAATTTATTTACTATAAGAAGAAATATCATGAATAAATAAAGGAGCTTTCTTTATTTTTAGAAAAACTAATTCCACCTAAATTTCTTTATTATTCATCCTTACCATTTCTTAGATTCCCCACATACACGTGGGATGAGTAGAATAAAAAAATAATTTAAAATAGTTTAAAAGAAGAAGTATATATTTAATTACTCATCTTTCATTTTAATTAAAGAAGAAAAAAAATAAAAAAAACCAAAACCCAAAATATGAATTCCCTTTTAAAAATTTAAAAAGAATATGCTAAGAATCTAATTATTTACATAGTTTTGATTTAAAACAAGTGACGCAAGCGTTGAGTTCCTGCTGAGAGGTAAAAGGCATGTAGCTATGAGTTAGAAAAAGTATTTAGATAGCAGATAGGAATATAAATGTATTAAAAATAGCTAGAAAAGTTTGAAGTAATTTTTAATGGCACACTAATGCATGGAATTTTTAGGGTGCATGGGCAACATGGTCCATAGAGACATGTGAACAGTTAACATGTGTGGATGGATGCATGCAAAATTGTATTTATGGGTACCATGAATACGTGGACTTTTTTATAGATATACTAATGAATACTTGTTTTTTTATGTGTATATGTATACATTTGTGAGAAGGAAGATTCTTTATGATCTTAATTAGGAAACAAGAATGCATTATTAATTTGTATTAATTATTGAACGCAAACAATCTGCAACATTTGTAATAATGCTTGAGACATCTATGTATACATGTATCCACGTGCACATAATGCATAGAAGAGTGAAAAGCATCGTCGACATCTGAACGAGTCTTAAAGAAGGAGGAGACTCATCCCGCATTTGTAGTATTAAATGAAAGAAAATAGGAGAAATAAACTATTAATGACCAATGCAATGTTTTTAATTTTAATTTTTTTTAAAACCTTTTGCTCGATAAATTCATTAGTCATTTTAATTGGAACAAAGTTTTGATGTAGGAATATTTCTAAAGCATCAAATATCATTTGCAACTATTTACAAAAAACATGTGTGCGGGCAAAAAAGGAAAATGCATTCTTTACATGACCCATATTTATATGCATGGTGAAACAAAGTTTACCATATCTCTTTTTTTGCTTCTATGTCTATTTGTAAATAAAATTATGTTTAGTGTATTGTTCTAAAACACATGCTA
Organism: Sequoia sempervirens; assembly: GCA_007258455.2. Lineage (NCBI taxonomy): Eukaryota > Viridiplantae > Streptophyta > Pinopsida > Cupressales > Cupressaceae > Sequoia > Sequoia sempervirens. The sequence continues at coordinate 693,373,746 of VDFB02270651.1, forward strand.
TGTTAATTAATACAACTGAGTTATTTTAGTTTATGATATCACAATATGCAAGTGCTAATAGAAACAGTAGTGTTAGGTGGAAGATTGATAGGGGTAGCTCATTTGAGTATAAACTTTTCTAAGATTAATCAATCTTTTTTTTAATGTTGTATGAAGGTTACTATTATATAAAGCTATTAATTTTATTATAAATAAGATTTTAATCCTGTCTATGTAATACGAAAACATATTTTTGTGTATAGAACAATGTAATTATATTACAATAAATTCTTAGATGAATCACTAGAAAGCTATTGATTTTATTATAAATAAGATTTTAATCTTGTTTATGTAATATGATTAAAAATTTGTGTATATATAATAAACAAAAAGTAATTTGCAAAGATATAATAAAGAACCTTATTACCTAAGATTACATTTGTGTATATATAAAATAAAATGTAATAATTTAACTTATTAAAATGTAATAAGTGAAATAAATATTACGATAAATTCTTAGATGAAACAGTACAAAGGTATTGATTTTATTATAAATTAGATTTGAATGTTGTTAATGTAATACAAATGAATATTTTTTTGTGTATATATTTTAAACAAAAAATAATTTGAAAAGATATAAAGAATCTTATTAGGTAAGATAAAATGTAGGTACAGTAAAATAATTTACATGTTTGTAGCACTTTGCATCCAAATTATTGAGAGAGAAACATTTGTAACAATGCTTGAAGCATTTAAGTATACATGGATGCATGTATACATGTATCGACATGCATATAATGCATAGAAGAGTGAAAATCATCCTTGGCATCTGAACAAGCCTGAAAGCATGATGAGACTGAAGTTGCATTTGCAGTATTAAATGAAAGAAAACAAGAGAAATAAACTAGTTAGTATGAATGCATATATCAAAGGAAAGCATTAAAATATGGATCCATGTAAACATATATGCATGCATGGATGTGTACATGTGTCCATGTAATTTTGTATGTTAAGAAGAATCTATATATGCCTGCATCCATAAATTTAGAAATGTTAGAAACAATTTGCATTTTAAACAGGGACTAAAAAAACATTACTGATTGAAACAAAGCAGCAATACATTAGTTAACAACGAGACTCAATTTGCATTTGCAATATTAAATGAAAGAAAGCAGGGAAAATTAACTATTTATTAGCAATGCATATATCGAAGGAATGCGTAAATGTATGATGAAGGTAAACATTTATGCATGCATCGATGTGTACATGTGTCCATGTAAGTTGGTAAGTAAACAAGAATCTACATATGCCTATGTGCACAAAGTTAGAAAATGTCAAAAACAATTTGCATTTGAAAGATATACAAAAAACATTTATGATCGAAACAAAAGAATAATACATGATTTTTTTTTGACCAAGTGTATTAAGGATATCTAACGATGCATTTGAATGCATGGATACATGTAAATATTTATGAAATCTGATTATACATTTTAGCCTCCAAGAAACTATGATATGTGCTCTTAGTTATCTGCAATAAACAGGATTTAGAAAAAATGTTTTGAAAGGAAGTCTTGAATACAACTCTATGTTATGATAGTTATTTTCAAAGCCCTTAGTGTTTAATTGCATAACCTTGATATTTTCTTCATTTTTTTCTTTGGTATGGTGTGAATTTTGTTCTGATGGATGAAGGTATATTTGAGCTATAGATAGATAAAGATATGTAAGGGTGGTAAAGAAGAATGAGCGATGTAAGTGCAACAAAGAGAAGGAATTGAGAGAATGATGAGATGCAAGTAAGGTATATGAATACCTTATGAAAAGTATTAGATATGGGAAGCAAGGATATGTGAAACTGGATATGAGAATGAATGGAATGTAAATGGTATGAATTTATCATTTTTGAGTTTTACGCTAAAAATAAATGCAAGATATAAAAATTTGAATGAGTGAACTGGATTGAAAGAAAAAAGGAATGCAACACATTGGTGTGATGCAAGGCAAGCATATAAATGGATTTTGAAATGTATTTGATTTGAGAAGAAACGATGTGCACAGGTGGAAATGAAAATGAGTGGATCCAATAGGGTATGAAGTGAACATTTGTTCCAAGAAAGGGTGGAACAATGTCTATTTTGTTATTGTTTATGCTTTTTAAAATCATCATAGGGCTAAGTGTCTCAATACAAATACAAAAGAAAGACTGATGTCCCATTTCTCACTCTCCTTCGTAGTAAACAAAGTGCCAAGATCCTTGAGCTTCCTTGAAATGTGACAAGAGAAGAATATATATAAAAATATAATGATATCTAAGGATACAAGAGTCAAAAGAGAAAATAAAGCAAAAGTTGTTATGCATATACTATGAAGAGAATAAATACGTGGACTTTTTGATAGATACACCAATGAATACTTGTACTTTTACATGGGTGTATGTTTACATTTGCAGTAACAAATTTCCTTTATGATCTTATTCAAGAAGAAAAAATGTATTATTATTTTGTTTCAATTATTAAATGCAAATAATATTAAACATTTGTAACAATGCTTGAGGCATCTATGTATACATGCATGCATGTATACATGTATCCATGTGCACACAATGCATAGAAGAGTGAAAAGAATACATGACATGTGAATGAGAAATTTGAATGGAAAACACTAAAATCGAGTAGAAATACAAATTTGTCAAAGCACATTGAGACTCAACTAGCATTTGCAGTAGTAAACAAAAGAAAAACAGTGAAAACAAACTATATATCAGCAATGCATATATCGAAGGAATGCATAAATATATGGATCCATGTAAACATTTATGCATGCATGGATGTATAGATGTGTCCATGTAATTTTGTATATAAAGAACAATCTATAAATGCCTGTGTGCATAAAGCGACAAATGTCAGGAACAATTTGCATTTGAAACATATACATTATTGTTTTTTGAACAAGTGTATAAAGGATATCTAATGATACATTTGAATGCATGGATACATGGAAATATTTGTTAAATCTGATTACACATTATAGGCTTTAAGAAACTGTTATATGCACTTTTAGGGATCTATAATAAACAAGGTTTAGAAAAGACATTTTGAAAATAACTCTTGAATACAACTCGATGTTATGAGTGTTATTTTCGAAGCCCTTAGTGTTTATTTGCATAACCTTGATATTTTCTTCATCTTTTTCTTTGTGTTGGTATGGTGTGAATTTTGTTGTGATGGATGAAGGTATATTTGAGGTGTAGATAGATAAAGATATGTGAGGGTTACAAAGAAGAATGAGTTATACAAGTGCAACAAAGAGAGCGAATTGAGAGGATGGTGAGATGCAAATAAGGTGTATGAATAAGTTATGAAAAGTATTTGATATGGGAGGCAAGGATATGGGAGAGTGGATATGATAATGAACGGAATGTAAATGGTATGAATTTATCATTTTTTTAGTTATATGCTTAAAATTAAATGCAAGAAATAAAAATTTCAATGAGAGAGATGGATTGAATGAAAAAAGGAATGCAACACATTAGTATGATGCAACACAAGCATATAAATGGATTTTGAAATGTATTTGATTTGAGAAGAAAGGACGTGGAAGGGTGGAAATGGAAATGAATGGAATCAATAGCGTATGAAGTGATTATTTCTTCCAACAAAGGGTGGAAGAATGTCTAGTTTGTTATTGGTTATGCTTTTAAAAATTATCATAGGGCTGAGTCCGTCAATATAAACATAGAAAAAAGACCCATGTTGCATTTCTCACTCTCCTTCGTACTGAACAAGGTACTAAGATCCTTGAGCTTCCTCAAAATTCCACAATAGAAGAATAGATATAAAAATATAATGATATTTATGGATAGAAGAGTCAAAACAGAAGATAAAGTGGAAGTTCTTATACATTTACTATGAAAAAAATAAATATGGAAGATCATGAAACTGAAAACATGCAAATGCTGATGCAGTGGAGAACATTAAATACATGGAGAGAGAAATACATAGAGCTATTCACAGATATATGCATGGATGCATCAACAGACACAGGTATACACAGAAAACAGAACTACATGGAGAGATGGGGATATGAACACATGTATACATGGATGCATGCATATTTGTATATAGATACAAATGCATATGTTACATGGAAGGATGTATTCATATACACATGCAAATATGGATGAAGGCATATATACATATATGCATGTATGGACAATATGCATAAATGTATTGCAACATATAACTTTTAATTTTGTTATATTGGAAAAATAGCATTATTCTGATAAATTTATATTGGAAAATTAGCATTTATCTATTTCTATTTATCAAAATAGCTTTATAAATCATTGTTGTTATTGAAAATTAGTGAAATGCAATTGCATAGATTGATTAAATAAATTTAAGAAAAGGCATAGTTTATAAAACTGGCGAGTAGAGATACGTAATCCATGAGTGCAAATTAAATGCATTGAAATATTAGGAAAATGCGAACACATGGAGAGGTCAAAATAAGTGAAGCAAATGCATTAAATGGCATGTGGCTGGTGGGGAAGGCATTGGAATTGCTTGGCGGCCATGGGTGGCTAGGATACTTTGGCCATTTAATATAGATTTAAGCCAGTTGCAATTGATCACAGCTGCTTTGTGGACTCTGTATTCTATTGTAGATGCTTGTGTTCTAAGGAAGAGTAGTGTATACACATGCACAAATGCATATGTGCATGTAGTACATCACACATGCACATGTATGCAGACAAAGATAGATATGTTACAGAGAGAGGTGTACAGATACATGGATGTGTATAAATATGCATATATGCATGTGCAGATGGCCAAAGACAAACACAAATACATGGGTGCATGAGTCCATACATGCATATATACATTTATCCATGCAAAATATTGATAGATGCATATATACATGGATGTGTGTATGCTATTCATAGGTGCATATATGCATAAATCAATGTATACATGCACCCATAGATACAGTCATACATATATAGACAGATGCATGGAGAGATGGAAAGATATGCATAAATCGATATATGCATGGTTGCATCTATGGATACATAGATACATAATGAAATGGAGAAAAAAACACATTTATATATGCATTTATTTTGGGAGTTTGATTCTGAATCCATATGCATACTTTGATTAAAACTAGTGGCTGAAGGTACATAATTCATTGATACAAAATTAATGCATTGAATGGCATCTGACTAAAGGGGAGACTGTTTGGATTGCTAATCAGTCTTTGAATATATAACAATTAAAAGAGATAAATAAGTATAAGTATCCTTGGCAACATTTCACATTTTGACCTTTCAATCAAAGTCAATTAACAAAGTAGCAGTCAGACCTAAAGAAAGTTCAAGGACTATGCTGATAGAAAACCATATTTTGGACAATGGCTAGACAATCTGTTGAAATTGCTTTACAAACTTTGAAGCAAATGCATTTTTGCTTTTGTTTACTTTCATTATACATCTTAAATGGAAGTCGGGTTTTGCATTGCTGCAATGTATTTGTATACTTTGATTATAAAATCATAGTTTAGATCATTTTAAGTGTTATCCATTCGAATCTTTCCTTGAAATACCAAGGATTTATCTAAGTCTTGGAGGCAATGTAGAGATGTCCTATAAAGAGAGCTTTGGAACCAATGAGCTGTCATATATACATGGGTGCATGAGTCCATAGATGCATATATACATGTATCCATGCAAGATATCGATAGATACATATATACATGGATGTGTGTATGCAATTCATAGGTGCATATATGCATAAATCAAGGTATACATGTACCCATAGATACAACCATACATATATAGACAGATGCATGAAGAGATGGCAAGATATATGCATGATTGCATCTATGGATACATAGATACATAATGAAATGAAGAAAAAGACACATTTATATATGCATTTATTTTGAGAGTTTGATTCTGAATCCATATGCATACTTTGATTAAAACTAGTGGCTAAAAGTACATAATTCATTGATACAAAATTAATGCATTGAATTGCATTTGACTAAAGGGGAGGTTGTTTGGATTGCTAATTAGTCTTTGAATATATAACAATTAAAAGAGATAAATAAGTATAATTATCCTTGGCAACATTTCACATTTTGAGCTTTCAATCAAAGTCAATCAACAAAGTAGTAGTCAGACCTAAAGAAGGTTCAAGGACTATGCTGATAGAAAACCATATTTTGGACAATGGCTAGACAATTTGTTGAAATTGCTTTACAAACTTTGAAGCAAATGCATTTTTTGTTATATTTACTTTCATTGTACATCTTAAATGGGAGTTTGGTTTCACATTGTTGCAATGCATTTGGATACTTTGATTATAAAATCATAGTTTAGATCATTTTTAGTGTTATCCAATCGAATCTTTCCTTGAAATACCAAGGATTCATCTGAGTCTTGGAGGCAATGCACAACTATCCTATAAAGGGAGCTTTGGAACCAATGAGCTGTCATAAAGGATAGAGGAATATTGTCAAATATTGTGATTATTGTCCTCATAGGCACACATGCAAAGTATGGAACCATATAGAAAGCAAGTGAACTCTTTAATAATCCCATGAAACATAGTCTTTGTATGCATCCATGCATACAAGTTTGCATGTATATATGTGTACATGCAATTATGTATATATGTTAGACAATATGTATTTGTGCATAGGTGCATAAGGATGGTATGTATCTTTAGATTTTAGATTGCATAGGTAACATGTGGTTCATAGTCATCTAGTTAGGGTAATACGATCACTTTGTGCATATTGGTATTTAATTCTGGAAGTTGATGTTTCCAAAGTTGTTTTTTTTATTTGGAAAGTGGTATTTAGCTATTTTCTTGATTGTGTTTCAAAGTGAATGCATTAAATGGAATGTGGATTTATCATGTAATATATATTTAAGTGACTAGAGATGCATTGTGATTACTTTGAGAATTTCATTTTTTGTTATTCTGTAGATCTATGTAGTCATAGGAGATGTTGTTACTGCAAAGTCAAGACCTGGAACCGAGATACTTGATACATGTATCCATAGATACATTGATGTGGACATCTATCATGGTATCCATAGATGTGTAGATGCATGTATCTATGGATAGATGTATTCATAGATACATTGACACATATATGGATAGATGCATGTATACATTTACACATAGAAACATAGATACATATATGCGTGGATGCATCTATAGGTAGAAGAATACATAGAAACATAGTTGCATGGATAGATAGATAGATGCATAGTTGGATACACAAATGCTTAAATATACATGTATGGAAATATCCATGGATTGCATATGAAGTTGCATAGATACATATATCCATGGTTGCATGTGTACATAGATGCATGTATTGCAGTACACATGGATGCATGTATATGTGTATCTCTGGGCAGGATGCATGGTTGCATGTGAGCCTTGTAAAGTTTGTATATTTTTTATTACTGCAAGGTGGTCTCATAAAGAGAGCTTTGGAACCAAAATTATGTCAACATGTGTGATAATGGGAGTTTTTTCCTTGAACCTTGTTATATATTCAAAGAGTAACTAGCAATCCAAACAACATCCCCTTTAGTCAGATGCCATTCAATGCATTGAGTTTGCATCAGTGGATTATGTACCTTTAGCCACTAGTTTTAATCAAAGTATGCATATGGATTCAGAATCAAAAGCTCTTTCTTGTGAACCCATTTTTAATTTACCTATGCATTTGCCCAGAATGCTTTTAACTGGCAGCATTGGCCAATCACATTTCGCCATTTAACATATTACTTATTTTTTTGTACAGTTTGAATTTGGAGAGCTATTTTATATATTGGAAAATTAGCATATATCTATTTTTTGATTTGACTAAGTAGCTTTATAAATCATTTTCATTTTAAAAATTCAGGAAAATGTGAACGCATAAATTGATTAAATAAATTTAAGCAAAGGCATAGTTTTAAAGTTGGTGGCTAGAGGTACGTAATCCATGAATGCAGATTAAATGCATTAGAATATCAGGAACATGTGAGTGCAATGCATGAATGCAAATTAAATACATTAAATGGCATCTAGCTGGAGGTGAACGTGCTGGAGTGGCTTGGTGGCCATGCATGGACAGGCTACTTTGGTCATTTAATATAGAGTTAAGCCACTTTCTATGCATCTTTATTACTTTGTGTGTGTTGTTTTTGTGTTCTATAAGCCTGTGTTCTCAAAACCTAAATTCAGCAATTGCTTTGAGATTTTTCGCTATGATGAAAGCATAGAGGATAAAGGAATTTTGTGAACTATTATAGTTAATGTGCTCATAGGCACATATGCAAAATATGGAAGCATATACAAGGGAAGCGAATTGTTCAAAAAAACTCCTCAAAGAAATGTGGTCCCATGGAATGCAATAAGTGTTCACAATGGACACTTTGGTTTTCACATGTTAACTTTGTCAGATAATGCAATTTGACATGAACAATGTTGAAGCCATGACATGAACAATAGAACTATTCAACACTGAACTCTATGCTTGTAATAATTATTGGAAAAGCTGTAAATGCCATAGATGAAATAATATGAATAGAATTTTAGTTTCTGGTTTTCTTGAAATGCAATGAAAAAACTTCTATAAAGGCATAAGACAATGTTGTGTAACATATTTCCATTCATGTATCTAATTTCTTTGGACATGAATGCTTTACATATTTGATTGCAATAGTAACATGTCTATGTAAATGAAACAATAGAGATCATAAATCAATAGTTTTAAGTGTGAGTATATATGTATCCTGATACATATAAGCTCGATCTGGCATTTATGAAAACAACTGCTATCTATGGTGGAAGAGCTAATTAGTGTTCCTATATGCAATATCCATAGAACATAATAAATTGGTACAAGGATAGAGTGGCACATCCATAAATACATGGACACATGTATACGCAATTGCATACAAGGATACGTAGAAGCTTAGACGAATACATGCATACATGAATATGTGCATATGTGCATATGGACATAGAGGCATATATACATGTAAATATGCATATATGCAGTGATAGCAACATATGGATTTGTGTTTACAAGAGTGTACTTTATACATTAGAATGCATGATGGAAAAGTGACTATAAAGTACAATGCATAAAAGCAGGGTTGAGACTTGGTTGCATTAACAACATAAAATGAAAAAATCCAAAGGAAAATAACTATTTATTGTCTCAAGTAACTTGTTAATGGGTCTAGAGTGTGCAACCATAACAACTTCTACTCGGTCACCATAAACTCTTGAAAACGTAAGAATCAAAGAGCAAATATTGGAAAAGCTAGGAAGGATAGAATGCAAAAGGAAACATTTAAACTATATAGTTTGAATGGCATTATGCATAGAGGGGTAATAATTATTGAACATATATGTCAGACGTACATAGAGAACCATTGTCTTCGTAGGTACAAAAACAAAATTAGAGTTTCAGATGTCCATTTTCGAGAAGACTTTAACATAGTAACCTATAAAAGTGTCTAAATGTATAATAGCAATAGAGTATTTTAAAACCAAAGATGTCTTTAACATGTGAAAACTAGTGAAATGTCTTGGAGCATGGAAAGGAAAAAAAGGTTAAAATCTGAACAATGTAAATTTGTACTCCTGTATTCCTAGTTTCCTGTAAAGCCAACAAAATGCTATGTATTAGAAACATAGTTTGTATGGATAGTGATTTGAGGTGCTGGATCACAAGAGAAAAAGTTTACATATAAATGACTTTATTACCTTCTGGTGATGTTTCCTATCTATTTGTCAATGCAAATGGCTTCAACAATGGCATTGTTTTGGTCAAGGCTAAAATGTCCTTCAACACTGAAGTCTCGTAGGATGAATATCACTACTGACTTGTCCTTGATATAGTCTTCATAGTTGAGCTTTTGTAGTGTGGGCAATAGATGGTGCATAGTGACCTGGTCAATTGAAGACTGAATTGTTTGATTGCCATAAGTTGTTATGGTAGTTTTAAGTTGTAAACATAATGTATAATTGACTTGCTGGTTGCACTGTTTACAATGAGCAGTTTTTTCTTGGAGTGTGCCATAAGCAGCGAATTTGAATTTGCATTTTGGACAACATACATGAAATGGATTGGAAAATGCATTTGATGCTTTTAGAGTATTAGAAACCTATAGAATATGGTTCAAAATTGTTAGAGGAGACAAAAATACAAGTTTGGATGCACTAGTTTTTTGAAAAATGAATGTTGTTACCTTAAAAGTTGAATGTAGTAGGTTGTTGAGTTTTTCCAAGCTTCTTTTGTCATTCAAGTTACATATGAATGTTGATCGACATGTGTGAAATGTGTTCTTTTGATCTATTTTTCTTACAACATTCTTGAAAAGCATTGCAGGTGTTTTATTTGTATGCAACTGGTCTTTGAGTGCAAAGTATTGTTGCTCATATGTTGACTGTAATAGTAGCTGCAATTCAATGTGAGAATTATATTTTGTTATCAAAATTCTTATAGAGACCACTGTAGAACAAAAAAAGGTTGAAACTGAAAGAACAGGTAAAAGTTATGTAGACCAAAATACCTGTGCTCTATCTATGTCAGTGTGGCCATCTTTGATGTCAACTGCAAATTGGGTACCCATTTTCCTGGCACCAACTACTAGCACAGCTATTGTGCTAGTTGGGTACTCATTTACAGTTGTTAGCAATTGGCTGATAGTTGTACTTGGAATGAATTTGTACTCTTGACAAAGGCGTGGGATGTTTTCAGTGGTGCTTATGTCTATTAAAATCAAAATGCAATCACAGTCACCTCTGTCATAATCTGTCCTAGGTGCAACTTGAAAATATGAGACTGAAATAGCTGACCCCGGGACTATTTTAGGCTCATGTTGATACACAAGGTTTCCACTAACATTTAACGTGATTGTCATTTCTGCTTTGTGATCTGTTAGATTAGTACACAACATTTCACATGTTTTGTTGGCCTTATCCAATGTTGCTTTGTAGACAACAAGCACATCACCTTGGAAGGTGTCTCTAGCTCTTTTTGCATTTAGCTGCTCAATTGAAACAATCTTAGGTTTCTTGACTCTTGTCCTATAAGGAACAAGGATAATGTCAATTGAATGCTAATTTAATATTAGCAAGCTGGGCAAATGGCAGTACAATGAATAACCAAGCACTTTACCGTTGTGCTAACTCTTCCTATGCAATTTGCACTTGTTTTGTTTGTCTTTTTGATACATCTTTTGGTGTCCTGCAAAGAATTGGAACAATGTTATTTGAATATTTGTGATTTGGGTGAATGAGTATGAAGGAATAATACTATGAGTGCTTTACCGTTGTGCTAATTCTTCTTGTGTGGTTTGTATTTGCTTTGATTGTCTTTTAGTTTCATCCATAGATCTCCTGCAAATAATGGATATAGCATTGAAAAAGACATTGCAATGCATAAAGGTGATATAAGGCTATAAGTTCTATAAAGTTGAATTTGTCTATTGAGCAACATGCAATTTTAGGAAAATCAGATTGTGATCAGTCCAATATGCTTCTCATTTATAGATAGAGCATATATTTGTAGTTGTGTTGGACCAAATGTGATCAATGACTGAGTTGCCCATGCTGTGTTATTGGTTCAACATAAATTGTATATTGTTCTAATGCATATAACTGTGAAGTATTTTTTTGCTTCTGCTTTCTGAAAACATGTCAACATTAAAATCGCCTAAAATGTACATGTTTTCTGAATTTGTGGATCCAATAATTATTTGCAAGATTGCAATTACTTCATCTATGGCAGTTGCAGGTCTTGCATAAATATTACAAACATTGAGTTCATTGTTAGATAGCATTACTATTGATGTGATGGCTTCAATATTTGAGGTTTCATGTTGTTTTGTTTTTGACAGGAGTAAATGTTTCCTAGTTAAAGTTGTTATGCCATGTATGTTATGCAGAGAGAAGATATCAAAATACTGCAGCAAGGTATTTAGCTCAAAGGGATGCATATGTGTTTCTTGGAGACACAAGATATCACATTGCATTATGCCATAGTCATTGACAATGTCTTTTGCATGTGCTTTCAAGCTACGAGTGTTCAATGTACATAGGAGCATATGTGATTTGTTTTTTGAACATGTGTTAAGATTATCAAGTTGCCATTGTGCACATGTCTGGAGATGAGACAATTCTAGTTGTATTTTGTCTTTAACTTTGAAGTTTTTTGTAGTTAAAGGTTTTAATAGAAATAATGATTCTACTAATTTTGTTCGTGATAGAGCTGTATAGGTTAGTTCATGTTGTCTAAAGCCTGTGGGATCAAAAGCCAAGGCCTCCATTGTTAATCCTTGGGATCGATGTATGGTTCGTGCACATGCTACTTGTACTGGGAATTGTTTTCTAATTGTAATTTTCTTGTTTGTTGTTATTTTCTAGATTGGCCTAGCAATGCATTGTATAGGCACCTAGTCTTTGTCAATGATAGTAGAATAGCAGTGTGCTAGTTTTGTGCACTGGTGACGTCCAATTGATGGGTCATTAAATTTAATCTAGACAAAATCAATATTGTTTTGTGTTGTATATGCTTTAAAAATTCCATCTGAACCATTGATGTAATGCCCCACCACGCATCCCTAGAGGAAGTTGCAATTCACTACTTAAATGCACCAATTTTTTTTTTGTTTAAGTACAAATAACATGTAAGATGAATACATATTGCCAACAACCTCTAAGGCCACGAGACAAAGATTACTTTAAAACCCAAACAACAATTAACATCAACTGAAACAAAAACATTAATCACTTATAGAATTAAGATTACATACATCCCAACATAATAATTTACATCCAAGAGTATGAGATACCTCTTGATTCCAATAACATGATTTATAATAAGATTACAATACTCATTCCCCGAATGAGGCAAGTCCAAAAAAAGATTACATATTACAAATTCCACCTCTATAATAACTGAGGGGTAATAAAATACAATAAGAACTGAGAGAATAAGGCATGAGAAGAAACTGATTCCCACGAGCTCTCCAACTGGAAATCATAACCACACGAACAAGAAGAAGAACCAACGGAATAAGATAAGAACCAACGGATTAAGATGTACGCCACCTGACCATGTGGAATCCAAAAGGTTCCACTCCCTTCATGCTAGGAGATAGCAACAAGGAATTCCTACACAAGACAATCTACCACTAGGCACAGGCAACACAAAACTAATCTGAAATAAATACAAGTATAAAATCACATGAACGAAAGGGTCAAACCAACAACTCTAGTATGACTCACACATCACTGATATAGGTTACATTGCTTCAAGACATAGAATAGATCAAGAGTGTAACAAATACCAAGTACAAACTATTGACTTAGGAAGAGTGTCATCACATAGCTCCTCAAGGGATATCCTCTGGGAATCTTCCTAGGCCCTGGCCCCCACCCCATGGGTTATCTTGGTAGCCTCTACCGAAATCCCAGCACCCATGCTCACTCATGCGGAACCAAATACCTCTCATGAAGAGGAGATCAATGATCTTGCCATTCCAGGCCTTCCCGTCTCATCCCAAGTCTAAAACAAGCCCTTGGGCCCATGAGCGAGGCACAAATTATCTTGTTTAATGTTTAATGCAACCTAAGCTTCTAAAAGTTTAATTTAGTTATCACTGAATTAACCAACTTACAAAGGGTTATCCTGGCACCACTTTGTGCGCCAGCACCCATTGCAAGCCACTCTCCTAAGACAACCCACATGGTTATAACCACAATAGGTAACCAGATAACACAACCTATCCAATCCAAGGAGGTAAAAAATCAAGAACTCAATCCAACATGGAAAACCACAAGGTTAAGATCCTCTCCAACACTGGAGGAAACAAGGTCTAGCCCTCACAAACACGGGAGGAAACAAGGTCACATTATCAACTCCATACACTAGAGGAAAATAAAATAAAAAATACCACTCCATCCAAAGGAGGCACAAATTACATAACCCTCTCCTAATCCAAAGGAGACACACCATCCCCGTTCACAAAAACCGGGTGAAACAACATGGTGTAACTATACACATTTTTTTTTCACAACACATCAAAGGTTCACTCACATACAACCACCCATACTAATAAATGAACCCATATCTGGAAGACTCTCAAAACATTCACTCTAATTCCACAACATCGAATACGAACAATTAAACACTGAAAATATTTCAGACAAATAGGTAAGCTAATGTTCGGATTTCCTAAATCCAGTCAAGCACAGATTTCATGACTTGCATTTATCCAATCTATTGAACCCATTTCTTTCATGACATTGAATTATTCAAAGAACAGATCATTTATTCTAAATTTCACAACCATATTCCAAAATCAAGACATTTTAATAAATAACATCATCGAACTGGAATTAAACCAATCAATCACTCTACGTTTCACAGTCATATATTGTAGGTAAATCCACTTGATTTATAAAACATCTAGATTAAATAAATTACTCTTATAGCAATAAGTCAAACATCTCAATCTCATATGATTCATTAAATCATCTGTTACTTCTAAGTTTAACCATTATTTGCATGAACTGAATATTTTAATTTAATAAGCTCCTCTGATTAAAATGAATCATTCGTTATCTCTAAGTTTCGCCACTACATTATATAATTGAAGCATCTTAATAAATATCATTTAGATAAAATAAATCAATCTTAATCTCAACTCCGCATTAAACAACTCAACTAAGTCTCATCTCTACTTGAAACAATTTTATTCCAAACAAATATACTTCATAGCAAATATTTAAATCACCTTGCCAACATAAAAAAAATTAAACAAATGATATAACTCTGCTTGATCAATTTACAATTAATCAAAATCAATATATTAAATAAGACGTTTGATCACACATCAATTTCATTTCGTCTTTAAAAATGCGATGATCATTTCAAGTTCCTACTTTAAATATTAAACATATGCCTCTTAAAACATTATTTCCATATTCTAATATTTCTTGATTATTCATAAACATCAAAACGAAATTTATAAATAAAGAAATTTGATTATCAATCAACTTATCCAATAATCATTTAATTGTCTATTGATCTCTTGGCACCATTAAGGAATTAAATTTAATATTTTAATTCTATTTGTTCAATCATGGATGAGGATAGAAATAATCTTTATAAAATAATTCCACTTAATTGACTTGTAAATAAGTCATTTGGTTGCAAAGCCAACTTTTAATTAAAACATTTGATTATAATTTCGCCTTTACATAAACACCATACATTAATTTTATACTCGAATTTAACTAAATATTACATATACACGTAAAAATACACACACACACACACACACACACATGCAATTATAAAATGTATCCTTTTAATTATGTAATTATTTAAACATATTTTAAATCTGCTAACTAAAGTTTTCCATATCACAAATTAATTATTACAATATCAATTTCCTACACTATGACAGTCACATAATCATTTCAGAGTTTCTATTTAACATTTAACATTTTTATAATATGCTAAATAAAATATTATTAATTGTATAAGAATAAAGTAAATACCCATTTGAAAATTCCTTTTAACCAATTATTCCAATCCGGAAATACATTATATATAAAAAATCTATGTTTAATATATATCCATTAAATATATAATCAGAATTTATTAAATATAATATAAATATTTATATTATAATAAATATATAATATATATATTTTAAAATAACTTATATATATATTATATAAATATAATAATAATAAACATATATATAATAAAATAAATTAATAAAAATTAAAAGTTTTAATAAACAAACTTTATATTAAAAAGTATAAGGCCTTTGGCCTTTGGCTGCCATGCAGCCCCAACAGGGACGCACCCTGTGGTAGCTGCTACGCAGCCACACATAGGGGCGTGGCCCTCTTGGGTAGCTGTTTGCAGCCCCCTCAAAGAACAAAAAAATAAATTTGATTTTTCATTAACCTAATTTCGTTTCAAAAATGAAAAATGTTTTTCATAATCACCGTTTCATTTAAAAATGAAAAAAAAAAATTAAAACCCTGTTTTGGTAAAACCAGAACGAATTTCACACAACAAACTTTTTTTTTTTTCAAACCAAAACTTCCAATTGCATAGATTTTATATGCAAATATAAATGATTATGTTTAAAATATATATCATTTCACATCCCAATTTGGGCAAATTTTTTTGAAGAGAAAAACTAAAAAGAAAGATTTAAGGCACAATAATAGGAAGAATCTTTTTTTGAAGAGAAAAACTAAAAAGAAAGATTTAAGGCACAATAATAGGAAGAATCTTTATGGGTTTTTCCCCAAATAGACAAATACATTAAATCTTTTCCTCTAAGTTTTCTATTGCTAATTTAAAATCTAATTTCCATGGGTTTTGTTGGATTTCAAACAGCAAGATGAGGATTTAATCTATTTTTAAAATAAACAAAGCAGGAAGAAAGAACCCGATTTTTCTCCAAAGCTTCAAGATTCTATGGAGCTTTCGAATCCTCTTCAAATCCAGCTCAAGAACCCCTTCCATCTCCTTCACAAATCCAAATCCAGAACCATAGCCAAGCAAATCTCGCTCAAATTGAAAAAAAAATCCAACTTAGATGATATTTTTCCAATTTCCTCCAAAATAGGGTTTTTCCCTTAATTTGGTCAATAGCCCTAAAATTCCCACTTACCCAAAATATATTTTAAAATTCACATGTGGGGAATATTTCTAATTTTTTAATTCAAACCCACTTTCTAATTTTAAATTCATAAAATTCCACTTCTTAATTTTTAATTAAAAAACCCATTTCCTATTTTTTTTAATTTAACAACCCACTTCCTAATTTTTAATTCATTAAAAGACTTTTCCATTTTTAAATTTTAAAAACACTTTTTAATTTCAAATTTAATTCTCATGTAAACTCATAATTTCATTTAAATCAAATCTCAAATATGATTTCCATTTTCCTTTGCAATTTGAATCTAATATATAATAACGTCAAAACATCTATTTAAATTAAAATCACTGTTAATCTAATTAACTATTAAACTCAATTTAATTTCCATTAATTAATGAAATGAATTAATAAAATAAATTGCATTTCAACATTGCAACTAAACATAGATGGGCGGGGGCCCTAGCTCGGTTGGCTAAGTAATTCCGTTGCGGCTCTGCTGGTCACGAGTTCTAGTCTCCCCCGTCCCGTGGTACCGGAGGGCGTGTCGCACCAGCGCCGCCGGTCACGTTAAAAATTTTACCAGGCGCACTGCAGTTTATAGGGGGTCGTGCTACCCGATTCCTGTAGTCTAAAAAAAAAAAAAAAAAAAAAAACATATATTTAATCATCAATTAAACTACGCACGCCATTAATAAACTTTAAACTTGAAATAAAATAAATACTCAAGGGAAATTGGCCAAATTAACATAATCAACCTTGACGACAACACGCTATATCTAGGGTGACGACTTGGCTCAGAAAACCTAGCTACTATCTCCCAATCAATTACCGTTGGTAAATTGACATGCTCAAACCTGTGAAACCACGTGGAGTCGATGTCATATACCTGTCAACCTGTAACAAAGAGCATGTCAAACATGCAATATATATATAATATGATCAAACACAGCGTGAAGAGGGAATCTCAAAATTGTAGGGCGCTCACAAACGAGTGATAAAATCCATCCCTTTCACCAATATAGTATCACTAACTCACGCATCTAACATCAAAGATATGATCAACAACATAAAATATTATTTAATCAGATATCTTCTAAGTTACTCCAAAACATGTCATAAAGATAACATCAGAATAAAATAACATCACATCCATATATAACTTTCATATCATTTAACAACCATGATCACAAGTAATCAAGTTCCAAAGTCAAAGCATGTTCAAACACAATCGTCACATTACCATATAGCATACGCATCACTAAACAGTTAGCAATTAAATAATCGCTAAGTTCACAGTCACATCATAAGCATAATCAGACATACAAAAAACACTGTCAATCCAATTATCCAAAATAGAGGGGTATTACATCCTCCCCCCCTAGGGTTAGCCTTACTCCTGGAAGCCTGCAAGTACCCCTAGTGCAAACTTCATAAGTTCACACAATTAATGATTCAAAAACTGAATCACTCTATTTCTCATTATAAAATAACAACTCGTGCTATTCTCAACACAACAAAGCACACTCTCAACCTATATACTCAACATGGTGAAGCATCCCACCACCAAATCTCTGAATCACATAATCATGAATTAACATACATAGTGCCCTATGCACCAAAACACATCATCGAGAATCATCATAAAGCCGCACCTAGTGTGATATCATTACTATGTTTACTCGAGGCAAGGTATGCAACATTATCATTTCAACGTTCATTTAATATTTAATATTTAAATCTAGGTACAATAACTTAACATCTATATGATTTCTTAAGCCTTAACAATAATGTTGGGGACTATAGGCCTCGCAAACAACAAATGCACCTATAATGCAATTATCCTTATCATGCAATTTTTTCACTAATACCCTTTCTCTAAACTTTAATTACTTCAAAACGATTTTTTCTATTCTTACTATACACTTTTCATAATTATGAATGCAACTTGGGGACTTAGGTCCTTTACCCAAGGTTTGATCTAAGAAAACAATCCTTCATGAATACATAAACATTTTCTGAAAAGATACAACATATCCTCGGTGTCAATCCCCCACACACTTAAGAACAGGCATTTTCGTTAATTTAATGGAAAGAGAGAGAGAAGACAATATATTTACAGTTCTAACATAGGCACAAATGTAATCATGGTTTCATCATCACACACACACTTTCACACAATGCATCAACCACTTGAAAGCATGCACAAATCTCTATAACTAACAACATATTCATTCATTTCCTATTATCATATTTCATAATTCTCTATTCATTATAACATGCAAAAGAACTCCAACACCACATAAGGGTTAATCAAGCAATCACTTGCACAAAGAGGTAAAGCACAAGCAAACATGCATTTGAAACTTGCATGGTGAAGAGAAACAACAAAACTCCAAAGGAGAATGCA
Organism: Sequoia sempervirens; assembly: GCA_007258455.2. NCBI lineage: Eukaryota > Viridiplantae > Streptophyta > Pinopsida > Cupressales > Cupressaceae > Sequoia > Sequoia sempervirens. Next base: position 693,392,852 of record VDFB02270651.1, read on the forward strand.
CACAAAAGGAACTTCTTGGCACCTTCAAGGTTACAAAAAATTTCCAAGAACACGACCAAAGAAACCAAGCAAGGGCCATTTTAGGCGACACATGTCACTTGCAACCCACCAACAAACACAGTACAACCACACTCAAGAACCACTCAAGGGTCTCAACGCTTTACACAATGAAAGAGCCAAGCAACAAGAAGGAAGCCAAACAAAACACACCTCTTGGTAGGCTTGCGAGCCTAACCCTCACAAAAGCATTCAACAAAAGACATGCAAGGGTGGAAACAACAACAAAACTGATTGTTGTCCACCACACACAACACATCAAAATCACACACTACACAATCGTCCATAATGAATTCTTCCAATAGAAAGGATATCTTTGCATTGTGCACTACACCGAGGATCCTATCCTTCCCACTGGTTTCCTACACCATTGGACCTATACCACTTAACGACAACTTCTGGGCAAACAATAGAAATCAACCCAAAAGTAAAACCACACGAAAGAGAAAAACAACTAGGTCAATACAATGGGCTCATAGTGCCTAGAGTATAAACCTACACAACTTACAACATAATGGGTCCAACATAATCCCAAAGTTCCCAGTGTTTAAACCTAGGCTCTGATACCATGTGTAATGCCTTGCCATGCAGCCCTAGAGGAACTTGTAATTCACTACTTAAATGCACCAATTTTTTTTTTGTTTAAGTAAAAATAACATGTAAGATGAATACATATTGCCAACAACCTCTAAGGCCACGAGACAAAGATTACTTTAAAACCCAAACAACAATTAACATCAACTGAAACTAAAACATTAATCACTTACAGAATTAAGATTACATACATCCCAACATAATAATTTACTTCCAAGAGTATGAGATACCTCTTGATTCCAATAACATGATTTACAATAAGATTACAATACTCATTCCTCGAATGAGGCAAGTCCAACAAAATGATTACATATTTCAAATTCCACCTTGATAACAATTGAGGGGTAATAAAATACAATAAGAACTGAGAGAACAAGGCATGAGAAGAAACTAATTCCCACGAGGTCTCCAACTAGAAATCACGACCACACGAACAAGAAGAAGAACCAATAGATTAAGATAAGAACCAACGGATTAAGATGCACGCCACCCAACCACATGAAATCCAAAAGTTTCCACTCCGTCCATGCTAGGAGATAGTAACAAGGAATTCCTACACAAGACCATCTACCACTAGGCACAGGCTACACAAAACTGATACAAAATAAATACAAGTACCACACCAAATGAACTAAAGGGTCAAACCAACAACTCTAGTATGACTCACACATCACTGATATAGGTTACATTGCTTCCAGACATAGAATAGATCAAGAGTGTCACAGATACCAAGTACAAACTATTGACTTAGGAAGAGTGTCATCGCATAGCTCATCAAGGGATATCCTTTGGTAATCTTCCTAGGCCCTGGCCCCCACCCCATGGGTTATCCTAGTGGCCTCTACCAAAATCCTGACACCCATGCTCACTTATTTAGAACCAAATACCTCTCGTGAAGACAAGATAGATGATCTTGCCATTCCAGGCCTTCCCCTCTCATCCCAAGTCTAAAAAAAGCCCTTGGGTCCATGAGCAAGGTACAAATTATCTTGTTTAATGTTTGATGCAACCTAAGCTTCTAAAAGGTTAATTTAGTTATCACTGAATTAACCAAATTACAAAGGGTTATCCTGGTACCACTTTGTGCACCGACGCCCATTGCAAGCCACTCTCCTAAGACAACCCACACGGTTATAACCACAATAGGTAACTAGATAACACAACCTCTCCAATCAAAGGAGGTAACAAAATCAATAACTCACTCCAACACGGAAAACCACAAGGTTAAGATCCTCTCCAACACTGGAGGCAACAAGGTCTAGCCCTCACAAACAAGAGAGGAAACAAGGTCACATAATCCACTCCATACACTAGAGGAAAACAAAATACAAAATACCAACCCATCCAAAGGAGGCACAAATTACATAACCTTCTCCTAATCCAAAAGAGACACACACCATCCCCGTTCACGAAAACCAGGTGAAACAACATGGTGTAACTATACACATTTTTTTTTTCACAACACATCAAAGGTTGACTCACGTACAACCACCCATACCAATAAATGAACCCATATCTGGAAGACTCTCAAAACACTCACTCTAATTCCACAACATCGAATACGAACAATTAAACACTGAAAACATTTTAGACAAATAGGTAAGCTAATGTTCGGATTTCCTAAATCCAATCAAGCACAGATTTCATGACTTGCATTTATCCAATCTATTGAACCCATTTCTTTCATGACATTGAAATATTCAATGAATAGATCATTTAGTCTAAATTTCAAAACCATATTCCAAAATCAAGATATTTTAATAATTAACATCATCGCACTGGAATTAAACCAATCAATCGCTCTACATTTCACAGTCATATATTGTAGGTAAATCCACTTGATTTATAAAACATCTAGATTAAATAAATTACTCTTATAGCAATAAGTCAAACATCTCAATTTCATATGATTCATTATTTCATCCGTTACTTCTAAGTTTAACCATTATTTGCTTGAACCAAATATTTTAATTTAGTAAGCTCCTCTAATTAAAATGAATCATTCGTTATCTCTAAGTATTGCCACTACATTCTATAATTGAAACATCTTAATAAATAGAATTTAGATAAAATAAATCAATCTTAATCTCAACTCCGCATTAAACAACTCAACTATGTCTCATCTCTACTTGAAACAATTATATTCCACACAAATATACTTCATAGTAAATATTTAAATCACCTTGCTGACATAAAAAAAATTAAACAAATGATATAACTCTGCTTGATCAATTTACAATTAATCAAAATCAATATATTAAATAAGACATTTGATCATACATCAATTTCATTTCGTCTTTAAAAATGCGATGATCATTTCAAGTTCCTACTTTAAATATTAAACATATGCCTCTTAAAATGTTATTTCCATATTCTAATATTTCTTGATTATTCATAAACATCAAAATGAAATTTCTAAATAAAGAAATTTGATTATCAATCAACTTATCCAATAATCGTTTAATTATCTAATGATCTCTTGGCACCATTAAGGAATTAAATTTAATATTTTAATTCTATTTGTTCAATCATGGATGAGGATAGAAATATTCTTTATAAAATAATTCCACTTAATTGACTTGTAAATAAGTCGTTTGGTTGCAAAGCCAACTTTTAATTAAAACATTTGATTATAATTTTGCCTTTACATAAACACCATACATTAATTTTATACTCGAATTTAACTAAATATTGCATATACACGTAAAAATACACACACACACACACACACACACACACACATGTATGCAATTATAAAATGTATCCATTTAATTATGTAATTATTTAAACATATTTTAAATCTGCTAACTAAAGTTTTCCATATCACAAATTAATTATTACTATATCGATTTCCTACACTATGACAGTCACATAATCATTTCAAAGTTTCTATTTAACATTTAACATTTTTATAATATGCTAAATAAAATATTATTATTTGTATAAGAATAAAGTAAATACCCATTTGAAAATTCCTTTTAACCAATTATTCCAATCCGGAAATACATTATATATATAAAATCTATGTTTAATATATATCCATTAAATATATAATCAAATTTTATTAAATATAATATAAATATTTATATTATAATAAATATATAATATATATATATTAAAATAAATTATATATATATATTATATAAATATTATAACAATAAATATATATATAATAAAATAAATTAATAAAAATTAAAAGTTTTAATAAACAAACTTTATATTAAAAAGTATAAGGCCTTTGGCCTTTGGCTGCCATGCAGCCCGAACAGGGACGCACCCTATGGTAGCTTCTACGCAGCCACACAGAGGGGCGCGGCCCTCTTGGGTAGCTGCTTGCAGGCCCCTCAAAGAATAGAAAAATAAATTTGATTTTTCATTAACCTAATTTCGTTTAAAAAATGAAAAACGTTTTTCATAATCACCATTTCGTTTATAAATGAAAACAAAAAAAAAATCAAAACCTTATTCTGGTAAAACCCAGAACGAATTTCACACAGCAAACTTTTTTTTTTTCAAACCAAAACTTCCAATTGCATAGATTTTATATGCAAATATAAATGATTATGTTTAAAATATATATCATTTCACAGCCCAATTTGGGCAAATTTTTTTGAAGAGAAAAACTAAAAAGAAAGATTTAAGGCACAATAATAGAAAGAATCTTTCTGGGTTTTTCCCCAAATAGACAAATACATTAAATCTTTTCCTCTAAGTTTTCTATTGCTAATTTAAAATCTAATTTCCATGGGTTTTGTTGGATTTCAAACAATATTACAAAGATTTCAAACAGCAAGATGAGGATTTGATCTATTTTTAAAATAAACAAAGCAAGAAGAAAAGAACCTGATTTTTCTCCAAAGCTTCAAGATTCCATGGAGCTTTCGAATCCTCTTCAAATCCAGCTCAAGAACACCTTCCATCTCCTTCACAAATCCAAATCCAAAACCATACCCAAGCAAATCTCGCCCAAATCGAAAAAAAAATCCAACTTAGATGATGTTTTTCCCATTTCCTCCAAAATAGGGTTTTTCCCTTAATTTGGTCAAAAGCCCTAAAATTCCCACTTACCCAAAATATATTTTAAAATTCACATGTGGGGAATATTTCTAATTTTTTAATTCAAACCCACTTTCTAATTTTAAATTCATAAAATTGCACTTGCTAATTTTTAATTAAAAAAAACCCATTTCCTAATTTTTTTAATTTAACAACCCACTTCCTAATTTTGAATTCATTAAAAGACTTTTCCATTTTTAAATTTTAAAAACACTTTTTAATTTCAAATATAATTCTCATGTAAACTCATAATTTCATTGAAATCAAATCTCAAATATGATTTCCATTTTCCTTTGAAATTTGAATCTAATATATAACATCGTCAAAACAACTATTTAAATTAAAACCACTGTTAATCTAATTAACTATTAAACTCAATTTCATTTCCATTAATTAATCAAATCAATTAATAAAATAAATCTTATTTCAACATTGCAACTATACATAGATTTAATCATCAATTAAACTACGCATGCCATTAATAAACTTTAAACTTGAAATTAAATAAATACTCAAGGGAAATTGGCCAAATTAACACAATCAACCTTGACGACAACACGCCATGACTAGGGTGATGACTTGGCTCAGAAAACCTAGCTACTATCTCCTAATCAATTACCATTGGTAAATTGACAAGCTCAAACCTATGAAACCAGGTGGAGTCGATGTCATGTACCTGTCAACCTATAACAAAGAGCATGTCGAACGTGCAATATATATATATATATATATATAATATGATCAAACACATCATGAAGAGGGAATCTCAGAATTATAGGGCGCTCGCAAACGAGTGATACAATCCATCCCTTTCACCAATATAGTATCACTAACTGACGCATCTAACATCAAAGATATGATCAACAACATAAAATATCATTTAATCAGATATCTTCTAAGTTACACCAAAACATGTCATAAAGATAACATCAGAATAAAAGAACATCACATCCACATATAACTTTCATATCATTTAACAACCATGATCACAAGTAATCAAGTTCCAAAGTCAAAGCATGTTCAAACACAATCATCACATTACCATATAACATACACATGACTAAACAGTTAGCGATTAAATAATCGCTAAGTTCACAGTCACATCATAAGCATAATCAGACGTACAAAGAACACTATCGATCCAATTATCCAAAATAGAGGGGTATTACATCCTCCCCCCTAGGGTTAGGCTTACTCTTGGAAGCCTGCAAGTATCCCTAGCGCAAACTTTATAAGTTCACACATAATTAATGATTCAAAAACTGAATCGCTCCATTTCTCATTATAAAATAACAACTCATGCTATTCTCAACACAACCAAGCACACTCTCAACCTATATACTCAACATGGTGAAGCATCGCACCACCAAATCTCTCAATCACATAATCATGAATTAACATACATAGTGCCCTATGCACCAAAACACATCATCAAGAATCATCATAAAACCACACCTAGTGTGATATCATTACTACGTTTCCTCAAGGCAAGGTATGCAACATTATCATTTCAACGTTCATTTAATATTTAATATTTAAATCTAGGTACAATAGCTTAACATCTATATGATTTCTTAAGCCTTAACAATAATGTTGGGGACTATAGGCCTCAGCAACAACAAATGCACTTACAATGCAATTATCCTTATCATGCAATTGTTTCACTAATACCCTTTCTCTAAACTTTACTTAGTGCAAAACGATTTTTTCTATTCTTAATATACACTTTTCATAATTATGAATGCAACTTGGGGACTTAGGTCCTTTACCCAAGTTTCGATCTAATAAAACAATCCTTCATGAATACATAAACATTTTCTCAAAAGATACAACATATCCTCGGTTTCAATCCCCCACACACTTAAGAACAGGCATTTTCATTAATTTAATGGAAAGAGAGAGAGAAGAAAATATATTTACAGTTCTAACATAGGAACGAATGTAATCATGGTTTCATCATCACACAAACACTTTCACACAATGCATCAACCACTTGAAAGCATGCACAAATCTCTATAACTAACAACATATTCATTCATTTCCTATTATCATATTTCATAATTCTCTATTCAATATAACATGCAAAAGAACTCCAACACCACATGAGGGTTAATCAAGCAATCACGTGCACAAAGAGGTAAAGCACAAGCAAACATGCATCTGAAACTTGCATGGTGAAGAGAAACAACAAAACTCAAAAGGAGAATGCACACAAAATGAACTTCTTAGCACCTTTAAGGTTACACAAACTTTCCAAGAACACAACCAAAGAAACCAAGAGAGGGTCATTTTAGGTGACACATGTCACTTGCAACCCACCAACAAACGCAGTACAACCACACTCAAGAACCACTCAAAGGTCTCAATGCTTTACACAATGAAAGAACCAAGCAACAAGAAGGAAGCCAAACAAAACACACCTCTTGGTAGGCTTGCGAGCCTAACCCTCACAAAAGCATTCAACAAAAGACATGCAAGGGTGGAAACAACAACAAAACTAATTGTTGTCCACCACACACAACACATCAAAATCACACACTACACAATCGTCCATAATGCATTCTTCCAATAGAAAGGATATCGGTGCATTGTGCACTACACCGAGGATCCTATCCTTCCCAGTGGTTTCCTGCACCATTGGTCCTATACCACTTAATGACAACTTCTGGGCAAACAAGAGAAATCAACCCAAAAGGAAAACCACACAAAAGAGAAAAACAACTAGGTCAATACAATGGGCTCATAGTGCCTAGAGTATAAACCTACACAATTTACAACATAATGGGTCCAACATAATCCCAAAGTTTCCAGTGTTTAAACCTAGGCTCTGATACCATGTGTAATGCCCCACCACACAACCCTAGAGGAAGTTGCAATTCACTATTTAAATGCACCAATTTTTTTTTTGTTTAAGTACAAATAACATGTAAGATGAATACATATTGCCAACAACCTCTAAGGCCACGAGACAAAGATTACTTTAAAACCCAAACAACAATTAACATCAACTGAAACCAAAACATTAATCACTTATAGAATTAAGATTACATACATCCCAACATAATAATTTACATCCAAGAGTATGAGATACCTCTTGATTCCAATAACATGATTTACAATAAGATTACAATACTCATTCCCCGAATGAGGCAAGTCCAATAAAATGATTACATATTACAAATTCCACCTCGATAACAACTGAGGGGTAATAAAATAAAATAAGAACTGAGAGAACAAAGCATGAGAAGAAACTGATTCCCACGAGCTCTCCAACTAGAAATCACGACCACACGAACAAGAAGAAGAACCAACGGATTAAGATAAGAACCAACGGATTAAGATGCATGCCACCCGACCACGTGGAATCCAAAAGGTTCCACTCCTATGCAAGGAGATAGTAACAAGGAATTCCTACACAAGACCATCTACCACTAGGCACAGGCTACACAAAACTGATACAAAATAAATACAAGTACCACATCACATGAACTGAAGGGTCAAACCAAAAAATCTAGTACGACTCACACATCACTAATGTAGGTTACATTGCTTCCAGACATAGAATAGATCAAGAGTGTCACAAATACCAAGTACAAATTGTTGACGTAGGAAGAGTGTCATCGCATAGCTCGTCAAGGGATATCCTCTTGAATCTTCCTAGGCCCCGACCCCCACCCCATGGGTTATCTTGGTGGCCTCTACCAAAATCCTAGCACCCATGCTCACTCATGCGGAACCAAATACCTCTCATGAAGACGAGATAGATGATCTTGCCATTATAGGCCTTCCCGTCTCATCCCAAGTCTAAAACAAGCCCTTGGGCCCATGAGCGAGGTATAAATTATCTTGTTTAATATTTGATGCAACCTAAGCTTCTAAAAGTTGAATTTAGTTATCACTTAATTAACCAACTTACAAAGGGTTATCCTGGCATGACTTTGTGCACCGGTGCCCATTGCAAGCCACTCTCTTAAGACAACCCACACGGTTATAACCACAATAGGTAACCAGCTACCACAACCTCTCCAATCCAAGGAGGTAACAAATCAAGAACTCACTCCAACACGAAAAAGCACAAGGTTAAGATCCTCTGCAACACTGGAGGCAACAAGGTCTAGCCACCACATACATGGGAGGAAACAAGGTCACATAATCCACTCCAAACACTGGAGGAAAAAAAAATACAAAATACCACACCATCCAAAGGAGGCACAAATTACATAACCCTCTCCTAATCCAAAGGAGACACATACCATCCCTATTCGCAACAACCGGGTGAAACAACATGGTGTAACTATACATTTTTTTTTTCACAACACATCAAAGGTTGACTAATGTACAACCACCCATACCAATAAATGAACCCATATCTGGAAGACTCTCAAAACACTCACTCTAATTCCACAACATCGAAGATGAACAATTAAACACTGAAAACATTTTAGACAAATAGGTAAGCTAATGTTTGGAGTTCCTAAATCCAGTCAAGCATAGATTTCATGACTTGCATTTATCCAATCTATTGAACCCATTTATTTCATGACATTGAAATATTCCAAGAACAGATCACTTACTCTAAATTTCACAACCATATTCCAAAATCAAGACATTTTAATAAATAACATCATCGAACTGGAATTAAACCAATCAATCACTCTACGTTTCACAGTCATATATTGTAGGTAAATCCACTTGATTTATAAACCATCTAGATTAAATAAATTACTCTTATAGAAATAAGTCAAACATCTCAATCTCATATGATTCATTAAATCATCTGTTACTTCTAAGTTTAACCATTATTTGCATGAACCGAATATTTTAATTTAATAAGCTCCTCTAATTAAAATGAATCATTCGTTATCTCTAAGTTTTGCCACTACATTCTATAATTGAAGCATCTTAATAAATAGCATTTAGATAAAATAAATCAATCTTAATCTCAACTCCGCATTAAACAACTCAACTAAGTCTCATCTCTACTTGAAACAATTATATTCCAAACAAATATACTTCATAGTAAATATTTAAATCACCTTGCCGACATAAAAAAAATTAAACAAATGATATAACTCTGCTTGATCAATTTACAATTAATCAAAATCAATATATTAAATAAGACGTTTGATCATACATCAATTTCATTTCATCTTTACAAATGCGATGATCATTTCAAGTTCCTACTTTAAATATTAAACATATGCCTCTTAAAATGTTATTTCCATATTCTAATATTTCTTGATTATTCATAAACATCAAAATGAAATTTCTAAATAAAGAAATTTGATTATCAATCAACTTATCCAATAATCGTTTAATTATCTAATGATCTCTTGGCACCATTAAGGAATTAAATTTAATATTTTAATTCTATTTGTTCAATCATGGATGAGGATAGAAATAATCTTTATAAAATAATTCCACTTAATCGACTTATAAATAAGTCGTTTGGTTGCAAAGCCAACTTTTAATTAAAACATTTGATTATAATTTTTCCTTTACATAAACGCCATACATTAATTTTATACTCAAATTTAACTAAATATTGCATATACACGTAAAAATACACACACACATATATATATGCAATTATAAAATGTATCTGTTTAATTATGTAATTATTTAAACATATTTTAAATCCGCTAACTAAAGTTTTCCATATCACAAATTAATTATTACAATATCGATTTCCTACACTATGACAGTCACATAATCATTTCAGAGTTTCTATTTAACATTTAACATTTTTATAATATGCTAAATAAAATATTATTATTTTTATAAGAATAAAGTAAATACCCATTTGAAAATTCCTTTTAACCAATTATTCCAATCCGGAAATACATTATATATATAAAATCTATGTTTAATATATATCCATTAAATATATAATCAAAATTTATTAAATATAATTTAAATATTTATATTATAATAAATATATAATATATATTTTTTTAAATAAATTATATATATATATTATATAAATATTATAATAATAAATATATATATAATAAAATAAATTAATAAAAATTAAAAGTTTTAATAAACAAACTTTATATTAAAAAGTATAAGGCCTTTGGCCTTTGGCTGTCACGCAACCCCAATAGGGACGCACCCTGTGGTGGCTGCTACGCAACCACACACAGGGGCGCGACCCTCTTGGGTGGCTGCTTGCAGCCCCCTCAAAGAACAAAAAAATAAATTTTATTTTTCATTAACCTAATTTTGTTTAAAAAATGAAAAACATTTTTCATAATCACCGTTTATCAAAACCCTGTTCTGGTAAAACAAACCCTGTTCTGGTGAAACCCAGAACGAATTTCACACAGCAAACATTTTTTTTTTGAAACCAAAACTTCCAATTGCATAGATTTTATATGCAAATATAAATGATTATGTTTAAAATATATATCATTTCACAACCCAATTTGGGCAAATTTTCTTGAAGAGAAAAAATAAAAAGAAAGATTTAAGGCACAATAATAGGAAGAATCTTTCTAGGTTTTTCCCCAAATAGACAAATACATTAAATTTTTTCCTCTAAGTTTTCTATTGCTAATTTAAAATCTAATTTCCATGGGTTTTGTTGGATTTCAAACAATATTACAAAGATTTCAAATAGCAAGATGAGGATTTGATCTATTTTTAAAATAAACAAAGCAAGAAGAAAAGAACCTGATTTTTCTCCAAAGCTTCAAGATTCCATGGAGCTTTCGAATCCTCTTCAAATCCAACTCAAGAACCCCTTCCATCTCCTTCACAAATCCAAATCCAGAACCATAGCCAAGCAAATCTCCCTCAAATTGAAAAAAAAATCCAACTTAGATGATGTTTTTCCCATTTCCTCCAAAATAGGGTTTTTCCCTTAATTTGGTCAAAAGCCCTAAAATTCCCACTTACCCAAAATATATTTTAAAATTCACATGTGGGGAATATTTCTAATTTTTTAATTCAAACCCACTTTCTAATTTTAAATTCATAAAATTCCACTTCCTAATTTTTAATTAAAAAACCCATTTCCTAATTTTTTAATTCAACAACCCACTTCCTAATTTTTAATTCATTAAAAGACTTCCATTTTAAAATTTGAAAAACACTTTTTTATTTCAAATATAATTCTCATGTAGACTCATAATTTTATTTAAATCAAATCACAAATATGATTTCCATTTTCCTTTGCAATTTGAATATAATATATAATAACGTCAAAACAACTATTTAAATTAAAATCACCGTTAATCTAATTAACTATTAAACACAATTTAATTTCCATTGATTAATCAAATCAATTAATAAAATAAATCGCATTTCAACATTGCAAATAAACACATATTTAATCATCAATTAAACTACGCACACCATTAATAAAGTTTAAACTTGAAATTAAATAAATACTCAAGGGAAATTGGTTAAATTAACACAATCAACCTTGACGACATCCCGACGACACCCTATGACTAGGGTGATGACTTGGCTCAGAAAACCTAGCTACTATCTGCCAATCAATTACCGTTGGTAAATTGACATGCTCAAACCTGTGAAACCAGGTGGAGTCGATGTCATGTACCTGTCAACCTGTAACAAAGAGCATGTCGAACGTGCAATATATATATATATATATATATATATATATATATATATATATATATATATATATATATATATATATATATATATATATATATATATATATATATATATATATATATATATATATATAATATGATCAAACACACTGTGAAGAGGGAATCTCAGAATTGTAGGGCACTCACAAACGAGTGATACAATCCATCCCTTTCACCAATATAGTATCACTAACTGATGCATCTAACATCAAAGATATGATCAACAGCGTAAAACATCATTTGATCAGATATCTTCTAAGTTATTCGAAAACATGTCATAAAGATAACATCGGAATAAAATAACATCACATCCACATATAACTTTCATATCATCTAACAACCACGATCACAAGTAATCAAGTTCCAAAGTCAAAGCATGTTCAAACACAATCATCACATTACCATATAACATACGCATCACTAAACAGTTAGCGATTAAATAATCGCTAAGTTCATAGTCACATCATAAGCATAATCAGACATACAAAGAACACTGTCGATCCAATTATCCAAAATAGAGGGGTATTATGACGAGGCCATCTTGAACATTATAATTGCTTGCATAAAGTTCAACAAGAATGTTTGGTTTCAAGCATATTTGTGATGGAAGTGTTGTTGTGTGACTGTATACTCGTATTGCATTAAGGTCCTTGTCAAGTTCATCTATTGCATCTAGCACTATCATTTGGGTTGGAATGATTGATAGCATTTTGTTGTTATGTGCTTGAACATTTATTCTCCTATAGAAAATGTGTGGAAGCAATGGATCGAATGGTATAGGACGAAAGCAAATTTTGTTGATATAGTCTATGTCATGAGTTGTCTGAATGCCTACTCGTAGTCTATTAAGGATTGAAATAAATATTTCATCTTTTTGTCTCATGGCAATCACCAATGAATAGCATTTTATGTGGTATTTCCAGAAACTATAAGGCATTAATTCAATTGGAGTAGGCCTATTTTCAAAAGCCATAGAGGCAAGGACAGGTTGTGCCTAGTAAAGGTCACCACAAAATATGTTATCAAGGTTTCCAAAGTATGATGTAGGAATTTGCATTATGTCTCGTAGTCTTCTATCAATATACCATAGGAATGTTGAGCCAACTAATGATATCTCGTCTATAAGAAGTATGTGTAATTGATCATAGTGCTTTGACATAGTGTCAAGCACTTCAGTGTTCAGTGGTAGGAATTTTGATGTATTAAAAGGTATGTGAAATGTTGAATGTAATGTGAATCCCCCTATGTTATATGATGCTTTACCTGTATATGCAGTTAATAAGCCCTTGGGTTTGTCTGGATTATTGTCAACAGAATTGCTATACATGCGAATGAGAGCTTGGTAGATGGCCTTTGTTGTAAAAGTCTTTCCTGTTCCAGCTCCCCCAGTCAAAAACAAGTGCAATGTCTTTTGTGGATTTTTCATCTTTTTTATGAGAACATCTTTAACAATTGCTTGTTGTTCTTTATTTAACATTCATCTTAACTTATAGTATTCATTGTTATCTATAATCTGTGGGTGCTTTGTAATTTCAAATCCATTGGAATACATGGTATTTGGGTTAGAATGACCTATGTTTGGAAGATATGTTTGTATGTCATATAGTTCTTTCTAGCAAAGCTTTGCTTGCATTGGTAGGTCAATGAGCTTTTCATCTTCAAGAGATTGAAGATCATTTATAGCTTTGTCAATGTCACCCCATGCAGAGTTTGTGCTGTGGATGAACTTTGCACTATTTGTTTGAATGGTTTTTCCATGGTACATGTATGCATGTTCCCAAGAGTCAAAGTTTTGTTTGAGTGTATGCTCATTAATGGTAAATGGAACATAGAGAACCAATTTCTCTCTACAATGATTCTCTATATCAAAGTGTTTTTTGAAATTGATAAACCATACCACATTGGGTTTGGCCTTTGGTTCAATTGTAGCACCATATTTGTTGTATCTTGAAACAAATTCTGCAAGACATATGTCCACCATTGTTTCAGGGCATTTTAAATAGTAGTCTATAATAGATTTTGCAAGAACATTTTTTGATTCATCTGGCTCATTGCTCAATTGTTTAACAGATTTGAGTATAAATGTGCGATCATTGTCAGATTGTGTATCAATGAATATACATTTTCTTGAACTGTAATTTAATGGCAATGACAAAACAATATGTGTAGCTTGTTGTGATGACATTTGTTGCAAGTTAAGCATGGCATTTCCAAGTTTACTTACCATTCGTATTGCATCAATATTGTCTTACTTGTGGTTTGTATGTATTCTTTTGAATGCATATGTCATTGACTTGTCTACTTTTGCAATATATGAGCTACAATACATTGTAGTAGCATATGCATTGAGAACAAATTGTGCATCTATATTAGCCTTCCAAAGATCTGGGATTTTCCTTGAAAAACTATTGTTCCATATTTGTGATGGTTTTCTTTGTAAGAAAAGCATAGGCCTATTTAATGTTGAGCTCAAAGCTTCAATGTATTCATTGTCAGTTAAGTTTAATTCTTTTAAGAACATTTGAAAAGTGAATGTTTCGTCATATTTTTCTTTTTGGAGTTTTGAAAAGATGTCAGTGGCATTTGCAGTTATCGCTTCAGTCTTTTGGAGTATTGGTAAAAGTATAGTTGACTTTTGCATTGGTGGGAAAGGAAAATTGTATCTACAAAGTTGTTTTCTTGATCTCTTACATTTCTTTGTATGATGGTGTTTGTGTAGCATTGCCAAAGGAGGTTCCAAATTTTTGGTGTCGCAAGTAATATACTTATCAACAAAAGCTATGATGTCTGTGTTGTTATTTTCTATGTAGATTGGTGCATTTTTAACCCATATGAGGAAATGATCATGTTCATTTCCTTGATTTTGGAACTCAGTGACTGAGAAGTAATCAATGACATTTCCAAAGAAAGAGTCATTTGTAAGTATCAATTTTTTTATTGCATTGATTCTATGTTTATAGTAACATGCACAAGTGATAGGATCTTTCTTGATTAGTTCAAATTTGTCAATGTGTGTTGGGTCATTAGATTCTTGACGGTTTTGTGCTGATTGGTGTAGATTGTGCAGCTCTTGTAATGTTTGAATTAGTGGATCCCAATTTTGCTCAACACTAGTGAAAGTGATGAAAAATATCGGTGGTCCTAGTTGTCGAATCATAGCAAATACATTTTTCTTAAGTTGTTGTGAATAGTCTGGAGAGATTCTTATTCTTTTGAAATCAACATATCCAATATCTGATTTAAGAATTTTTTCTAGATTTGGTTTGTGTTTAACGTCTTTTGCAAGTAGCTTTCGCCCTTTTAACTGGCGTTTTTGGATTCTTATTGTCATTGTAGACAGTACTTGTTGTATTAGTACCTTTATAGCTTTGAAAAAAGTTTGTTGTATGATATGCAAATTGTCTTTGTGACTATAAGAGCTCCCAGCGTACTATTTTCTGATACGTAAAGTTTTTTACAATGTCATTATCACGTAGTTTGCCAAAGAATAAAGTTGGGAAATTCATTTCTTCAGCATGGATGTCCTTAAATGTTCCAATTGGATACTTGTGCTCTACAGGTGCAATTTCAATAATCTTGTCTTCCATGTTATGGATACTTCTAGACTTAGTAAATCCATGTATCAATGTTTATGATGGGTTTTCATTTTCCATTTCACTATCTGATTCTATTTCACTTGTATTTTGTGGACTATTGTCTTCATTTTCTTCAGTGCATTGGAGAACTTCTTGCCAATCTTGGTTTATGTGGACTTTGTGCATTTTGTATAATGGTGTCCTTTTTAATTGAGTCAAAGCTTGCATGATGAAATTTGGGTGCACCATGCCTTTTTGAAATGCATTTTTGTATTTTAAGCGCCTTTTCAATGAAACAACAATTGTTTGTGTGTTGTTAATTGATTGTGGTAATGCTCTTTGTACAATGTTCATGTCAACAGGGACATTTATACTAGAACCTGTTAGGCCTATTTGAGACCTTTTGAACCCTAGTTCCCAAATTTTTGCAAATGCAATTCTAAGTGAGATAAGTCGTTCTTCTAGCTGAGTTAAATTTTGCACATAGCACAATGGTCTATTAGTTCTTATTTTCTGTGGCGTAGCATACTTTGGAATAGTGGACTGTTTCAATGCAAAGTAGCATACATGGCATATGAAATCTGTGAATGGTAAGGAATTTGATTGTAGTAGCTTACAATATAGTTGTTTTTGTTTTTCTTTGAATATCCTGATGTCCTTGTTCAAACAGAGCACTTGGAAAATTGCACATGGCTATTTTGGTGTATCTTGTATTACTGTTTTATAAATTTCTATTGGTGTCAATGTTTTTTTTTTCTTTGGACTGGTAGGTACACTTTCTTTTTGTTTTTCTTTTCTAATCAAGTTCTTCAGGTGATTAAGTCTTATTGTTGATATATGTTTAAAATTGTTTGCTATGACAAATGGTATCAAATTTTTCTTTGTTTTAGGCAAAGCATGTGTCTTGATCAAGTAAGCAATTTTGTATTGTGGATGACTTCTGATCAACTTTTTAAGTTGGAGTAAGCTTGTTGAGCATTCACAAGTTAGATTTTGGGCTTTGATTCTTAGAAGCAGCTCAAAATGTCTAGCCAGAGGGTTTGTATCATGTAACAGTATAGAGACTGATTTTGTATATCCAAAATCATTGAAATCTAAGTACCTTCTTGATGTTGTCAATGACCAGAGGCTTATTTGTATTTTTAACCATTTGGATATCCAGTGAATGCAGAACAAGTCACCCCACAATCCACATTCACTATGGTCTCTGCATGGGCTTGTAGACAATCACATTTTGTGGAAGTATGTTTCTTGATCATGTACTTTATGCAATGTATAAAAAATATTAGGATTTAGTTCATTGTTATATGATTTAATTACTTCTTTGTCCTTTTTTTGAAGGCAAGTTAGGAAATAATCTATAGCTCCATTGCGTAATTGAGTTGAGGTGTACTGGTTGTTAAGTAGTACTTGAAGCGAGTCAAACAAACAATCATCAGCATTGTATGCAAATGTGCTTAATCTACAAAGGCCTTCAGCTCTAAGGACATTGTCAATGTTTGATATTCGAGGATACTTTGTGCACAATTTTTTTATTTCATGTGAACCTATGGGCTGTTTTGAAGTTACGTTTTGTGTTTCAATTTTTAACAATGGTTCAAAGTGTCCACTTAAAGAATTGATGTCATGAAATAGTATAGAGACTGATTCTATGTAATCAAAACTATTGAACTGTAAGTACCTTCTTGCTATTGTTCTTGACCAAAGGCATATTTGTATATTAAACCATTTGGATATCTAGTGAATGCAAAATAGGTCACCCCACAATCCACTTTCAGTGCAATCTGCTTGTGGCTTTGCAGATAATCACATTCTGTGGAAATATGTTTGTGGATCATGTACTTTGTGCAATGTATATAGAGTATTAGGGTCTAGTTCATAGTTGTATGATTTTATTGCTTCTTTGTCCTTGTTTTGAAGGCAACTCAAGAAGTAATATATAGCTCCATTTCATAGTTGAATTGATGTGTAACGATTGTTAAGCAATAGTTGTAATGAATCAAACAAACAATCACCAAAATTGTATGCAAAAGTACTCAATCTGCAAAGTCCCCCGCCCTTAAGCGCATAGTCAATGTTTGATATTTGGGGACGCTTTGTTAATTCATAGGTGTCAACGTCTATCATTTTCTTTGTTTCTCATGCATCCTAATGTGTTTGAGAATAGCAAATGTTATGTATGAATAGCATCAAATGCTAGCATCTAGATTACAAAATCTATAGTTTTTTACATCGTCTCCTATGTGCTTTTACTCAATAGCATTCTATAGTATTAATCATGTTGTCGAGCATCTTGGAAGTTAATAATCTCTATATATGTTGGAAAATGGATCTTGAGTAGTAGCAGAAGCCTACGTGACATACCACAGAGCAAACAATTTAATAGGACAAGGGGAAAATAGTATTAATTCTTCAACCTGACTTTGTTATCCATTGTTCCCTAGCAGGATTGTATGTACTTATTCCTGTTACATTGAAAAATTGGATAAATGAGTACAATGCATGATGTATACTTTCAATGCCACAAACACAAAACAATACTTTTAGGTAGCTTTGTTTACATGGAACAAATGGTCGACAAGAATCTTTTTTGCTCACATTGTCAATCTCAGTCTATGGTATTTAAATTTTTTGTGTAATTGGATTCCTTTGTTTCTATGTACTTCTAAGTGATTGATTTTTTCAAAGAACAAATGATTTTAAAATCTATTCAGATAAACTTGAATTAAGTGGCATGTAGAGAATAGTTTCACAAATCATTTTTGTTTAAAGAAAATCAGGGAAATGCAAAAGCATTGTGTGATCAAAGAAGATCTATGGCTTTTCTTATTTGTGGGAATAGCTTTAAAAATCATTTGCATTTTTAAAATTTGAGGAAAATGCAAAGGCATAGGTCCATTAAGCAAAAGTGAAGGCATAGATTGATTAAATAATTAAAAAAGAGTTTGAAACTTAGAGGTGCAGGCGCATAGTGCATAAATGCAAAGAAAATACATTAAATAGCATGTGGGTGGATGAGAAACTACTGGAATGGCTTGGTGGACATGTATAGCTAGGCTGCTTTGTTCATTTGTTATAGACTTAAGTCAGCTGTTAAGCATGACTATTACTTTGCACAAATTGTTTTTCTATTCTACAAGTCTTTGTTCTAGGAGAGTTTACAATGATTGAGTAGACTTTGTTATAGTTATAGTGTCCAGAACTAGAAACAAGTTACTTGAGGCAATAAATAGTTTATTTCCTTAGTTTTCTCTTACTTTAGAGGTTTAAAGCACACAATGAAATTGGCAATGTGAGCAAAAAAAAATTATGGTTAATGTCATTTTGCATGTAAACAAGACCATGGAAAAATATTGTGTCATGTCTATGAGTAACGTAGTACATCAGTCATTGTACTCATGTGCCATGTCAGCTTTTGAAATTAACTTTGTGGTATTTTTTTGCAATACAGGAAGATTAAACATACATTCACTTGCACACTGCATAGCAACTTGCCACAAATATAAGTAGTCTTATGAATAAAATTGCCTTAAATGCATATAGGTAAAAACCAGTTGACATAAAACAAAGACTTATGACTCTTTAGGCTATTTGAAACTACAAACAGGGTTTAAAAATTGCATGCTAGCAGTTCATTATATTCTATGGATATTGTATAGAGGAAGTATAACTAATTAACACATAAGAAAAACCTGTTCTATTTTTCGAAGACAAATTACTATTGCAATTGTGGAAAATGCGTTTTCGTGTTTGTATATGTGGAAGCAGCCTTTTAAATCATTTATGTTCAAAGAAATGAGGAATACAAGATGACAAAATGAATACATGGAAAAGAAATTTATGCAGTTATTATATTGAAGAATTTCAATTGCATTTCAAGAAAAGTAGAAAGACAATTTGGAAAACTGGCCTTGCAATTTTCTATCGAATGATCAAGTATACTTGTAGGAATGTACAAATTCTGGCTGTTATTATAGGCACAAGTAATTTTTCCTAGTACAATGACAAAATTGAGAAGTGAGCAAATTGTAGAAACATATACTATTTCATCTACAACCATGGGAAATCTTCCTAGAAGTGCATATTTGGAAAACTCTACATTGGTTTTTTTTTTTAAAAGGGAGAAGGTTAATATGCTAACCTCACGTTGCAGTTTGTGCATGATTGTTTAAATACAGTTGAAAGCACCGATCCCTGTTACAAGGATAGTTATAATTATTTCTTTGTTTTAATTATCATGTATATAAATACTATTCAATAGTTACCTAATTAATTAGATATGAAATGATGGAAGGGAAAATAAAATTAATTAATTAAGATAATTTGATTCATTAATCAATAAGGTGAGTTATCATGTAAAAGTACAAAAATTAGAAGTTGGGAAAAAAACCTCTTTGCTTTATGCTTTAATGACAACGAAAGAGATGAAAACAATTGTGGAGTTTAGGCTTATATCTGTAAATTGCATTTGCTTGACAGTTTGTAAAGTCCTCTCAACACATTGTCCTCATATTGTTCGAAAGGTCCCATTATGGGACATGCTAACATCACAGTGGCTCTAAAGCTTGCACTATGAAACAGTTCTGTAGTAATTGAAGATATGCAATCTTTAGAGGACTCATAAGCACCAAGTTATTGTTAAGCTCCCATATTGTACATTGGACAAAAGACAATTGCTTGTCCAAGGAACTAGTCTCTGAAGAATAGCGTAGGCTGAGCACTATGAAACCCAATTTGCCTATGGACTTTAAAAAAAAGAAAACTGATGAAAAAAACTATTAATTGCCTAGAGTAGCTTGTCTGCAAGTGTCCTTTTTGGAACCATGACAACCTTTGCCCTATCACTGTAAACTCTTTCCTAGAAAAGACATATAGGCACACACATATATGTATACATATGTATATATTTATACAGATACATCCATGTAAAGACACATGAATGCATGTATGGACATAAACATATATGCATCCATATGCTTGCATGCATATACACATAGATGCATCTATACACACATACATATATGCATAAATACATATATGCATAGATATATCTAGAGTCACATGCATACATGCATATATGCATCTACAAATGTCTACATAGATATGCACATAGGTAAATGCATATGTACATAGGAACATGCATACATACATACATGCACTAACACATCAGGCACAAAGTGATAGTGATAGTGAACTAAAGCACTATGAAATACAGCTTCATTATGCACTTTAATGGAAAGAAACTGTGGAAAATAACAAATTATCATCTCAAGTAACTTGTTTCTAGGTCTAGACTTTGCAACTATAACATCTCCTGCTCAGTCGCTACAAACTCTTCCTCAGAACAAGTGCTTACAAAACACAAAAACAACACACGCAAAGTAATAGAAATGCATAGCAAGTGACTTAACTCTATATTAAATGACCAAAGTACCCTGGCCACGCGTGGCCTCCAAGCCATTCCAGTGCCTTCACATCGAGCTAGATGCCATTCAATGCATTTAATTTGTATTCATGCATTACGTACGTCTACCCACCAGTTTTTTAAACTATGCCTTTGCTTAAATTTAATAAATCAATTTATGAGCTCGCATTTTATTGATATTTTAATGCATTCAATCTACATTCATGGATTATGTACCTCTAGCCACCAACTTTTAAACTATGTGTTTGCTTAAATTTATTTAATCAATTTATGCGTTTGCATTTTCCTGATTTTTTTAAATGAAAATGATTTATAAAGCTACTCGGACGAATAGAAAAATAGATAAATGCTAATTTTCCAATATATAAAATAGCTCTCCAAATTCAAACTATACAAAAAAAAAAAAGTAATATGTTAAATGGAAAAATGTGATTGCCCAATGCTGCTAGTTAAAAGCATTTCAACCAAATGCATGAGTATTTGTGCCTTGATGCTAGGAACTAATAAAATTGTCACTATAGAAAACAGTTTATCCAAGTGAGTGCTATTAGGTTTGTTACCTTCAATTTTAAACTCCTTTGACATTAATGCATTTTCTTTGGTGGTAGAATATAGAGATTCTTTTTTTATTGAGAGTTCAGAACAAGATGACAAATTTTTTTGATATCCTGAGTTTAACACATTGCAACAGCAAATAGATACAGAGACTGTGTGAGCCTTCTTTTAGAGTTTGGAGTAGAAGTAAATAGCATAGGTACCCTTGAATACTTGTTTGTGTTCTCATTCTACAAGAGCATTGTAGAGTTCTAAGTGTTGTTTTTAGTTGCTTGTTATTCAGTATGCTGTAAAAGTGGGGTAAAAAAATTAAAAAATCATGATGAATTAGAAAGCTCAACAATCCATTGTTTTTTCTGTATTCCAAATTCCTGATTGTTTCATTTAACAAAATAAAGTTCTTGACCAGATTCTGCTAAACTAAAACAGATGGAGGAGGAAGTGTATCTATGTTGGAAGCAGTTCTTGGGTGATATGAATTGATAGCAAAATTACCAGAAACCCTTTTTGCATCAGTGCATGTGTATTTTGCAAAAGTATTTTGATTAAAAAACAATGTTCATAAAAGCTTTTTCACAAATTACTGGAGTTTAAACTACTACTTGTTTATGTTATATGTCATTGTATTTCATAGCTTATGTTTCCTATGTATTCCTTGTTTCCAATTCCTAGACCTTGTCTATATTTCCACATTGTGAATATATGTCTACGATAGCATTTTCAACTATTATATCTACTTATAAGCCAATACATAGCTGCTAGGTATAAATAAGTGTGGACAATATTATAGAGACAAACTTATTTCAAGTGCCTTAAATTCATTGTCATCTTAGAAATAGGTTTTTACTTTTCTGTGATATCTACCAATAGGAAGGGAGCACTGAAGGACCTGGCTAACAATTGCATCTTATGTTTCTATTCCCTCTTGTTTGGAGTAAGAATCTCTATTTGTGGTATAATAAAAAGCTCTATCTATAGCAATATAGGACAAAGAGAGAAATATTATTTTTTTAAATGATTTGTGTATTTTGATTCAAAGTTTTCTTATATACATGCTATTACCAATCATGTATTTGAAGAAAATGTTACTCCATATACAAATAAATTTAAGCAAAGACATAGATTAGAAAACTGACAGTTTTTATCAATACAAAGGGGATGTTTACAGTGACAGAGCAAAAGCTCCTGTGCTCATTGAATGAATACCAAGAGACAAGTTACTCAAGGCAACAAATTGCTACTTTTATTTATTTTGCTTCATTTTATCCCAGAAATGCAAGTTGGGTTTCACAATGCATCAAAACACATTTGTGCAAATAACTCCCAAAATTATAATTGCAATGGATGACAGTGATAGTGTAATGGATAATAATAGTCAAAACACCGAAAAACACTAGGTAGTTTTTTTTTAGATTCAATAGAAACAAGTATCAATTGGAAATAGATTAACCTAGTAGACTATTTATCATAGGTTCTTGAATTCCAAATGCATAAGTGCAAGCATGGTTCTCTACAGGCTTTTGCTATGCATTTTAACTATATTGTTGTTTTGCATCGAGCTTAAAGAACCACTATAAGTATGGTTTCCAAACAGATTTAAATCAATGAATTTAAGTCAAGAAAGGTTTCCAATTACACTTAATACTTGAACCATAAAGCATCATTGCTTCAAGCTATAGCAAAAGTGCAGACATGCACACAAAAGCAAATTCAACAATGACATCATCTAACAAGGATTTATTTGCTATTACTATGATTAACTATTGAACTCAATTGACTCATCAGTCAAACAACTTGATTGATCACTGACCTAACTTGTTTCAAAGCTATCTTGTTAAGTTGATTAGTTAATTTCATTAATGAGTAAAAGATAGAGTTGACTTAATTTGCATGAGTCAAGTGTAAGATTGACTTGTTTTTTAATTGACTTTGATTAATGTTTCAGAGAGAGATGAGACAAATTAAATTTTCATGAGCAAAATGTGAGATGGACTTATTAGCTGCTACGCCACATATACTATGACATTTGAGCTTTCATGAAATAATAGCAAAAGCAATAGAATAAACAGATAGCTTCAACATAGATGAAGGGATACAATTAATATGGACAACTATAGCTTGTTGAATATTTGTAGCACAAGATACAAAAAGGAAGATGTTGGCGAAGGTTTTGCAATTTTGGTTTACACCTAGCAATTGCATTTTCTTCCTTGTCTATAAAGCCTTTTCAAGAAATTCCTTCTTTTGCATATGAATGGCCATGATTGGTTTAATTGATTTGGTGTATAAAGATGTTTTTTAATTAACTATAGTTAACTATTCAAGAAAACTAATCTATCAATGAACTAGTTTCATTGATTAGTCAAGTAACTTGATTCACAGTTAACTTGATCAGGTATTTAGTTGATTTGCTTGAATGTTTGCAAAAATCATTTTTTGACAAATAATTCTTTGCATAATTTGTAATCACTACACACCAAGAGCCAACATTTCTTCGAGGAATTCTGTCAAACAGTTTAAATGTTTTTGCTTGTGCTTCCATATTTGGTATGCATATTCATGACAGCATTTCAAACCATTATATCTGTCAGAAATCCACGTCTTATGATGATTAGATGAATGTACATATTTTGTTCTAAAGATCTTATTCTATTAAAAGAATGCAAAATTTTTAGAAAGATTGTGTATCTGTGAATGTGAATAAGCAAGATTGATTTAACTGATTTGGAGGATAAAGATGACTAATAATTAGATATGACTAACCATGGAACACAATTAATTCATCAGCCAATTAGCTTGATTGATCGCTGAATTAACTTGTTTGAAAGCTATCATGTTAAGCCAACTAGCTAATATGCCACATATAGTATGACATTTGAGATTCAAATAAGTCTCATGCACGCAAATATGCTATCATGTTAAAGCCATGTAAACATTGATGTTCCAATTCCATGGGGTCATTCTATTTCCATTTGTCCAAGTTCATTTCATTCCATTATCAAGAACCAATAATTAAATGTTTAAACTAGGTACATGCAAATAGAAATGCGAGTACGGTTTCATAGTGCTTTAAGGCATTGCTATACTTTGATTATAAATTCATATTTTAAACTACTTTTAGTATTATTTATTTGAATTTCTTGTTGAAATGCGAAGGTTTCATCTGCGTTTGATAGGAATTATGTAGAAATCCTCTTGTCCATTTTACTTCATGCATGTGAGCCCTATAAAGTTTGTATATTTTTGACTACTGCAAAGTGGTCCCATAAAGAGGGCTTTGGAACCAAAATTATGTCAACGCGTGCAATAATGAGAGCTTTCAAACTATGAGTCGATAGTGTGTTGCTTTGAGCTTTTCCGTTGTCATCAAAGCATAAAGGATAGAGGGGTTCTGTTAAAAGTCGTGGTTGTTGTCCTCGTAAGCATAAATTCATATTTTAAACTACTTTTAGTATTATCTATTCAAATTTCTTGTTGAAATGCGAAGGTTTCATCTGTGTTTGATAGGTATTATGTAGAAATCCTCTTGTTCATTTTACTTCATGCATGTGAGCCCTGTAGAGTTTATATTTTTTTTATTACTACAAAGTGGTCCCATAAAGAGGGCTTTGCAACCACAATTATAGTCAATCAATCATAGTTAATCAATTAATCTAATTGTACCTATTTTCTAATATTATTGGCATGTAATTTTATTGGCAATTCTTCAATCAAAAAGATCATTAGCTACACACCAATAAGGATTCTCATCTGTAACCTGCCTAACCAAATCATCTTTATTCAATAAGATGTTGTGACATACATTAATTGGATGTATCTCATCATCTTTCTTATCAGGATGCCAACAACCTTGATTTGTATTTTTCCTTGAATGTATCTGGATGCTATGAACTATGAATTCTACTTGCATGTGGCTTGGCTGTACAAGTAATAATAAGTGCTACATAATGGTAGAAATCACAACTCATAGCATCCATATACACCCATGCACAAATACATGTTATTCAACACATTAACACACACATGGTTTTCTAGGGCTAGTTTGTTAATTGCCTTTGATTAATAGTTCAAATGTACACAAGGATAATTGCAATTATTTCTTTCTTTGAATTGCTATGTACTTAAAGGCTAATTAGTAGTTTCCTAATTATTTAGATATGAGACGATACAAGGATGAATGAGGAAATATGAAGTTGCCTAAATCATCATGAATGAAATGTGAGATAGAGCTATTGGGTAATATGCTTCATATACTGTGACATTTAAGCTTCAAAGACTGCCAATGAACAACAAAAGCTTCAAAACTCTCAGTTAACATGTAAAGGGCTGAAAAAAATTGATCTGCCAACTGAATGGGGTCATTTTACTTCAATTATCTAGCACTTATTCTTAATTGTTTAATGCAATCACATGCAACCAGAATTCAGAACAATTAGCATCTATACACACCCATGCATAGATACATGCTCTATAACATATTGATATGCATATGGTTTTCTATCAGCACAATCCTTGAACATTCTCTAGGTACAAATGCTAGTCTATTAATTGACATTGATTGCTGGATAAAATGTATTCATAGACACATAGCTGCACACATGCTTCAATGCACAGATGCATAGATACATGCATGGATGTACACATATATACACGTATACATACATACATGATCACACACATACATATATATATATATGTGTTCATGTATCCATGGATACACATATCCATATATCAATAGATCCCTTAATATATGCACATATTCAAATGACTACATGGACTTGGGGAATGAATATTTATGTGGCCTTTACATGATAGCAATAAATCCTATAAATATGCATATATGCATGGAAGCACATAGCCATCAATGAATCTATGCATTTGCATTTTCACAAGCATTTTAAAACAATCATGATTCAAAAATCCACTCCCATGGGTTCCAAAAACAGATAAATGCCAATTTACCAATATGAAATATAACTCACGAAATTGAGATCATATATCTTAAAAAGCAATATGTACAATAACCACAATATGACTAGATGGCTAGTTGGCGCCATCCACAAAAAAGCATTTAAAGAAAATGCAATAGTAATCTGTTATATACACACATACATACATGGCAACATAGATACATGCATTCATATATACATAATTACATGCACACATATATACATGCAAACCTATATGCATGGATGCATACAAAGACTGTTTCATGGGATTATTAAAGAGTTTACTTGCTTTCTATATGCTTCCATATTTTGCATGTGTGCCTATGAGGACAATAACCACAATATTTGACAATATTCCTCTATCCTTTATGATAGCTCATTGGTTCCAAAGCTCTCTTTATAGGACAGTTGTACATTGCCTCCAAGACTAAGATGAATCCTTGGTATTTCAAGGAAAGATTTGAATCAATAACACTTAAAATGATCTAAAGTATGATTTTACAATCAAAGTATCCAAATGCATTGCAACAATGCGAAACCCAAGTACCATTTAAGATGTACAATGAAAGTAAACAGAAGGAAAAATGCATTTGCTTTAAAGTTTGTAAAGCAATTTCAACAAATTGTCTAGCTATTGTCCAAAATATGGTTTTCTATTAGCATAGTCCTTGAACCTTCTTTAGGTCTAACTGCTACTTTGTTAATTGACTTTGATTGAAAGGTCAAAAATGTGAAATGTGGCCAAGGATAATTATAGACAATTGTACATTGCCTCCAAGATTCAGATGAATCCTTGGTATTTCAAGGAAAGATTTGAATCGATAACACTTAAAATGATCTAAACTATGATTTTACAATCAAAGTATCCAAATTCATTGCAACAATGCGAAACCCAACTTCCATTTAAGATGTACAATGAAAGTAAATAGAAGGAAAAATGCATTTGCTTCAAATTTTGTAAAGCAATTTCAACAAATTGTCTAGCCATTGTCCAAAATATGTTTTTCTACCAGCATAGTCCTTGAACCTTCTTTAGGTCTAACTGCTACTTTGTTAATTAACTTTGATTGAAAGGTCAAAATGTGAAATGTGGCCAAGGATAATTATACTTATTTATCTCTTTTAATTGTTATATATTCAAAGACTAATTAGCAATCCAAACAGCCTTGCCTCTAGTCAGATGCCATTAAATGCATTGATTTTGCATCAATGAATTATGCACCTTCAACCAGTAGTTTTAATCAAAGTATGCATATGGATTCAGAATCAAACTCTCAAAATTAAAAAGACTAGGTTTAAATTATAAAGTGCAGTCAGCCACCCAAAAAATTGATTGGATAATAATTGCATTTTTGAGGTCATGCCACTACAATGAAGATCTACTTTTGAACCCCAATTGCTTAATTTTTATGAACCAGATAGCATATGCCACTCACAATACCCATTTGCAAAGATTATCCTTGTAACAAAAAGAAACAATATGACTACAAGTACAATCAATATAGTGAGAATCTTGAATTAACCTTTTTCTCTGTCTACTATATGTAAGTGTAAACAAAGGAGAAGGTTCATTCTAGAAACTTACCTTTTACTGCTTGCTTGAAGAATTTTCCACAACTGGACCACTACACCACCTCTTTTCTTCCAACCAAAAGAATTGCACCATGTAAAAAGCTTTGATTAGAAAACAAAAACCATGTGTTTGTTTTTCTAAAAGAATAGCAATATATAGTACTCCTACTATGATGGATACTAATAGCCAAAACCATTAAAACACTAGCAAGCATTTTTTAGATTCAAGAGACACAAGTATAAATGTAGATCGGATTAACTACACAAATTAATTGCCATAGGTTCTTGGACCACAAATCTTCTAGCAATGAATTTGACTGCTCTTTTGCATGAAGCCTAAAACTATTCTATCAAGCAATATTACTTAACTGCTCTATGGAAACATTGCAATTTGGATTCTACAACATATTTGACATAGTTTTTTATAACCCCAAGATACAAAAATAGTAACGATGACATCTGACAGAATTTTAATGCTTGCTGGCAGAAAATACGTTTCTACTACATTCTTTATGCTCCCATTGTTTGCATTTATGCCTACGAGGACAACAACCACGGCTTTTAATAGAATCCCTCTATCCTTTATGCTTTCATGACAACGGAAAAGCTCAAAGCAACACACTATCGACTCATTGTTCAAAATCTCTCATTATCGCACACGTTGACATAATTTTGGTTCCAAAGCCCTCTTTATGGGACCACTTTGTAGCAATCAAAAAAATACAAACTCTATAGGGCTCACATGCATGAAGTAAAATGAACAAGAGGATTTCTACATAATACCTATCAAACGCAGATGAAACCTTCGCATTTCAACAAGAAATTCAAATAGATAATACTAAAAGTAGTTTAAAATATGAATTTATGCCTATGAGGACAACAACCATGACTTTTAACAGAACCCCTCTATCCTTTATGCTTTGATGACAACGGAAAAGCTCAAAGCAACACATTGTCGACTCATTGTTCGAAAGCTCTCATTATCGCACACGTTGACATAATTTTGGTTCCAAAGCCCTCTTTATGGAACCATTTTGTAGTAATAAAAAATATACAAACTTTATAGGGCTCACATGCATGAAGTAAAATGGACAAAAGGATTTCTACATAATTTCTATCAAATGCAGATGAAACCTTCACATTTGAACAAGAAATTCGAATAAATAATACTAAAAGTAGTTTAAAATACGAGTTTATAATCAAAGTATAAGAATACCTTAAAGGACTATGAAACCCTACTTGCATTTCTCATATCAAATAGATGAAAACAATGAAAAGTTACCTCTTCTGACCTCAAGCAATTCATCTCTCGTTGTCCAGTGTGCAACTCTACAACTGCAAAATACCTTGCTCGGCCACACAATATAGCACTATGAAATATAGCTTCATTATGCACTTTAATGTAACGAAACTCTGAAAATTATGAAATTATCACCTCAAATAACTCATTTTTGGGTCTAGACTCTACAACTATAACATCTCCTGCTTAGTCGCTACAAACTCTTCCTCAGAACAGGCACTCACAGAAGACAAAAACAACACACTCAAAGTAATAGAAATACATAGCAAGTGACTTAACTCTATATTAAATGACCAAAGTACCCTGGCCACGCGTGGCCTCCAAGCCATTCCAGCGCCTTCACCTCGAGCCAGATGCCATTCAATGCATTTAATTTATATTCAGGCATTACGTACATCTACCCGCCAGTTTTATAAACTATGCCTTTGCTTAAATTTAATTAATCAATTTATGCGCTCACATTTTCCTAATATTTTAATGCATTTAATCTGCATTCATGGATTACGTACCTCTAGCTGCCAACTTTTAAACTATGCCTTTGCTTAAATTTATTTAATCAATTTATGCGTTCGCATTTTCTCAAAATTTTAAAATGAAAATGATTTATAAAGCTACTCAGACGAATAGAAAAATAGATAAATGCTAATTTTCCAATATATAATATAGCTTTCCAAATTCAAACTATACAAAAAATAAGTAATATGTTAAATGGTGAAATGTGATTGGCCAATGCTGCCGGTTAAAAGCATTCCGAGCAAATGCATAAGTATTCCTGCCAACCGGCAGGAACTAATAAAACTATTACTTTTCCCATCCCCAAGGAATAGTAATATCCTTTGTTTTTACTCATGATTAAAAGATCACTAAAGAATATAAACTAAAGAAATGGCTTATTAAGGAAGTAAACGTGGAGCCCTGAATGAATACTCCCCACTTTCTTTTCATAAACTCGTGAAAGAAGTATTACACTTATTAATTATAGGATACTAAACATAGATAATTCTAATGCGAACTATACAATTACAGAACAAAAACAACCTTTTTCAAATGACAGCCAAACAAAACTTTTGCATTTCTGGTATAAATTTATATGATAAGATAGTTTTATGAAGAAATGGGTGGAATGATTTTTTTTTAAAGTCTTAATTAATTAAAAAAAATTTAAGCCAAAATCATTGCACATATTATTATTATTTTTTTAATTAACCGAAAAAGAGAGCCAATGATTTGCATGAGGTTATAAAAAAAATATACATTATATCCTGATTATGTTGATAGAAACTTAACTACGTAGGGTAAAGGATGTTGTAATGTTAAAACCTAACTGTGCTCATTGTTTAGATCATGACAGTAATTTTGTTTTAATAACCATACTCTAAAAAATTGATGAGGGCGCAACCCAAGACTTAGAAAATAACCCACAAACAAGAAAATAATTTTATTATTTAGAAAATGGAGCTTCTTACATGTGATGGATCTCAAATCCCCAAGTTTTACAACACATGCAAGTTAGAGAAACCTATAGAATCACCCTTTCGTAATATGCGAGCTTGTTCTCAAAAAGTTACCCAAAAATTAGAAACCTGCCCATAAATAGAGCTCCTCTTTAGTTTGGAGCCAAAACAACATTCAAATTTTAGTTTAGGTGGTTTGGCACCGAAAAATTACAACTTGAAGTTCAAATTTCAAAAGAACATTTGCAATTGTATCTTCTAGAAATTGCGCCAACTTCCTGGGGCCATAACTTTTGATCCGAGACTCCGATTCACGAACCATTTTAACCATTGGAAAGGTCTCGAAGTCAATAAAGTGCTCAAAATTAGTGACACCAATTTTTTCAAGTTTCAAGGCTGATCCAGGAACTCTAAGTGCCTCAAATCTAACTCAAAAGATTTTCAGGTGCAAATCTGGGAAACTAAAACTGTAATATCTTTCAACCCAGGAATAGAAAATAAAAACCATAAATTGGGAATTTCATTATGACAAAAAGGGTATCCAGAAATGTAAAAAATCTAAAAATTGAGAAAATTGAAATTTAACTATTTTTGGGTGATGCAAGATTTCCCTTACACCATTGGATGCTCCTACATCAAACATCTAGGGTAATTTGAGAAGTGACCCATCACGTCTCAGATGGTTGAGAAAAACCCAACCGGTCAACTGCTGCCTTAGATAGCCAAGATGAACCTTTCACAGGCCTTCCTCTCCATTTCACTAGATATTCTTCATACTGCCTATTTCTGGTACTCCTTCCCATACGACTATCCAAGATTGCTTCAATCTCCTCCCTTTCTGAAGTAGGTGCTAGAATTCCATACTACCCTATTGCTGGTGCTTCCTCCGTTCCACTTTTATGATACTCTGTCAAATCTAAAATGTTGAACATAGGGGAAATGTTGATTCCATCAAGCAACTCTACCTCATATGCATTCCCTGAATCATGCTTCTTCAAAATCTTACAGGGACTGAATTTTTTCATTTTCAATTTGTTATAGGTTCCCACGGGAAACCTTTCTTTCCTCAAGTGGACCATCACTTCATCGCCAGTCTGAAACTCCTTATTCCTCCTTTTTTGATCTGCCTTAGCCTTATATTGCACATTCAACTTATTAATGTGTTATCGTACCTTCTCATGTATATTCTTGATGTGCTCTGCAAAATCTTTGGCTTCAACACTTATTTTCTTCTCTTGGTCCATCTTCGTCAATTTTGAAGCTATTCTGGGGCTACCTCCATACACAATCTGGAACGGTGATCTACCAATGCTTCTGTTGACATAATTGTTGTAAGAAAATTCTACCTGGGGTAAGATCAAGTCCCATCCCTTGGGTTTATCTCCTACCAAAAATTTTAGTAGGTTACCCAGACTCCTATTAACAACCTCTTTCTGCCCATCTGTTTGTGGATGGTGTGTAGAACTGAACTTCAACTCTATCTTTAGCTTCTTCCATAAGGTCCTCCAAAAGTACCCCACAAATTTGGTGTCATGATCTGAAACAATACTCTTTGGCAGACCATGTAGCCTCACCACCTCTTTGAAGAACAAGTCAGCAATGTGGACTGCATCATGGGTCTTCTGACATGGAATGAAATGTGCCATCTTCAAAAACCTATCAACCACCACAAAGACTAAATTATTCCTTTGTTGTGTCCTTGGAAACCAAGAACAAAGTCCATACTTATATCCTCCCATGGCCTCTTTGGTACAGGTAAGGGCTGAAATAAGCCTATATTTTGGCTCACTCCTTTAGCCATTTGACATATCTTGTAGCTTTGTACAAACTTCTTCACATCCTGTGACAACTGAGGCCAATAATAATGCTCACTGATAATGGCAATGGTCTTATCCCGACCAAAATGTCCCGCCATTCCTCCACTATGCTTCTCCTTTATCAGGTTCTCCCTCATGGAACTCCTCAGGATACACAATTGACTTCCCTTAAATAACATGCCATCCTGGATTATGAAATCTAGCCACCTTGTCTTGTCCACTATAACAGGTTCCTTGCAAGCTTTCCAAGCCTCTGCAAAATATGGATCTTCTGCGTATAGTGTCTTAAGTTCATTGAACCCAACCACTTCAATCTACATCTTTGTCATCAATGTATGCCTATTACTTAAGGCATCTACAACCCTATTTGACTTCCCACTCTTATGTTTCAAAACAAAGGTATAACTCTACAAAAACTCTACCCATTTCATATGCCTCTGATTTAATTTTCCCTGACTATTTAGGTACTGCAAGGCCTAATGATCAGTATATAGAACAAATTCCTTGAGCAACAAATAATGTCTCCATTTCTTTAATGCTTGAACTATTGCATAAAATTCCTGATTATATATAGAATACTTTCTCTTGGCATCATTTAACTTTTCACTGAAATAGGAAATGGGCTTGCCTTCTTGGCTCAACACTGCTCCAATGGCACAACCACTAGCATCACAATCCACCTGAAACAACTTGTTGAAATCTGGGAGGGCTAGAACAGGTTGCTTTCTTACCTTCTGCTACAATAGTTCAAAACTCTTTGCCGCTCCAGTGCTCCACTTGAATTCTTTCCTATCCCGTCTCATTATTTTAGTCAGGGGTCTACAAATACTACTGAAGTTTCTAATGAAATTTCTATAAAAACTAGCCAAACCATGGAAAGATCTCACCTCGGTAGCAGTTCTTGGGGTAGGCCATTCTAGAATAGCCTTCACCTTCTCTAGGTCCATCTTGAGACCTTTTGCTGAGACAACAAACCCCAAGCACACTAACCCCTCTCACAAAACCGCACTCTTCAGATTAATCAGCTTTCTTTCTTAACTTCTCAGCATCTAATATGCATCGATGCTCATCCAATGTCTTACCAAAATAAAATATCATCTAAAATACACAACAAAGTTCCAAAAATTATTTTAGTACTGCCTATGAGTCAAGATGAATGTGTTCGCAAGACATTGGTTAGCCCAAAAGACATGATTCGAATCACTCATACAAGCCCTCTTTTGGTCTTGAAGGCACCATTCATCTCTCCTCTCAATCGATTTGGTGATATCCACTCTTCAAATCAATCTTTAGGCACCGAAGCTCCACTCAAATGCCCATTAGGTCATCCATCCTTGGCAAGGGAAATCTCTAGTTGATTTTTATCTTGTTTATGCCTCAGGAATCTATACACATCCTCCACTCCCCATCCTTCTTTGCTGCTAGTACTATAGGGACTACACATGGACTCAAACTCTCCTGTATCAAACCCTTTCCCAACAACTCTTGAACTTGTCTATTCAACTTCCCATTTTTTGCAAGTCGAAGTCATTCTCAGAAGCTGCCTGATTGAAAACTGCCCTAGGAATCAAGCTAATCAAGGATCGATCTTTCCTTATTGGTGGTAACCCCTCGGGTACATTATTAGAAACAATATCCTAAAACTCATCCAACATCCCAGAAACTTCTTCTAGAACCTTCTCACTATCCTCCTTACTCACTCTAGGAATCAATACATAACACAAATGCTCATGCTTCATACCTTCTAAAAATTTCTCCATCTTATATATAAATGCCCTAGCACTAATGCATACCTTTCTTTAGTCTCCTTCGTGGGTTTCAACTTGGTGACAAACCCATCCTTTTGTCATGAATAAGTGTTTGGCCATCATGTATAGCTCACCTATCAAATTCACAGCATGGCCTCCCAACAACATGTGACATGCATCCATGAGGATGATATCATAGAGTACTTCATCATGGTAGCTCCCAATCTTGAACTTTACTAGGCACTGCTCATTGACCAAAACCTTGTGGTCTTTCTACAACCAGGCAATCCGATATGGATGCAGGTGCCTTTCCCTCTTCAGCTTCAACTTTGTGACCATCTCTCTTTCCTCGGCTACACCATATTATCAAGGTTCCCACCATCAATAATGATATTAAGCAACATTTTCCTTCACACTTGCACTCAGTAAATAGGATTCTTCCTCTATTCTGGTTCCTTTTCTTCACCACCGTATTCTCCTAATCACTAGGGCTTCTCCCCTTTCAGCATCATCCTAATGTTCATTGGGCTCCTCATCGTCGAATTCCTTCCACAACCTTCCGCCTTTATTCAATCTTCCTTGGTGTTGTGGACATTCATAGGCTTGATGCCCATCTTCACTGCACTGGAAACACGTTCCTTTGAAACCATCTCTTCTAGATCCTTGTCCATATCTCCCTCATCCTTTACCTCTTTGATCACCACTGTTTTGATCATGAGGGCGGTAGAAGTTGCCATTCTTTTGGCTTCGTCTGGTACCCACATCTTCACTTTGTTTTCATCATCATTTTGGCTTCCGAAGATCTTCCACTGCCCCTTCCACTTTGACCTCCTCGTCCTTTTTGCTTGCCATCAAATCTTTTGTTCAACTTCTCTTCCACCTTCAGAGTAAACTGATACACATCCTCAAAGTTGGTCATTCTCACCATGACCTCCTCAATCGCTCGGGCCAGAGTCTATTAAGATATCGGCTACTCTTCTCCTTCTCTTGGCTCTCAGGGCTGGCCGATTTGATCTTTGTGAAAATATTTTATATTCATAGATCCGCTTCATTGCGCCTAACCTTGCAATTCTTCAATAGATCTAACCCGGTCCATTGGTATGACTGTTTCTGCTTTCTACCATGTATCCTTATCTCGGTGATATTTCCTTTTCCTCTTGATTTCTTTCCCCAACCGACCTCTTTTCCACCAACACCAGTATGCCATCCTTTAGCTTTACTTTCACAACTTAACCCGACCGGGTCCTCTATTTCCCTCATACTCAAAATATTCTTCAGCCTTTTCACGATCCGGGCCGATCAACTCTTTTCGGTTTTGACTTCTGGAATAACTTAGGGACTTCGCCTCGGTCTTTTCCCTCATCTTTTGAAATGGTTTTATTATCCATATTTGTCTTGATCAATTGCTTTTCTTCCTCTTCTACATTTGAACCTTCTTCCTCTCCTTCATCCTCACTTTCCTTTCTTAGGTTTAACCCTCTTCTCAACTACTCTTGTAACGCATCAATTTGTCTTTGGAGGGCTGCCAGTGCATCTCTTCCACCAAAATTTCTACCACCTTGACCACCTCTGGCACCACCACGCCTACTAGGCATCACTCTTGGAGGCATCTTTTTTGACCTTGACTCATAACCACAGTCCTGGTGCGAACTGCCTCACCATCAATGATCTGTCCACACGCTCAAGAAAACTTTGCTCTGATACCACTTGATGAGGGTGCAGCTCGACTTAGAAAATAACCCACAAACAACAAAATAATTTTATTATTCAGAAAATGGAGCTTCTTATATGCAGAGGATCTCAAATCCCCAAGTTAACACATGCAAGTTATAGAAAGCTACAGAATCACCCTTTCGCAATATGCGAGCTTGTCCCCAAAAATTTACCCAAAAATTAGAAACCCACCCATAAATAGAGCTCCTCTTTAGTTTGGAGCCAAAACAACAGTAAAATTTTAGTTTAGGCAGTTTGGCGCTAAAAAATTACAACTTGAAGTTCAAATTTCAAAAGAACATTTGCAATTGTATCTTCTAGAAAGTGTGCCAACTTCCTCGGGCCATAACTTTTGATCCGGGACTCTGATTCGTGAACCATTTGAACCATTGGAAAATTCTTAAAGTAAATAACACGCTAAAATTAACACCAATTTTGGCAAGTTTTGGGGATGCTCTGGGAACTCTAAGTGCCTCAAATCTAACTCAGAAGATTTTTGGGTGCAAATCTGGGAAACTAAAACTGCAATATCTTTCAACCTAGGAATAGAAAATAAAAACCTTTAATTGGGAATTTCATTATGATGAAAAGGGTATCCAAAAATTTAAAAACATCTAAAAATTTAGAAACTTGAAATTTAACTATTTTTGGGTGATGCAAGATTGCCCTTACACCACTGGATGCTCCTGCATCAAAAATTCTCTTCGAAGCCTTATTCTCTTTTTTTATAAATTTCTCAAGGTGCAGCTCGCCAAATGGGATAGTAAAAGGTTATTACCAAATGGGGAGTGGAACACAATTCCATTACTAGATATCCCGCAATAATGAAAAGACATCCTGGTTAATTTCATTGAAATGGAGCTTCACTAGCTATATACATGCTAGACTGAAAGATTATTATGTATGCCTGGTTCTAAGGTATTTTTCTTGTGCTTGAACATTTCCAACCAGTACTCATCCCCTGATCTCATACTTCCATTTAACCCACCCAAAGAAGGGTCTATATCCCCTTTTTGGAAGCTTTAATTCTTTCTTTTTTTGTGCAGCGTGCTCCTCCCCTAAACTTCTAGCAAATGCTGAGGTAGGTGAAAAGGGTAAAAATATTTTTAACAGATGTTAGAGCTGTAATTTCCCTATTTGACATGTGTACAAAACGTGGCACAAAGACAAGACTCATAAACTGGTCACTGGAATGCAATGAATGCAGGATATGCGTAGAAGGATTTTGATTGAAAGGGCCTTGAAACCTAAATGGAAAGCAATGACAATATTCTCTTTTCTAAATGAGGATCAAACAATGATAGAATTCAATAATATAAACAACAAAATCAACAAGAAGCAACCCAACAAAATAAAACCCATTGCATTGCAATAAAATCAGCAAGTATTCATCAATAATTTAATTTGTAAAATATTTATTTTAGCTAAAGACAAGAAATAAATTTAAATTAATTTAATTAGTGATTTGATTCATTTATTTACTTTCATAAATCACTTTAGAAAGTGTAAACATTTATATCCAGTTCATCAAAAGCAAAGGTAGCTTATTTTCATTATTTACTCTAATATTGCTTATTCGCAAAATAGTAAATTGCATATTGAGACCTTACCATCTGAATCAAGAGAGTCTCAAACCTAATTTTAAATAGTCACAGTGACACTCAGACATCAACACTTATGCACAAAACTTAATATTCATATACAAATAAAAATATATATTGAAAATACACAATCAAGGCTTCAAATTCATCGATTATGCTTGGCATATCACACCACTATGTCCATGACTAAGAGAAGATTGGGTTGAAATTATTTTGACAAAATTGACAATGAATTTACAACTCTCTATCAAATTAGAAGAAGCAAAAACTTTAGAATAAATCTAATAGGAAAATGTATTATTGTGAGCAAAGAAGTACAAGTGGGATAAACTAGGGTCAAATATAGTTTTGTAGCCCCAAATATGTAGCCCGAAGCCAATGCACGCCACCGAAGGAGTCTATAGCATATTATTTTGTTATTCATTGATGGCACTAATGAACCTAGGCTATAGGATCATTCAAAAACATAAAATGAAAGGGTTCAATCCCAACTTCCATTACACTAACATTTTGAGATGCTACCAAAACTTATATGAATATCTAGGGAACACAATGCATTAGAGAACAACCCCAATTCAGACTATGATAATGAAATAAGGAAGTAGCTTGATACTACAACTAGGTTGATTATGATAAATTGAAAATAGTACTTTATTTCCTAAGTTCTTAAAACATATTATTTTGTAGTAATAAACAAAACAAAGTAAATATAGTATGTGCCTCATCCATACAAAGCTTGATCCCACCCTCTCGATTGCTTCGTGTTGACACCTCACACTGAACTCACATTCTCAAGGAAACCCCCAAAATTCTAACTATATCATCAACACTTTATTTCATCCCTCTTAGGAGCTCTCAAAATTACTTTCCAAGAATCAAGGAATATTATATGTAGGACAAGGACACATTAGAATTCTCCTGCATGCTTAGTTACAATTGTTAGTACAACACATCAAACATAACTGAAGCAACATGGACTTACTCATATATCATTTATTTATATATTTTGATAGCATTACGAATCATGACTAAGTAGTGAGTCATGCATAACCATTCTTATTTGTATAAATTTATATATCAGATCTATGCTTACTAGGTCCATTATCACTATGCAAGTAGTTAACATGATACAAAATACACCATGAAATATATGAACTCTACATCATAACACTTTGTCACCATATCATAGAAATTATCTAGATCTAATTTAAGGTAATGATCAAGTGGCCTCATAGGGTCGCCATCTAAAAACTATCATATCATCGATGACCCTGGGCTAGTAGGGAATCTCGAGCTGCCATGTATGTTGTAGTGTGATGGCACCTTTATACCTCTAGAAAATAGGATAATTTGTCTCTACATTCGCCATCTAAATAATCAGTCAGAGCACAATTATGTGCTCTCAGGCCCAAATGTGCAGTAAGGTGACCCTTGTGCCAATTACCTTGCCATCACAATTTATGAATTCATGCATATCATGGTAAAGGGAGGCCAAGCTAGCATCACTAGCCTCCAAGCATACTAAGTCCTCCAAAACAACATCTTGTGCCAAGCCAGGCCACATCCCGAACTAAACCCTTTGCTCTGTCAATCTGGGGCAACCAAACTTGAGATGATCGTAGCAATAATCAATCTAAAAGTGGGAGCCCAACCTATTTGCATTTCGAGGTTAATCTAGGAAGTGACTAGAATGATGTTCTCTAGGTCCATTACCTCATGGAATGCATTGTAGCTATCATTAGAGTCGTATATCACATGCTCACCATGTATCGACAAACACAATATTTTCCATACATCCTCTAGTGTCATTATTGCCTCACCAGTAGGAAGGTGGAATGATGAGGTCTCACTATACCATCACTCGCACAATGCTTTCATCATCGCCAACTATGTCCAGATGATGGGCATGTACACAACATACCACAAACCAATCTCTCCTAAGTGCTCCTATCATAACTCAGATAAATCACCAAGTTTGGACAAAACTATGGATCAATGCTCATATGACATCAAAGGTGGGATAATATCCTACACCCACGAAGCACAACATCAAAAAATTTAAAAAAATTGGCTAAGTTTGGAGTTTTTATCCTCCAAAATGACAATAGCATCACTATTTATGATAGCATCTCTATAATTCAAATTTCAAACTATGATGCTTGAGACATTTAAATAGCAAATCACAGGTTGTGTTGCTAAATTCATATGTGTCACAATTTGAATTTTTGAAAACCCTAACCCTAATTTTCTAATCACAAGAAGTTTCACTAAACACATATGCGTCATTATTCAGAATTTGAAACCCTAATTCTAAATTGTGGACTGGATCGCTAAACACATATACATTGCTAAAAATTGAATTAGCATCACTGACTCTAGAAATAGCAACGCTCTAGAGAAATTCTACCAAAGTTCAAATTTTTAAATACATTAAATGCACCAAAAAGTCAAAATTTTGAATCAAGTTTTGAATCACATATCAGTGGTCATGTGCCTAGAAGCCTCTAGTACTCTCAAACCCAGTCAAAAATGTGTTGTGGGAACACTCCTTGTGCCATTTTTTCAGAGGGTCAAAGCTCAAAATGCAAGAAATCTTGAAGGTGTGAATGCACAAATGAATTGAAGGTGACCCTTCCTCACCTATTTATGCTTGCAAATTAGGGTTTTTTGACTTAATTTAACCATGAAGCTAGGTTTTTTCATCATTTTCACCAATTTTTCCAAATTGAACCTTATTTTGCATATTTTTGGCATATTTTTTTGCATCTCGGAGCCTTTTTGGACCCCTTGGGTAGCATTTTAACCTTTATTGAGAAATAAACCCAAAATTCAAATTTTTTGCCAAATTTCTCAAGGGGGGCAGGGAACAACTTATTCCTTCTACTGGGGAAATAGTGGGGCATCTAAAAATCATTTTTTAATTTTTATTTATTTAAGCAACAATTTGTAATCCGAAGGGCATCAGTCTTTGAACCAACATAACATGTACCTTGCTTCAAAGAGGGGTAGAATGTAGAAATTGAAAATTTTCCCAAATCATATCATACACTTGAATCAAGTATACTAACATCATTTCCTCTTAAAACCCATCCACTTTTCACTTAATTATATCACATGCTCACCATGTATCGACAAACACAATATTTTCCATACATCCTCTAGTGTCATTATTGCATCACCAGTAGGAAGGTGGAATGATGAGGTCTCACTATACCATCACTTGCACAATGCTTCCATCATCGCCAACTATGTCTAGATGATGGGCATGTACACAACATACCACAAACCAATCTCTCCTAAGTGCTCCTATCATAACTTAGATAAATCACCAAGTTTGGACAAAACTGTGGATCAATGCTCATATGACATCAAAGGTGGGATAATATCCTACACCCATGAAACACATGACATCAAAAAATTAAAAAAAATTGGATAAGTTTGGAGTTTTTATCCTCCAAAATGACAATAGCATCACTATTTATGATAGCATCTCTATAATTCAAATTTCAAATTATGATGCTTGAGACATTTAAATAGCAAATCACAGGTTGTGTTGCTAAATTCATATGTGTCACAATTTGAATTTTTGAAAACCCTAACCCTAATTTTCTAATCACAAGAAGTTTCACTAAACACATATGCGTCATTATTCAAAATTTGAAACCCTAATTCTAAATTGTGGACTGCGTCGCTAAACACATATACATTGCTAAAAATTGAATTAGCCTCACTGACTCTAGAAATAGCAACGCTCT
Source organism: Sequoia sempervirens (assembly GCA_007258455.2). Classification (NCBI taxonomy): domain Eukaryota; kingdom Viridiplantae; phylum Streptophyta; class Pinopsida; order Cupressales; family Cupressaceae; genus Sequoia; species Sequoia sempervirens. Next base: position 693,434,648 of record VDFB02270651.1, read on the forward strand.
AGAGAAATTCTACCAAAGTTCAAATTTTAAAATACATTAAATGCACCAAAAAGACAAATTTTTGAATCAAGTTTTGAATCACATATCGGTGGTCATGTGCCTAGAAGCCTCTAGTACTCTCAAACCCAATCAAAAATGTGTTGTGGGAACACTCCTTGTGCCATTTTTTCATAGGGTCAAAGCTCAAAATGCAAGAAATCTTGAAGGTGTGAATGCACAAATGAATTGAAGGTGACCCTTCCTCACCTATTTATGCTTGCAAATTAGGGATTTTTGACTTAATTTAACCATGAAGCTAGGTTTTTTCATCATTTTCACCAATTTTTCCAAATTGAACCTTATTTTGCATATTTTTGGCATGTTTTTTTGCATCTCGGAGCCTTTTTGGACCCCTTGGGTAGCATTTTAACCTTTATTGAGAAATAAACCCAAAATTCAAAAAAATTGCCAAATTTCTCAAGGCGGGCAGGGAACAACTTATTCCTTCTACTGGGGAAACAGTGGGGCATCTAAAAATCATTTTTTAATTTTTTATTTATTTAAGCAACAATTTGTAATCTGAAGGACATCAATCTTTGAACCAACATAACATGTACCTTGCTTCAAAGAGGGGAAGAATGTAGACATTGAAAATTTTCCCAAATCATATCATACACTTGAATCAAGTATACTAACATCATTTCCTCTTAAAACCCATCCACTTTTCACTTAATTATATCACATGCTCACCATGTATCGACAAACACAATATTTTCCATACATCCTCTAGTGTTATTATTGCCTCACCAGTAGGAAGGTGGAATGATGAGGTCTCACTATACCATCACTCGCACAATGCTTTCATCATCGCCAACTATGTCCAGATGATGGGCATGTACACAACATACCACAAACCAATCTCTCCTAAGTGCTCCTATCATAACTCAGATAAATCACCAAGTTTGGACAAAACTATGGATCAATGCTCATATGACATCAAAAGTGGGATAATATCCTACACCCACGAAGCACATGACATCAAAAAATTAAAAAAAATTGGATAAGTTTGGAGTTTTTATCCTCCAAAATGACAATAGCATCACTATTTATGATAGCATCTCTATAATTCAAATTTCAAACTATGATGCTTGAGACATTTAAATAGCAAATCATAGGTTGTGTTGCTAAATTCATATGTGTCACAATTTAAATTTTTGAAAACCCTAACCCTAATTTTCTAATCACAAGAAGTTTCACTAAACACATATGCATCATTATTCAGAATTTGAAACCCTAATTCTAAATTGTGGACTGCATCGCTAAACACATATACATTGCTAAAAATTGAATTAGCATCACTAACTCTAGAAATAGCAATGCTCTAGAGAAATTCTACCAAAGTTCAAATTTTTAAATACATTAAATGCACCAAAAAGTCAAATTTTTGAATCAAGTTTTGAATCACATATCGGTGGTCATGTGCCTAGAAGCCTCTAGTACTCTCAAACCCAGTCGAAAATGTGTTGTGGGAACACTCCTTGTGCCATTTTTTCAGAGGGTCAAAGCTCAAAATGCAAGAAATCTTGAAGGTGTGAATGCACAAATGAATTGAAGGTGACCCTTCCTAACCTATTTATGCTTGCAAATTAGGGTTTTTTGACTTAATTTAACCATGAAGCTAGGTTTTTTCATCATTTTCACCAATTTTTCCAAATTGAACCTTATTTTGCATATTTTTGGCATGTGTTTTTGCATCTCGGAGCCTTTTTGGACCCCTTGGGTAGCATTTTAACCTTTATTGAGAAATAAACCCAAAATTCAAAATTTTTGCCAAATTTCTCAAGGGGGGCAGGGAACAACTTATTCCTTCTACTGGGGAAATAGTGGGGCATCTAAAAATCATTTTTTTATTTTTTATTTATTTAAGCAACAATTTGTAATCCGAAGGGCATCAGTCTTTGAACCAACATAACATGTACCTTGCTTCAAAGAGGGGAAGAATGTAGACATTGAAAATTTTCCCAAATTATATCATACACTTGAATCAAGTATACTAACATCATTGCCTCTTAAAACCCATCCACTTTTCACTTAATTAATTAAATTAGCCTAGCTAGTTAATTAATGGCATCATTTTCACCTATTAACCTAATTCAGTTAATCAGGTTAATTCACCCCCTTTCATGCTAACACTTCGTCTTGTTAAATTAAATAAATCAAACTTTTTAATTTAATGCCATAAATCTTCTTATTTAATTAAATAACCCTAAGGTATTTAATTAGATGTCATTCCACCTTTCCCCCTTTCATTAAATCATTTTATTTCATGAATATCATCTAATTCCTCTATATCCCCTAATTGCATAATTAATATTGTTTATCAATTAAATCTAATTCCCTCCACTCGCAATGGAATATTCCAAGGAAATATTCCTCCTTTGCACATTCCTCCAGAAGGAATATTCCCATGGAATATTCCTTCCCCTTTTACATAATTTAATCTAGTTTTAATTAACTAAATATCATTTTTCTTCACCCATGAGAATCTTCCAAAGAATATTCTCTCCTCAGTCATTTGAAAAAAAGGAATATTCCTTTTTCTCAACAAACTTACTTAGCTTCTTGAGAAAGTTAACTTGTGACCTCTTGTGCAAGTTAACTTATGACCTCTTAGACAAGTTGAAAGTGTGTTTGTTTGAAGGAATGTGAACCCTTGATTAAATCTCATCTTTCATTCTCACACATTAATGAGAATCCATGATCCATGCCTCCAATTTCTTCCATTATTGATCGTTGATTAGCTTTTTCAATCTCAACCCTTCATTTCTCATTTTCTTTACTATAAATAGGTGACTATTTGGAGACAAATGGTTCCATCTTTCAAAGCAAAAATATGCTATTCAAATCACTCACACTCACACTCATATTTAGCACACATTTAGCATATTTTAGTTTATTTTAATTGCATTAATTAGCTTTAAGCTTCCATTAATGGCTTCCATTATCACATAATGCATCCATTTAGCTTGTTTAATTAATTAGGGTTTGGATATTTTTGGTTAGAATCCATTTAGAATTAGATTAGAATTTGTATATCTTCATCATTTTAGCATAAATCATGTTTAAATTAGCTTGCATCATGATTATTTAGATTAAAACCATGTTTGCATACACATCTCACAACCATTCCATCAATTTTCTTTAATAAAACTAACTAGGGAAAGCTCATTTATCCACGGGATTGGGAAAGGTCACCGTTCCACATCAATGTGACACCACTCCCACAATGGGATAAGTTTTGAATGGACTGGAGTAGACATTTAAACACTTTCATAGTTTAGAATGCTTAGTTTTGATAAATTTTTAGTTTAAATTTCATTTGAATGATCCTGTTGAGATTCAATGTCAATGGCTTTGTTATGCTTTGATTCTTCATGGATTAAGTATAATCAACCTATACTAATTCATCCAATCATACTTTGAAACTCTCTAATGAAAAAATGAAGGTTCTTGCAAGATTCAAAGCTTTGATACCATGTTGAAGTGAGCAACCAAGATCTTCAATCAACAAGAGTAAATAACCTCCATAAGAAATAGAGAGAAGCAACAACGGAAGATGCTATTCTACCAAACAAGAATTGTAATATGATACAATATGCAATACAAGATACTATGCAATATAATGCAAAATATGGTAGAGATTCCTTTCTTATAAAGGCAAGGATGAGAGATAGGATTATACAAGATCATGACAAGTTTCTTAATCCTATCACATGAGACAACTAACTCATAACTACCTAGGATAATGCAAAGTCTAGATAAGACAACTAAGACTTATCTAGATAATAAAACCAAGACTTCTAGAAAAATGTTTATATTCTAAGTAAATTTAACATGTGAACTAAGTCCCTGGTAAATAAATAACTAGATACAAGACTTTATTCACACCAACACACCTGACCATTGGCCTGAGGGTGATAAGGTGTTGAAATTTTGTGCTTGATTTTGTATTCTTCAACCAATTTGGTGATGAGGTCTGAAGTAAACTGTGGACCCTGATTAGTCACAATTTCCCTAGGTACTCCATACCTAGTAAAAATGTCCTCATACAAGAATTTAGCCACATTTCCATCTTTGGAAAACTATAATTCCTTTATTTCTACCCATTTAGTCAAATAGTCAGTGCAAACTAGAATGTAATCCTTATTGTTGGAAGTAGCTGAGATTGATCCAATAAAATATAGACCCCATTTGTCAAAGGGAGCTAGTGTTAACTGAGGTTGTAATGTCATTTCATCACTCCTTGTTGATTTAACCATTCTTTGGCACCTATCACAACTCCTTGTATACTTAAAAAAATCCTTATGTAAAGTTGGCCAGTAATAATTAGTTGTGAGGATTTTGAATGTTCTTTTTGCTACAAAATGATCCCACATGGTTCATAATGGAAAGCCTTCATGATATCATATATTTCATCTTCCCTTATGCACCTTCTCATGATGTTGTTAGGGATAGTATATAATAGATAACTTGATACCCAAGAGTATGAAAAAAACTTGTGTACCAACTATCTCTTTTCCCTTGGATAAAAGTGTGGTGGAATCTTCCCTATCACTAAATAATTTGCAATGTCAACATACCATGGTACATGTACATTAAGAGAAAATAATTTTTCATCTGAAATGATTCATCCACTACCCCTTTTGTTGATTGTGTTGGAAACCTTGATAAAAAAATATGCTACTACATTGACATCCTAAAAATGTAATCTCTCCTCCTATAAAGTCCTCTACAATAGTCTTGGTACTTTTCCAAGAATATTTTTTTCATGGTATCACAGTCAGGAACAACATCCTTGCCTAATACAATAAACCATCTTAGGTATACATATTTTAGAGTGGTAGGGAAGAGTTTGATCCTATGAGCATCAAAAGTATAGTCATAACTTCTACATAGGACATCAAATTCAAACATAAATGTATCTAGGTCTTTAGTCACTAACTCATAAAAGACTGATAATGCAAAAGGAGGAATATTCTTTATCATAGTAGCCCTTCCTAGCTAGTGATTAGGAACTCAAAGGGTGCACATTTAGGGTCATCCATTGCATCACCCATGGTTCAGTATGTCTCCTTTTTCTATGTCCTAGATGTTGGTGATAGGGAAATTTCTTATGCAGCATTACCCTTGCTCTGATTACTGGATTCACCAATTTTTGCTATGGCTTCTTGGCATGTAGAGGGGAGGAATCTATCCAAAGGATATTTTTTCCTTCACATACAATAAATATGGCTTTGGATAATAGTGGTCCTACATAATGTTAATGTAACTTTTTGGTATATTGTTAAGATAAAGCTTTAGAATTCTAATGTTGAAAACAAAATGTAAACTATGAAAGAATGGAAAACAAGTCTATGAAGATAGCACCATCACCAACAATGGTGCCAAAAATGTAGAGTCTAAAATAGTGTCTTGTAAACTTGGTAAAAGCTACATAATTCAAAGGTATGACTAGCTGAATATTCCACTCAATATTGTAAAGACTACATTAAATTGTCAACCAAGGTTTGTAAACTTACGATAGTGTTGAACTATATGTTCCTTCCAAGACTTGAGGCTACCTAGGTCAATCCTATTTAAGGTACTCTACTTGCTGGAAATTTAGACAATTGCATAATAGTGAAAGAAACAAACTACTACTAATGGCTATGGGTGCCTATAGCTTAATTTGTAATTGAACTACTTCTAATAAAGAATTACTAAACTAACTCAAAACTGATCAAGACTAGTAACTAAACTTATTCTAACCTCCAGAGTACTACAGGTTAACCAAATACATGCATACTCATGAACATACAATTTATGGAACAATGATAAACATAAATAACCACTAAATAGAAATAAAACAACTATAAATATAGTGAAGAACAGTTACCTTGAGTGGCCTACTCAAGTGGTTGTCTTCACTTAACTAGAACCAAATATAAATATCAAATTATATGCATCCACATGAAATTGAACTTCATTCATTATGCATCACAAAATATTACACAAAATATTCTTCACAAATTGTATTCAATGAAATCATTCTGAATAATCAACATATTTGTAGATGATAACTAAAATTAAAAAGTAACTAATATCAAGATACTAAAAATCAACTAACTTATCTAAGGACTCAACCACCAACTATATACAAGCATAGGGGATTTTATTATAAGGAACAACTAATTGCAATCATTACCTGCAACTCCTAGATATTAAAGTATATAGTTAAGATTTAATTGTTCAAACAATAACTGAAAAGAAAGAAGAGTTCTAATAGAATTGAAACTCTATAAAATAGAATTTCATGTAAAACACACAAATAGTTATCAAGAATCCTATTAACAAAGGAATTCTTCTCCTCCAACACTTTATTAACTTTTCATAATGATGCATGACTAACTCTATCAAATGTCTCCACATGGTATTTATTGCATTAAGCTTGATCTAACACTTCCCTTATTTCACTATCCAAGTCTTTCTTTTTTTGCAGGATATAGCTTCTAGTTGTTGTGGGATACAATACCTCCTTGGGCTACAAGAGGTTAATCTACAAGACATATACACAAAACTAACTACCATGATTAAAAACATAATTTCATCCACATTTCATACACTCACATATAAATCATGCAATGCTACTATATCATAACTATATTTCCATTACTATGATTTAGGTCCAAGGTTATATAATAAACATGAAAATATATCATAGCATAGGAGCATTGTTTGAAAGGATTTGTCTAATAGTTTCTAAAAGTATGCATAAAAGCAACATAAAATAGACTAATAACTGAACCCATCACCTAGCATAATGCAACTTTCTCACCTTGTGGAACCATCATATTGCATGGAAACCTAGCATTATAAAGCTTGATATCCAATAGATCTATGTAGCTCATGTGAGTGGTTTAGCATAATGCACTTTTCTATCCCTTATGAGAGCACTATTTTGACTAACCTTATATTTGAGAAATGATGTTTTGTATTTGAGACTTGAAATTAATAGTGAGGTCTCTTTTCCTTACCGACTCCAATATTTTAGTACTAACCTTGTGTTTGTGTTTTGATATTAGTTTCATTTGTGTGTTTCCTTTGTGTTTATGTTATGTGTATGTTTTGTGTTGTCATGCTACTTTTCATACATGTGTGTTCTTTTGTTCTTAAATTTTCTTTCCATGGGATCTTGAATCTTGGAGGTTTGCACACTTCCCTAGATTCATTTTCATCATATCTTTTCAATATTTGGATAATTGGATCCCTCTTGACATATTCTTACTTTAGTGTGAGTTTGAGCATAAGTTCACACTTTCACTAAAGTTGGGGCTAAATGTAGCATCATAAATTATCACCTTTGATGATTTCACACTAGGTTTTGGTCCCCCTATGTGCTTGGACATAATCATGCACCTAATTTCCTAAATTATGAATTCCATCACCCATTTTAACATTTATTTGTAAATCAAATGTGAAAGACCAAAGTATGCATTTAATATTTTTCCCTTGATGCTTTGGATCCTAGAAAAGGAGGGATCTAGTCTAGGTCACATTGCACCCTAGATCTCTTAAGTTGGCCCCAAATTTAAAAAATTTAGTGTTAGTAATTTACTATTTATATTCAAATTCTAATTGTTGACTATCAAGATTTATTTTTTGAAAAATTAAAAGAGTTTTATATAAATACATATTATTTTTACAATTTTTATGAGAGAAAAAAGGAGAAGGAAAACATAAAAGAAATTATTATAATTCAATTATCAATTCAAGAGCAGTGAAGAGGAGATTTGTAGGGTTATTGCAACATTTCATCATTGAAGAACCATGTCAAGTTTCATGTGAGTTTGTTCATGCTTATTCATGCATTTGTTTTTTGAGTATTAATGCTTGTAGGTATTCAAATCCAATAAATTCAAAACAAAAATGATTCCTTGAAGGTGATGAGCATGACTTTAGTCCATCAAGGATATTAGATCTAAGTGGTGAGTTACAAAAAGTGTTAATTCATCATTTATTTATCATTTAACCTGTATCCCTTAAAAGGATATACTCTCTTTTTATCAAATTTTCCATTATGGAGGTAGAAATACCAAAATGGGGTTTGACTAAGGAAATCCCCTATAAGGAACAACCATTCCCCTCTCTTTATGTGTGTAGGTTACATATCTAAAGAATATTGGAGGAAGATTGAATAAAATTTTCTCATTCATGCATCAAGACCTTACAAGTTTTTGATTAGTTAAGCAGGGAAGGCCCCTGATCCCATGGTTACAGCTAAAATATGAAAAGGAATCAAAACAAGGTGGCAAACAACACCACCAACAAGCATCAAAAATTAGCAACCAGTGTGGAATGCATACCATCATTCAACATCGTAACCATAGTCTAGCCAATATTAATAAAAAACAATAAGTTTCTTCTAGAATACTTAAATATACCTAAGCCATTGATCAAATCTACCATATCCTAGGTAGTCCTATACCGTACCAAGTATATTATAAAATAGCAGTTTGAGATTAGGAAACAAACTAAAAAAAGAGGATTGCAGTCATATAAACAACAATAGGAAGTCATTACTTGGCTTTTTTCAGTAGGTCCCCATATTCACCAGTGAGGGAGATTTACTCCCTCTAGTCAGGTCCCTCAAACTTGTCCAACATTTTTAAAGCATCTGGCTTCCCCTATTTTTTCAAATTCCTAGATATTTTTGTTTTTCCTAAAACAACTCCCATCATCACCCTCCGCATCAGCCTATTGGTGACCCTCATAAGCATAACCAAGGATTTCTCCATATCATCCACCTGAACCTACAAAAAGGTTAGTCTACTCTTCATAAAATCAATGCTAGAGTCCTCAGTATTAGTCTCAATGCTCGTAATCCTAGCATCTTGCACATTCAAATTTTCATTCTTTTGATCCTCTTCTTTCTCAATTTGTTCCTCCTCATCCTCATAATTTTCTTCATTCGATCGTCGTTGCCCTACATCATAGACAGAATCCTTGAAATCCACATCCTCAGAATCTTCTTCCTTGTGGGCTTCAAAAAATTTAAATTCTAGGTCTTCCTTTTGACACATCAAGATTTTTTATTTACCTTTCTTGTCCTTAGAAGTAGTTTTGTCCAATAGAGCTGACCTTCTACCACTGCTTCCTCCACTTCCTTTCCCTTGCATGTTTTGTTGGAGCTTCAAAAATCCTGATGGATTTTCTCTCTCTCCATGGATCTAGTCTGCCTCTTTGATAAACCCTTTTCCTCATAGGTGAGTAGGTTTTTATTCACAAAAGCATGTAAATGTTATAATTTTAGGTTGAACTACTCGATTGGTCATTGGCCCCTTAAGTCATCTCTTGATCCATATGGCATGTCAGTCTACCGGCCCCATTAGCCCGAAGAATCGGTCATCGTTTTCCCACCATATCAAGTCTTTCCTAAAGTTGGGTTTTAAATTTAACTTGGTGACTTAAGCCTTAAGTCATTAACCCCAGTGGTCATGTCACTGTCAGCTAGACCAAGTCCCATCTATTAAATGCTAGAGTTACGTGATGTGCAGATTTCAAGATTCAAAGATTGGGGAGAAGATCTAGACCATACCCCACCAGCCCACGGGAGTTAAGTGCTAGCAAGATAAATGCAGCAAGGTTGGCAAGAAGCTGAATTTTGTCCATGCAAAGTATGGGACCCACTCCCCACTACCATTCCCATGGCCCAACATCTTTAACGAGATGTTGAGATCAATCTAGCAGAACTATCTTCATCGTTCCTCGTTGGCCCACTAGATTAAAATGAAAGGTGGTTATGACTAGTGATATCAATGAGATCTCAACATATGTCATGACCTACTTGGACCATGGAGCCCACACACTATGAAGGAATCATCTGACATGGAAGAAAAAGTCATTGGATATGAAAATTTTGGCGGAGCACCACTGGAAATCAAAGGTGGTCAAACAAAGGCTAGCCATCCGATCATCCATCAAGGCAAAATATCAATGGATAACATTCAAAGTTGGAAAATAACATGTGATGCCCATTTTTACTCCATCCAACTAGCTCATATTAATAGCTAACATCTTGTAGAGTGATTGAGTTGATCTCAATTCATGTGGAGATGCAAATGTTGGTAATCATGAAGAATAGTCTATAGATTTCCATGCAAATGGGGAATTAAATGGTGATAGTACATCTTCCAACAAGTTGCCTGGGTTATGCATGTGTGCTAGACATTGATTGTGAATGTCATCACTCCATGTGATTAATATAGGAGGAATAGCTGCTATTCATGTCATTTACACTTAGTAGTTAGCAATGTGATTGATTGAGGCAAGTAGTGTGAGAAATTATCAAAGAAGAAAAAAGAGAACCACTAAGGAATTTTGTTGGCTTGAGTTCCTAGAGGTTTGGTTCTAATGCACCAGAAGCTGCTCCAACCATGGAGGTCAATATTTCCACTAAAAATCCTAGACTCGCACCTAGTAGGTGTAGTTGAAGGCTACAATTCCAGGGTGATGCTGTAGGAAAAGTAGATGACAAAGGAAAGAGCCCATTGTGGTCTCCCACTAGAGCACAAAGGAAGACAAGGTGTGGGCATGGCTCAATTAGATGCCAACATTCACTTATTGACCATACGAGCAGCTCCTCTGAAACTAAGACCGAATCCAACTATTGTCGGTATTTAGCTCTTTTAAATGTTGCTCTACCCTTTGATGAGGAAGTGATATATGTTGCGTTGTTGGCGGTCAAAACCCTTAGTGGGTGGACTAGAACCATGTTGGGGAAAGAAAAGAAATATGAGGAAGCCGAGGTTTCATCTCTTCTTTTGGAAATGACTAGGAGTGGTCATGTGTATTGCGGGCATGGCACTAGTAAAGGTGGGGTGACGGGTAAATGAGAATTTGTTGTGTGTAGGGTCTAAATTTTTGTGTCAATGCAATTTGTTTTGGTGGTCTTGTTTTTTGCATACATGGCACATTTTGGTATTTGACATCAGTTATGCACCCTTGTGGAATTTTGGATATCTAGTTCATTGTGGTGTAGATGGCGACAAAGGGAATTTTGGTGGAACTTTGCATTTCCCTTCTCTGGCGGTGGTTACATTTTGGCTTTTCCCAGTTGCACCATGTTTTGTAAATTCAATATGTGGGGGTTTTGAAATGAAAGTAAAATGCAGTTGAGATTTTGATGAAATGAAAATCTATAATGAAACTTCATTTGAGCCTAAGCTTGTCACTCCCTTATCATATAAAAGGGAATTCAAGCCTCAAAAAAGAGAGGTTGGCTAGGTTTTGGTTGAATGTATATGGGTAGATAGGAATAGAATTGTTTGTCAATTTTGAGCTTTACAAATGAACTCATGCAATTAGCTTAAATTGCTTCACAGATATGACTTAAATACAAGAAAATATATAATTCTGATATATTTCTCTCCTTCTACAAATCTCAGTGAATTTTGAAAGAAATATTAATGGTATTTCTATTCTACTTTGAACATTTGTTTGAATGTATGTCTTTGTTCTTTTTTTTTATTCAAGCAATCAATTAAATACTTAAATGGGGTCATGAATTTACATTCATTTGTGAATGATTTGGTAAGTAGTAATGTATCAAAAAAATTGAGCTCCATGATGCAAATTTATTGTGAGAGTAGTTTGTTCCATTGAATTTTTGGGTCATTTCTATTTTACTGGTTCTTGTATGTGTTATTCCATTTTCCCAATAAATAAGAAACTAATTTGTTCCTTAATGATTTACCTAAGGGGTTAATCAAACAATCATCTAGCGGCCAACATGAATCCAAGATTTAAATTCATTAATTCCAAAGTTCATGTGTGTTAATTCTCATTAAGGGTGTCTTTATTTTGATGAATGGGTAGCAAGTTACTTAGAAACAAGCCAATTTCATAGTAATTGTTAAATAATTATCCTTCATTCAAATGTGATATGTGTAAATGTTGTGTTCTACAAAGAAAAACCTCAAATGAACACACTAGGAATACCCTCCTTGGTCCCACAGAGCCTAAAGTGTAGAAGATCTCAGTCATTGACTAGATCTTGTTAGTTATCCATTCATTTCAAGAGTCTTGAGTATAGGAATTGGCTATTCCTTAGAGATGTCTTAGGTGGAGTGGAAAACACCAACAAAATGATGACTATATTGGGGAGTTCCCATTCTCCAAAGAAATAGATACAAAATTCAGATTCAAATGGTGATTTAATCCAAATGCTCTAAAATTCTTGAACCTAGTCTACAATCTATGTGCAGTAAGCATTAAAGGATCTGAGCATGACTCTGTTGTGGAAGATAGCCCAAAACCTTTTTTTTTTTGCAAAGAAGCTTCATCTTATTTGAAGCTTTTTCCTCTGAAGGGAGGTGGTGACTCTAACTCAAAGAACCTGTTCAAGCATACATTAGTTTTTCAGATCTATGTCCCTAATGTTAAGAGACACTTCACAACTATCAATATATAGGTACTATTGTAAAATTTGAAAGAATTTTCAGCATTTTATAGATAATATCATCATAAATTTCCAATGATCCACATGAAAATGATTCCTTAATAAGTGATTTAGTACTAGGTCAAGGAATATTCAAGAATTTTATAATGCTTCATATGTAAGTTGAAATTTATGTAGTAGAGTGCAAGAAGAATGAGCCATTATTGGAGCTTCAAAAAACCTGATGGATTTTCTCTCTCTCCATGGATCTGGTTTGCCACTTTGATAAACCCTTTTCCTCATAGGTGAGTAGGGTTTTATTCACAAAAGCATGTAAACATTATAATTTTAGGTTGACCTACTCAGTTGATCATCGACCTTAAATCATCTCTCGAGCCATCTAGTACGTCAGTCTACCAGCCCCATTAGCTTGAAGAAATGGTCATCATTTTCCCACCATATCAAGTCTTTTCCTAAAGTGGGGTTTTAAATTTAACTCTGTGACTTAAGGCTCAAGTCATTAACACCAGTGGTCATGTCGTCGTCAGCTAGACCAAGTCCTATCTATTAAATGCTAATGTTACGTGATGTGCAGATTTCAAGATTCGAAGATTGGGGAGAAGATCTGGACAATACCCTTCCAGCCCATGGGAGTTAAGTGCCAACAAGATAAATGTAGCAAGGTTGGCGAGAATCTGATGCATGTCCATGCAAAGTATGGGACCTACTCCCCACTACTTCTCCCATGGCCTTTCATCTTCAACGAGCAGCTAAGACCAATCTGGAAAAACTATCTTCACCATTCCCTGTTGTCCCGCTGGATTAAAATGAAACATGGTTATGACTAGCGAGATCAGGAGATCTCAAAACTTGTCCTAACCTACTCAAACTATGGAGCCCACATACTATGAAGGAATCATTTGACATGGAAGAACTCCATTGGCTATGAAAATTTTGGCAGACCACTACTAGAAATCAAAGGTGGTTGAAACAAAGGTTGGCCATCCAATCATCCATCAAAGGAGAAGATCAACGGATAGCATTCAAAGTTGGAAAATAACATGTGATGGCCATTTTTACTCTATGCAACTAGCTTGCATTAATGGCTAAGATCTTATGTAGAGTGATTGAGTTGATCTCAATTCATGTGGAGACAAAAATGCTGGTAATCATGAAGAATAGTCTATAGATTTGCATGCAAATGGGGAATTAAATGGTGACAATACATCTGCCAACAAGTTTCTTGGGTTACGCATGCGTGTTAGACATTGATTGTGAATGTCATCGCTCCACGTGATAAATTTAGGAGGAATATTTTTTATTCATGTCATTTACACTTAGCAGTTAGAAGTGTGATTAATTAAGGCAAGGTAGTGTGAGAAATTATCAGAAAGAAAAATGAGCAAACCAGTAAGGAATTCTGCTCGCTTGAGTTCCTAGAGGTCTAGTTCTAATGCACTAGAAGTTGCTCCAGCCATGGAGGCCAATATTTATGCTAAAAATCCTAGACTCGCACCTAGTAGGTGTAGTTGAAGGCTACAATTCCAAGGTGATGCTACAGGAAAAGTGGATGACAAATGAAAGAACCCATTGTGGTCTCCCACATGAGCACAAAGGAATACAAGGTGTGGGTGTGGCTCCATTAGACACCAACATTCACTTATTGACCTTATGAGAAACTCCTCTGAAACCAATATTGACTTTTACTACTGTCAGCATTTAGCTCTTTTGAATGATGGTCTGCCCTTTGATAAGGAAGTGATGTTTGTTGCATTGTTGGTAGTTAAAACCCCTAGTGGGTGGACTGCAACCTTGTTGGGAAAAGAAAAGAAAGAGGAGGAAGCTTTGGTTTCCTCTCCTCCTCTGGTAACAACTAGGAGTGGTCATGTGTATTGCGGGAATGGTACTGGTAAAGGTGGGGTGACAGGTAAATGAGAATTTGTTGTGTGTGGGGTCTAAATTTTTGTGTTGATGCAATTTGTTGTGGTGGTCTTGCTTTTTGTGTTTGTGGCACATTTTGGTATTTGACATTGGTTGTGCACCCTCATGGAATTTTGGATACCTGGTTTGTTGTGGCGCAAATGGTGACAAAGGGAATTTTGGCAGCACTTTGCATTTCCCTTCTTTGACGGTGGTTACATTTTGGTTTTTCCTAGTTGCACCATGTTTTGTAGATTAAATATGTGGGGGTTTTGAAATGCAAGTAAAATGCGGTTGAGATTTTGGTGAAATGAAAATATGTAATGAAACTACATTTGAGTCTGAACCTTGTTGCTCCCTTATCATATAAAAGGGAATTCAAGGCTCAAAAAAGAGAGGTTGGCTAGGTTTTGGTCAAATGTATATGGGTAGATAGGAATAAAATTGCTTGTTAGTTTTGAGCTTTATGAATGAACTCATGCAATTAGCTTAAATTGTTTCATAGATATGACTTAAATACAATAAAATATATAATTCTAATATATTTCTCTCCTTCTGCAAGTCTAAGTGAATTTTGAATGAAATATTAATGGTATTTCTATTCTACTTTGAACATTTTTTTGAATTTATGTCTCTGCTCTTTATTTTGATTCAAGAAATCAATTAAATACTTAAATGGGGTCATGAATTTACATTCATTTGTGAAGGATTTGGTAAGCAATAATGTATCAAAAAATTTGAGCTCCATAATGCAAAGTTATTGTGAGAGTAGTCTATTCCATTGAATTCTTGGGTCATTTCTATTTTATTGGTTCTTGTATGTATGATTCTATTTTCCCAATAAATAAGGCACTGGTCTTTTCCTTAACGATTTACCTAAGTGGTTAATCAAACAATCATCTAGGGTCCAACCTGAAGCCAGGATTTAAACTCATTTAAAATTCATTAATTCCAAAGTTCATGTGTTTTAATTCTCACTAAGGGTGTCTTCATTTTGATGAATGGGTAGAAAGTTACTTAGAAGCAAGCCAATTTCATAGTAATTGTTGCATAATTATCCTTCATTCAAATGTGATTTGTGTGAATGTTGTGTTCTACAAAGAAAATCCTCAAATGAACACACTAGGAATACCCTTGTTGGTCCCACAAAGCCTAAAGTGCAGAAGATCTCAGTCATTGACTAGATCTTGTTAGTTGGCCATTCATTTCAAGAGTCTTGAGTATAGGAATTGGCTATTCCTTAGAGATGTCTTAGGTGTAGTGGAAAACACCAACATGTTCTATTTCAACTCCTCATTTTGCACACCCTTCTTAGCAATGGTAATGGCATCACTAGGATTGAGATCTCTTTTAAATTTATTTTCCTTTGGAAAGTCCAATAGAAGAGGCGATTGTTTCATCTTGTCTAGGGTAGCCTTCATGAGATCAGTCTCAAAAGAACCTTTTCCCACTATTTTCTTCACCACAAGAGTTGAGGAATTTGAAGCATTTGCAGTAGGGGATGGGCTCTTAGCAAGAATTAGCACCCTCCTAGTAGCTACTATGGGAGGCAGGCAGGGGTTAGGTACCTCAGCAGGAATTTCAACAATAGGGGGTTCCTTATTATCACCTTCAATGTGGTTAGGATTATCATTTCTAGCTACTAGAGGGTTGCCATGAGGGTTATGTGCCAAAGCATACTTATACATGGCTAACATCAATCCTTTGTGCAGAGGAGGACTAGAACCCTTCTCTATATTAATTTGCAAAGAAGACAATAAGTAGAAGGGTAGGTTGATTCTTTATCCATTCATAATATGATTGAGCAAATGGAAATTGTATGCATGCACCAACATATATCTTCCTTCTAAAGTAAAATACCCCTTGACAAATAGACTAACCAAAGCATAGGGAGGTGGGAGTTATAGCCTAGCATACCCATTTTCGAAACATTTTAGGTTCTCCCCATCATGCAAGAACTCATCCAGGAACTTATGATAATTGGCCCCACTCTTCTTAGCCACTTTAATTCCTTTATTTTGTAATCCAGATGCATCCACTATGAACCTCATCATGACCTCAAACTTAATTTCCTTGATGGAAACACTTCCTTTCCTCCATGAATTGGTAAACTTTGCAATTAGATTCTCATTGTAACCCTTCAAAGATTCAAAAAAATGAACCATGTTGGAATTTTCAAAAAGCCTCCATAAGTCCACTTTCTACTTTAATGTCTAGCAATTAGGTAGCTTGGTTTGCTTCCTTGTGAACTGTTGATTTTTGGCTCTCTAGGACTTCTCTAGCTCTTCTAGGGTTTTTCACCTAAAAGGAGAGAGGTAGGGCCAAAAATGCTTAAGGGTTCATTCAAATTATGTTATGTGTGATGCTGTCTAAGCTAAATGAATGGAATTAAGTGCAAGTAAGTGATCTAAATGAATGAGTTTGAATGCAAAACTAAGACTTAAACTATGTTTGAAAACATGTGATATGAAACAATGAACTAAATGATGAAAGAATGTAGAACAAAAAGAAATGAGATGAAACAGGTTGCACCTAGGAAAGATTTGATGATTCTAGAATGTTTTCAATGTTGTCTGAAATTACTAAAAATTCACAGTGGGACTCATTTTCCCAGGGTGGCAAATTAGTCCTACTATTGGTGAAAAAGTGTTGGAAACTAGTTTTTGACTATTGAGATCTGGAATCTGAAAAAATTCAGATTTTTAGTCTTAAAGTGGGATTCATTTGCCACTAGTGGTGAATCATTCCTCTCCCAAAATTCTCAAAAATCAAGAGATAACTCTGCAACACCAGATCTAGAAATGTCTTCTTGTCAGGTTGTCGAAGTCAATTCTGTAGGAAACAGACAAGAAACCTTCTCCAAGCTTGAAACATGATTGATTTGACTTGAAGTGCACCTAGTTGACTTGTAGACCAATCTTCAACACCTAAATTCTTGTTAAATCTACACACAAAATTCTACAAACACACATGCAAGAGGGGGAAAATGGTTGAGGGTTAGCAAATAGGGGTTTTCCTTGGTCAAACTTGACTTTTGGTAATCAAACCCTTAATGAAATAATGAAATGAAAGAGAATGATAAACTAACAACATGCAAATGCTATCAACTTACCAAACCCTTGATGATGCAAATCTAAAGTAATGTTAATGGATGCTCCAAAATGCTTGAATAATGCTTGATGAGATGTTGTAAGATGCTTGAATGCTTGAGATGATGTGTGAATGAATACTTGAATGAATGAGACTGTAGGAGATATAAAATGAGGTGAAAAACACTTATTTATACAATCTTGTTCCTTAGTTACCCATTCATACCTCATCATAGGGCGACATCAAGTGTTTTTGAATAAAAACCTGAAAGGAAATTTTAAATTTTTTGAATTTGGAGCCAAGGGGGACTCATTCACCGCCCATGGCGAATGGGTCCCACCTAGGACCTAAAAATAGGTTTTGGGAATTATGTTGTATTTAACATTGTTTATCAGGCTTACATTAAAAAATACAATTAATTAAGCCTTATAAGTGTATAAAGGGGCCAAATAAAGCATAAGAAAGGGATAAATAGTGAATTTATGCTTAGAAAAGCATGAAAGCTTGTTTCAAGACTATACAACACTTAAAAATAGGACTTGATTAATGATGAAAAGGTGATTTTTAGGTGAATTGTAGTAAATAGAGTCTAGAAGAGTGTATAAATGTTTTACAACACTTCACAACACCCTCACAAGATGTCATTATTTGAATTTTAGTACCTAAATATGCATGTTCAAGCCATGTTACAACATAAAATTAGGGAAAATAGGTCAATCATCATGAAACAAGACCTAAAAGGCCATGAAAATGACAAAGGGCTATTTTTCTATGGCACATTTAGCCCCCACTTTAGTGAGAGGATGAAATTGCTTCAAAATCACACTAAAGTAGACATGAACATCTAGGGGTGCACTTACGTTAGCAAGACAGAATGGAAATGATCAAGAGGGATGATCAAGCCCCCAGGATGAAGATCCCATGGAAAACTAAGCATAAGAACAAAGGAACACACAAGTATTGGAAAGAATTGGATGAAGCTTTGATCATCTGTCCAACTAGTTGTGGACTAGATCTAGGTTGATTGTTTGAAAAAGAGAATGTATACTCACTCTAGGGTGACAATACACATGATGGTCTGCTGGGTGAGAAGTCCCAAATGTACTCACTCTAGGGCCACAAAACTTTTGGCTTTCTGCAGGGTGAGAAATACCAAGAGGGGAGATACATACGCTAGTTGGTATGCACTCACAAACACAAAGGTGGCTATGGGGAAAATTCATGCTGCTAGGTGGGCTTCTTGCTAAACCATATCAAAGTTATACCTTATGATAACTTTAACAAGGTGACACAAGGAAAATGTCATGAACAAAAAAGAAGGGTACCACAAGCATGCAAGTTGTGTTATGTAAGGTGGAAAAGAGGTGCAAAATGTAAAATGGAAAAATGTAAAATGATGTTCAAAGGAGTCTTGTTAATTTTATGCAAGTTCAATGACTTAGGGAACATTGTGTCTAATTTCTCCAAGAGAGGACCAATCAAAGAATAAAATATTCACAAATTAGGGGATGCAATGCATTGCATCAGGCCACCAAGAGGAATGTAATATGCCAAGATAGATCACACTTATGAAGGAAATCACACCCAATGCCATCCACAAAGTGACGAACATATCACATAAATGACAAGGCTACACTAAGAACCAAGAATGAAAATGAATTATGGTAATGTATGCCCCCCACTTTAAAGGAATTGTGACA
This sequence comes from Sequoia sempervirens, assembly GCA_007258455.2. Taxonomy (NCBI): domain Eukaryota; kingdom Viridiplantae; phylum Streptophyta; class Pinopsida; order Cupressales; family Cupressaceae; genus Sequoia; species Sequoia sempervirens. Next base: position 693,453,812 of record VDFB02270651.1, read on the forward strand.
CATTGTTTTGTGAGAAATTACTTTAAAGTAGCAAAGGGAAGAAGATGCAAAAAGGAAAACAAGACATGAGAGCCAACCTAGAAAGCCCTATGCCAAGTCATATGTTTTGAAGTTAGGTTATGTCATGTCAAGGAAAATGAAAATAGAATAAAGGGAGTTTCCCCCCAGAAGAGAGCACACCAAACAAATAAGGGATCTATGGATTTGGGGTCAATATATTCATTGCTGAAATATTTTTATGAAAGAGCTCAAAACTGACATCATTCCCAAAAGCACATAGAACTGGAAGAATGACACAAAGAGAGTGAAAACAAAAGAAAAATAAAGTCTTTTTTGGGTCAACATAGAAGATAATTTGTGGTCTCAATGCCTTGCATCATCCCCAAAAGGAAAACACAAGTGAAAAGAAGATGAAAAATCTTTCAGGTCAACATGAAGGAGACATTTCGGTCTCAATGCCTTGCATCATCCCCAAAAGGAAAACACAAGAAAAGACAAAGTAAAAAGGAAAAGAGATGGTTTGGATCAACATGGAAGAGACATAGGGAATCTCAATGCTTTGTGTCATCCCCAAAAGGAAAACACAAAATGAAAGTGAAAAAGACAATGCATGACAAATAGAAAAATAGAGGTACAAATAGAAGAAGTGTATGAAGAGATGGAACATAAAACTCATGATACAGGGGAACACGATATGCACATGAAAAGGAAAAATGACAATAAAAAGATAAATGCAAAGACGCTAGCTAGGTGAATGCAAGTCAACCATATAACAAGTCATCCGCCTCCCAATCATGTTCAGTGTAATTCCAGGGTGGTTGACTATCCAAAGGAAGAATTGCAAGTGCCAAACTAGGAGTGGTACCAAGTTCTTCACTTGGTGGAGAGGATTTATCTTTTAAGCTCATTTTAGATGAAAATAGAGAATATAGGTCATCATGCACTTCTTCATCTATTTTGGCAATCTCTACATTGTTATCATCATCAAGATTGATGATAATGGGAGGACGAAGGGTGATTTCTAAGGACAAATGTATCAAAAGCTATGGTTGTTGGATTGGTTCATTTTTTTGTGATTGTTGCACTAAACTATCTTGTGGTGGGTCAGGAGAAGGAGGGTGGGAATCTATTACTTCTGTCAAAGGTGGAGGCTGATTTTCTTTATTTTCTTTCATGCAAGATTGACAAGCAAGGAGACAAAAACGACGCCTTCATTCCCTAGCACCATGGTTTCATTTTATTTGGTTTTGGAGTTTTTGAGGTGTAAGAGTAGATTGAGTCATCATAGGTTCTTTTTCTTCTAGAGGAGGAAGAATAGAAGAAACTGAAGAAGATGGATCAAGAACTTTCTCTTTGGCTTTATACACTTGTTTAATTTGAGGAGGCACAACAAGATTGGTTTCCCTTTCTCTTGGTCTTTTAGATGATGGAGGAGAAGTGTTTGTTGTTGACTCATGTTCAGCCTCAGGTTGAAGCATGGTTTCATCTATGATAGGAGGTGTGGAAGTGGATGGGGATGTGTTATGAAGAGACAATTCAGCTATTTTTTTGGCTTTTAACTTTTGAGAAGCTATGAAGAAGAAATATTTTTGAGGAGTGATGGGTTCCATGGGTTCAAGCCAAAAGGCTTCTAACAAAAAATTACCTTTAGAAGATAAGGGATTAAAGCCACGATGGTGTATGGTGAATATTTCATTGTCATGTGGAAACTTCAAACACTTGTGAACAACTAATGGGACCACTTTCATTGAGTGAAGCCAAAGGTGGCCTAGCCACAAATGAAATTGGCTGGATTGTGGAATAATTGAAAATGTTACATCCAAAGTTTTAGGTCCTATTTGTAAGAGGAGTACGATTGATTCAATCGTAGGGCATGCAAAACCAGTATGTGTCTTAATCCATGTAGTTGGTTTATTATAATACTCTTGATATAGCTCATGTAATACTAGGAACTCCTCTGTGATCACATTCTTGCCACAAGCGAGATCTATTAATATCCCATTAGTGGGCTTATCATAGATTTGGCCAACTATGTAGAGAGGACCATCAGGAAGTTTTTGTAGTATGTCTTTAGTAGAAAAAGTGATATGAAGAGATTTAGTTGTTTGGACCTTACGAGGGATAACATATATTAGAGCTACAAGTTTATCCATAGGACTATCTTCAGTAATAGGTGGAGTTATATTAGGTTTTTCACTATTTGTATCAACATTCATTACATCAATGTTTGAAGGTTCGCTAGCCTTGACAAATGAAGTAGTGTGTTTACACATGAGATTGGTGAAAATTTGTAAACTCTGGTTAGGGGGTGAAATGCACTTATTTCCTTGATCATTAACACCCACAATGGACAAATGGCCCAAATCAATGAGATCTTGAACCAAATGTTTTAGACACTTGCAGTGTTTAGTGTCATGTCCATTTTGGTGATGAAAATGACAATAAGTATTATGTTTGAATGTGGGTGCTAATGGCTGATTTGGATCAAGTGGTCTAACAGGTGGCAAAGTGAGCATGCATTGTTTAATTAATTGGTTCATTGTGTTATGGAAGGTATCGGGTAAGGGAGTAAATTGTCTCTTTGGGTCCCCATATGTATAAGGCATCTTTAACAACTGCCACTTGATTTGGAACTGATTGGGTTGGGGGTTGTGGTTGAGGAGGCAGATTGAACTATAAGAAGCCTCTATTTCATTTGCAGAATTTTTATGCATTATTTTGGTTTTGTGGTTCATATTTTTTTAGCTTAGTTTGAAGTGGACTTTGAGTCTCAACTGGAAACCAAGTTTTGGTATTCACATAAGGTTGTGCATATATGTATGAATGAGGGAAATTTCATCATAGTTAGTTTATCCTGAAGGTTTGTGTGTGAGTTTTTTATAAACATCTTTTGTAGATGTACATCAACAATCTTGACATCAATTTGAGCATACAAGGATTGGTATCGTGAGATAAAATCTATTACTTTTTCATCTTTTTTTTCTCTACATCTCATGAGGCCAACCATTGTATTTTTAGGTGTCATGTGGACTTGAAAGTGACTTATGAAAGCATCCACCAATTCATTGAATGAATGGATGGAATGATTAGGGAAGTTTGAAAACCACTCTAAGGTGGTATCTTTCAAGGTCCTTGGAAAATTTTTGGCTAAAAGTTTATCATTAAGGACAAAATCACTACATAAAGTTGTATAAGCATTAACATGGTTGATAGGGTCTCCTTTACCTCCATATTTCTCAAACTGAGGAATTTCTATCCCTTGTGGCATTGGGGTGCATAAGATTTCTAAGGATAAGGGGCTGCTATGGACATGATATTTGGGTGGAGAGGTTTGACCTTGGCTAATGGTAGAAAGTTGTTGCATGGATGAAATAGTGTTAAGGAGTTGTGTAAGAATAGGATAAAGGTAAGTGGGTTGAGGTGGAAGGGAAAATGGTGATGGAGCATAGGTGATGTAAGGGGAAGTGAAAGGAATACTATGGGATGTGAAGGTGTTGGAAGGGACTTGTGATGCCACAAGAGAGATAGGAATGCTAGTTGGAATTGGGAAAGAATTGTCTACATAATTAACCTGGTGCATAGTTGTGTGGACCTGTAGATTGGTATAAGTTGGTATGGATGCTATTGTTGAAGGGGGAGGAACTTGCGGTCCTCCTTGGCTTACAAGAATATTTGCAGATTGTGTATTAGAAGAGGCATGTTTATTATAAATCTTGGAAATTCTCTTCATCACTTTCAATCAAACGATGAAGATTGTCAATGCGAGGTATGGCAGCGGTGGAAATGTTTTCAAGTGACAAGTCTTGTTGTAAATGTGCAAAGCCCTCATGAATATTAATGATCTTTTCTTGTGGGAGGGAATTTTTTTGGGTGTCAACATTCATTGGATGGAAAAGTGAAGGAATAGAAGTGGTATTTTTAGTTCCTAATGCACCATTGTCCATACTAGGAGTAGGAGCTCGTGAGATCCCAAGCTCCACAACGAAAGTGCTATCATGGGAGGCCAAGAGTCTAGAACTTCTTCTCACTAAAGTATTATCAATGGGGTACCAAACACTCATAGAAGTACCACAAAGCATAGCTTTAAATCAAATGCAAGATAATCTAATATTTCTAAATGCAAATAACAAAAATGCTACTAACTATAACAAAGAATGAACTACATAAAATAGAAATGTAGGAAAATGCCAAAAAAATGCCAGAAATGTTGTTGAAAAAGTGCAGAGGGACTGTTTCACCCAGGGTGGCGAATGAGTCCCAGTATAATGTTTTTGTGTGTTTTTCAAAAAATTTAAGATGATTCTAATGCTGTTCAGAATGCAATTAAGGATGTAGAATGCAGTTTTTTAGTGTTTTCAATGATATACAAAAAATGAAATCTAAACAAATCTTTCAGTAATGCAATATGAAAAGTCCTAGAATGCAAAAACAAAATAATTCTGTAATTGAATTTTAATGCAAATGTAATCTAGGATGAAAAATGCAATTGATTTCAGAAATGAAAAGTGTTGATCAAAAAGTGGGTTCACCAAAATGAACCGTTGATTTTTGGCTCTCTAGGACTTCTCTAGCTCTTCTAGGGTTTTACACCTAAAAGGAGAGAGGTAGGGCCAAAAAATTCTAAAGGGTTCATTCAAATTATGATGTGTGATGTTGTATAAGCTAAATGAAGTGAATTAAGTGCAAGTAAGTGATATGAATGAATGAATTTAAATGCAAAACTAAGATTTAAACTATGTTTGAAAACATGTGATATGCAAACAATGAACTAAATGATGAAAGAATGTAGAACAAAAAGAAATGAGATAAAAAAGGGTGCACCTGGGAAAGATTTGATGATTCTAGAATGTTGTGGATGTTATCTAAAATTACGAAAAATTCATAGCGGGAATTATTTGCCCAAGGTGGTGAATTAGTCTTGCTATTGGTGAAAAAGTGTTGGAAACTGGTTTTTGACTGTCAGGATCTGAAATCTAACAAAATTCATATTTTCAGTCTTAAGGTGGGACTCATTCACCATTAGTGGTGAATCAGTCCTCTCCCAAAATTCTAAAAAATTAGGAGACAACTCTGCAACACTAGATCTGGAAATGTCTGCTTGTCGGATTGCTGAAGTTAATTCTATAGGAAACGGACAAAAAACCTTCTCCAAGCTTGAAATATGATTGATTTGACTTGAAGAACCTAATTGAATTCTAGACCAATCTTCAACACCTAAATGCTTGTTAAGTCTGCACACAAAAGTCTACAAACACACATGCAAGAGGGGAAAAATACTTGAGGGTTAGCAAATAGTGGTTTTCCTTGGTCAAACCCCACTTTTGGTAATCATACCCTTAATGAAACAATGAAATGAAAGAGAATGATAAAATAACAACATGAAAATGATATCAACTTACCAAACCCTTGATGATGCAAATCTGAAGTAATGTCAATGGATGCTCCAAAATGCTTAAATAATGCTTGATGAGATGTTGTAAGATGCTTGAATGCTTGAATGAATGAGATTGTAGGAGATGTAAAATGAGGTGAAAAACACTTATTTATACAATCCTATGCCTTAGTTACCCATTCATACCTCATCATAGGATGACATCAAGTGTTTTTGAATAAAAACCTGAAAGGAAATTTTTAAAAGCTTGAATTTGGAGCCAAGGGGGACACATTTGCCGACCATGGGGAATGGATCCCACCTGGGACTTGAAAATAGGTGTCAAGAATTATGTTGTATTTAATGTTGTTTACTTGGCTTAAATTCAAAAATACACTTAATTAAGCCTTATAAGGGCATAAAAGGGCCAAATAAAGCATAAGAAAGGGATAAATAGTGAAGTTATGCCTAGAAAAGCATGAAAGCTTGTTACAAGACTTTACAACACTTCAAAATAGGACTTTATTAGTAATGAAAAGGTGATTTTTAGGTGAATTGTAATAAATAGAGTCTAGAATAGTGTAGAAATTCTTTACAACACTTCACAAAACCTTCACTAGATGTCATTATTTGAATTTTAGTACCTAAATATGCATGTTCAAGCCATATTACAACATAAAATTAGAGAAAAATAGATCAAACATCATGAAAAAAGACCTAAAAGGCCATGAAAATGACAAGGGGCCATTTTTCTAGGGCACATCTTGGACCTCCCATTTTAACAATTTACATATTTTTTGGTTGCTATGAGTTATTCATCATAACCACCTACTTCTTCAACTCTCTATCCTTGTTTCCAAAAACACTCTTACTCCAAATAACAAAATGAGCCCATAAAAAATGATAGATTGAGAAGTTTCTTTTAGGGAAAGCCAATGGCTCAATTCCCAATACTGTGATCTCATCATTTTTATTACAAGTTTTAAATATCACATTTAATTTCATACCTTGCAAAACTTTACAAATTTGAGGAGGGCTAATAGTAGGCATATCGACATGATTTGAATTGACATCCCTTTAAAATATAAAAATCTCCATGTGATTTTTAGTCACCTCAATAAGGAAAGAACGATTAATTTTTCCTCCTAATGAGATCATTAGGTGCAACATCGTACCCCCAGTAACATCATAAATCTACAAGCCTTTAAGCACATCAAGACTCACATTCTTCTGGCATAACTTCATCACTTCATCTTTGTAAATTGTAATTATTTTCAAATTTTTCATTTAATATCATCTCTTAAAGACTTCAACATATGATTATTTATCCACCGAGTCCAACCCGTACACCTCAAATCCTCATTAGTAGCACAATCAATAGATTTGTTGCCTTCTTTGTAGATGTGTTACACCCTAAAATTGGTGAAATAACTCTTTAGGGCCAGGCACTTGTCAATTATAATTTTTAGCTCCCATGGTGGCATAGGCACTCCATTCAAAATATCCACAATGAGCTAAGAATCCCCTTCCATTATAAAATTTTAAAAGTTGTACTCGTTAAGAGTCTTGAAGCCCCCTAAATCATCCATAGCCTCAACTTTATTATTTGAAAAAACACCCATATTAACATCAAAGCTCACTATGCATTCCCCTTTGTGGTTTCTTAGCAAACCCTCTATCCCTGCTATTCTTGGGTTGCCCTTGGAGCACCCATCAAAGTTACACTTTATCCAATCTATTTGAGGAGGACTCCACACTGTAACAATTTTGGTTAGCATCTTGATCTAGTTGGGGTTAGTAAGATCCTTCCTTATTCCCCAATTCTACTTTATCCTCATCTCTTTGTAGTTAGGACAAACTTTGGAGAAGCTATATCTTCCAACCTCAATATTTTCTTTAATCTATATTTTTATAACCATGATTACCTCTCAACTACTTCTCTCCACATCCTTGAATATCCTATTATTCCTTTCCTTCCATATTCCCCAAGTAACAAAGGGGGGAACTTGATTCCAAAGGTCAACAATAACATTATGGGAAAAAGGACAATTAGACCAGCTTTCTATAAACAACTTCATTGAGTGAGGAAACACCTAATCCGAGAATAGAAATTCCATGAAGAAGGACCACACATCTCTGGAGAATCGACAGTGAAAGAATATGTGCATAATTGACTCCTCATCCTGCTTACAAAGGGAGCATCTGTTAACTAATTGGAATCCCCTTCTTACCAGGTTGTCAACTGTAAGAAATTTTTCATGAGTAGCAACCCACCAGAAATAATTAATTTTGGGAACCAAGTTCTTTAGCCAAAATTTTACCTAGAAATGGTCTCTAATGTCAACCAAAGGCTTCACCAAATTCTCATAGGCCTTTTTAACCAAGAAATAACTTGAAGAGATACCCTTCCAAAGCCATTCATCTTCCCTTTCTCTATCAAACCACTTAGCCTCCCCAATTCGATTATGCAACCTTTAAAGGGTTATATCCTAATTGATCTATATTTGACCTCTTAGATTATCCCTCCTTAATAGCATATTGAGCTCCTTCTAGTTAGTTTCATATGTATCCTAGTTAATATAGTCATAAACCTTTTTGCTACAAATTTTGGTTAAGATTTGTTTGAGAGGATTCATTTCATCAATTGAGGACAAGGTGGTAGTCTCAATCCACGGGTCCTTCCAAAAGTTAGTATTTTTTCCATTCCCAATTCTCTTTCTAACCCCCAATTTTAGCACATTTTTTATTTTGACAAGGTGATTCCATAAAGAAAAACCACTAGGCATGTCAAACATAGAGAGAAAACAACTAGGGTTCATGTTCTTCAAGTACTTGTCTTGGAAAATATTCACTCAATATTTAGAGCCTTCAAGAAGGTTCCATCCAATTTTAGCAATTAGGGATTTGTTTAGCTGCAAGGTTATTCTTCTTATAGACCATATTATAGAGGTTTATAGGTCTATAATCCTTCATAGTAGAGTTATCAACATTTTTGGGAATAAGGGCTAAAAAAGTGACATTCAATTGGTTAAGCAGCTTGCCCAACCTAAAGAAATCTCTAGCAACATTAAAAAGGTAATTCTTCACAAAATCCCAGTAGGTCTAGAAAAAGGAAAGAGGAAACCCATCTAGGCCAAGGGCTTTAAAAGCATCAAAGGAAAACATGGCCTTTTTAACTTCTTCCATAGAGAAAGTGTTATTCATCATGTTTAAACCAAGACTAGAAATAACTTTAGTGATCACCTCAAGAAAGTCATCATGTACCTGATTTACATTGCCTAGTGCCATATGGTGAGAGGAGAAGAAGTTTACAACTTCCTGAGAAATCTCTTTTTCAGTGGAGACTGTGGAACCAACCTCTTTCACAAGAGATTTGATCTTGTTTCTTCTTTTGTGTTTCAAAGTAGATTGGTGGAAGAATTTAGTATTCCAATCCCCTTTAGTTAGCCATTGAACACGAGACTTTTGTTTCCAAAATATTTCCTCCTTTCTATTTATCTTAAACTATTGAGATCTGAGGTCTCTTTCCTCGGCACATATCGTATCATCCACCTAACCTGGCTCGATAATATCCTCCACTTCCTTTAAGTTATTTCCCAGTGAATTCTTAATATCAAAGGTATTTCCAAAGGTCACTATTGATGATGATTTACTCGTAGCAACAAGGTGAATAAATTCTTCACAAATAAACCACAAAGATCCTATCCTACTTGAAAGATATGGAACAAAGACAATCTAAAAGGGGAATCTATCTTAATAGGAAAAGATTGGCTTTAGCTCAATCCCAAGTCTCTAGTAATTAGGTCTTGATTGTACTAGGTTCGCTCTTGGGTACAATGTGATATATTGTTGTTAATCTCAAAGAGAATATGGTTATCTTTGATTGAAATCATATATATATATCAGACACTAAGTTTCAATTTGGAACTTAAGAACAAATATCATGCAATCAAAAGATTTGAAATAATATTTCATGAACATCAACAATTTCTTTACTATCACTTAAGTAGATTTAGCATTAAGCATTCAACAATTTCATAGGAAATGAAATATTTTCAACAAATTTCCATCCATTCACTTATTTTTTGGAACATTTTCAAGGAATTTAAAAATCTATTCTAAAATAAAGCATGAAAATACTAAAAATTAAAATTTTATCCTCGTTATTCTCCATGCATGCCCCAAAGAATTAACTAAAATAGATAAAACCACTTTATACTTCACCAGGTTGATTCACAGCTACATACAAAATGGTGCAAGCTTTTAAAGAGGGGTTTTAGTTTGGACACCAAGTAGGTTCTGTTTGCACCCTTAAATGACACAACATATAGTGTTGTTCGGTTGAATTAACAAAACCAGCTACAAAAGATTCATGAGATAGGTAGCTATCTAATTGGATTTTATATTAATCAATGTCTATGTGCATACAAATTTTTATGCCGGAATGATTCAAAAAATAGGAAAAAAGAACAAAACTTAAAGAAGTGTTAGCTCTTCCAACATCCACAAATTCTGAACTTAACTTAAAAAGAAAGGTCCACTAGCCTTTTATAGAACACGAGGAATAGACAAGATAAGAAAAATACATGAGAGGAAATCCAAGGGACCAATCACATTAATGCAGATGGAATGTAGTGAGTTATAGGAGAATTGCAATCGAAGTCAGTGAAGGTCAAATCCAATTGTGCATTGAAGCTCTTCAGGTTTTAATCTTTAATCATCGCCAAGATGATACTTCAAATCAGGATAGTGTGTAAGAACTTCCAATACATTCAAAATGATCAGGTGGAATTTTCTCCCCTACACTTTGTTTTTCTTTGGGTCTGCTACTCTTGAGAATGGGCTCTCTCGAAGATTGGCATTTTTCTCTACATGTACAATACCAGGATCCCCAACATTCCAATGAATTCAAAGCCCTCTACATTATAACCCCCCAGAATAAGCAACCCAACTTGGATATAATTCTATCTGTGATTCAAGTTTTCCTGACCATCCATACCTAAAATTTGCATCACAATCTGCATCTGTTGCAATCACAAATTCCACACATTAAATCCCTTTTAAAGAATCATTTATAAACATCCCATGTAAATAAAATGATTATTCAAATGTTAGTACATAAATCTCATAAATAACATGCTTCCTAGCATATCATAAATCCTTGCATAATTATTCTCTACATATATTGTATCACTGGACTATTAGAATCATTGGATATCCTTAATATTTAAAAAAAAAAATCATTTCACATCGTTTCCTAATACCCAATACCCAGTATTCAACTTTACCCATGAACTTTCCCCAAACTTCAATTTTACCGGACTCCAAATATCGGACCGAAACACTCTACTTAGTATTTGCACCACCTTTTTCCTTTCAAATTTTTCTAGTTCTTGATATCCAGTACTTGAAAACACTTACATTATGAAGCACTCTTTGATTGAAAATTTCTCTTTACTTTTCACTTCTAATGATCTTTTCAACTTGCTAGCTCGTGCCATAAGATTTATTATTTTTCACTTGGGTCCCCAAGTCTTACAGTCTTGGGGCATGTTGTGAGAACACACAACAACTTGCAAGCAATAAAACCAAATTTAAACCAAAATTGAAATTAAATCACCAATTGTAAATTATAATTTATACATATTTTAAAACAATAACTTTCACCTTCACCTAGACTCTAGCATAAAAAGTAAAATTCCACCAAAAACATCCATGTATGTTCTGATTAATTCTAGTTTTTAGAACTTAGGGAAAATAATTAGTTCATTGACATTAAACTACATAATATGGTAATCCTCCAAATCCATCCAAGGATAGAGCCTTGCTACCATTCAAGCATCCATAGTCTCGACAAGGTTATCTCCATAATGCCCCCCAAACATAGCTCTATTGCCCGCCAAACATCTATAGCCACGGTAGAGTTATTTGGATAGCCTAAAGAGTTGAATTTATTTATTTATTTATTATTATTTTTATAGATATTGCATTGCAATAATAGCTTGTTTTCTCTTTTGATATTCCAATGATAGCTCATTTTTCAACTTGTAGGCAATAAAGCCTGCTATTAGGTAGAGAATTATAGTGGTAGCAAAGGTTACCCTTTGATTTTTCATTCAATGTAAATCCCTTTATCAATTCACCATTTCCAAAAAATTCCTTTAATAATTCCCTGTTGGTGCATATTTCTAGCTAAATTTTATAAATTTATGCCAAATCCTAGCTAATTGTGACTCGTTATGTGTTAAAAACTATGCATAAATTGAAATTTAGCAATGAAAAATTTAATCACCAAGTTCAAATCTAAATTTAGAAACATTATTTACCACCATTTTGATTAAATTTTATGGAAATTATTAAATATTCGACTAGCACTCCCAATTTGATGACATTGCACCTTATTAATGGATCAAAAATGTTATGATTACGTTGAAGCATGATCACATTATTTTGCATTAAATTTGCACGCCTGAACTCGCACACATTATTTCTTTCAACTTACCTAGGCGATGACCTGTACTGCCTTATTGGCTTAATTTTCCTTTCTACTTCGCACACATAAGCACCTCCATAATTAATATGGCTCAAAAAATATATATGAAATGACCACCCTTTACATCGAAATCTTCAACTTGCTTGATTCACAATCTTTGTACTGCTCAAATTTGAAGCAATTTATCATCAACTATGTGAAAAGAATTAATTTGATTTAACATTCCACTTTGAATATAATTGTTTGGGTGCCACCTTGCTTACAATTTCCAAGACTTCACTTGAGGCAACTATATACTACAAACTTCCTCATGAATTTCTATAAATTTTTCATTTCTTCTCGAATCCTCCACACCTTTTCTTATCTTTCTTCTCTTGTTCTACATTTTTTTTTGTTTCCTCTTCCTCCTAGGCCATGGATACTCCAATTTTCTTAAGTTGCTCTCACCGCAAGAATGTTTTCCTAGGAAGCATCACACTACAAAGGCTTGAAAAGGTTTTCTTCATTTGGAATTCTAGTTTCACTGTACCAAATTTGTGCTTAGTTCTTGGGGAAAAGTATGTTGAATCCAACCACTACTTTCACTTTTACTCTAATGTGGCTTCTTACTTTGTGGCATCACTTTTGGATATTGGGCTACCTGTTGAAGATGTTTGCTTGGCTGCCAATTTGATAGCAAGGCCTGAATATTTGGAGAATCTAGATACTATTTTTTTTGTTGCTCACCCAACCATCAGAGTTCCTTCCACGGATGATATTCCTTAGTTCTTGGAACACAGGGAAGTGGTTCCACTCTAGCCTTTCCTCACTGACCTCCATATTCATGACTTTGAAGTTCATCGGTAACTCTCCTATATTGGGTATTTAGCCTTGGTAGATGAGGTGTCCCATATCGACTAAATGGCTACTACTACCTACAACTTTACTCACTCTTTTTATATTTTTGTGATCTTTTTGAAGCAATAATTTTGATACTTTATGTATATACGTGATACACACACATATATATATAATTTAGTACATCTTAAAGCGTGTTTTATTGTGTATGGTTTTATCATTTTTCATTTTACAATTCAATTTTACATATGTCCGAATTAACTCTCATGCATAAGATAAGTTAAGCATAATTTTCTAATGCAAAGGCCAAACAAAAAAGAAAGAAAACAAAACAAAATACAACAAACCCTACAAAAAACAAACTAACCCTAACTAACTAAAATTCTAATCTAACAAGCAATTAACCTTAACAAAACAACATATTTTAATTTATATGACTATGTCCATTGTTGTTTTGGTATGAATTACAATAGGTTTATCCTTAAATTCATTCAAAAAAATTTCAACCACACTATTGTAACAATGAATTATTCTAAATTTTTTGTGTTTAATAATCACAAATTCAAAGGTGTGCTTACCAATTATTTGGCTCATATGTATGAAAATGACGTCATTAAAGTTCGATTGCACACACTTCATCTGATGCAACCATACTCTACCTTTTTCTAGCCCTAGTTCATTTCCATGAACAATTGTGTCCATTTCTTGACTTTCTCCTCTCAAAATCTTCATGTCTTTGGTCTTGCCTTTAGTTTACACTTTATTAGATCAAGATATATTGCAATTTATATTGTTATTAGAGAGAGAAAAAGTAAAGATTTGATACTCTGTATCTTGCATAAAATCAAGGAAATTTTATTTTTTAACTTATCAATTTTCAACATGAAGCAAATTACATGCATCTCCTACTCTATTTTCCCACTCCTTTTCCTCATTTTTTTTCCATGTATAAGGATAATGATGACCCACCAATACCGTTTCCTCATTTCTGATGCGATGTCTCTGAATCTCAACATTCTCCCCTATTTTCCTACAAAATGTTAGGATTTTCTTTATAATAATTGCAGTTTTCAAACTGTCTTGATGTATCAATTAATTTTTTAATGTTTCCATTTCCACTAGGGTTAAAAAATTTTCTCACTAACTGTTCTTTTCTTCTAGTATTTAGAACATCTTCTATTAATGGAATCACTTTACACATGGCCAAGCTTACCCTAATTAAAAAAAATTCACACTCAAGCTCATCGTGATCAGTTGTATCATGAATCCTACACTCGATGACTTTACCAAAGGTGAATAAACTCAAAGGATGTAACCTTTGGTTAATTTTTTTCCAAATTTTACCAACTTCCATATTGAAAAACTAGCTTGCACTTAATTTCACTTTACAAGCTTCCTTACAAAACTTAGAACTAATATAAAATTCAAATATAGGCCCTCCAATTCAAAGTTAAGGCCCCTCCTTCTAGCACTAGTTCCTATTGATGGTGATTTTACTCATGGAAATATGGTGAATAAATTCTTCACAAATAAACCACAAAGAGCCTATCCTTCTTGAAATATATGGAACAAAGACAATCTAAAAGGGGAATCCATCTTAATAGGAAAAGATTGGATTTAGTTCAAGCCCAACTCTCCGGTAATCAAGTCTTGCTTGTACTAGGTTTGCTCTCAGGTATAATGTTATATTGTTGTTAATCTCAAAGGGAATATGGTTATCTTTGATTGAAATCATATACATATCAGACACTGAGTCTCAATTTGGAACTTAAGAACAAATTTCATGAAATTGAAAGATTTGAAATAATATTTCATGAACATCAACAACTTCTTTGCTCACTTAAGTAGATTTAGCATTAAGCATTCACAAATTTCATAGGAAATGAAATATTTTCAACAAATTTACATCCATTCACTTATTTTTTTGGAACATTTTTAAGGAATTTAAACATCTATTCTAAAACAAAGTATGAAAATACTGAAAATTAAAATTCTCTCCCGATTATTCTCCATGCATTCACCAAAGAATTAACTAAAATAGAGAAAACTTCTTTATACTTCACTATATTTCTTTACAACTACATACAAAATGGTCTGAGCTTTTAAAGAGAGAGGTTTTAGTTTGGAAACCAAGTAGTTTTTGTATGCACCCTTAAACAATGCAACATATAGTCTTGTTCAACTAAACTAACAAAACCAGCTACAAAAGATTCATGAGATAGGTAGCTATCTAATTGGCTCTAATATTAATCAATGTCTATGTGCATACAAAGTTTTACACCAGAATGATTTAGAAAATAGGAAAAAAAACAAAACTTAGAGAAGTTTTAGCTCTTTTGACATCCACAAATTCTAAACTTAACTTAAAAAGAAAGATCCACTGGCTTTTTATAGAACACAAAGCACAAATAGGATAAGAAAAATACATGAGAGGAAATCCAAGGGACCAATCATATTAAGGCATGTGGAATGTAGTGACATATAGGAGAATTACAATCAAAGTCAATGAAGGTCAACTCTAATTGCACATTGAATCTCTTTGGGTTTTAATCTTTAATCATCGCCATGATGATACTTTGAATTAGGAAAGTGTGTAGGAACTTCCCATACATTCAGAATGATTAGGTGTAATTTTCACCACTACACTTTTTTTTGCTTTGGGTTTGCTACTCTCGGGAATGGGCTCTCCCAAAGATTGGAATTTGTCTCCTCTGCGTGTATAATATCGAGATCTCCAACATTTTGATGGATTCAATGCCCTATACATTATAACCTCCTAGAATATGCAACAGAACTTGGATATAATTCTATTTGTGATTCAAGTTTGCTTGACCATCCATACCTAAACTTTGCATCACAATCTGCATGTTCTACAATCATAAATTCCACACATTAAATCCCTTTTAAAGAAAACATTTATAAACATCTCATGTAAATAAAACCATTATTCAAATGTTAGTACATAAATCTCATATATAACACACTTCCTAGCATATCATAAATCCTTGCATAATTATTCTCTACATATACTAGATCTTCAAACTATTAGAATCATTGGATATCCTTAAGATTTTAAAAAAAAATCATTTCAGATCATTTCCTAGTACCCGGTACCCGGTATTCAGCTTTACCCATGAACTTTCCCTAAACATCAATTTTACTAGAACTTCCATTTTACTGTACTCCAAATATCAGACTGAAACACTCTACTTAGTCTTTTCATCACCTTTTTCCTTTTAAAAATTTATGGTTCCTGATATCCAGTACCCAAAAACACTTACATTACAAAGTACTCTTTGGTCTAAAATTTCTCTTTACTTTTCACTTCCGATGATCTTTTCAACTTGCTAGCTCATGCCATAAGAGTTATTTTTCACTTGGCTCCCCAAGTCTTATAGTCTTGGAGCATGTTGTGAGAACACACAATAGTCACCTTATTCCACCCTTTCACTCTTTGCTTAATTATAATCATCTTTTCCACCAGACAATACATAGGGGTGCCATTTATAGGTTCCTACCACCAAAATTTAATAAGAGTAGCAAATTCTGGGTGAAGACTCCAAATTATTTCAAATCTAAATGGGAAAGTACCCCTATTGTAATCCACATTTCTTGTTAGCACCAAGGCATTATGATTAGAGTCAGACCTTGGGAGAGAAGAAAGAGATAGGAATTGGGAGATATTCCAATTGGCTAAGATCATAAATCTATCACGCTTGACTTGGATCAGATGGTTTCCATTCCTTCTATTGGACCAGGTACACTTAGAGCCTTGGAGAGGGATGTCAATAAGACTAGCTCAGTTTAGGAATTCAACCAACTCCATCATGCTTTCCAAATAGTCATCCTGCCCTCCTAACTTCTATAAAGGAAGGAGAGGGGAATTGAAATACCCTCCCAACATCCAATGATCATATTTTATGTTAGTAATATAATCACTTAGTTGTTCCCAAAGTATCATTTTGTCCCTACTCAAGTTTGTGGCATAAATATTTAGTAAGTTCCATTTCTCATAGGAAGCTAAATCTTCTAGGGTAACCGTCAAACTGTTCCTACTAGCCGAGCATAGAGTTCCTTTTAGTTTATAAGGATTCCAAAGAGTATCTATACCTCCAAAAGCCCCTTCAGCCTCACTAACAAAATAATTTGCACTAGACCAAATGCTCAAAATAGCCTTATCAAAAGTCTCTTTCTTCATCTTAGTTTCCTAGAGGAGGAGAACATCCACTTTATTGTCAGGAATATAGGTTTTAACCAAAAAATGTTTATATAGGCTAGTAAGGCCCCTTATATTCCAGGAAATATAATTCATAAATACAAAAAACAAGACCTTACAAGATGACAATATAGAGAATATGAATTATCTTAGCAATAGATGAAGATTTTACAACAAGATCCTGAAGATAGAGACTACAAACTAGAAAACTAAGGCCTATGAAAGTAGTTTCCAATTTCAAGTCCCCAATGTAGGTGTCCTTGCATGCTAGGCCATTGAAAATCAGCTAAAATTCAAATAATAGGTGCACAAGTGTCTTCCTTCTACCTTTCTAGAACTTAAATTGTTTGTGTATTTTCATTCTATCAAAATTTATCTTAGAACATTGTATTTGCATGGTTCATTCAATTACATCATTTCATCAACTATTTAATCCATCAACTCTACCACCTCCAACAAAGAGAATCTAGATTGGCACTCTATTGATTCACCTTTCAAGTTGTTAGTCAATATCATATCCTTGTGGTCTATATTCTGTAACCACATATTTTTGGAAAAGGTTGATTGTAGCGATCTATCCATTAAACCTAGGATATCCTTTTCCAACAAAACAATAATATTTCCATAATGTAATTATTCTTTTGATATCTAAAAATTTATAATATTTTAACAACTTTCACCACTATCTATGCTTATAAAGAACTATAATTTCCATAAAATATAATTACTATCGATGTCAAAAGAAATATAATGTGAGTACACTTGAAACTAAGACTCAATATAGATTTTAACCTTAGATTAGTCATTATCATCCTATCTCAATAATGGTGAGAAATAAACATAGTCATATGTCTATCGATACCACATTAGGGTTGGTACATAACACTAGCATCATTTTTAATCTAAGTAATGGATTAAATACTACTTTTTCTTGATTAAGACCCTTCTCATATGTTAGGGTTTCTCATTCTATACTAACACTATTTTTTATAATGTTTGGAGAGAATCCAAAAGGGAAATGAAATGGTAGTGTTTAATAAACACTAGACTTTATCAAATAGGTTGATTTAAAATAGAGCTTAAGACTCCATATGTTTGAATGATTGAACAAGAAACTTTCATTTCAATAATGCTCTTGATTCTCAAAGCCAACTTGTACCTTTGTCATAGAATAGTTTGAAAAATATATTGAAACCATTTATATAACTTGACATTAATCACAGACCTAGATGTTCATGAGGAAAATACAATACTTGATATAATGATGAAAAAGACACATTTGGTCTTTAATATCATGAAATACATATTACTAATAACCTCAACAATCTTAAACAATGCTTGATTGAGAAATAATGAAGACCTATTCGGTCTTTAATAATAGAGTGTAAATATTATCAATGACCTTATTGATCAAGTAAACAATACTTGCAGACATCTAAAAATGACTAATGCATTTTAATCTTATCATTTCATTATTATCCTCATTTCTTCTATCTATATTTTAATTATTTGATCAAGCTAATATTTTCCTCTTTTCATACATAATAATTGAATAGTTTTTAATTATTTAATTATCTTAAGATTTATATAATATCTATATTAATTTATTAATTTTAATTATTTAATAAATTCATCACTTATCATTTTCCCTCCAAAATTAATTAAAATATAATTTTAAATTATTATTTTTATATAATTAAACAAATTTCAAAAATTATTTAATTAGATAACTCTACTCTTAAATTAATTTAAATCAAATATTTTCTTGTAAAATAAATAAATTAATATTTATTTATTTCTTCAAATATCATTTTGAATTAGATAAATTTATCTATTTAATTGTTATAATCTTTCCCTCAATCAAATTCAATTTATAGGTCTTACCCTATCTTAAACTTTCATATCTGTTGATCTTGCAAATCAATCTCCACCATTGATCAAATAACAAGTGAATCATATAAATACAAAGATTTCATTTCATCTAAATCCCCTAGCACTTTTATTATCAAAAATATCTCTAGCACTCTACCACTATCAAGCACTATCAAACATTATCAAACATTTTCAAGGATTATCAAGAATTTATCATTATCATTTGTCAACCATGGGTATCATTTATCTTTGAGCATATATCATTACCATTGCATCATATCATTATTTTTATTTCATAGTTTGTTACTTTGAAGAGCAACCAACGATGGAGAAAATCTAGACTTTAGCTATGATGACTTTGCTTGTTATCTAAATTTTATATTTTGAGCCAAGATCTTGAACTTCATTGTGTGATTGTAAGAATGTAAGTTTTACACTGTTGATATTTGTGATTCACATTTTCATCATCTATAATTTGGAATGCTTGGCAAGACCCAAATTGTATCTTAAAGAAACAAATTTGCAAGATTTGTGTGTCTTTGACGTTATAGGTCAATTTTTTCTTTTAGATCAATTTGTGACAATTTTGGGCAAACAGATAGTACATCTAGGCTGACATAGACTGCATTTAGTATATATATTAGATCAATTCAATTTGCACAAAGTTTATTTTTCTATTGATAGGAATAACATCACATTTTTTCAATACTTCTATGCTTCTCGTCAAATTTGCAATGCTTTTGGTTTGACTTGTTGCATTTTTAGTTAACTAGAATATTCTACAAATTTATTTAATAGCCATTGTTGCAGTTTCTATTTGTGTCACCATGCTTTTGGTCTATACTATCACACTTCTGGTTGCTATCAAGCTACTTCTATTTTTTAAGTTTTTTTTCCATGCATTTGGTTAAATCTCTAATGATTTTAGTTTTTGTTGCTACACATTTGGGTAGTATCTAGGAATCAATTTCAAATTTGTATTAGTTCATTTTACATTTGAGTGGATTTGTTTTTCCTAATGGTTAACCTCAAATCTGATCTATAGCTAACCCTAGATCTAAGATATTGTTGTTTTGGTCTCTTTAGTTGTGATTTTGGTGCTTAAAAAAATGAATCTACAAGGGACTTGAGATGATCACAAAGAAAGTGGATTTGGACCTCTTCATCAAATTAACATTTTTAAATTAACATTGGACTTTGGGTTCATTCATTATAATTACCTTATCACTCTTGATTCTTGCAAAGTGCTAAAATTGTTACATTATTTGTTTTAATTTTTTCAATATTGCTTGGTGTGTCTTCCTCACATTAGAAATTGGCTAAAATTAATCTCTCACATTTGGATTTAGGCTCTAAAATAGACAAGTGTCTTTTAAATCCCCAAGATCTCCTTATGTATGCTCTCCTATCATGCCCAATGGTTATCTTGAGGATAAAAATAATTGATCTTGTATTTTTCTTTTTAGGAAGCTTGCTTAGAGAATTAATCATTCTAGAGGATGACTTCAACTCCTATGTTATGATAGAGTATAAAGAACAAAGATTAAATCAAAATACACACCTCTTGGAATTAGAATATTTTCAATCTTGACTAAGTCTATTAGATATTTATACCTTAGAGAAGTGAAGATGGAGAGCGGGTTACCCTCTCCTCCCAGTTGTGTAAGAGTATTCCCTTTCATCTATGGATTAATGTTTCATGTACCCTTTGTGGTATATTTGGAGGATACCCTTAGATGAGATTGTGTATCCTTGTCAAACTCATTGGCCATACCCACATGGCCACTTGACTAGGTTTGTTGGTGTGTCTTATGTGCTTGATTTTTTAGATAACCTATCTTCCACTTGAAACTAAAGTGAGAGATATCCATCAAAAATTGAACCTAGGAATTTTCTTATTAGTATCATTTATTTTATTGTTTGTATCTTTGGTATAAATTTGTAAAATTTTAAAATAATCAAAAAGAGGTTCAAAATTAAAAAATAAGAAAACAAGGAAAATTCTTTGTTGCATAACTTTCAAAACTAGATTTTCAATTCATTGTGCATTTTTATTTGCTTTAGCTTTTGATTGAATCTCATTCCAAAGAGAACTAATTAAAATTTGAAAAATAAAGCCAAAAAAATAGTCAAACTACTGAAACTACACTAATAGTTATTTTCTTGCACATTTGGTTCATTTTATAGTGCATCTATATTTTTGTGCAACACTTTTGGTAAATATTATAGTGCATGTGGTTTGTCTTGTAGTGTTTCTAATCTATTTCACTACACTTTTGACATATTCTAGACTACTTTTGGATAAAAAATGTCCTTGAAATTTCCATAAACTTGTCAAAATAATTAAATTCTAAGAAAACAAAGTTAAATAGATCTTTCATTAGTATTTCCTTATTATCTATAATATTATTTGAGGAGCAAAAAACTTTTTGGTATCTTGTCTTATCATTATCAAAGTTCAAATTGGATCACCTATCCTTTATCTTTATCATATCCATCAATATTGGATATACCATCTTGAGGGTTACAAAGCTACTTTTGAGTTGGGAACCTCCACTTTAAGTTTTCTTGGACTCATAAGTCTAGTTCTAGTAGGCTTTCTCAATATCAATCTTTATCAACTTGCTTGGACTCACAAGTCTAGTTCAAATGGGATCTATCATTTTATCAACCAATATGGACCTTATCTAAACCATATTTTTTATGAGTAGCTAATGTGTATTTTCCCTTGTCTAATCCAAAAAAGTGCATATGCCATTATTTCAATGGAGCTGATCCATTATAGCGGGGAATGCGACATCACATGAAAAAAAATAGTTTTAGTGAATATTTTACTCCAACTAAATTTTTTGATGAATGAAAGGAAGCCAAGTACATGGAAAAGCTTCCAACACCAATCTATTAGAGGAGAGAATGTGCAAATTTCTATAGTTTCAAACCCTTATTCAATTATAATAAATAAAATGCACAAAACATGTAGCATAAATAGCATTAGAGATATAATAAAAAACATAACACCAAATATATGTGGGGAAAATCCTTTCGGGAGAAAAAAATCACACTCCAAAAGCCTGAACAATGTATTATCTATAAATTTTTTATTACAATACACTTGTAGTGCAAGAATCTATAAGAGTTGTTATGTGTTACAATTTTGGAGTCGAATGGCAACATAACAACATCTCAGCAATACAACCAGGCTTCACCTCCAAAATACAAGTGCTAAATATATAGGATCTTACAATGCATTAATTAGAAATTTCTAAAATCAAATGCCAAAGGTTGAAGATGCAACATGGAAAGTGCCAAAACCACTACACATGCATAATGATAAGTTTCCAATTGTCACAACATGCAATATTGTAGCTACCAATTGTCACTATTAAACCTACACATGCAAAACCTACACCTGTCAAATAATAACTACACCTCCAAAACTCACATTCCATGCAAAATCAACATGAAAATAAAAAATTCCTTCATGCACAACTCCACCTATAAATGGTAACTTCCAACTTGACTCCTCGGAAATAGAAACTACAAGTTATAACACAAAATGCAACATGTGATAATTATTGTTATTAAATATTTAAATAATTAATTCTAATAAAAATAATAGGTTGAGACACTATTGAGGGTGTTTATAGCACTGCAACAATAGAGACAAAATACAAGTATCCTATCACTCTTGAAAGGTGATTTTTATCAGCAAGCCTCAAGAAACAACCCCAAGGTCTCTAATGCCAGGTCTTGATAATGCACAAACAACTCAGTGATGATGTGATTTGTTGGTAATCACAAAGGGAATTTATGGTTAAACAAAATATTGAAACTCTTGAGTTAACAATGAGGGCCTTAGAAGATATGAAAATGAAAATAAACCCTAGAATTTTCTAGACTTGTGATCAGGAAACTATATTTCATCAACTACAACAATTTAGTGATGCTTTGTAATTCCTATCTAATAATGATTTCAAAGAAATATCAAAAGATAAGGGTTTAGAGAGATTTCTAATCTGAATCCTATGATAAATCATGAAAATAGTAGAGCATTCAAGGTGGACCAATCTTCAAAAACCAATTCCTTCTTAACCAAGATTAAATTTGCAGTATCATAGAAATAGTGCAATCTCCAAAGGTATGAAAGATTTTCAGATTGTGAAACATTCAAAAATTCATCCAAATGGCATGAAATGCATAAAAATCCATAATTGAACTTAAGTGCAACAAAGAGTAGTCCCAAGTTAACTTTACACAAAAACTTACAATTAGGAAATTGCTAAAAGTATGGATTGAAGATTCCTCAAACATCTTAAACACTTTATCATAATCATGAATGAACTGCAACTAGCTCTAATTCTAATCTAAAAATTACTCACTCAAAACAACTTGAAACAACTTTGAAAGATAGGAACCATGCATATAGATGAAACAACACAAAAAGAACACCAAACTCAATGTATTTAGGTATTCACTTCACCAAAATTGTAACAATTCTAGTATCTAATCCAATACAATGAGGAGAGAACTCCTATATATAGAGTTTCAAGAACATGTCATCCTAGAGAAAACTAAATTATAGCTTTACAATTTAGTTCAGCCTTGGCAGTTTTTATTACCGGGTATGTGCAGGATCATCATGGAAAAAATAAGCCCTTAAGTGGCAAAAAAATCAGAAAAATTAGAGTTAGACAACTTGACGTAAAAATTTAAATAAGTTATCTATATTATATCTAAAATATATAAGAATAGAATTTCTAGCAAATTGAATGTAGTTTCTAAACTACTAGGTTTGTTTAAAAATAAATAAATCTATTTGGTGAAAATTTGAAATTTCAATGCAATAGTACTTAAATTTCAGGGAAAAAATAAGTAGGTGTTTGTCTGACCACCCTAACCACAATAAAATGATAATATTTTTTTATAATATTTTAGATATAAATAGAGGGCTCATGTCCCAATGTGATGCATATTTTTTTGTAATTTTTTCCAAGTAAATAATTAATTATGAATTTTTTATTACTTTTAAAAAATATAAACAAATTGTATGTATGACCACCTTAACTTGTTCAAAACTTCATGAAATTCAATTTTTATTTTTTTAATCCTATACTATGCGAAGCATAGAATGTGATGCATGTTTTGGATTCAAAAAATGTGATACCATTTAAAAGCTATAGATATTTTTCAATCAGTCTATCAATCAGGACTTTAGTCATAATTTGAATAGAAAATGAATAATAATTACTTATTAAATTCAAAGTAAAGCATAATTTATATTGGCGGAAAGCTGAGAATCTCCTTTAAAAACCCTTTTCATTTCATCAATTTTGGGTTAAAAAAAAGTTGTCAGCCACATACCCATCATATTGCCACTTTTTGGCCCATCATGATCCTACATATACCCTACCCTTTTAATTTTACAATGCCATCTTAAGAGGTCAACCTCAAAAGATATATTAATATTAAATAAAATACATCATAGCACAAATTTCTAGACATGACCGCCTTGTAACTCTATCTAGCTTGATGTAGTATGCTCAAAGTTCAATATAGTCATGCTAGGTTGTCCTCCTTATCCTTTTCCTACCTTCCAAAAGGTTCTTGAATTTTGCAAAATACTTTATCAAGATCGGCTTGATCAAGAACTTGAATAACCTTCGAACTTGATTTAATTGATTGTATTTCTTCCATATATTTAATTGAAGATTTATTCCATTCCATTTACATTTCATGATATTTATCCAAATTTGAAGTATACATAGTTGCATCCTATAATTGATTAGATGTCATGGGTCCATCATCAATTGGCCAATAGACCTCATGCCACCATTTCTTTAACTGATCCATTTATAGATTCTTCTTGCCAAACTTCTTCCTTCCTATTACAATTTCTAGAAATGAGATACAACTATTCAAAATATCTTTTAGTTTGCTCTAGATCTTTGAAACATTCTCCAATCCTTTCTCCATGATTTCCTTCTTTAATTCAAATTTTTCTAACCAATCTCTTGGATTGTTTACATCCTCTGCTACAAAGATTCCTTCCTTCTCCATTTCTTCCTCTGATAATTCAAATATTTTCAATAGTTTGGCCAATGAAGCATCATTTGTTGTCTTACATTCCATTACTAATTGTTGCACCTCATCTAGAAAAGAGGATGCTTTCTCTTGCATATGTAAAACCTTTTCAATCAAATCATGAACCTTAGAAGAGACATCATTATCCATTGTTGGATGACTTGTAAAGAGGTTTTCATTTTCTCAATTTCATTAATTGCATCCTTGGACAGCAAACCCTCTAAAAATAAGAATCCACACCATCTTATGTTTATAAAGGATTTATCAAATGTTGGATATATTTCTATAATTCCTCTACTTTATGTTGCAACTTCTCTTTTGCCTAGGTCTCATTATCTAGTCTCTTTAAAACTTAATCCACAAAATATTTTAGATCTTCCTTCTCTTGTTCCTTTGTGGATGGACCCAGATTGATTGTGTAAACCTTAGAATCAGCTAGAGTGGCTTCATATTTATGCTTGTCATCCATAGGAGTAGCAATATGCAAAACCCTTTTGCTAGACTCATCTCTTGTTATCTTTGAAACTATTCTAGTCTTCTTTCATTCTTTAGTTCTGCCCAAGCTTGCTAGGAAGTTATTGAACCAATATGGTGCTTCCTCTTCAATAACCACTAGTTTTGGCTTCAAACATTCTTTCAACCAGTCTGGGATGGTTGATTCTTCTAAATCTATATCCTTATGGGGAGCATTTTATTCTCCATGTGCCTTAGGTTGATTGGTTTCAACATTATCTTCTTGTTTATGCTCTTCATATTTATTTTCATCATCAATTTGATGTGTTCCTTCTTTCTCATGAGATTGAGATGGTGCCTCCTTTGTCTTCTCAAGTTCTTTCTCCTCTTCTTTATTTTCTCCTTGAATTTGAACCTCAAAAACCTTTTGTTCCAATTGAATTCCAAAGTTTCCAAGGTCTCAACTTTTTGGTGTCTTAAACTCCTCTTCTTCTTCTTCTTGTCCTAGCTTGTTCCTTGGACACATTAACTTCATCATTTTCTACCTCTCCTTCCTCCTTGATAGATTGAACATGTTGGTGAGGTGAATTATGTAGGGTTCTTTCTACAATAGTCTCTTTTGTAGTTTCACCTTCTTTAACTGATGGGTCATTGACATTTTCCTCAGGTTCTTGAAACACCTTTTCAACATTCACTATAGAAGGGGAGACTTGTCATTTTCGATAATTCATTCTAACATATACCTATGTTTTGTTTACAAAGCTTTCTACCTCAATTTCCTTAGCTCCTATGTGGCACCCTCTTCACTAACATTAGTATTCTTTGGCCTCTTTGAAGGTGAGCCCTTCTCTGTTTATATGACAAGTCTTCTTTTCTTTGAAGGTTTGGCCTCAAATGCCTCTTCAGTTTTCTCCTTTGTAGGCATTCTTCTCTTAGGAATCAGTTATCTTTTAGGCCCTTTATGTTTTCCACTAGCTTTCACCTCACTCTTGGGTATGTGTAGGATCATCATAGAAAAAATAGGCCCTTAAGTGGCCAAAATTCAGAAAAATTAGAGTTAGGTAACTTGACATAAATTTTTTAATAAGTTATCTATATTATTTCAAAAATATGTAAGAATAGAATCTATAGAAAATTGAATGTAGTTTCTAAACTACTAGGTTTATTTAGAAAATATATATCTATTTGGTGAAAATTTGAAATTTCAATGCACTAGTACTTAAATTTTAGAGAAAAAATAAGAAGTATGTGTCTTTCTAACCACCCTAACCATAATAAAATGATAATATTTTTTTATAAGATTTTAGATATAAGTAGAGGACTCATGTCCTCATGTGATGCATATTTTTTTGCAATTTTTTTCCAAGTAGATAATTAATTATGAATTTTTTTATTACAACTTTTTTAAAAAAAATTGTTGGAAGTGGATTCACTCTGAGAGGGGGGGTGAATCAGAGTGAAGTAATTTTTAAATTTTTGACTTTGAAGGCACAACAGAACTTTTTACAAATTTAAACTCAATGTGGTAAACTTGTTTATGCAAGTGTACATCAACATTTAAAATTAGATTGACATAAAACTTGAGTAACATTTACACCTCATGTTAAAAGCAACATACGATATTGTTCAATTAGATTGTGAAAAATATTATATGCACTTTTGCAATAGAACAACCACTTTTTCCAATGCACTTTTAATTTTCTTAACAGAAGAATTTTTAACTATGCATGACAACCTTTTGAAATAAGAAACTTTTGAACATACTAAAAGTATCAGAGCATTGATTGAATGAGAACATTAACATGAAACAAAATGAGAGACAAATAAAATCACATAACACAAGATTTATTGAGTGGAAAAACCCTCTTGGGGTATAAAAAACTACTCGCTAAAATTTCCTTTTTATTAATCAAAGAGCACCAACTCTATAACAATGTGGAGCACCAACTCCATAACAATGTGGAGCACCAACTCCCATAATCTTTCTGAAGCACCAACTTCATCAAACATTCAAAATATTGCAACCCATCAGAACCTTATAACTACAATCATTCTTGTAGTCATAAAATTACAATAGGATACAAAAGGATTTTGCAATAATGCTCAACTCAAAACATAATCTATGTGATACAATTAGATATAAAAACAATATGAGCCCACTCTTCTCTTTTTAAAAAATTATTTCACAATGAGCAATACTCTATCCAGACAATTTCCTTTCTTCACATCATACACTCTTTTCACTCTCTAACTTTATGTTTTTGCAAAGATTCATATATACAATGTTTGTGAAACAGTTATACAACTTTGTCAAGAAGACCTTGATTTCAATAACTAGAGTTTATGAACATAATGTATAATCTAAATCCAATCTAAAATCAATGATATGAAGATCAAATGCCACTGAGAGATGAAACCTTTTAGTTTACACTCAGGTTCAAGGTAGTTCCAGTTTAGTTAACTATTTCAAACTAAAAATTAAAGTTTTTTTCCTCTTCATTTACCATATTTACCATTGAAATATCAAAAATAATGCATAGATATTACCTCTATTACAATGTAAATAACCTACAATTAAAATCCCTGAAGTTCTTCATGAAAACTGCCCAAACTACCACTTCCAACTCAAACAAAAACCACCAACATTCTTGCCAACCACCAAAGATCAACATAACTGAAAACCAAACCAAAATACCACAACAACCTTGAACACTATGCAACTGAAGTTCCAGCATGGCGGCGCTAGGGTTCCAAACTATTCAATGAAAATGCAATATCATTTTTCCCTAAACAAGTCTTCTCTCAAGTCAGTTGATGAATTTTCCAAAATTAATAAAGATTTGGAGTCTAAAGACAAAAACACACAAAAATAATCAACTGATTCAAAATGCTTATGAGTCTGCTTGACTAATCATTTACCAAGGACCCGACCACATGATCACCTCCAAATTTTTCTTGCAAACTATCGACACATAATAAACTATATTTTGAGTCAAAGATTCTCATAATGCCGATTTAAACATATGGAAAATGATGGCTACTAAGTGATATAACCAAGTAACCTTCAAACACAATATCATCATTGAAAAATGCTTTGGGAAACTCGATAGGGTTTATTCTTTGTAAATGCTGACCCCACAAATCACTAACATACCAATGATAAATTAATATCATATGTAAAAGGCTTCGAATAGTCAATATGAGTATTTTCCTTTGGATGTTGACTACAAAGTAAAGGCTTGGACATAGAAATCACCAAGTAAAGATGATAGAAAATTATATGCCATTTGAGCCAATAAACACTATCAAACAAATGAAATACCAGAACTAAAGTGTATACTATGCCACCAGATAAAATGTGAGAATATGATATTTTTACTAAACCAAGTTTCATGGAGCAATTGAATCAATAACCAAATTGCCTGAGACAGTGTAATTGCTTGATGAAGCAATATAAATAAGTGATGAACCAACAATATGTACCAAATTTATCAACACTAAGTCATACCTACTGACATCATATTTCCATAAGTATTGCCTTCATCTATATATGCCATGTATCAATATACCTGAACATGTGAAGGTGACAATTTCATAAATTTGAAGCTAAAGAAGGCCATGTCACCATGAATACCATCTAAATAACCAAACCTTATCAACACTATCAATCTAATTAAATCAAGATCTCAACTGTAATCAACTTGAAACAAATCAAGCTGAAATATGAAACAAACATCATCAAGATCCATCAAATATGTAGCAATTCAAAGCATAAATATCCCGAGAAACCAAATCTGAAACAATCAGACCATCTAAATAGCTTTTATCTACACATAAAGCTTAACATGATCAGTACCATATTAAGTGATGAACAAATGCACCCAAATACATCAACCCAAAGCATGATCACCAAAACATTGAGAATGCCAAGTTTTCTAAATTGAACAGAAAGAGCACCAAGTATTCAAAGCACTAATTAGTTTTGTAGATTTGTCATCAAGGACAATATACCACAAAGAGAAAGCCAACAAACTCCCCCTTTTCCCTTGATGGAAAAAACCATCCACAATCATCTGAATATGAAACCATCTACAACCTTTGGAAACAAAAAACATCTGAACAACCAACAAAATGCCCCATAACAGAATGCCATGCCTCATAACTATAATTCTTTCTCCCCCTTTTTGTCTCAAGGACAAAGGGTACAAAAAGAGACACAAAAAACTAGTAACTCATCCAGCTGCAAATATAAAGAAGCAACAGATACATTACAAAAGTAGCAAGAAGCTGCTTAGAGAGCTAAGAAGCTCCCCCTAAACCATAGCACCGAAATATCACTGAGCCATGCACATAACCTGATATTCTTTACTCCTTTGAAAGACACAAGAGATAAACATACATATCATCAAGCAAGTAAATCAATTTCATATCATGCAAGGTTTTCTTCAGATTCAAAGATGTATACTAGCCAATTGGAATAGATCTTTTCTTCTATCAAAATAATCAGTCCTAACAAGATTCAAACAACACATCATAAATATAACTGGCTGATTAGAAACCCACTATTCTACAAGATCTCAAATGTATGAAGAGACTTGCTAAAAATTGTTTTGACCTTTAAGGCTTTCACTGCTCCTTATATTGACATACACATTGTCACTCATATTTAGAGTGCAAGATAAATAATTACATGATTCATTGATCACCAAACAATTCACTCCATACTGATCATAAACCTTATGTCAAGTCTTGTATCACCAACTTTTGAAGATCAAAATCACTGCTATTCTATAAATTCTATGTCAAAGAAGAATCACTTTCAATTAGAAATATGTTAGTCAAATAATCCAAAACATTTATGAATGTGTCATGGTTTGTTCAAATATTGGTACTTGTTAAATATTTTTGTAATACCTTGTATCACCACCAAATCAAACATTCTAGCAACTTACTAAATACATCCTGAGCATAGAAAAATCTGTATCACACAAACCATACAACATATTGAAAAAAAAAATCATCATCCAAGAATGTACAATTCTAACTGTTTTCAAGAACATAACATATTCTACATCAACACAATCAATGTCAACACCAGCAACCACAACTTCAGAAGATTGAATTTTGTATGGATATAACATATACTTAGTATGTTGTACATGTTTTCCATAACAATACAGAACTTATCCTTTACTATTAATTTCTTTCAGCTAACTGCCTTTTCCATTTTCAATTTAGACCTCAAATAGTTCACAGTCTTATCATGCACTGTTGCTAAAAACTTCAATCATATAGATCAAAGCACATCACTGAGATCAATGTATTGCAGCAAAGAAAACAATAATTTGTCCACAAATGGCCAAGAAGTATAATTGTGTCTCAAATATCCTTTACTACTCTCAAAGAAATATAAAGCACTAGTATGTTAGGAACAAAGACAAATTTAACCAGATTTTGACTTCCAAAGGACTGTTAATGTACTTCAAACTTGAATTCCTTAGCAACCTGTAAAGCAACTAATCAGTTATACACAGTGTAATAATCATTATGATATTTGTTATATCCAAAGCTGTCAATAATTTAGAACTCTTATTGAACATAAAATTCCAATATCATATGCAAACCTTCACAATGAAATATTGACATTTACAGACCTCTTCTTTACTTCTTTTACTACCAATAGCAAATGCATGTTGTCTTACCTCATTCTTGACTTTAAAATGTGTTACCATAATAGAATCCCCCTGATTCTTTTCTTCTTCTAAAGACTTGGATGGTATCAAATGTGCACAGTGTACTTCCATGGATTCACCTTTATTACCAGATTGATTATGCTTTCTTCTCCAAATCATACATGATCCTTTTTCTTTCTTGTCATCTTGATTGGTCTTTCTTCTCCACACTTGTATAGGCTTTGTCTTCTCCTTACTAAATATTTTCTTTTCCTTTTATTTGAACATGTAGTCCCCAGAAGGCTTTATAGTACTTTTCTTACACCATTGTGCTTTGTGACCAAACCTATTACACCTATAACATATAATGGTGTTTTCTAGACCAAAGAGAGGATAATTTCTACCTAACATGTTGTATGAACCTCTCTTGAAATTATTCACATGATTATGACTTTTATTCACCCAACAATTTCTTGTACAATTACTTGCTCTATGTCCATAAGCATTACAACAATAGCAATAGCCATGAAATTGAGAGTGATTATACCTAATAGACAAAGATCTTGATGATCTATTTGTCCTTTCATCAATCCATTTGACTTTTGTCTGAGCAGCAACAATATGGTGACCAAGATCAACCTTCATTCTTGGTGTTTGCTTGGCTGTAAACTTTTTTCCATCTACAGTAGCAAACACTATCCCATGTTTAATTTTTTCTGTAGAGCTTTGTCCAACTTCATATCCCACACTTGAAGGATCCTTAGAATGCTTTTTTCTGAAAATCATCTTATTTAGTAGATTAGTACTATGATCAAATTTCTTACTTTTATGTAATTGAACCTTGACATCTTCAAGATCTTTCCTTAATGCAACTACTTCTCCTAGTTTTAGACATTCAACCTTTTTAACCTCCAAATCAGATCTTATAGAATCTACTATCCTCTTACATTCTTCAATTTCAATTTTCTGACTAATAATCATATCATCTTTAAGATTTAGTTCTTTTAACAAGGAATCATTATCTGAACATTTTCTTAAAGAAGCAATCTCATTTTCTAGTTTAATACACAACTCATCCTTGTCTTTTAACTTGAATTCCAATCCTTCTTCAACATTTTCTTATCAACCATTTGTGCTTTCAGAAGTTCAATAATATTTTCAGATTTAACATAGTTTTGATTTAATGCTTTATTAATATCATTACTCTTTTGAAGTTGTATCTTAAGTTCTTGATTTTCTAGTTTAAGCCTTTTGAGCTCATCTAAGGAAGCAAGCACTTCTCCTTCCAAATCAACTTCAAACTCATCATATTCACATTATTTTTACCAAATTCTTGTTCAAAGTCACTTACTAAGTGATCTTCTTCTCCAATTATAGGATGATTTTTGTTATCAACTGGCAGGGGTAATTCTTGAGATAAAACTTCACTAGACTTGACACTAATGTTTTTCTTCTGACTTTTGTTTCTTTTGCACTTACCCACAGTACTCCTCTTATCAAGAGCATGGTTGAACTTAATTTGACTAGGTTTATACAAAGTTATTAATCAAAAACAGAAATGCTTTCACACAACATAAAGATGGTACAAATAGACAAAATACCTTCAAACTTGTGAAATATTAATTTCCAAGACCAGAATCATTCCTAGGTATGAAACCTAATGCAGGACCCTATGCTCTGATACCACTTGTTGGAAGTGGATTCACTCTTAGAGGGGGGTTGAATTAGAGTGAAATAATTTTTAAATTTTTGACTCTAAAGGCACAACAAAACTTTTTACAAATTTAAACTCAATGTGGCAGACTTGTTTATGCAAGTGTACATCAACATTTAAAATCATATTGACATGAAACTTGATTAACATTTACACCTCATGTTAAAAGCAACATATGATATTGTTCAATTAGAGTGTGAACAATCTTGTATGTTCTTTTGCAACAAAACAACCACTTTTCCCTATACACTTTTAATTTTCTTAACAGAAGACTTTTTAACTTTGCATGACAACCTTTTGAAATAAGAAACTTTTAAACATACTAAAAGTATCAGAGCATTGATTGAATGAGAACATTAACATGAAACAAAATGAGAGACAAATTAAATCACATAACACGATATTTCTTGAGTGGAAAAACCCTCTTGTGGTATCAAAAACCACTCACTAAAATTTCCTTTTTATTAATCAAAGAGCACCAACTCTGTAACAATGTGGAGCACCAACTCCATAACAATGTGGAGCACCAACTCCCATAATATTTCTGAAGCACCAACTTCATCAAACATTCAAAATATTGCAACCCATCAGAACCTTATAACAGCAATCATTCTTGCAGTCATAAAATTACAATATGATACAAAAGGATTTTGCAATAATGCTCAACTCAAAACATAATCTTTGTGATACAATCAAAGATAAAAACAATATGAGCCCACTCTTCTCTTTTTACAAAATGATTTCACAATGAGCAATACTCTATCCAGACAATTTCCTTTCTTCACATCATACACTCTTTTCACTCTCTCACTTTATGTTTTTGCAGAGATACATATATACAATGTTTGTGAAATGGTTATACAACTTTCTCAAGAAAACCCTGATTTCAATAACCAAAGTTTATGAACATAATGTATAATCTAAAGCCAATCAAAAATAAATGATATGAAGATAAAATTCCACTGAGAGATGAAACCTTTTAGTTTATGCTCAGGTTCAAGGTAGTTTCAGTTTAGTTAAGAAAACTATTTCAAAATAAAAAAACAAAGTTTTCTTTTCCTCTTCATTTACCAGATTTACCATTGAAATATCAAAAATAATGCATAGATATTACTATTGTTATAGTGGAATTAACCTACAATTAAAATCCCTGAATTTCTTCATGAAAACTACCCAAACTTTCGCTTCTAGCTCAAAAAAAAAACCACCAACATTCTTTCCAACCACCAAAGATCAACATAACTGAAAACCAAACCAAAATACCATAGCAACCTTGCACACTATGCAACTAAAGTTCTAGCATGGCAGCGCTAGGGTTCCAAAATATTCAATGAAGATGCAATATCATTTTTCCCTAAACAAGTCTTCTCTCAAGTCAGTCGATGACTTTGCCAAAATTAATAAAGATTTGGAGTTTGAAGACAAAAAGACACAATAATAATCAACTGATTAAAAATGCTTATGAGTCCGCTTGACTAATCATTTACCAAGGACCCGACCACATGATCACCTCCAAATTTAGCTTGAAAACTACTGACACATAATAAATTATATTTTGAGTAAAAGATTCTCATAATGCCAACTTAAACATATGAAAAATGATGGCTGCCAATTGATATAACCAAGTAGCCTTCAAACACAATATCACCATTGAAAAATTCTTTGGGAAACTAGATAGGGTTTATTCTTTGTAAATGTTGACCCCACAAATCATTAACATACCAATAATAAATTAATATCTTATTTAAAAGGCTTCAAATAGTCAATATGAGTATTTTCCTTTGGATGTCGACTACAAAGTCAAGGCTTGGATATAGAAATCACCAAGTAAAATTTATAGAAAATTATATGCCATTTGAGCCAATAAAAGCTATCAAACAAATGAAATACCAGAACCAAAGTGTATACTATGCCACCAGATAAAATGTGAGAATATGATATTTCTACTAAACTAAGTTTCATGGAGCAATTGAATCAATAACCAAACTGCCTGAGACAGTGTAATTGCTTGATGAAGCAATATAAATAAGTGATGAACCAACAGTATGTACCAAATTTATCAACACTAAGTGATACCTACCGACATCATATTTCCATAAGTATTTCCTTCATCTGTATATGCCATGTATCAATATACCTGAACATGTGAAGGTGACAATTTCATAAATCTGAAGCTGAAGAAGGACCTGTCACCATGAATACCATCTGAATAACCAAACCTTATCAACACTGTCAATCCAATTAAATCAAGATCTCAACTGTAATCAACTTGAAACAAATCAAGATGAAATTTGAAACAGACATCATCAATACATCATCAAGAGCCATCAAATATGTAACAGTTCAAAGCATAAAGATCCTAAGAAACCAAATCTGAAACAATCAGACCATCTGAATAACTTTTATCTGCACATAAAGCTTAACATGATCAGTACCACATTAAGTGATGAACAAATGCACTCAAATACATCAACCCAAAGCATGATCACCAAAACACTGAGAATGCCAAATTTTCCAAACTGAACACAAAGAGCACCAAGTATTCAAAGCACTAATCAGTTTTGTAGATTTTTCATCAAGGACAATATACCACGAAGAGAAAGCCAAGAAAAACTCGTATGTCTTACCACCTTAACTTGGTCAAAAAATCATAAAATTCAATTTTTTTTAATCTTATAGTATGTGAAGTATAGAATGTGAAACATGTTTTGAATTCAAAAAATGTGATACCATTTAAAAGCTATAGGTGTTTTTCAATCAGCCTATCAATTAGGACTTTAGTGATAATTCAAATAGAAAATGAATTATAATTATTTATTAAATTCAAAGTAAATCATAATTTATATTGGTGGAAAGCTAAGAATCCCCTTTAAAAACCCTTTTCATTTCCTCAAATTTTGGTAAAAAAAAGTCGTCAGCCACATACTCTACACATACCCATCATATCGCCACTTTTTGGACCATCATGATCCTAGACATACCCTCCTTGTTTTCCTTTTAATTAAAATATGCTCATCCTTAGAATCTTCTTCCTCTTATGGAGATGAAGTATCATCCTTTATTTTCTTAGAGTCACTTTCTTCCAACTAAGACTCTAAGTCTCCCATCAAATCATAAGTGAACTTTGTTCCTTCTGCATCCAACTCCTAAAACTTATGTTTTACCTGCTTATTGGAATATCCAATCACTAGAGCATTAATTTGGTCAATCTCCACAACTTCATCTTCTACCCAATTCATTGTAGGGAGTGGCTTATTTTTGAACTGTACATAATCATAATATTGGGTTGGATCTTCTTCATCTTCAACTTGGTCTGGAAAATTTGTTATTGCATAGTCTTATTAGCTTCTATGGAAGCCTAGAATATTTTATTTTAATAACTTCAAACTCATCTTGGCAATTGGCCCAATAATATTCAATCTTATCTTTATGTCTATATGATGCAGGAGCATCCAGTGGTGTAAGGGCAATCTTGCATCACCCAAAAATAGTTAAATTTCAAGTTTATCATTTTTCGGATGTTTTTACATTTTTAGATACCCTTTTCGTTATAATGAAATTATTAATTTATGATTTTTATTTTCTATTCCTGGGTTGAAAGATATTGCAGTTTTAGTTTCCCAGATTTGCACTTGAAAATCTTTTGAGTTGGATTTGAGACACTTAGAGCTTCCCAAATGGCCCCAAAACTTTCCAAAATTGGCATAGAAGATTTTGAGCGCGTTCTTGACTTCGAGACCTTTCCAACGGTTTAAACGGTTTGCAAATCAGAGCCCCGGATCAAAAGTTATGGCCCTAGGAAGCTGGCGCACTTTCTAGAAGATACAATTGCAAATGTTCTTTTGAAATTTGAACTTCAAGTTGTAATTTTCAGCGCCAAACTGCCTAAAGTAAAATTTTAATGTTGTTTTGGCTCCAAACTAAAGAGGAGCTCTATTTATGGGCGGGTTTCTAGTATTTTTGGGTAACTTTTTGGGGGACAAACTCGCATATTGTGAAAGGGTTATTCTGTAGCTTTCTGTAGCTTGCATGTGTTGTAGAACTTGGGGATTTGAGATCCTCTACATGTAAGAAGCTCCATTTTCTGAATAATAAAATTATTCTCTTGTTTGTGGGTTATTTTCTGTGTCTCAAGTTGTGCCCTCATCAAGTGGTATCAGAGCGAGGTTTTCTTGAGCGTGTGGACAGATCACCAATCATGAGGAAGTTCGCACCAAGACCGTGGTTGTGGGTCGAGGTCAAGAAAGAAGACTCCAAGAGTGATGCCTGG
The DNA here is from genome assembly GCA_007258455.2 of Sequoia sempervirens. NCBI lineage: Eukaryota > Viridiplantae > Streptophyta > Pinopsida > Cupressales > Cupressaceae > Sequoia > Sequoia sempervirens. The sequence continues at coordinate 693,490,791 of VDFB02270651.1, forward strand.
TATGCATGGTGGTGACAAAGGTGGTCAAGGTGGTAGAAATGCTGGTGGAAGAGATGCACTGGCAGCCCTCCAGAGACAGATTGATGCGTTACAAGAGAAATTGAGAAGAGGGTTAAACCTGAGGGAGGAAAGTGAGGATGAAGGAGAGGAAGAAGGTTCAAATGTAGAAGAGGAAGAAGAAGTGATTGATCAAGAACAAATGTGGCTAATAAGGGCCATTTCAAAGATTAGGAAAAGACCCAGAGCAGAAGTCCCCAGTTATTCTGGAAGTTTGAACCCAGAAGAGTTGATTGACTTGATCAACGAGCTAGAAGAATATTTTGAGTATGAGGAAATAGAGGACCCAGATTGGGTTAAGTTTGTGAAAATGAAGCTAAATGGCCATGCCAGTATTTGGTGGAAAGAGGTCCAGTTGGAAATAAATTGAAGAGGAAAAGTCAAGATCACTAGATGGGATCACATGGTAGAGAAACTAAAGAATCAGTTCATACCAGTGGACTACGAGTTAGATCTGTTGAAGAAATTGCAAGGGTTGAAGCAAGAAAGTAGATCTATGAAAGAATATACTGAATATTTTCACAAGATAATCATCAGAATGGGTCACACAAAGGCCAATAAGGAGAAGGTAGCCCAACATCTTAATGGGTTACGACCAAGCATTCAGGAGGAGTTAAGCCTAGTTAGAATGACCACCATTGAGGATGTGTATCAGTTTGCTCTAAAGGTGGAAGAGAAGCTGAACAAAAGATTTGATGGCAAGCAAAAAGGACGAGGAGGTCAAAGCAGAAGGGGCAATGGCAAACCTTCAGGAATCCGAAATGATGATGAAAAGAAAAGTGAAGATGTGGGTACCAGCTGAAGCCAAAGGAATGACAACTTCTACTGCCCTCGTGATCAAAATAGTGGTGATCAAAGAGGTAGAAGATGAGGGAGATATGGAAAAGGATCTAGAAGAGGTGGTTTCAGAGGAACATATTTCCAGTGTGATGAAGAAGGGCATCGAGCCTATGAATGTTCACAACACCAAGGAAGGGTAGACAAAAGGGAAGAAGGTCATGGAAGTGTTGCGCATATAGATGAGGAGGCCCAATCTGAACATTTAGATGATGCTGAAGGGGGAGAAGCCCTAGTGATTAGGAGAGCCTTGGTGACTGAGGAAAAGGAACCAGAACAGAGGAAGAATCTATTTCGCACAAGGTGCAAGTGTGAAGGAAAATGTTGTGATGTCATTATTGATAGTGGGAGTACTGATAATCTGGTGTAAGAAGAGATGGTCACAAAGTTGAAGTTGAAGAGGGAAAGGCACCTGCATCCATATCAGATTGTCTGGTTGTAGAAAGACCACAAAGTTTTGGTCAATGAGCAGTGCCTAGTAAAGTTCAAGATCGGGAGCTACCATGATGAGGTACTCTATGATATCATCCCCATGGATGCATGTCACATGTTGTTGGAGAGGTCATGGTAGTTCAATAGGCGAGCTATACATGATGGCCATGCAAACATGTATTCCTTGACAAAGGATGGAGTTTATCACAAGTTGAAACCCCTAAAGGAGACTAAAGAAAAGGTATGCAGTAGTGCTAAAATTTGTTATGTAGATGGAAGAAATTTTTTAGAAGGTTTGAAGCATGAACGTGTGTGTTATGCATTGATTCCTAGAGTGAGCAAGGAGGATAGTGAGAAGGTTCCAAAATAAGTTTCTAGGATGTTAGATGAGTTTCAGGATATTGTTTTTGATAATGTACTTGATGGTTTACCACCAATAAGGAAGATTAGTCATCAGATTGACTTGATTCCTAGAGCCAGTTTGCCAAATAAGGCAGCTCATACAATGACTCCAGCAGAAAATGAGGAGTTGAACAGACAAGTTCAAGAGCTGTTGAGAAAGGGTTTGATATAGGAGAGTTTGAGTCCATGTGTAGTACTTGCAATACTAGCACCAAAGAAGGATGGGGAGTGGAGGATGTGTACAGATTCCCGAGCCATAAACAAGATAATAATCAAGTAAAGATTTCCCCTACCAAGGATGGATGACCTAATGGATTGATTGATTGTAGCTTAGTACTTCACAAAGATTGATATGATGAGTGGATATCACTAGATCTGAATTCAAGAGGGAGATGAATGGAAGACTACCTTCAAAACCAAAGAGGGCCTGTACAGGTGGTTAGTCATGCCTTTGGGCTAACCAATGCACCGAGCACATTCATGTGGCTCATGAAGGAGGTACTAAAAGAATTTCTGGGAAGTTTTATTATTGTGTATTTGGATGATATTTTGATTTTTAGTAAGACATTGGATGAGCATCTGATGCATATTCAGAGAGCCTTTGAGAAGCTAAGAGAAGAGAAACTGTTGATTAATCTGAAGAAGTGCAGTTTTGTGAAGAGGGAGTTAGTGTACTTGGGGTTTGTTGTCTCAGTAAAAGGTCTCAAGATGGACCCAAAGAAGGTGAAGGCTATTTTGGAATGGCCTACCCCAAGATATGCTATCGAGGTGAGATCTTTCCATGGTTTGGCTAGTTTTTATAGAAAGTTCATTAGAAACTTCAGTATTATTTGTGGACCCTTGATTGAAACAATGAGAGGGGATAGAAAAGAATTCAAGTAGAGTAGTGGAGCGACAAAAAGTTTTGAACTATTGAAGCAGAAGGTGACAGAGCAACATGTTCTAGTGCTCCCATATTTCAACAAGGTGTTTCAGGTGGATTGTGATGCCAGTAGTTGTGCCATTGGAGTAGTGTGTAGCCAAGAAGGTAAGCCCATTACCTATTTCAATGAAAAGTTAAATGATGCCAAGAGAAAGTATTCTATATATGATCAAGAATTTTATGCAATAGTTCAAGCATTAAAGAAATGGAGACATTATTTGTTGCCAAAGGAATTTGTTCTATATACTGATCATCAGGCCTTGTAGTACCTAAATAGTCAGGGAAAATTAAATCAGAGGCATATGAAATAGGTAGAGTTTTTGCAAAGTTATACCTTTGTTTTGAAACATAGGAGTGGGAAGTCAAATAGGGTTGCAGATGCCTTAAGTAGGAGGCATACATTGATGACAAAGATGCAGATTGAAGTGGTTGAGTTCAATGAACTTAAGACATTGGACGTAGAAGATCCTGATTTTGCAGAGGCTTGGAAAGATTGCAAGGAACCTGTTATAGTGGACAGGACAAGGTGGCTGGATTTCATAATACAGGATGGCATGTTATTTAAGGGAAGTCAATTGTGTATCCGAGGAGTTCCATGAGGGAGAACCTGATAAAGGAGAAGCATAGTGGAGGAATGGCAGGACATTTTGGTCGGGATAAGACCATTGCCATTATCAGTGAGCATTATTATTGGCCTCAATTGTCACAGGATGTGAAGAAGTTTGTACAAAGCTACAAGGTATGTCAGATGGCTAAAGGAGTGAGCCAGAATATAGGCTTATATCATCCCTTACCTGTACTAGAGAGGCCATGGGAGGATATAAGTATGGACTTTGTTCTTGGTTTGCCAAGGATGCAAATGAGGGAATGATTCAATCTTTGTGGTGGTTGATAGGTTTTTGAAGATGGCACATTTCATTCCATGTCAGAAGATCCATGATGTAGTCCACATTATTGACTTGTTCTTCAAAGAGGTGGTGAGGCTACATGGTTTGCCAAAGAGTATTGTTTCAAATCATGACACCAAATTTTTGGGGTACTTTTGGAGGACCTTGTGGAAGAAGCTGAAGACAGAGTTGAAGTTTAGTTCTGCACACCATCAACAAACAGATGGGCAGATAGAGGTTGTTAATAGGAGTCTGGGTAACCTACTGAGATGTTTGGTAGGAGATAAACCCAAGGGATGGGACTTGATCTTACCCCAGGTAGAATTCTCTTACAACAATTCTATCAATAGAAGCACTGGTAGATCACCATTCTAGATTGTGTATGGAGGTAGCCCTAGAACAGCTCAAGAATTGAGGAAGATGGACCAAGAGAAGAAAATAAGTGCTGAAGCTGAAGATTTTGCAAAACACATCAAGGATATACATGAGAAGGTAAGAGAACATATTAACAAGATGAATATGCAGTATAAGGCTAAGGCAGATCAGAAGCGGAGGTATAAGGAGTTTCAGATTGATGATGAAGTGATGGTCCACTTGAGGAAAGAAAGGTTTCTAGTGGGAACATATAACAAATTGAAAATGAAGAAGTTTAGTCCCTGTAAAATTTTAAAGAAGCATGATTCAGGGAATGCATATGAGGTAGAGTTGCTAGATGGATTCAACATTTCCCCTGTGTTCAACTTTTTAGATTTGACAGAGTATCATGAAGGTGGTGCAGAGAAAGTACCAACGATGGAACAGTGTGGGATTCTAGCATCTACTTCAGAAAAGGATGAGATTGAGGAAATTTTGGATAGTCGTGTGGGAAGGAGTACCATAAATAGGTAGTATGAAGAATATCTGGTGAAATGGAGAGGAAGGTTTTTGGAAGATTCATCCTAGATATCTAAGGCAGCGATTGACCGGTTGGGTTTTCCTCAACCATCTAAGACGTGACGGGGTCATTTCTCAAATTACCCTGGGTGTCTAATGCAGGAGCATCCAGTGGTGTAAGGGCAATCTTGCATCACCCAAAAATAGTTAAATTTCAAGTTTAACATTTTTTAGATGTTCTTACATTTTTGGGTACCCTTTTCATCATAATGAAATTCCCAATTTACGATTTTTATTTTCTATTCATGGGTTAACAGATATTGTAGTTTAATTTTCCCATATTTGCACTTGAAAATCTTTTGAGTTGGATTTGAAGCACTTAGAGCTTCTATAATGGCTCTAAAACTTGCCAAAATTGGCATAGTGGACTTTGAGTGTGTTCTTGACTTTGAGACCTTTCCAACAGTTCAAATGGTTCGTGAATCGAAGCCCCGGATCAAAAGTTATGGCCCCGGGAAGTTGGCGTACTTTCTAGAAGATACAATTGCAAATGATTTTTTGAAATTTGAACTTCAAGTTGTAATTTTTGGCGCCAAACCACCTAAACTCAAATTTGAATGTTTTTTTTGGCTCCAAACTAAAGAGGAGCTCTATTTATGGGTGGGTTTCTAGTATTTTTGGGTAACTTTTTGGGGGACAAACTCGCATATTGCAAAAGGGTTATTCTGTAGCTTTCTATAGCTTGCATGTGTTGTAGAACTTGGGGATTTGAGATCCTCTGCATGTAAGAAGCTCCATTTTCTGAATAATAAAATTATTCTCTTGTTTGTGGGTTATTTTCTATGTCTCGGGTTGTGCCCTCATCACTATACTCCCTATTGGCCATTTTATGTGCCACTTCATAAGGATGAAAGCTACCTCTTTTTGAATGAGAGTACAAGTGCAAGTGAGCCATCTCTATTTCATAATGATGTGCACTCTAAATAGAAGGTCTACTATCGAAAAATGTGTCCCTTTACATTTTCACACTTGATGTGGGAATAATTAATGATAAATTGGACTTAATGTCACCTTGATCTAGTCTTGTGAGGTGTTTTACACATCCACATTAGGTCTTGGGACCTTTTTAAGATAAATTAACTCAACTCTACCCTAATTTAATGTTGTGAAATGTATTTATTTATATCTTCACATTAAATTTAAGATGTTTGTAAATCAACTGGACCTAATCTAGTGTTGTAATGTGTTTTACACATTCACATGGGATTTAGGGCCCTTTTAAGCTAAATAGATTCAATTTTCCTTAATTTAGTGTTGTAAAGTGCATTTATTTACACTCACATTGGATTTTGGGCCATCTTACATTTATAACCTTTACATAATCATTAATAGGCCCCTATGACCCCATATTGTGTAGGTGCCCCAAGGCATAATTTAATCAAAAACCTGACAATATCAACACTTCTTCAGTCCCTAGCATTCTAGCAGGAAAAATAGCCCCTGTGGGACCCATTCACCACCTTGGGTGAATGAGTCCAATTTGAGCTATTTTTAAGGTTTGAGCAAGAAAAACTAGGTTTGAGGTTTAAATTTCTCCTATGTCAGCCTTGGGGATCAAATTAACAGTCATTTAAGTGGATTTTCTATATAAGAAAGCTTTCAAATCCTCATTTCATAATAAGAAACATCATACCTTCATGTCATCAAGTCAAGAACTCAAGATTTAAGTACTTGAAGTCTTCACAAGGTCATCAAGATAGCTCTCAAGATCATTTCTAAGACATACAAGGGTAGAATTCTTCATCAATTTTTGCAACAATTCACAATCCATCATCATGGCAAGGTCCTAATTGCATTACTTCATGTTTATGTTTCATTATCCTATTTCATCATTTGGTTTAATTACCTAAAAGGGGTTTGACCAAGGCAAACCCCTATTCCCTAACAACCAACATTTTCTCACTCTTTCCTTATGTGATTGCAGATCTAGGTGCTTTGAAGACTTGAAGATCATTGAAGAATAGGTTACAAGGTTGTAATACCCCGCCACGAAACCCTAGGGGAAGTTGCAAACTACTAAACAAATGCACAATTTTTTTTTTACAATTATATGTAAGATTACAACACAAAGCCAACAATCCCCTAAGGTTAAGAGGCAAAGATTATCTAAATCACAAATTAAAACAACATGCATGAAATGAAACATAACGACATTCACTTAACTAATTAAAGCACATACATTCCATACATGAGATTTTCATGAAGACCATAAAATCCTTCATGGTTACCAATGACATAAGTTATATAATTACAATTACATCTCTCATTCCCAGAATGAGATAAATCAATAACATGATTGTTTATTACAATTTCCACCTCGATAACAATGAGGGGTAAATAAAATACAAGAGCATCTAACATAAATGAAACCAATTAGCAACTGGATCCCATGAGCTCTTCAACACGAAAGTCTCGTCCACATATGCCAATGCCAAAACAATGGAGTAAGGTGCACATTCCACCCAACCAAGTGATACCCGAAGGCTCACCCCCTATGCTAGGAGATAGTAACAAGGGTTTCAGGACAAGACCAACAACCTCTAGACATAGGCAACATGACTCAGCTGAAAAAGGATACGAACAAGACATCACATGACATAAAGGTTACATTGCTTCTAGATTTTAAGTAAATGAACACATCACGAATACAAACATAATGCTGACTTAGGAGAAGTGTCATCACAATGTCGCATGGGATATCCTAGCAAGTCTTCCTAGGTCCCGGCCCCCATCTCAGGATATCCTGGTAACCTCTAACGACTCCCAGCCCCACATGCAAACCAATGCGGAATCAGTTATCTTTCGAAGGGACAAGATAACGATCTTTCCATTCTAGGCCTTCTTGTCTCACCCGAAGTCTATACAAGCACTTGCGTCCATGAGCGAGGCAAAATTAATCTTTTTAAATGTTGGTACCACCTATGCTAATTAATTGGTTTAAGTTCTCACTGAATTAACCAACTTACATTGAGATCTCCTGGCACCACTTTGTGTGCTAGCCCTCAATGCAAGCCACTTCTCTAAGCCAACACGTGGAACTATGCCACCACCAAAGGGTACTCAAGTATGACCTAGGGATAATGAATCCCTAAACACGATGTGAAGTAAACAATACCCGCCTAAGATAATTGGATATAACACTGGACACAAGTACGCACTACTCATGGAAACCAAGGTTGATTGACATGTTGACAACCCCAAAAGACATAAAAGATGATTCTATCTAGAAGACTTACAAGATCTGACTCAAAACCCAACAAGAATAAGCACCCCACGATGAAAGAAAACTTGCAAACAATATAAGGTAATCTACCTTCGGATTTCGTTAATCCAATCATTCATCACATTATTGCATTTAACCGATTAAATAAACTATTTTCTTGCACAATCACATAAGGGTTTGAATGTTCGTTTGATTCTTGTTGACACAATTCATACGATAAATTAAATCAATCATTCTTTGCTAAACCATAATTTTCTATATCTAATTTTCATTTATTCCTTTACAAATATCTCATATATATAAATTAAATACTTCTACTCTTTTAGAAAATAAATCACATTTAAAAATACATATATATTTATTAAATATCTATATAATCAGATATACATATATATATATATCTAATTACATATATATTAAAATATATATATATAATATTTAAATGTGCATGATAATTACTTAAGCATTTATTAAAATATAAGATACACATATTATATTATATATATTATATAATAATATTAAATTATTATATATAACATATATATTAAAATATATATAAATTATATTTTAATTGACAAAAATAAAACATTGAAATCAAATTTCATATTATATGTATTAAACATAAAACATATAATATAAAATATGTTTTATGTTTTATGTTTAATAAATATAACATATGAAATAAAAAAAAGAAAATTTCATAACCAAACGCCATTTGCACTTAGGGTTCGGTCGCGCCCTATGTGAACAGGGGACGCAACCCCCATGAATGGGGGCGGTGGCCTGTGTAGGCAGCGACGGCGCTGCCTCCACAGGCGGCCGTCACCATTCTTGGGGTGGCTGAGGGTTTAAACCCTCCCCCATACACTTATCCCAACAAAAAAAACAAATCTGCCACATGGATTTAACCATGCCAAAGACTGGTAAAAACAAAACAAAACAAAAATTCTGGGTAAAACCTAGAACGGTAAAAAAATAACAGAGTTTCATAATATTTTGATTTTTTTTGGGTTTAAACAACTCACCAATATAGATATGTATCTATTTATATATATATGTATATATATGTATATATATATGTATATATATATGTATATATATATACTTATATATATGTATATATATACATATACACAGTCATAATAAATGACTATAAAAATGCTTATTTTCCATACCCAGATTGAGCAAATGCTCAATCTGAGAATTACAATAATTTTCCATTCACATTGCAAGATTAAACACAATAAAATAAAGATTTCTCACAATTTGAATTAAGATTTTTCCAAGCAAATACACTTTCATGGAAAAATCATTGAATTTCCATGCTTGTTTTCAAGATTTTCATTGATAGTTTTCATTCTCTTTTTGTTTTCACTAAAGTTTGAAAGTTATTTTGTTCAAGTTCAAATGAAGATCTTCTCATGGGTTTTCAATCAAAATTTGAATTCCATTAATAGATTGAACCATTTCAAACAAAAAAAGAAAAAGAATTTTAAAATGAGATGGCATAATAAGGAAAGGATGGAACCTTTTGTTTTTCTCCAAGCTATTTGAATCGTTCAATGGAGGTTGCTCTCCTTCAAATTTTGCTTCAACAAATTTTTCCAATCCTTCTTCAAAAAATTTCTCCAAGAATTCCAAGTTTCTTGTTGCTCTCCAAAATTACCAATTTCAAAATAGATAATTCAAAAAAGAAAAATGAATCTTCCTTATGCCCTTTCCTTCTCCAAATTGTCAAACCCCTAATTTTGAGTTCACCCACCATAGTTATTGCTATTTTGGATATTTTTGGATATTTTCATTTTTGACAATTAATAAAACAATTCCATTTTCCCTTTCAAATGCATAATATTTATTTAAAAAAAAATTCTATTTGCACCCCAAATGTCAATTAAATTCCCTTTTATTCACAAAATTGAATTTAGCAATTACATTTAGCAAAAATCATTTTTAATTTTATTTCAAGAGGAATGCAAGGAAAATTCTTTTTTTTTTTTGATTTGTCACAATATTTAATAATGCTAACACCGTTGAACTAATTTAATTAATCAACAATAAATCTAATTCATGATTAGATTATTTTATTGATTGAATTAAATTAACTAATTAATTAATAAGCACTCTTTTATGAATTTTGGCAATAAATTTAAATAAAGCAAAAACCATTTCACTAGGAAATTTAATCACGCAAGCAAGGAGAGACGAGATGACAAGGAAAATAACTTATCCCAACTGACAACCCGATGACACACTATGGCTAGGGTGATGTCACGACATAGAAAACCAAGCTACTATCTCCCAATCATTTTTCGTTGAACAAGGGACATGCTCAGACCTATGGAATCAGGTGGAGTCAATGTCCTGTACCTGCATCCTGCACACAACATGAGTGTCAAACATGCACATATATATAAATATTAAAACACACCGTGAAGAGGAAATCGCGGAATCACAGGGCACTTGCATGCAAGTGATGTGATCCTGTCCCCTTCACCAATACAATATCGCTAACTGACACCTCTAATCATCAATGGTATAATCAAAACATAAAGCATCAATAATTCACATACATGATAATTTAACCCATAACATGAAATAGTAATATCATCTTATTAAAGTACCATCACATCAAAACATAGTATTTACATCGCTTGACAATTAGCGGTCAAAAGTAACCAAGTTTATAACCAACGTGCTAACAAAGAAAAATATACATAACAAACATTGTTCGATCAAAAGGACAAAATGGAGGGGTGTTACAAAGGTTGTTGGAGTTTTTCCCTTTTTTGCAAGGCCATAATCTTCACAAAAAGTCACCTACAAGCCTGAAATTGGTAGTTTCAGATCTAAAAATTAGGAGGAATAGGAAGAGCGGACATTAAATACCAAATTAAGACCTTCAAGTTTTAGAAAACCCTAAGTGGAATCATTCACCAAGATTGGAAAATGAACCTCATTTTGGGTCAATTTTGAGATTTTTGTAGTTTTGGATACCCTTTTCCGAGAAACTTGTTCTTGTATAGAAACCCTAATCTGGGATTGATTCACCCAAAATGGAAAATAAGTCCCACCATGCCTAAAAAGTAGCAATTTTAGGATTTCAAAGCTCCATTCCATCTCTCTCCAGATTCTAGGTGCACACTTTCATTTTTGCAGCTTTCTATTTTGTTTCATTATCATTCCTAGGTCATTCATTGAAGCATTACATCAAACTAGGATTTTGCATTTCATCCTTCATTGCATTGTATTTTCCAAGTTTACACTTGGTAGTGAACCCCTCTTGTAATCTGAAATCATACCCTAGGATGCCCTATTGTCAGATCTCTTGCCTCTATTCCACTCTTGGGGTGAGATCTCTAGGGTCATCCTTAAATGTGAAGTATAGAAGATTGTTTCCCTAGGTCATAAACTCTAGTGGAGACAAAATTATATCTTACATTTTGGTGAACCTACTTTTATAATACCTTATTGTCTAATTTGGAGTCCATCATCATCCTAGATTTGGCTTGTATTAACATTGCATTAGGATTTACATTGGTTAATTTACATTCTAGGGTTTCAAATTTTGCATTAGTGAAAGCTCATAGAGCTTGCATTTTTGCATTTAATTTCATTGAAAATTTTCATTTGCATTTAGTCTTCAGGTCATACAACATAAAAATCATAATTTTTTTTTGAAAAATTATTAAAAAAATTGACAAAAATCCCCATTGGTACTCATTTGCCACCTTGGGAAAATCATTCCTTTCACACCCCTAAAACTGCCTTTTACAACACTAAAAACCTTGTTTCTGCACTTCTGTTGGTTTCCATTAACTATCTGTTTTAGTGGGCAGACTTTTTGTGACATTCATTTCACTAAATCTTGCTTAAATAGGCTCATTTCATGCATTGATCAATTCCAAATTTGCATTTACAACATCTCATTTTTAGATCATTGCATAGTGTTTCAAATCTGAAAATTGCATTTAAACATTTCACTTTAGGTCATTGAATTGCACTTTATTTACTTTCTCATGTTATCATGTGTTCTTTTCAAGCATATAGTGTTTCTAGAATATCAAGTAGCTTATATGATTCTATTTTCTCTACTCATGGGCATAATCTAGGAAAACAAAGTAAAACCTTTGATAAGAATTTTGGATACCCTCCTAGTATCTATCAAATTTTTAAGAATGTCATAACATAAGAGGATGCAAGTGTAGACAATCATAACAGTCATACTTGTTCTTCTCCTGACACCTCTCCTATTAGTGACAAAGGTATCTTGGTGAAAGAAGATACAAGCATTGAGGGTCTTGATTGTCCCTCTCCTCTTCCCCCTTTGGAAGATATTAGAAAACAAGAAGATGAGATCATATACATATTTCTAAAGATCACCTACCTAGTATCCATTCATCCCTTGCTTGTGAGAATTTTTTAGAAAAAGATGATGATATAATAGGAAGCCATGAAAATCACAATTTTCCTTCTCCTTCTATTACTTCTAGATGCAAAGAGGATAGTTTGGTGTTAGAAGATGCACCTCTTGAGGTTCATGAGAATCCTACTCCTCCCTTCCCTAATGACCCTACAATTTGAGAAGATCTATTTGGTAAGCATGAAAATCATAGTTTTCCTTCTCTTGATGCCTCCCCTACTTGTGATGAAGCTACCTTACAAAATCTAACCATCAAATGTGATGAGCATTTTACAAGCTCTCCTACTAAGGTAGATAATATGTCACAAGAGAATGAGACCTTAGAGAAAATGGACAATCAAATAGATTCTTCTCCTAATATCCCCACTATTGATAAACAAGATAATCCAACCATTGATAACTCCCTTACTTGCGATGAAGTCATTTTGGAAGAACCAATCCTTGAATGTCAAGAACATTTGGTTTGTAATTCTCCTAAAATATATCCTCCTAGGGAGGCTATCATGGTGCAATAAAATTACAACAATAGTAATGTGTCTTCCTTTAGTGATGGTAAAAAGGTGATAATAGATTTCCCTTTATTAGAGATGCATCAAACCAATACCGTTGAGGTTATGAATGCGCAAGTTTCCATTAGACCCCCCTTGACTATTGGACCTCCTACATATCCTGTGGGACATCCAAAGAATCCTATAATCATCTACTCACCTTCACACAAACCTCAAACTCAAAAAAACCCAGAACTTATCCTTTACCCACCTTCACACAAACCTCAAACTCAAAACAAACCCGAACTTATCCTTTACCCACCTAAGATTAATGTCTCACAACAATTGACCCATAATATCGATGCTCATACATATAACACTAGGAATAATACACAACCAAGGAAAACACCTTCAACATCCCTTCCATTATGTAATCCTATCCTACCTAACCCTATCTTACTGGGTCATCCTTGTGGAAAGGAGTATGATCTTGTCGAACAACTAAAGAATACTCCTGCTAATATATCCTTATGGGAAATTATTCATGTATCCCCCCACTACAACAACATGATTCAAAGTGCATTGCAAAGAGTTCCTATCCCTTCTAATGCACAAATAAATGAAATAATAGCCTTGATTCAAAGAATAAATGCTGACATTGTTTTCCACCAAAGTGAACTCCCCCCTTCCTTTGGAAGTGAAAAAACAAAATGTTGCTTTCATGATCATAGCTCAATACAAGAGAAAAGGGATAAATTGAACCCTCGTAGACAATGGTTCCACCCTTAATGTGTGTAGTGTATCCCTCCTAGACAGGCTTGGTGTATACAAATCAAAAATTCAACTAGTCTCTTTATCTATTAGTTGATTTGACAATGTTGGAAAGGAACCACTTGGTGTGATTTCTTTGCCTATTATAGCTGGAAAAGCTACATTCGAAACACATATTCATGTCATGCTTGATAATCTTTCATACAATATCCTTTTACAAAGGCCATGGATTCATGAAATGAATGGGGTGCCTTCTACTCTTCATCGTAAAATGAAGTATGTCTACAACAACACAATGCACACACTTGATGCTTCTCATGAGCCTTATAGTGTCTTCAAACTTGAGAAAAACAAAGAGAATCCTTTGAAAAAATTAACACCATCTACAAAATTTGAACCCATGCAAGACAAATAAAAACAAATTGAGGAAATCATGAAGCTCTTAGAAGACGATTGGGGATCCTTAGATTTCAAATATACATTCATGGTAGAATACAAGATCATAAACAAAGACTCTAAAAAAGGGAAAAGATAAAGTGGTAATATCAATGCAAAAATTAGGAGACCCTTCAAAAGCATCCACCTCAACCACTTTAGAACAATAGATGACAAATTACACAACAAAACTTGATGAACTCCATGATGAACAACCATCGAATCCAAAAGAGATGAAGAAGATTTATGGAAAAGGTTATGAACTTATGAGACAACTTGGGTATAGTGGAAAAGGATGTAGTGCTAGAGAACAAGGTATCTATGTCCCTATAGAGCCTAACATGCAAGAAGCAACTCATGGTCTTGGTTATTGTCCCATGATAGAAATAAAACCATCAAACAAGCCTTCACTCAATATCAACACTACCACAAAACATCCTTCTAAGCTGACTTTGACAGTAGTGCATCCTAAACTAATAGACACTAGTGATCTTGATTGTTATCCTTTGCAAGAAACAAACCAAAAAAGGAAATCATCACTTAATGTAAATGTCATCTTGCAAAACACTAATGATTTGAATTTGTTATATTTTTCATCCTCCTTTCAAGGAGAGAACAAAATCTTGCAATCTAAAGATTCTTGCATAGGTATGACAATTAATACCAAGCAAGAGATATCTTTGTCACAAAATAATAGAACACCTTCTACCATTGATCAAGAGGGTATATTGTTGAGACTCCTCCATGATCACTTGATATCCCTTCCTCCAAGAACATGAAATAAATTCTACTACAAGAGTTCATTTTGTGCATATCATAGTATTCATGGTCATGCCACTAACGAATGTAAGGCTTTAAACAAAAAAAATCAACATCTCAAGGAGTGTGGTGCTCTTCCTTGTGTTGAAGCACCTAATTCCTCTAACTAATAATTATTTTCATCCTATTCATCTCACCCTTTTCCTGCACTAAGTGCGGGAAAGGAGTTAGGTAGCCTCGTCCTTGTATGTTACTTGTCGTTGTCTCTTTTGGCTAGTTGACTACCTTTCATATAAGAGAAAGCTTGGGATGAGGATGACTTGCCTTAAGTTGGTTTGCATGTTACATACTTATTCATGATGTAGTTAAATTTATAACATATGAATTAGCATAGGGCTTTCTAAATAAGCTATCATGTCTTCTTAAATAAATTAGCATAGGGCTTTTTAAATAAATTTCTCACAACAATGGTGTTAGAAACCACTTTAAGTGGGGACATACATCGACACTCATATTTCATTGTGCGTTTTTCTTTCTTCTTGTGTTGCATCCTTTTCTCGGTGGTGTCATTTAGCTTGATTTCCTCCAAGAGCATGATATTTTTTTGACTTGTCCTCTCTTGGAGACATTAGGCACAATGTTCCCTAAGAAGAGACCTTGCACGAATTAAGCAAAATCCCTTTGAACAAGTCGTACACTATTTTGCATTTACAATGTCTATGAGTTTCAAGCATACAAATTTTTTCTTGCCTCATGGACCTCGAAGATCATTTTTACATGGTTCCTTATCAAATTTATTAGGAGGTATAATTTTGGTATGGTTTGAGTAGGAAGCTTGACTGATGGATGACTTTCCCCATAGCCACTCATGTGTGTGTGAGTACATACTAGCCATGACTGTATGTGTCTAACCTTTTTAGGACTTCTCACCTAGCAAACAGCCAAGAGTTTCGTTGCCTCAGAGTGAGTATGCTTTTTTTGGACAAACAACCTAGATATAATCCACATCGTGTTGGAAAAATGGTCAAAGCTTCATCCATCTTTTTATTTTTTTCTTATTTTTGTTCTTCTTTCTTCTAGTTATTGACATTGCATGATCATGTATCTTGTCTTGCTGCATATTATACACCTTGTGTGTGTCCTTTCGTGCTTATGTTGGTTTGACATAGGATCTTGGATCATAGGGGCTTAACCAACTCCTTTGATCTTTTTCATCTATTTTCATCCATATTGGCATGATCATACCCCTCTTGAATGTCTACTTTAGTGTGAGTTTGAAGCAAGTTCATCCTCTCACTAAAGTGGGGGCTAAATGTAGTGTCAAAAAATGTGTCCATTTGCATTTTCACACTTGATATGGGAATAATTAATGATAAATTGGACTTAATGTCACCTTGATCTAGTGTTCTGATGTTTTTTACACATCCACATTAGGTCTTGGGCCCTTTTTAAGCTAAATTAACTTGACTCTACCCTAATTTCATGTTGTAAAATGTATTTATTTGTATCTTCAAATTAAATTTGGGAGGCTTGTAAATCAAGTGGACCTAATCTAGTGTTGTAATGTGTTCTACACATTCACATGGGATTTAGGGCCCTTCTAATCTAAATAGACTCATTTTTTCCTTAATTTAGTGTTGTAAAGTAAATTTATTTATAGTTTCACATTGTATTTTGGGCCCTCTTACATTTATAACCTTTACATAATCATTAATAGGCTGCTATGACCCCATATTTTCCATCCCAAGGCATAATTTAATCAAAAACCCAATAATATCAACATAAAAGCCTAATTTCTTCACTCCCTAACATTCTAGCAGGAAAAATAGTCCCTACAAGACCCATTCGCCACCTTGGGTGAATGAGTCCAATCCAGGTTGGGCTTATTCACCCAGGATGGAGAATGAGTCCCATTTGAGCTATTTTCGAGGTTTGAGTGGGAAAATTTTGGTTTTACATTTAAAATTCTCCTATGTCGGCCTTGGGGATCAAATTAACACTCATTTGAGTGGATTACCTATATAAGAAAGCTTTGAAATCCTAATTTCATAATAAGAAACATCATACCTTCATGTCATCAAGTCAAGCACTTGAGAGTTAAGTACTACAAGTCTTCACAAGGTCATCAAGATAGCTTTCAAGATCATTTCTATGACATTCAAGGGCATAATTTTTCATCAATTGTTGCAGCAATTCAAGATCTATCATCATGGAAAGGCACTAATTGCATTACTTCATGTTCATGTTTCATTATCCTATTTCATCATTTGGTTTAATTACCTAAAAGGGTTTTGACCAAGGCAAACCCCTATTCCATAACAACCAAAATTTTCTCTCTTTCCTTATGTGGTTGTAGATCTAGGTGCTTTGAAGACTTGACGACTAGTGAAGAATAGGTTACAAGGTTTTTGGAGTTGTCCCCTTATTTTTAAGGACATAATCTTCACAAAAAGTCACCTACAGGCCCGAAATTGGATGTTTCAGATCAAAAAATTAGGAGGAACAGGAAGAGCATACATTAAAGACTAGATTCATACCTTCAAGTTTCAGAAAACTGTAAGTGGACTCATTCACCAAGAGTGGTGAATGAATTCCATTTTGGGTCAATTTTGAGATTTTTGTAGTTTCAGATACCCTTTTCCAAGAAACGTGTTCCTATATAGATATCTTGATTTGGGTGCACACTTTCAGTTTTGTAGCTTTTTGTTTTGTTTCATTGCCATTCTTAGCTCATTCATTGAAGCATTGCATCAAACTAGGTTTCTCTATTTCATTTTTCATTGCATTTTCTTTTCCAAGTTTACAGTTTGTGGTGAACCTATCTGGTAATCTAAAATCATACCCTAGTATACCCTATTGTCAGATCTCTTCCCTCTATTCCACTTTTGGGGTGAGATATCTAGGGTCATCCTTGAATGTGAAGTATAGAATTGTTGAAATAAACAAGACAACTATGAGTGGGGGTTGAATCAGTTGTCACCAATCACATTCCTCACAAATCACAAATAATTATTAGCCCCACATCCACTTTAATATGTTATTAAGTATGAGCATGAAGAGTAAATAGTAGAAAGCAATATCAACAAAAGAAACACTAGATTTATGTGGAAAACCCAATAAGGGAAAAACCACGATGAGGATTAACTCACAAGATAAGATTAATTGCAAAACCATTTACAAGGAGGCTCACTACCCAAGATAGGACTCACTCTCTAAAAGGAAGGCTCGCTACCTGTAGACAAAGAAAGATAGGAATAAGACTGTTACACAAAGAACATTATCTCAATGCAACAAAAGATCCACCACAACAACTTGCACACATTCACAACCTTGATAAGAGAATTGCAAACACCATCAGCTTGTTTCTTTCAGGAGTCTAACACATTGAATTCCTCACTGCCTTTGTTCACTTTCACACAATCTCTCACATCAACCTTTCTTCTCACACTTGTGGCATACAAACCTTAACATATGGTCTTGTATTTATACCATCTTTAATCTTAGAAACTTTCTCCAAGGTCAGCTACACACTCTTCATTTTACAAATTCAAATTAGGTTAGTAACTCAACATTCCTGTAGTGGATGAGAATGAGAACGGACCAAACCAATGCTTATCTAGGACCCAAAACAACATTTTAGATCATTCTTGTGCATCCTTAATTGATACTTATCCTTTGCATGACGTGTAAACACCAAGTTGGCCAAACCTAATGAAAACACCAATGAGATTTGAATTACATGCTTCCACAACAAGACAATAACATGCATACCAAATAACATGATTCACCATACACTGGAAAACATCTTAGATTCCTTTAGATTCATCTATAGCTACTGCAACAACCTTCATATACAAAACACTTTTCATTAGTCCATCCATACTAT
The DNA here is from genome assembly GCA_007258455.2 of Sequoia sempervirens. Classification (NCBI taxonomy): domain Eukaryota; kingdom Viridiplantae; phylum Streptophyta; class Pinopsida; order Cupressales; family Cupressaceae; genus Sequoia; species Sequoia sempervirens. The sequence continues at coordinate 693,509,243 of VDFB02270651.1, forward strand.
ACAAACATACATAGTAACTCTAAAACTAGTCTTTTGAAGCACCAAACCACAAACACCTTTGATAGAACACATATAGAACCATTACAAGCCTTCTTCTAGATCTGTAAGACCTAAAACAAACTAGTGGAAGACTACAGAGAAAATACATTTCTCCTAGTCTATTGACAAACAACTCTATCAGACTAGTTCACAAACTGGTGAACTCAACTTTCACTCTTCATCAAACCAGAAGCTATAATCTAGGATATATCACCCAAGGATTCCCTTAAACAATACTTCTTATCTGTAAAAGCATAGGATCAACATAGAATAAATGTGGAGCACATATCGGAGCACATTCTGAACACACACACAATTTTTTCTTCACTATTTATTAATTTTCTCAAAATCCCTTGGCAACTCATCATATCAGTACACTTGCAACACCATAAAGATAGCTACGTGTACCCACAATATCTCAATAGTATCTCAACTACACATGCACAACCTATAGTCACTTGTTTCCTTTCTCTGCAACAACCTATACTATGTTGACATCAATGAAAACACCACCTTACTCATTCATACTTGCAACAATCTCCCCCTTTGTCATTGATGGAAAATATGATATGAAAAACCATTAAAGACAACAATATCCTTTTTCCTTCATTATTCTTTTTCACATGACTCCCTCTCCCCCTTTGACATCAATGGAAAAAAAATGTTTTTACATAATTCTTCAACCATATATAATTATGATCACTCCTTAGGAGTGCACCCATGACAACAACCATCTCATACTACAACAATGATACTTCCTACTCCCCCTGAGGAGTAGACCCTAGTCATCAATCTAGACAAATGATGAGTCTATAGATCCACTAGATTGATGGACCTCTATGTGCACCTAGTTCAAAGAAGGAGAGGTAGTAACCCCCAACTTCTCTCGGAGATACTCAAAAGTATCCTTAGGAAGATCCTTAGTAAATATATCAGCAATCTGATCCTTTGTAGGCACATATTCAAGCCTGACTTCATTCTCCAATACCTTCTCTCTTAAGAAATGATATCTAATAGATATATGATTTGTCCTTGAATGCATTACCAAATTATTTGAAATATTTATTGCACTTGTATTATCACAGAAGATAGGCATAGGTTCATCACACATCACTCCTATATCCTTTAATGTTTACTTCATCCATAGTACTTGTATGCAACAAGATGTTGCTGCTATGTACTCAGCCTCTATAGTGGATAAAGAAACTAAATCATATTTCTTGCTTAGCTATGAAACCAACCTACATCCAAGAAAGAATGCACCATCACTTGTACTCTTTTGGTCATCTACACAACCAGCCCAATCTGCATCAATGTAAGTACTTAATGTAAAATAAATATCCTTAGGATACTACAAACCATAATCTAGAGTCACTTTTAGATATCTAAATATCCTTTTCAGAACTGTAACATGTGTTTCTTTGGGTTCTTCTTGAAATCTGGCAACCAAACATACTGCATGCATGATATCCGGTCTAGTAACTCAGTAAGATATACTAGTGCACCAATTATAGATTTGCACTTGCTCTAATCAACTTTACGAGATTCATCATCCTTAGTTTGCATCCAGTCACCATAGGGGTACATACTGGTTTGGAGTCATCCATTTTGAACTTCTTTAGCAATTCTTTAAAATACTTTGATTGTGAAATGAATATTCCCTTATCAATTTGATTCACTTGAAGCCCAAGGAAGAAATTCAACTCACCAATTATAGACATTTCAAACTCTTTTTGCATCTCCTCTAAAAATTTCTTGCACATACCATCATTTCCTCCAAAGATAATATCATCGACATATACAACCACTTTAAAAAAAAAAATTCCTTCAATCTTGAACTAGATATTACTATCTAAGGAGCCTTTGCAGAACCTTTGTTGTGTCAAATACCTATCCAACCTTGCATACCATGCTTTGGGAGCCTTTTTAAATCCATATAGTTCCTTTTTCAACTTACAGACCATGTTCAGTTGATCTGACAACTAAAATCCCTCTGGTTGTTCCATGTAGACCTCTTCTTCCAATTATCCATTCAAGAATGCAGATTTAACATCCATCTGGTATACATTGAAATGTTTGTGAGCAAAGAATGCTAAAAACATTTGAATAGCCTCCATTCTTGCCACCAGGACAAATGTCTCCTCAAATTCTATTCCTTCAACCTATGAATAACCTTTGCACACAAGCCTTGTTTTGTTTCTTACTACCTCACCATTCTCATTCAGCTTATTCTTGAATACCCATTTTGTACCAATTATTTTCTTGTTTACCGGTCTAGGAACCAATTCCCATGTCTGATTTTTCTCTATCTACTGTGATTCCTCTTTCATTTCTCCAACTGAATTTTCATATTTGCATGCATCCCACACTGTTTTAGGTTCTATCTTGGAAAGTAGACACAAATTTACCTTAGTTGTTGCCACTTTGCTTATTTTCATTACATCTTTGCTTTGGTATCCAATTATCTATTCTTCTAGATGATTTTTCTGTACATATTTTGGAGTCTTAGGAGGAGGTTTCAGAGCTTCTTCTTCTTCAATCTATTCTTCTTCTTCCTTGTTCTTCTTTGTTCTTGTCCGCAAATAGGTTCATCTGATTCATCTTCACTTATTTCAATTGAACTATGCATATTTTCATCAACTTTTACATTTGCACTTTCAAAAATCTTTCTCAATATTTTATTGTAGCATTTATATGCTTTGCTTTTTGTTGAATATCTAAGGAAAATGCCTTTATTACATCTTGCATCAAACTTTCCTAAGTTCTCATCATCTCTTTTAATATAGCATTTTTATTAGTGTAATTAATATTTAATTACACTTGCATAACTTTACTTAGGTAATATTTTAATTCCTAGGTTACTTATTGTCATCCTTATCTTGTTGAGCTATCTTGTTGCTCAAGATAAGATTAGGGTTATGCATACTTTTCTTTTATAAAACAAATCATCTCATGTAATTATGAATTCCTGAATAATATTATTTGTACATCTTTTTGCAATAGCTTTGCTTTTTCTAATTTTCTCTTCTATGGAAGGTTTTTTGGTTTGCATGTCTGATCTTGGTTTCTAACATGGTATCAAAGCCTTGATTTGCAACCCCTTCTCAAATTTTTGAGAAAATCATTACAGATTTCATTTGGGATTCCTCGAGGGTATCATGCCTTGAGTTCATCTATGCAACATTTTGGATCAGATCGGGCTTCACCATTGGATTCAGAGCACTGGAAAAAGTTAGGATTGGCTTTTATTTTGCAGATTTTGGCCATCATTTACCATATCTATGAGGGTTTCAAGCTGGGAGATTTTTTGCAAGCTCTCGAGGTAGCCAATTTTTCAGAGCAGTTTGAGCACAAACAAAGGCCACCAACGTGTTCATAGTGTCCAAAAACCCTAAGAATGCACTTCATTTCATCAATTTCTGAGCAGTTGGTTTAGAAGGAAAAAAAATTGCTAGGAAGGTCATACGGCCTCCCCAGCTCACTTCTTGAGGCTTGAATTTCAAAAAAATAAAAAATAAATTGGAAAAAATGCTTTACAAAAAGCACATGTAGTTAAAAAAAAATTGCACCACTTACCCACTGTTGGGTGGCCACCAAGCAGCCACCCATTGGCCGCTTAGGCAAGCAGCACCACCAACCAGCACCACCAACCACCAACCAGCCGTTTGCTTTGTTCAGCCCCCGCCCAACCTCCCAGCTCCCTATGCGATCCTATGGAGGACTAGGGGCTCTATCCCCAACACCTACCCACTAGCCCTTGGTCATGCACAGGACCAGGGGCCGAAACTTTTTTAGCCCCTTGGGGCCCCTATAGGCCTTATTGGGCCTTCTAGAGCACTTTTCACTAAATCGGGTGTATTTTTGCGTACGATGTCCATTTTTTGCAAACAAGATACTATTGGAAAGTTGATTCCAACACTTATCCAATGGTGAAGGTTTTTTTACAAGATTTTTCTCTAGATTTATTTTGTAGGTCCTTGAACTGAGATGAAGTTTTTTTTTGCTTCGGAGGGCATATCTTTTGACTCGGTGATCCTTTTTTCATCATTCTTGTGGCATTGGAAAGATGGTTCAATCCACCACACAGATTTTAGATCTAATTCTATTTTATTTTTATGCATGTTTTCATTCTCTCCTTTTACAATCATTGGGTTATTGTAATAAATGAACAGAGATAAAGTTCCATCAAGGGGGTTTCTTGAATATAATCTGATTAGAGTGTGCATGCACTTTGATCTCCATCTCCAACTTGATTTGTTGACAGCTCGCATGGGTTATATGGTTTCTTAGTTTCTTTTGGCCACATATTGTCTTGCTTAACACATATCAGATTTACATTGATTCACACTTTAGATTAGGATTTTATGGTTATTGATCCGCATTGGTTCAGATCCATCTCAGTTTGAGGGCCATGTTTTTATGGTTAATGTTCCAGAGTCTTTATGGTACTTGTTCCCATGGAAGAGTTTTAGTCATAGTTTGGCATCGGCCTTGAGATACATGATTTCTAGATTATGTCATCATGTCATCTACTATTGCTTCATAGATTCCAGGGTTGTTCCAGTTTGTGATTTTTATAGTGTTCCATGGCATTGGGTCTGATGTCACATTATTATGATTCCGCTTTGGTTTCTTGTAGACAGAAGTATCTTCCCTTGCTTGTCGGATTGCAATTCCAGTGTTACTCCACAGTGTTCTTCTAGTGCTTCTTTGTACCAGTCATCTCATTATAGGGGCATTTTGTCCCACTGGGTTTTCCTTCTCTACCTCATTATTGCATTTGTACATGGGTACCTGATCAGGCCTTGTTTTTGTGACCCATTCATTCTTTCTTGCATTCATCCTAGCATTTAGGTGCACTTTTTTTTAGTCTCCCTAAGTTGCATTTATGGGGGGGTGTTAGTGTAATTAATATTTAATTACACTTACATAACTTTAATTAGGTAATATTTTAATTCCTAGGTTAATTATTCTAATCCTTATCTTGTTGAGCTATCTTATTGCTCAAGATAAGATTAGGGTTATGCATACTTTTCTTTTATAAAGCAAATAATTTCATGTAATTATGAATTCCTGAATAATATTATTTGTACATCTTTTTGCAATAGCTTTGGTTTTTCTGATTTTCTCTTTTGTGGAAGGTTTTTTGGTTTGTATGTTTGATCTTGGTTTCTAACAATTTTCTTCCAAACACCTCAAAGTACTTAACCATAGGAATTTTTCCATACCACAGTTCATAAGGAGTCTTTGTGTTGTTGCTTTTGGTCTAAACTCTGTTAAGAATATAAATAGTAGTGTGAATTGCTTCTCTCTAGTATACCTCTGGTACATTTTCCTCATTCATCATAGTCCTTGTAGCTTCTTGAACTATTTGGTTCTTCCTCTCAACAACTCCATTTTGTTGAAGAGTTCTAGAAGTAGAAAGATGCCTCTTTATGCCATGCTCTTCATAAAACATATTAAACTCATTAGAGGTGAATTCTCCACCTTTTCCAGACCTTAAAAATTTTATTTTCAGATTCGCTTCATTCTCTACCATAGCCTTGAACACCTTGAATCTATCTAGAGCTTGAGCTTCCTCCCTAAGAAAAGTAACCCATGTCATTCTTGAATAATCATCAATAAAAAGCATAAGATACTTGTCTCCATTAAGACTTATTGTTCTTGTAGGACCACAAAGGTCTATATGAATCAATTCCAACATTCCAGTAGTTGATTGTTCTTTTCCTTCAAAGCTGCAGCTTGATTGTTTTCCCAAATAACAACTTCTACAACTAATATTGGTAGGATTTGTGATTTTTGGTAGATCCCTAATAGCTTCTCTTCAATTAATCCTAATCAAGTTGTCAAAGTTTACATGTCCCATCCTTCGATGCCAAATCAAACTTTCATTAAATTGAGACACAAGACACTGACCATCAACAACCTTAAGATGATAAATGTTTCCATATGTTCTTCTTCCTATAGCTACCATAGTTATGAACCCTTTTCTTATCTCACAAGTATTATCCTAGAACACAAGCTTAAATCCTTTGCTAAACATTTTTCCAACACTCAAGAGATTATTCCTTAAGCCCTTAACATAATAGACATCATCAATATTGTGTTTCCCATCAAAACTAATTGTTTCTTTTCCAAAAATATTTGCACCAGAATCATCTCCAAACATGACTAATCCTCCATAATACTTTTCAAGTTTAGTAAACTTACTTTTATCTCCGGTCATATGATTTGAGCATCCACTGTCAATTACCCAATATTCTTTGTCTTGTCTAGCTTGAGAGGTAAAAACCATCACTTCCTTCTTTTTTTCTAGACCACATTCCCTTGCACATCTTCCATGGTTAGTAGACACTAATTTCTTCTCTAAGGCTAGAAACATGCATTCATTTTTATCATCCTCAATATCAGATTCATCATCAAAAATTATAACATCTTCTCTAACATAATACAATTTCTTGAGCATTTTGTCTTTATTGTCTTTTCTCTTCTTGTTTATGGCTCTATTTGGACATTTTGAAGCATTGTGACCAATATTTCTACAACTAAAACATTTAAAAGGTAACATACCTTTGTACTTGTCAGTACCTTTCTTCAATTTCCTTGTAAAATTTGCTTCCAACTCCTCTAAACCTTCACTATCCAGACCAGCTTCTGAATTTGTGGCTTTGAAGGCTATTTCTATTTTCTCCTTTTCTTTTCCAAATTTCCTCATTTCAAATGTAGTCAAGGTGCCAAATATTTTTTCTTTAGTGAATTTCTTTGTATCATAAACTTCCTCAATGGCTAAGACCTTGTCATTGTAGCTCTTTGATATGGTCATCAAAATATTCTCCATTACATCTTCATCTGTCAGAGTACCACCTTGATTTTTGACTTCTTTTATTGCAATGCCAACCCTCTAAAAGTAGGTTTCTATGTCCTCACCTTCTTCCATTTTCAAGTTCTCATATCTGTGTTTAGCTGTTAACTTCTTTGATAATTTGACTCTATCATTTCCTTCATAGATATCTTTCAACTTTTCCCAAACTTCATAAGTAGTGCCCAATGAAATGGATTTTTTTAGCTTAGTCTTAGATAAAGCACTATAGATTGCATACCTTTATTTTTCATTTTCTTCATAGACAAAAATATCATCTACAGAGGAAGGACCACTTGTTGGCTCAACATGTTTTGTCTCAACAAATTTCCAAGTCTTGTAGCTAAAAGAGATCAGGTAACCTCTCATCTGCACTTTCCAGAAACTATAGTTAGATCCATAAAACATAGGGATTATCAATTTGTGTTCCATTGGATCTACCTCAAGGGGTTAAGAGCTTCTTCAAGGAACCAAAGCTCTGATACCAATTGTTGAAATAAACAAGATAATTGAGAGGGGGGGTGAATAAGTTGTCACCATTCACATTCATCACAAATCTCAAACAATTATTAGCTCCACGTCCACTTTAATCCATTATTAAGTATGAGCACGAAGTGAAAATAAAAAAAAGCAATATCAACACAAGAAACACCAAATTTACATGGAAAACCTAATAAGGGAAAAACCACAATGAGGATTAACTTACAATATAAGAGTAATTGCAAAATCATTTACAAGGAGGCTCACTGCCAGAGAGCTCACTGCCCAAGATAGAACTCACTACCCAAATACGACTCACTATCCAGAAGGGAGGCTCACTACCTACAAAAAAAGAAAGATAGAAATAAGAATGTTACATAGAGAACATTATATAAATGAAATAGGAGATCCACCACATCAACTTGCACACATTCGCAGCCTTGATCAGTGAATTGTAGACACCATCAGCTCACTTCTTTCAAGAGTCTAACACATTGAAGTTCTCACTTCCTCTATTCACTTTCACACAATCTCTCACATCAACCTTTCTTCTCACACTTGTGGCATACAAACCTTAACATATTATCTTGTATTTATACTATCTTCAATCTTAGAAACTTTCTCCAAGGTTAGCTACACACTCTTCGTTTTACATATTTAAATTAGTTCGACAACTAAACATTATTGTGGTGGATGAGAATGAGAGTGGACCAAACCAATGCTTATCTAGGACCCCAAACACATCTTGTATCATTCACACACTTCCTTAAAATTAATACTTATCCTTTGCATGACGTGTAAACACTAGGTTAGCCAAACCTAATGAAAGCACCAATGAACTTTGAAGTACATGCTTTTACATCAAGAAGATAACATGTAGACCACATACCATGCTTCAAAATAAATTGAAACACATCTTAGATGTGTTAAGATTCATCCACAACTATTACAATAACCTCCACATACATAACACTTTCCAACAGTTGATTTGGACTGTATAGAAACACATAGTAATTTTGAAACTAGTCCTCTGGAGCACCAAACCACAAACACCTTTGATAGAACACATATAGCACCATTAAAATCCTTCTTCTAGATTTTAAAGACTTGAAACAAACCATCAAAGTGTTGGAATCAAGGAACATTGAGAGGGGGAGTGAATCAGTGTTCTACAATTTTTAACTTTATTAATTTGATCCTTAAAGTGTTGATAACATTCAACCAAAAGAAAGATGCATGAACATAAGACAAATAACCACAACACTATAACACAAGGTTTTTTTACATGGAAACCCTATTATGGGAAAAACCACGGTGGAGGTCAATCGACAATATTATCTGAGTATACTCAAAAAATATGTTTTAAAAAATGGGAATGCACTTGCATTTAGGCACATTTCCTAGAGCTCACTACTCAAAAACATAAAGGATAAATGCCTTACAAAAGGTTTGGATTATAACCAGAGATTTGAAATGAGATAGTAGCATCTACATATGCCTGATTACAATTTCGGTTAGGCTCATCAATTAATTTCTTGACCTTCTAACTGATTCTTCTCTTCTACTTTGTTCTACTTTAACTTGCAACACAAAATCCTTAATACACAAGTGAAACTATGCATAATTGCTCTTCAATCCTTCTAATATTCGCAACACACGCTAACACACTTTATACATACATATCAAAATGATGTAATAGATCGCTTATATATATCCACTACTAGGGATTTAATTGCTACATATCAGCTTCAACAAAAGATAAAAATATTTACAAACTATCAGCTCAAATAATGAATAATATTGAATGTGCATCTGCCAAGGTCAACCACAACATATTTAGGACCTAAATAAAAATGTTCAAACACAAAAAAACTTAAATAATTACTCCTTGAATATCCGTGACACGCTACATTCACTTAGTCGGCCTTCATGCATTGATGAACAAAAAAATCAATCAACCGGATCTACTATCTTGCACACAAATTGATATGAGGATCTAATATTCAAGAATAGCATAGATCATTCATCAAATGATCTTCCTTGAGATCTAAAACTCAAAATGACAACATAAAATTTCATGTGAATCAATGAACACAAAATTGTTGGATGCTCTATTCTAGATTGATTGGCTTCAATCTATTTTGTGGTATGAGAAAATGATGACATGTAGACTAGATGACTGGCTAGGGTTGCCATCAATGACAACACCTAAAAAAATTTGCAGTGTCTCTTGCCAAAAATATCCCCCTTTGGCATTGATGGCAACACTAAGTGAAAAATGACTTAGTGTCAGATAAGTACCAACATGAATTACACTTCCAACTTCAAAACTTCAAAAAGATCTTCAATCACAGCTCAAATTTACAACTCCCCATGAGATGAATATACATTTTTCATTGTACTACTCTCCCCCTTTGACATCAATGGAAAATATGGGGAATCCACATACCAAAAATCAAACAAAAACTTCAAACTACATATGTACACACTTTTTCTTACAACTTACATAGACTTGAATAGATCTACAAAATTGTTCTTCAACAGGTTCAAACTTGTGTCCCAACCCTTCTTGAGACTCTCCAAGATAGTCATGTGACCATAGAATAGATAAGATTGGATCTTTGTAAAATCAAGGTTCACCGGATCACTAATTGCCAAAGCTTCTTATGCTTCCTTCAATGCACTCAACAATGTTTCCATCTTCGAACTAATTAGGCCTCTAAGCTCGCATGCTCTTTCCACAATTCTGCCATTATCATGCTTCAAACTCTTTACTTGTCAAGTAGGGATATACCCTGACCTTCTTTCTTTCCAATAGAAATAGTTAAAGGATCAAAGGCATCAGAAATAACAACTAACTATTTCTCATTGTAGACACGTAAAATATACTAATTGACATTGTGCACTTGATCCTGACCTACTAACATCGTTTCTTCCTGAATCATCCCTCGGTAAAACCATTTAATCAAATCTCCTTATCTGATTAAGTTCATCAACTTTCATCCCTTAATTAAATAAATCAATTTATCTAATTAAGTCACTCTCTTTGTTAATTAAATCAATCCATCTGATCTAATTATCCCTATTTAATTAAATAGTTAATTTTATTTGATTAAATCTCTAAAGTCTATCCATTAAATTAAATAAATCAAAACCTTATTTAATTTGATCTAACACCATCTCTTTTAATTAAATAAATCAAAATCCTTATTTAATTAATCTCTTATCATATTCCTCTCTTATTTGATTTAAATAAATCCATAAATTTGATTCAAATAGGTCACATCATCTAACCTCTCTCATTAAATTAATTAACCCTTGATTAATTTAATCTCATCTCATGTCCCATCCTCTAGATTTTGCAAGTTGCACATGAAAATAGATTTAATTCATTTATTAAATCTCTATTTTCTTCACAAGGCATCTTTTGGAATATTCTCCAAATTTGAATTCAAAAATTTCAAGTCAACATGTACATCCAACAAGGCAATAACTTCATCTTACATGTCCTTTTCCTTGAGCCAAGTGGCATTTATTGCATTCTCCCTTCCCTCTTACAAGTCATTTCAACAAATTTGAAATTCAAAAATATGCATTTATTGTCACAATCCCCAAATCTTACACATCCCTCATCCATTCATAGATTGACAAGTGGCTTCATGCCATTGGATGAATGTTAGTCCCACATTGCTCAAATTTGGACATTCATCCATCTTGGCATTCTATAAATAAAGAGCTCATATCCTCATTTTATCATCCACAAATTATGCAAAGTTATTATGCTAAAATATTTAGCCATTTCTATCCATCACCATTGAGTTCTTAGCTAGGTTTTTGTAGATTTTGGCTTCAAGCTCTCATCCTTCATCAACAAAAGTGGATCAACCATCTTCAACATATCAAGCTTGCATCTTAGGAATTGGGAAAGGGTCAATTTTCACATCAAATTGGCACCAATTCCCCCATGGGATCATGAGTTTGCACATTTACATTAGGATTCAATCTATTTTTTTGTTTTTATTGTGTTCTTCATTATTTTCTTTCCTAATTTGAAGTTTGCAAATGGATTTCATGGGGAATCCTTGTTTTAGCCTGCAATCTCTTGTTTAACTTGTTTATTCTTTTTGTTTTGTAGGTACTAGGATTGGGGTTCACACACTCATGATCCTTAATCTTATTTTCATTGTCCTTAGTAAATTTTGACAAAGATAAACATGACTTATAGATCTTTCCACCTTCAGATAGAGCATTTTGAATATATTCTTCACACAGGTAGCTAATAATGATTTGTCATTAGCAATCATGCACTTTATCCTATTGAACCTTTTATCATCAAATTTCTTTTGTACCTTGACCTCAGTTGACTTCTCAAGGGACTAAAAATGAGTACTTACAGAATTAATAAGCTTCGTTAGCTCACTGGAGGGAGAACCAGATGGATCCTTGACATGAGAAGGCATGATTCTCTCGAAGATGCTGGATGTGAGACTCAATTGCTCACTATCCTTAATGTGAGATTTCAACAATTCTTCTCTAGACTTTGCTTGGAAAATGATGCAACTTTGAATTTTTGAATCGAAGACAAAGTAGAAAAATTAATAGGACCTTCACCCAATTCAAGGTCAAACTCTTCCTGTTGCTCTTCTAGAAATTTCTTCGCTACCTCTATAGTGTCTCTTGATTCCATAGGAATTTCCTTTTCTTGAACCTTCTTTTCTTCAATCACTATTTCCTCAACTACCGATTCTTGCTTGCCTTTAGGAACCTCAACTTCTTCATTTGAAATCTCTTTTTCTTCAACCGAAACAACTTTAGGAGCTTCAACTTCCATAGATACTTTTGTATCATTCACACCAAGAGGAATCTAAGTGTCCTCAACTATATCTTCTTCATTTACCAAATTAGATGCAATATCTTCAACATGCACTTATTTAGAGACAACATTGATTATGTTCTTTAGCAATACTTCCTTTAGAATTTTTTCAGTTTCTTTTGCAACTTCTTTAGTCCTACCAATCCTAAGCTTGTTTACTCTTATTTTTCTCTTGAAATCCTTCTTGGCTTCATTCAAGATTTCCTTCATTTCCTCGATAGACATCATCAGACATAAATATGCAATAATGCACTCTCTCATTTTCTCTTCTTCAATTTTTGCACTTACTCTCCTCATTTCCAAAATTTCATACAATTCCTTGCATAATTCAACCATTATTTCAATGAGATTCATATTGAAATTGTTCAAATATTTTATTGTAGCCTCCTCAAGAACTCTTTTACCAACACTATCAAAGGTATCATACCATTCACATAGTTTCTTAAGATTACCATCCTTGATTATGCCTCTCTCAACTTCCTTTACAGACATACCAGGTTTGTCAGTTTTCACCTTCTTTTCTTTTTCTTCTTCACTGAAGGGCTTGTCCTTAGAAAATTTGGTTGCCTAGGTTCCCATATGCTTTATTTCTCTTACTTCTTCATCAAATTCAGTCTCTTCATCTTTTGAGACAGTAGCATAGACTCTTGTACTTTTGTCCTTCTTCCTCTTACTGGATGCCTTGGCTTGAGCTTTCACATGACTTGTCTTCTTTGCAGGACTGGATAGGGGTGCAAAGCTCCTTGTTGATCTAGTTTGGGCAAAGGATGCTACTGGACTAGCAGATTCAGTTCTAGCAGGCTCTTTTTCAGCTTCAACTTGTTCTCTCTTTCTTCTAGCTTTCTCTCACAACTTTTGCAAATATACCCATGCTCTCTACAAAGGCTTCCACTTCTTTCCTTACTCTCCGGACTATCATAGGTTTCTTCAACTTCTCATGGACTTGCATATTATTTTTTGCATAGGTTCCAAACCTCTCTTCTGTCAGATCTAGAGGCTTACTCAATAAATGTTGTGCATATAGTTCCAAGATGTTTTCTTCAACTTCATAGCCCATTGTCATAATCTAGACCATTCTAGGATCTACAACTTCCATCAAGCATTGATCAATATTCACCATAAAAAAAATTGTGTCCTTATACTTCTCAACAATATAAGTAGGAATTCTTTCTCTTGCTTGCATTTCATTCTAAAAGTTCTTGAAATATCCCTAGATAATTTTTTTTTCTTCTCTTACTATCACCAATGTCATATAACATGTCTCTAATCTAAACAACTATAGGCTTGTTACCTTGCCAATGCACTTTTTCAACTCCCGAAACTTCATTCATTAATAAAAGAACAAACATAACAGCAGATTACCATATTTAAAGGAATTCTTCCTATCTTTCTTGATCTTACCAAGATTCTCCATAAGTTTCAGACTTTGAAGTAACTCACATAGGTCATAATCTGCATTCTCCTTCACCATCTGATATGCTACATAGATAGTTGTACTAGATATAGAATTATCCCGGATGGACTGATAAATCTTGTAACCAATAACCATCGAGGAAAATTTCACATCCACATCAATAATGTCATCAATTGTCATAGCTCTTTTATCAAGCACTGAACTGGTTGCATCCATAACTATCTAATTCTTCATAGACTTCAAGATTGGCAACCCGCTAGATGAATTTAAACCAATAGTAGCGCTTATAGCTTATTTTGTAATTGTTATCTAATTTTCACCCTCAGGCTCAATCAGGCAATGAAAATCATGTTTAATAGGTTCGAGAAGGCCAAATGGAGCAATCGGCCTAAAGAAAAAGTCATGAATCTGATGCTAGGTCATAGGGAACTCAGTGAAGAAACCTACCTTGTTCAGGTTCGACATGAAAATATTCTAAGGAGAGAGTCGCCAAGACCCCAGGAATGTCACGACGAGTGGGATTCACCTACAAGTCCCTATCGGCAAGACATCGATCATTGTCCCGACAACAAAGGGATATTCATTTTGGCATAGGTTCTTTTCTTCAGAGAGAAGTCTCGGTGAATGCATCAGGTCTCACCAACAAAGCAAAGCAGGATCCCTTCGGCGTATGTGTGTGGGCTTCGCCAGGAGTTCTTACTGAAAGGATGCCTTTAGTGTATGTAAGTGGGCTTCACCAGGAGGTCTCATCGAAGGAAATATGTCTCGTCGACATGAGGTAATACCTGTATAAGTCTTGCTGATCCATCAGAGTCTCATTGAATAAAGCAACATCGGCAAAGCAGGATAGTTTCACAAGAATTTCCCGGCAATCAAGAATGTCTCACCGAAGGTCAGGGGTCTCGCCCAAGGAAAGTCAAGTCGGCATGATGTCTCGGTGACTGGCAAGAGTTACACTGATAGTGTTTCACCAGGGAGTTCTCAGCATAAAGCTTCCTCTTCAGCGAGATGTCTTCCTTAGAAGGTGGGGTCTTGCCGATAATAAGATGGGCTCACCCAAAGTTTTAAGGCTCGGTGAGAGGTCTTACCGAAATAACAGTGTCTTGTCGAATGAAGATTTCGTCGAAGGAAAAGGAAGTCTACAAGAGGTCTCAGCGAATGGAGGGTGTCTCAGCGAAAAAAGTAGATATCGATATGACTATGGGGCCTCGCTATGAAGTCTTCCCGACTTGATAAGGTCTCGGTGAAAGGAATGCAGAGCTCGGTGGAGTGGTGTGCATTCGGGGTAACATCAAAAAACTCCTGTTGAAGATGAAGGGCCTTAGGGTAACATTTTTCCTTTGGTAAAATGTCTTGCTGACTTGGTAGAGTCTTGCCAACTAAAGAGGAGCTTGGGGAGATGGGGAAATGAAAAGGAAAAGGAGACAAGAGGAAGCTCGGTGAGAGGTCTTGCTGACCAAAGAAGGATCCGACTGATACAGAATGAGCTCAGGTAGAAGGATCCGGCTTCACTATGAGATCCTGCCGACTTGGTAGTGTCTTGCCGATGTTCTGAGCGATGACAAATCTGACTTTGATATAACTTTGGTGGCTTGATAAGAGCTCTCATTGACTATCACATGTTATGCTAATAGTTTTAGAGGGGCATAATCGCATTAGTGAGACACTTCCAATGTCTCGCCGAGATGTGATTCTGATCAAAGGAGTTTTGACCGCCCAAACAATTTGTGTGGAGTTCACTCAACCAACCAGAGGGATCTAAAAGTGAGCCATGGCATTTTGAAGAACATCAATGGAATGAAAAGTAACATGTATCTGTTATGAGCTCATAAGCATTGGAGGCACTCGACAGGGAGGTTCGAAGATCGACACGAGGAATAGAAGTGAATTGCGGTGGTTGCGGAATGTTCAAGAAGGGAGTCCCTTGAAGGAAATCTTTGACACTGACATGGACACGTAGGGTACAACTTGAAATTCAATAAAAAAATCTAAGGGGCAGTTTTTCTGGGCCCTAATTTTTTGTAAGCCCTAAGGGGTCGACACAGTTTGATATTTAAGGCATTTTTTTCCTTTTTGTAAATAGTTCTGATATACACTAGAAAGAGTTAGTGATTTCTATCAATCCTTTCTCAACTAATTGTATTTTTTTTGTAACTCAACTGAAATCTAGAATGCAAAATAGAGTTCACCTTGAAAACAAGTACTAATACTCTTACCACTCTCATTTTTGTATGTTAGCTTATGTATGTATTTCTTTAATAGTGTTTCCTAAATCTGTATTCATACCACAAAGCTGTGAAGTTTGTTCCTTCCTTCTTGAGATATGTGTGTAGATCAAACCTATCAAGAATGATGCATAAGTCTAATGGGGTTATGTTGAGTAAGTAAACAGTTGCAGTCTAGTTTCCCTAGTGTGTTTGCATCTTGTTTTCATTTCTTCATTTCTTATCAACTCAGTGTATCACCTTAGTTTAGTTTCATTTGTATGCAATCCTTCTCCCTTTCCCTTTACAGAATCATTAGTTTAGGTGACACCAAAGGAAGTTGGCCTTCTCTGGAGGTTGACCTCTGTCTGTAAGAAACCCACATCTTTAGAGGTCTTCCAATGTTACACTAAGGTGTTGAATGTCTATTTCAACAAGGGTGCAATTTTAGGTGATAACAGTTTCTAGCATGCCCGGTGGGACCAAAATTAGCATTATCCTGTTGGTTTAGTATGCAACCAGTGAGTTCCAAGCTTTATAGAAGTCAATTGTGCATACTTGGCGACTCCGTAGAGAGAAAGAATTTTAGAATCAACACCTTCTGTAGTTTACAAGAAGACTTCAGACAAGGAGTAGCTCAGGTCCTTTCAAATATTTGCAATTGTCACCACTAAGAAGAAAAGGTAGAGCAACAAGAAGGCGAGAAACAACAATTATCTATTCTAGAAGAACTCAATCCACTCCTCCATCTGTGAGATCACACATTGTTGTTCCATCTTTGGTTTCATTTACAGTACCAGCAAATCCTCCTCAGCCACCTCCAATGGCCACTCCAAGGAATCAACCCTTTCTTGCTTTTAATGGAGGGATCCCCTTAAATTTGGCATAGCACAATGACATCCCGATGGCAGCCTTAAAGAGTCTACCAATTTTTACAGGAGAAGACCAAACTACTCCAATTGAACACATGAGAGATGTGGCTTCCTTATGCGGAGTCCATCACATAACCCAAGAGGATGTTGCAATGAGGTTACTAGCTACTTCACTGAAGGGAAGAGCTGTGCAATGGTATAGGAGCCTACCAATTAACTCAATTGCAACATGGGACGAATTTGGAGACAAGTTGCATAAACAATTTCAAGACAGGTCTGACAACTTGTCATAGAATCCCTGTAATGATGAGGCCACCTCTAGAATATGCATTTTTATACTTTTTGAGGGCTCTGAACAACGATATAGCTATCATGATATAGTCAATGGGAGGAGTGTCTTTTACAGATGCTTTCGAAATAGCAATCAGAGCTAAGAACAACTTAATACAAGCTAGTAAACTCACTCCTAGGCCTCCAATGCCTATATTTCTAGAGATTCATGCAAACATTCCTTTGCAAATACCCCCTTTCACACCTCTACCAGCTATACCAACACTGCCAGCTAATGTTCCAATTGTTGTAACATAAGAAAATGCTACTTCCAATTCTCCAAATGAGTTACAGGAAATCAAAAGTCTATTGTAGTCTTTTGGTAACAAGCTTGTAAGCTTAGAGAAGAAAAAATCATATAGTAGGCCTTATCAGCAGTAGAATCTAGGCCAGCAACAAGCATACCAAGGTAATAAACAACATTATCAAGGCAATTACCAAGGCTCAAGACAAAATGTTGCTACAAGACCTTTTCAGGCCTACCATCTAGTTCCAATTAGTGCTGTCAAAGAGCTTGTTCTTGTTCAAAACAATCTGACTGCTAATTATGAATGGAGTTATCCATGTAATTAGGCACATAATCAAGCTACATGCTTTAATGGCGTCATCAATCAAGCTCTTATGGTGCAAAGTGTTGTAGGTGCACAATATTTGCCTAAGGAGGGGTATCCACAATAGTAGGATCAGCCTAGAGATGATTCAACTCTCCTCAATTGGCAAAGAGAAGAATTTTGTGGAGTGAACTAGGATGACACATCTGTTGGTGCTAATACTAGAGCCAAGAAGAGGGATTTTGAGATTGAATAAGCAACGAATAAGAATAAGGGAGTTGCTGGTCCATCAAATCAACAAGTACCATGCACTTTGTAGCAAGGTTATGACACTAGTAAGGAGTAGCCTCTACATGCTTCATCTGCAAGTCAAGTGCAACTTGACCATGCTATTGTAAAGATGTAGCCAAAGGTAAATTTATCTTCACCTTTCAACATTGTTGAAAGTATGGAAAAAATGAATGTTTCAATTTTGATGTGGGACTCTTTAGCAATCCCTAGTCAAATCAATTTGTTATAGTTAGCCTTATCAAATCCAGTTAGTTTGAATCCTCCAAATGAAGTCCCTTTAGGCCAAACAAAGTCACTTTTAACCAATGCACCTTTGGATAGTACCATACAGCAAAGTAATGATGTCAAGCCCCCTCCTTTCTATGTTTCCTTAATAGTGGGGAATAAATTGGTACACAATTGCATGGTTGATAGTGGGGCTAGCAGTTCAGTAATGCCAAAAAAGATTGTAGACCAGCTAAGTTTACAATACCAGCCATTAGAAAAAGGAGTACTTCAATTGGATGGGACAACAGTAAACACTATAGGTGTTATTAAAAATCTGAATCTCACACTACATTCCTGTCCCAATTTTTCAATCCCACAAGATGTGTTGGTCATAGATTTTCCTCCATTTTTTGCTCTATGCCTATCTAGAGACTTCACAGTTAAAATTGGAGGGTATTTGTATTTAGATTGGTCCCATAAGATTTTTAGGAATAGATATGGTACTAAGGTAACTATAACTTCTGAGTCCCTTGCCAAGGATCACATCGAACCTTATGTGCCATCTGCTATAAATGTTAACTCTATTATTTTAGAGGATACTGAACTTGCTATAGCACAAGAGTTACAAGCTGAGGGTGTACCTGAGGTACTCCTAAATGAATGGGCAGTTGAAAACATGGTTGATAATATGAATGAGCTTATTCAAGATGTTGGCCTGGGAAATTATGTATTGCATGAGGTAGGGGCAGAAATTCCAAACCTTGAAAAAAGTGTAGAAAGTTAGTTTGAGTAGTAGAATGAATTAGGGGAGATGTATTTTGATGGGTCTAGAAGCAAAAATGGAGCTAGGGGAGGTGCAATGCTTGTATCTCCACAAGGGGATAAGTATTATGTTGCTTTCTATTTTGCATTCACATGCTCCAATAACACTGCTGAATATGAGGGCCTTGTTCAAGGCCTTGAGTGGGCAAGGAAGAGAGGAATAGCTCACCTGAAAGTATATGGGGATAGTGAGGTAATTGTTAATCAAATAAGAGGCCTAAATGTTGCTAAAAATGACACACTAAAGTCTTATAGAAATAGAGTGTGGAATGTGCTTGAGGATTTTGATGCATTTAACTTAGTGTCTATTCCAAGAAATTGGAACAAGCATGTTGATAGGCTTGCAGCCATTGGGGCACAATTTGATATTCCAGGTGACATTAGAAAAGAGAAAGTGCAACAGTATGTGAAGGTTGTAGTCAGACCATCAATTCTTGATAACAACATTCACTGGCAAGTTTTTGATAGTGATGAACAGATCCTTTCTTTCTTGCTCGAAGAAGATCAGTTCTCCATGGTGAATCAAGAAAAACTTAAGCAATAGTATGATGATCAAGTCATACAACTGAGGACAAATAAGTTACCCAAAGGTCTTGTTACCTTAGAGTCTATTTTTAGTACTTATGATCAGCTTAAAAAGGGTAAAGTTGGCTTGCAAATCAAAGAAGAGCATTATGAGGAACTGGAGATTTTCAAAGGTAAGCTCCTTAAGATAGGAAAAATCTGTTCACATGAAGATAAACAAGCTTTTGTTGCTTTATTCCAAGAATTTCATGATGTCTTTGCTTGGGAATATTCATATTTGAAAGGATTTGATCCCCATATTGCTCAACCCACAATTGAGTTAGAACCTAATGCTAAGCCAATAAGGCAGAAACAAAGGCCCTTGAATCCCAAGCTTGAGCCCTTAATGATTAAAGAGCTGACCAAATTAGTTGAGGGGGGTATTGTCTTTCCTATTAAGCATACTTCATGGGTTTCTAACCTTGTACCAATTAGGAAGAAAAATGGTGAGATAAGACTCTGTGTAGACTTCAGGGATCTTAACCGAGCATCTTTAAAAGACAACTACCCACTGCCCTCCATGAAACAAATCTTGCAAGTAGTTGCTGGTTCTGAGAGATTTTCCTTATTAGATGTTTTTTCGAGCTATAATCAAGTGCTGGTTAAAGAGGAAGATCAGTTCAAAATTGCTTTTACAACTAAGTGGGGCACCATGGCATACAAAATGATGCCTTTTTGTTTATCTAATGCTAGTGCCACATTTCAGAGGGCCATGGACATGGCATTCCAAAACTTGATCAACAAGATTATGTTGATTTATCTAGATGACATTATAGTTTATTCCAAGAGAGTTGATGAACATTTTTCACACCTCAAGCAAGTTTTTGAAAAGTGTATAGAATATGGGATATCCCTCAATCCTACAAAAAATATTTTTGTAGTTCATGAAGGTAAGCTTTTAGGCCATATAGTATCAAAAGATGGAGTTTCCATTGATTCTGAAAGAGTCACAACTATATTGGAGCTACCATTACCAAATCACAAGAAGGGTCTGCAAAGATTTTTGGGGTGAATTAACTTTCTGAGAAGGTTTATCCCTGATGTTGCAAATTTTCTATAGCCTTTGACTGACATGCTTAAAAAGAACGCAGTTTTCAGCTGGAAAAAGGAGGCAAGGCGTAGTTTTGGAGAAATCAAGGAGGCATTAGCATCTGCTCCAACATTGGTAAATCTAGATTTCTCTAAAGACTTCTTTTTATATGCTTTTGGTAGTAGTAGTTCAATCTCTACTATGTTGGTTCAGAAGAATAGGGATAATCTAGAGCAGCCCATCGCTTTCTTCAGTCAAGTACTTGCTGACTATGAAGAGAAGTATACATTTGTTGAGAAGAATGTTCTTGCTGTGATCAGAAGTCTGAAGAAGTTTAAGCCTCTAGTTTTGAATAATAAGATTCATATTCTGGTAGCACACTCAAGTGTGAAGGAATTTCTGTTGAACAAAGATCTGAATGAAAAAAGAGTAGGGTGGATCATTAAGGTCATGGAGTATGATGAAGATATCAAGATCACCAAATTGGTTAGAGGTAAGGGTCTCTATGAACAACTTGCTATAGGGTCAAACAATAAAACTAAATTAGAAAAGGATGTTGTGTTTACTAATACAAATGAGTTTCAGAATGCTCAAGATGATGTGCCTACAGGGATAACTAATTGGGTGCAAGATATGACCCATTTTTTATAGACTGGTGAGTGTCCATATGGTTTGAAAAGAGCTAAAAGAAGATACTTTAGACTGCAGTCCATACCATATTGCTGATAAATAATGTTCTTTTTAAAAGGGATTTGAATGGTTTCCTATTAAGATGCATTCACAATCATCAAATTGAGAAGGTGCTTCATGAGTTTCATGATGGAGCTGTGAGAGGTCACTTTGCCCCAAGAACTATTGCTTGGAAAGTCATGAGAGCTAGTTACTACTGGCCCATTTTATTCAAAGATGCATATGCCTGGTCAAGAAAGTGTATCAAATGTGCTCTATTTTTAGGAAAGGAAAAGTTGCCTACTATGCCCCTGCATCCAATTCAAGTGGAGCAACCCTTCATGATATGGGGCATTGATTTCATTGGGCCAATAAATCCACCTTCCAGTGCTGGTCACAAATGGGTACTTACAGCCACTGACTATTTTACAAGGTGGACAAAAGTAGTTGCATTGAAGGAAGCAAAAGAATCTTTAGTTTTGAACTTCTATGAAGATATAGTCACAAGCTTTGGAGTTCCTGACTCTATCATATCTGATAATGCTTTGGCATTTGTAGGTCTAAGAGTAACTGATTGGGCCATTAAACAGGGCATTCATTTGAATACATCCTCAAATTATTACCCTCAGGGTAATGGCTTAGCTGAAAGCACAAATAAGAATCTCATCAAGATTATCAAGAGAATAATGGAGGATAATAAAAAAACTTGGCACATCAAACTAAAGTATGCACTGTGGGCAGATAGGGTGACTCCTAAGAGGTCTATTGCTAACTCACCATACATGTTAGTCTATGGCAGAGAGACAAGATTTCCTTTGTCTGTAGAGCTTCTAGCTCTTGATATTGTTCGCCAATTGGAGATATTTGAGGAACAGGACCCCATGTTTGTGAGGTATGCAGAGCTCATGGAGCTTGAAGAATCAAGGGATAGAGCAATGAGAGCCTTGGAGTATCATCAACTCCAAATGAAAAGAACATTTGACAAGAAGGCTATAGAAAAAAATTTCAAGGTGGGAGATCTCGTGCTAAAATGGGATGTTTTGAAAAGTAAGCCACACCATCACACCAAGTTTGATAACATGTGGATAGGTCCATTCCTTATCAAAGACTATAAGGAGCACAATGCTTATCAGTTGGCTACAATAGAAGGGGAAGTGCTCCCTATCTCAATCTATGGGATACATCTTAAGCCCTGTTTTCAAGTCTGATGAGGTTCCTCTTTTGTATATATTAGTTTAGGTTTATGTTTTCAATAAATACTTTTGCACTTCAGGTTAATTATTTTTTGTTTCCTAGATGCTATGATTTCATAGAATTTTCTCTTTTGTTTTTCCCTGTTTTGTTTTCTTCTGGCAACCTGTTGTGTTTTGTGGATCTCAAGCGAGTTGCGGCCATGTGAAAAACTAATATCTTTATTTATTTTTTGATCCTACTAATGACTCCATGCCCAATGAATAAGCCTAGGCTACTAGTCTTCATGTTTAGCAGGAAAACATCCAACAAAGGTCACCAAAAATGTTACCTAATTTTCACCCTCAAGCTCAATCAAGCAAGGAAAATTGTATTTAATAGGTTCGAGAAGGCCAAATGGAGCATTCGGCCTAAGGAAAAGTCATGAATCTGATGCTAGATCATAGGGAACTCAGTGAAGAAACCTGCCTTGTTTAGGTTCAGCATGAAAATCTTCTAAGGAGAGAGTCACCAAGACCCTAGGAATGTCACAGCTAGTGGGATTCACCTGCAGGTAACTATCGGCAAGACATTGATCATCATTTCAGTGACAAAGGGATATTCATTTCAGTGCAGGTTCTTTTCTTCAGTGAGAAGTCTCGATGAATGCATCAGGTCTCACCGACAAAGCAAAGTAGGATCCCTTTGGCGTATGTGTGTGGGATTCGCCAGGAGGTCTTACCGAAAGGATGCCTTTGGTGTATGTAAGCGGGCTTCGCTAGGAGGTCTCACCGAAGGAAAGATGTCTCGTTGACATGAGGTAATACTAGCATAAGTCTTGCCAATCCATCACAATCTCAATGAATAAAGCGGCATCGGCAAAGTAGGATAGTTTCGCTAGAATGTCCCAGAAATCAAGAATGTCTCACCGAAGGCCAGGGGTCTCGCCCAAGGAAAGTCAAGTTGGCATGATGTTACACCGACCAACAAAGGTTATGCCGACAGTGTTTCATCGAGGATTTCTCAACATAAAGCTTCCTCTTTAGTGAGATGTCTTCCCGAAAAGGTGGGGTCTTGCCGATAATAAGATGGGCTCACCCAAAGATTTAAGGCTTAGTGAGAGGTCTTACCAAAACAGCAGTGTCTTGCTGAATGAAGAGTTCACCGAAGGAAAAGGAAGTCTACAAGAGGTCTCGGTGAATGGAGGGTGTCTCAGCGACAAAAGTAGATATCGGTATGACTATTGGGCCTCACTATGAAGTCTTCCCGACTTGATAAGGTCTCGGTGAAAGGAATGTGGAGCTCGGTGGAGTGGCATGCATTTGGGGTAACATCAAACAACTCCTGCTGAAGATGAAGGGCCTCGCGGTAACATTTTACCTTCGGTAAAACATCTTGCCGACTCAGTAGAGTATTGCCAACTAAAGAGGAGCTCGGGAAGATGGAAAAATGAAAAGGAAAAGGAGACAAGAGGAAGCTTAGTGAGAGGTCTCGCCAACCAAAGAAGGATCTGACCGATACAGAATGAGCCTAGGTAGAAGGATCCAGCATCGCTATGAGATCCTACTGACTTGGTAGTGTCTTGCAGATGTTCTTAGCAACAACAAATATGACTTCGATATAACTTTGGTGGATGATAAGAGCTCTCATCGACTATCACATGTGCTGATAGTTTCAGAGGGGCATAATCGCATCAGTGAGACACTTCCAGTGTCTTGCCGAGATGCAATTCTGATCAAAGGAGTTTTGACTGCCCAAACAATTTGCATGGAGTTCACTTGACCAACTAGAGGGATTTGAAAGTGAGCTATGGCAGTCTGAAGAACATCAATGGAATGAAAAGCAACATGTATCTGTTCTGAGCTCAGAAGCATTGTAGGTGCTCGATAGGGAGGTTCAAAGATTGACACGAGGAACATAAGTGAATTGCGATGGTTGTAGAATGTTCAAGAAGGGAGTCCCTTGAAGGAAATCTTTGACACCGACATGGACACGTAGGGTGCAGCTTGAAATTCAATAAAAAAATATAAGGGGCAGTTTTTCTGGGCCTTGATTTTTTGTAAGCCCTAAGGGGCTGATACAATTTGATATTTAAGGGATTTTTTTCCTTTTTGTAAATTGTTCTAATATACACTAGAAAGAGTTAGTGATTTCTATCAATCCTTTCTTGACTAAATGTATGTTTTTTTGTAACTCAACTGAAATCTAGAATGCAGAATAGAGTTCACTTGAAAACAAGTACTAATGCTTTTACCACTCTTATTTTTGTATGTTAGCCTATGTATGTATTTATTTAATAGTGTTTCATAAATCTATATTCATACCACAAAGCTATGAAGTTTGTTCCTTCCTTCTTGAGATATGTGTGTAGATCAAACCTATCAAGAATGATGCATAAGTCTAATGGGGTTATGTTGAGTAAGTAAAACAGTTGCAATCTAGTTTCCCTAGTGTGTTTGCATCTTGTTTTCATTTCCTGATTTCTTATCAACTTGGTGTATCACCTCAGTTTAGTTTCATTTGTATGCAATCCTTCTCCCTTCCCCTTTATAGAATCATTAGTTTAGGTGACACAAAAGGAAGCCGGCCTTCTCCAGAGGTTGACCTCTATCTATAAGAAACCCACATCTTTAGAGGTCTTCCAATGTTACACTGAGGTGTTGAACGTTTGTTTCAACAAGGGTGCAATTTCAATTGATAACAGTAATCTTAAAAGGTTGACTCAACCACATAAATTTAGCATGAACTCGGCTCAAAATATACCAAACCCATTCACTTTCATCAAACAAAAGAAACTTTACAATTTGCATGAATTTCTTCTCCTCTAGGGTTTTGAATTTAGGTTTAACACAGAAATCCTCTCCAATTGTATGATTGGAATACAAATTCAACAACTGTGAGCTCCCAAACTCCTCAATATTTGCATGAATGTATGCCCTAATGTCTTCAATATGTAAGACATCATATGGAACATATGAAAATGCACCTAAGGGCTCTATCTCAACAGATTTGAAATGATTCCAATTGAATTTTGGATGGGGGCCTATCCTTGACATCAACTACCAATAGAGTAGCCATTTTCACAAATTCACAAGTTCAAAAGTTTTTCGGATAAATATCTTTTCACTAGATTAGGGTTTGATCACCAAATCACCTTCACACTTGAATTTTTTCTAAATATTGCCAAAGTTCACTTCAGAGCTCTCCAAACTTCCTCTCCTCTAAGTGCAAAGTGAAAAATGAGAGATAGAAATGACCTTGTATCATTCGTACACCTAACCTTTGTTGCAATAAATGATTTTTCCCTAACTCGTCTGGATACCCTATTTCCATACTCTGTGAAAGATAACTCTTTTTCGGACCTTCAACTCTTCATAATACTCTCTCCAACTATTTCAGCAGCATCTGTAGATCATCAGTGCAATCACTACACTCATCCAAATCCTGGTGTCAATTATTGACAGGGGGTTTGAAGGATTTTCTTAACAGGACCCCCTAGTCCAAAAGCCCAAAACTAATTCCCAAAGGAATTACCAGCACCAAATTCTAGTACTAAACTATTTCCTACAATAGAGGGACTCTTCTTCACCCATATCTTCTTCATTTACTTCTTGATCTTATATGTAGTGACTTTTCCTTTTCCTTTTTCATTCTTCTACATGTTTCTTTCTTGATTTACCAGACCTCTTTTGCAAAATCTAGCAATGTGACTAGATTTGTTGCAATTCTAGCACACCACATTTCTTTTTCTAGACCAGTTTTTCCATTGATATTATCTTTATCTACATTAGTTAGCAATATGGTCAAATCTATTGCATGTATAACATCTAAAATCTCTATAAAAACATTTCATCATATTTCTGCATTCAGTTGACTTATGACCATACTTATTACAATTATAGCACTGACTTGAGAATGATGGACCTCTTGGATTCATTTTGCTTCTACATTGAGCTACCATATGACCAAAGTTTTTGCAAACAAAACAATAACCATTGAATCTTTGAGCATTAGGTTGCCTTACCGAATACCTTCCAGGTTTGTTCATCTAATTTTCTTGCCTAAATCTCCTCTGTCTAGATCCAAAAATTTCTCCTTTCTCATATCCAATACCTCATTTGTCACCCCCATTCCTTTGACTTTTAATCAGTTCATCTAGCTTGGTTGAGCTAATCTTGAACTTCTCCTTGAATTCTTTTGCAGTAGCAAGTTCATCTCTAAGATCAACAATCTACTTTTCAAGCTCTTCTTCATTATGTCTAGATTGTTCCTATTCAAGCTCCAATTGATTGAATCCATTAGTAATTTAGCTACATTCTTCAAATTTCTCTTTCAAGGACTGGGAAAGCTTCTCTTCATTCTTCTTTTTGTCTTCAATCTCCTTGGTCATCCTCATCATAATAGATTCCATCTCATGCTTTAGGACTACATTATCTCTAAAAAAAATCACATTCTTCTATCTTTTCCTTTAGGGCTTGACTCAATTGTTCATCTTCAATGTGTTTACTATCTTCCTGCTTGATTTTATCACAAAGTTCCCTTCTCTTCTCCTTGGACTTTTTGATATTTTCATTCAATGAATCAATGAATCTCTTAGCATTCATAATATTTTCTTGCAATTCCTGGACTTCATATTTAGATTGATCAAGATCATCTAGGGACACCAAAAGTTGTTGTTGAAGACTACTTGAATCCATTGAAACACTTTCCAAGATCTTCCCCAAGCTGTTAAACTTCTTCTGAGGAATAAGGCTCTGATACCATTGTTGGAATCAAGGAACACTAAAAGGGATGGTGAATTAGTGTTTTGCAATTTTTAACTTTATTAATCTAATCCTTAAAGTGTTGATATCATTCAACCAAAAGAAAGATGCATGAACATAAGACAAATAACCACAACACCATAACAAAAGGATTTTTTACATGAAATCCCTATTAGGGGAAAAACAACGATGGAGTTCAATCCACAATATTATCTGAGTATACTCAAAAATATGTTTTACAAAATGGGAATGCACTTGCATTTAGGCGCACTGCCTAGAGCTCATTGCTAAAAAAAAAAAGGCTCACTGCCTTACAAAAGGTTTGGATTACAACCAAATATTTGAAATGAGATAGTAGCACCTACATATGCCTAATTACAATTCCGGTTAGGCTCATCAATCAATTTCTTGACCTTCTGACTAATTCTTCTCTTCTTCTCTGTTCCACTTTAACTCACATCACATAATCCTTAATGCACAAGTGAAACTATGCATAATCGCTCTTCAATCCTTCTGATATTCACAACTCAAACTAACACACTTTATACATACATTAAAATGATGTAATCGATCACTTATATATATCCAATACTAAGGATTTAATTTCTACATATCAGCTTCAACAAAACAAAAAAATATTTACAAAATGTTGGCTCAAATCATGAATAATATTCAATGTGCATTTACCCAAGTTGGCCACAACATAGTTAGGACCCAAATCAAAATTCTCAAACACAAAAAATGTTTAAATAATTACTCCTCGAATATTCATGACATGCTACATTCACTTAGTCGGCCTTCATGCGCTGATCAACACAAAATCAATCAACCGGATCTACTATCTTGCACACAAATTGATATGAGGCTCTAATATTGAAGAATAACATAGATCATATGTCAAATGATCTTCCCTAAGATCCAAAACTCAAAATGACAACATAAAATTTCATTTGAATTGATGAACACAAAACTATCAGATGCTCTATTCTAGCTTGACTAACTTCAATCTATCTATTAGTATGAGAAAATGATGATGTGTGGACTAGATAACTGACTAGGGTTGCCATCAATGACAACACCTGAAAAAATTTGTAGTGTGGAGAAAATACATTTCTCCTAGTCCATAGAAAAACAACTTTGTCAGACCAGTTCACAAACCGATGAACTCAAGTTTCACTGTTCATCAAACCATAAGCTATAATCTAGGATATACCACCCAAGGATGCCCTTAAACAACACTTCAGATCCACACAAGCATATGATCAACATAGAAGAAATTTGAAGCACATACTAGAGCACATTTTGAACACACACAATTTTGTCTCCACCATTTATTAATTTTCTCAAAAGCACTTGGTAACTCATCATATCATCACACCTACAACACCATAAAGATAGCTCCATGTACTCACAACATCTCAATAGTATCTTAACTATACATGCACAACCTACAATCACCTGTTTCCTTTCTCTACAACAATCTATATTGTGTTGATATCAATGACAACATTAATGACAATACCACCATACTCATTCATACTTGCAACAAGAAGATTGTTGCCCTAGGTCCTAAACCCTAGTGGAGACAAAATTCTATCTTATAGAAGGACAAGCCTCCAAACTGCCAATTCTCAAGGGGAAATCCTCACCAACTCATGTTTTATGCATGGACTTCAAAATAGAATCAAATGTTGCAAGTTGCCTTCTCCATTCTAATAATATGACCTTATTAGTGGGATACCTAGGAAGTCTATAAGGTACCCTTGGGCTATGAATTTTTGAAATTGAATGAACCAAAAGGCAGATTTCTTTATATCTATTTCCTATGCTAAAATTCTCATGTGAGAGAATCTTGCAAAGTTCTTGTTATGTACATAGTGAAAGCATCATTGGCCCTCCTATAATTGAAAGTATTCAAATGCAATTGAGGGAATACATCATAGAATCTATCATAACCAATGGTGCCTTTACAGTTCAAACCTTTATATTTGTAACTTTTGGCAAGCATGTACACCACATAAGATGTCATGGTGAATGTTTTTGTATCTTGCACCTTTCTCAACTACATATCCAAATTATCACTAATCATCCTAGCCCAGTGTTAATTAAATACAAATTCAATCTATGATATGACATAAAACATCCATTCCTTAAATACAAAGGAATTTTCCAAATTGACCACTCTGCTAATGAGAGTGATCATATCATTGTATTCCAACTTAAACTCACTCCTCCTATGTAACTATTTTGGTAGTTTGGAATAATGAGACTTTGGACTGTCAATCCAAGACTTGTTCATCATTTCCAATGCTTGATCAAGGTCATCATTGTAGAACTTCTTTTCTATCTCCAAGTTCACCTTAATCAACTTATGGTGTGCGCTAATATTGAATGCCTCAAAAATTCCTTCCTCTGTTATATTTTCCATGACTCTCCTTTGAGGTACAACTATTATTCTTTTTTCAGAGTCATAGTGTTTAGCACACTCAATGATCAATTCTAGAAATTATATGGAAGGTGGAAACCCAACTGCCTATACCAATCCTATATCCACTAATCTCTTAGCCAAAGGAGTTGGATCATATCAACAGATCCTTTGCTTAAAGTCCTCATAATATATATGGCCCATATTTGTGTCTCCAACCTCTTTCCAACATGAGATAATCTTTAACTCTGGGAGTCTTCCCTTGAAGTCGTACTTCATCTTTTCTACTCTCATTGTAGGCTCCTCTTTGACAAGCTTAGTGGATTTTACTTTAGAACCCTTACCCTTGCTTGACTTTGCCTACATCTGGTTAGAAAAAGACCATAATTACTATAATTCCAAGCACAGTTGACCATTATAACATTATTGCATCATCAAATTTTACCTTCAAAACACATATGAAACATGTAATCAATTGAAAGTCATCCTCAAAATCATAGAAATCAAGATGCAAATCCTTAAAATCAAGTCTTAAGCACACTTCAGGTTTTTTAGTGCCTCATAGATTTTATCCTTTGGAGGATTTTGAGGAGTCTGGGGTCTTAGGATTTTGTGAAGAAGAAAAAATTGGCCACATTTGGAATGATCAATCATAAAATATCCTAAAAACCCATAGAAATCAACTCACAAACCCTTTAAGATTAAGCTTTAAATGCACATCAGGCTTTTGGAAAGTTTGAGGATTTTTGGTTCAGGAAAATTTTGGGGAATCTGGTCTCTGAAGGATTTCATGAAGATAGGAAATGAATAGATCAAAAGATTCTTAGTTCTTCCCTTATCTATGAAAATTCATTTTGAACATTTAAAATTTCATCCATTACATGCAATTTATACTCATACTATCTCATACCACTTAATAGAATGAAGGTCAAAAACCTCAAGAAATTCTCCCATAGATGGAATTTTTGAAAGTCAAAGACTCAGGGAATCTATGGCAGAGTGGATTTAGTGAAATATTTCCATTCAGGTTTCCACAAAACTAAGGATTACATGAAAGATAAGTCATCAGGTTTTCCATGAAGGGATGGATTTAGTGAAGAAATACTTTGGGTATTTCGAGGCTTAAAGGATTCCACAGAAACTTACAAAACAAGCTCTAACTCCTTAGAATCACAAAGAATGATCAAACTACATTCCTTTTATCTTATGCCAAGACTCGATTTGCAACCTTACCACAACATTGAAAATTGAAATCAGTATCAAATCGAAGTCTATGGATTAACTCAACTATTGACATACGAGCTTGATCACCCAATATCACAGTCATGGCCTTTGAAATATAATGAGCTAGGTTTTACCTATGAATGCACCTATCAACCTTAAATTCATAAAATAATGGGTGAACTAGTTATTTTGGTTCAAATGTTCCCTAATTCTTGTTGTCTGAACTCAAAACCCACAAAATACATAATGAAAACCTAAACCCTAGTTCACTACTATACATGAAAATTGATTCCCTAATTTTGACTCATTACTTTTAATGATCATGAAAGTAAATATAATTAATCTCAAAGCAAGAATCAAACTAAGCCTGATGATAACCATTTACAAAAAGATAAATTTACAATTGAGTTCAAATACAAATGCAACTCAAAATGAAATAAACTCAAGAACATGGAAAACCATTCAAGCTGCAACCTCAACCAATCAAATCATTACTATCCATACTATAATCACTCATATAATATCACAAAGAAGCTTGAAACCCTACTTTGCAAATCAGATGATGGTGATGAAGCACAAGATGCACACCCAAAAGCCTACTTAGTTGATAAAATGCACCAATGCAATGCCAAAGTCTAATCCTTCAAATCACTAATACACTCAAATGTTTCTCCAAAATGCCAATTCTTAAAATGTTGATTGCAAAATTTCATGAAAATAAGATATAAATTGTACCATAAATCCCCTTAAAACTTTCATTAATAACAATTCCAATGATTGCAAAGATTCATAAATGAAGTGACAAGACACCTCAACTAGAATTCAGGGATTTCATCAAGTCACGGATTTTGCAAAAACACAAACCTCATGGATTCTGGGTGATGAAGTATTTAGTGAGAGGGCACTTTGATGAATCGATCTAGCCATGGAATCCACAAAAACTCATGAATTCGAGTAATCTAACCCCAAGTGGATTTCATAAGACTCTCCTACACTTAGCCAATTTTGATAACAAGTGGAATTTCAATAAAACCAATGACTTCATGCATTATTATAAGATCAATTGCTATAAAGTGAACACACCTAGAGTGGAAATATGATCAATAAAGCCCAATGAGTGAAGTGAACCAAAATTTCAAGAACCCATCCCTTAAGGGGAAAAGGACAAGCCTAAAACAAAAAAAAAGGCAAGAAAAGAGGGTCCTCACCTCCAATGGGGCATGTGTGCGAGAATAGCACAACAAATGGTGACTCCACTAGGGAATTCTCTAGAGAATTTCAATGAAAAATTGGAATCAAGAACCCAAAATCTTTGGTTTTGATCTTCACATCAGGTCAGCTGATAAACTAAAGACTCAAAACCAATGGATAAGCTAGCCCCTTTTGTACTAAAAATCCAAGTGTGTGTAGATGTATAAATTTCTCTCCTTAAGCTATTGCAAGAATGAAGCTTAGTCAAGTTAAGCTACGTGAATGATTCTAACTCTAAAAGCAACTTATATTGAGCCTGTCTACCTCAGGATTCCATAGCCTCAACAAGGTTATCACTATGATTCTCTTGAACATAGCTCTACTACTAGTTAGGCATCCATAGCCCCAATAGAGATATTCAGATCCTCCTAAAAAGTTGATTTTTTTCTTCTAATTTTCAATATTTTCCTTTAGTTTCTTTATTTTTTTTCTTTTCATCTGTTTTTACTTTCAACCCATGAACAATGAAGCTCACACTCAAGGTTGAGAATCATAGTGGCACTGAAGTAGAAATCCAAGATTTTTCACTTAACAAGACATTACAATGAAACAAACAACAACCTCAAGATTCTTAAGATATGTGTAAGATGTAAGACTTCAACACATTTAGGAACTAACTCAAACCAATGACTTATCCTCTTTAAATGTTCAGACCATGTGACACTAGATGGGGGACTTTCACCATATCTTCTAGAAAACATAATCAAATTTTGTCAAAGAAGTACTTAAAGTAGTCCCATAGAATCACAAACTTATGATGTGCAGATAAAAAAATCCCAACCAAAAAACAAGGAGAACCCCAAAACCAAAATTAAAAGAAAAACCAAACCTCCACTAACCCAAAAAAAAGTAAACTAAAGCAAAGCAAACTAAAACAAATCAAATCAAAAAACCAAAGAAAACCTAATCTAAAAAAAGCAGACAAATAAACTAACTATTTATAGGGTTCAGATGAAACAAATCAAACAAGGAAGTAATGCTTCAAATATTGTCCATTGACTGGCAATGGGACATCCTCTCCAATGAGATTCATTAAATGAAAAGCATTATCTCCCAAAATTTTACATATTTGAAAGAGGCTAAGCTAGAGCTTGTCAAACTTCCCATGTTCCCCTTTCTTCTCATGGGCTTTATCCCAATATAAGACCAGATCAAAAATTTGAAAGGCCTTGACCTTAGCTTTGTGATCAAACCAACGTTTCACTATGCCTTAATGTTTGGAAAAGTTTCCTAGAGCTTCATCCCTCTTTTCCTCTAACTACAAGAGTTCAACCAAGCATGCTTTGAGACGTTCCCCCTCTTCATAATATTCATTGATGAACTGCAAGGTGGGAATTCTTAATTGAATAGAAAATACAGGTTCAAGACCATAGACTAGGTGGTACAGAGAGATCCCTAAAGAATCCTTTTGACATGTGCGATCTACCCAAAGAGAAAATCTTAGTTGGGTATTCCAATCCTTTGGATTTCTATCAATCAACTTATGAATGAAAATCAGTAGGTTCTTATTGGTAGAATCAGCTAAACCATTTCCTTGGGGATAATAGTTTGAGGAAAACTTAATAATAATCCCATGATCAAATTCCCATCTAGAAAAATTCAATGATGCAAAAGCAGAAACATTATCACACACTAAATCAGAAGGACATCCAAAACAATTAATGATACTTGCTTCAAGAAAATTTATTACCACTTTTTTTTTGCATTGCCTGCAAGCAATAGATTTTATCCATCTAGTACAATAACAGTGGTAGTTAGGATATACCTATGTCTCGTGGAAGATGGTGGGTTAATTAGACCTATGAAATCCAACCCCCATTGTGTGAATGGTCTTACCTCAATGACTGGTTGCAATGGAACATTAGAGTGCTTGTCCTTAGTAGTAGAAGTTTGGAAAACATGGCATGTCCTTACATGATTGTGGGAATCTTTGAACAAAGTGGGCCTATAGTACCCTACTCGTAGGATCTGATTTGTAGTGGTTGGACTAGAACCATGACCTATACAATACCTATCATGAAGTTTCAACATGACTTGAGCTACTTCTTCCTTCGAAAGACAACAAAGATAAACACTTTCATGATTTTTCTTATACAATATTGCTCCTTTCAACATATAACTAGTACTCTTTATTTAGAAAACTCTTCATTGTACTGTATTCAAATGAGCTGGACACTTTTGATTAAGTAAGTAGTAAACTACATCATCATACCATTCGTCAGGTGAAACATCTTGAAGGTCATATTGTTGTGTTGTAAGTTTAGGACCAGTTTTTTCCATTGTCCTAGTCAATGCTTGACCTCTTACTAACTTCATGGGTTGCATTTCTATGTCATACTCCTGTAGCATGGTCACCCATTTTTCTCTTCTCTCACTTACCTCATTTTACATTAACAAAAGTTTGACTATTGGATCAAGCACAATTACAAAAACCTTATATCTTAAAACATAGTGTCTAAACTTCTTTACACAACAAACCTATGTGTAATCCTATTTCTCCACATTAGGTTACCTCAATTCAGTGTCCTTGAATGGGGTACTCATAAAGGCAATGGGATGTTTGTCTCCTTCATTTGATTTATGTGTTAACATAATGGTGCAAGAGTGTTCTGATGTAAATGAATAGATGTAGAATGGTTTAGAATAGTTTTGACTTACCAAAATAGGAGCCTCAACTATTTCCCTTTTTATTTCTTCAAATGTCTTCTTTGCTTCAAAATTACACTCCACCTTTGCATCTTGATTCAACATTGTATTTAGAGGCTTAACAATCTCAGCAAAACTAGTAATAAACTTTCTAACAAAGTTAATCTTTCCAAAGAATGATTTTATTTCTTTCTTATTGGATGGGGGTTGATTATTTAGTATTTCTTGGATATGCTCAGGGTCAATGGAGATACCATTCTCTAAAATGATGTGACCCAGTAACTTGCCTTTTGTGACTCCAAATATACACTTTTTGGAATTTAAGGAGATACCAAATTCCCTACACTTCTAGAATACCTTGCACAAATCGGAGATATGGTCTCCTCTCTTCTTTGAAAATATAGTCAAATCATCCATATAAATGATAATACACATACCAATCAAATCCTTGAAAGAAATTCCCATGTCTTGTAGAAAGGTAGCTCCTGCATTAATTAGTCCAAATGGCATCCTCCTATATGAAAATGTTCCCCACTTCATAGTGAAGGTTGTCTTATGCCCATCTTCATATTGAACCATCAATTGTTTATAACCAGAATATCTATTGAGAAAGGACATCATCTAAGAGCCATTCACAATTTGTAGGACTTCATCTAAGGATGGCATTGGGTAATTATCCTTTTCAAAGGAAGGGTTCAAATTTATGAAATCCACACACAACCTGATTTCACCATTCTTTTTTCATACCAGAACCAGGTTTTCTACCCAATTTGAATTCCTAATAGGAAATATAATTTGAGAAGATAGAAATTTATGTACCTCTCTTTGTATGAAAAGCTCCAACAGTGTGTTTATTGGTCTTTTCCTATGTCTGAATGGCTTCGCACCTGGCTTAAGAGGAATAGTATGTGTGATGATTAACGTATCATATGTCTTAAGATCTTCATAACTCCATGCTATGACATACTGATAAACATGTAATTCATCAATTATCCATTTCTTTTCCTTAGGGGTATAGACCTTTCCAATGAAGACATTCTTTACTTCCTCTAGATTACCCACATTATAAGTATCACATTAACTATCTGCTAAATCTTTTCTAGCTTGTTGATCTTGATCTCTTATCCTATCAAGATCAAAGATCCTTTCCAATTGTACCATACCTCTAGGAGTTATGTTCTTTAAACTAATCACCCCTTCCATGCCCAATTCTGCTTCTTGTGGTTCTATTTCATCAATAATTTGAGAAGCAAAAACATTTGAACTAGTGATAAAATACAAAATATGCTTATCATCCTCAAATACTTGGAAATTGGTCACATTGTTCAGTACAGAAGGAACTAGAGTGAGCTCAATAGTGAATCTCTTCAAACCTTACAAAGATAAAGGCTCTAAAGTACTTGCTACTTGGGCCAAAGCATTAACAATTTGGTTTTTATTTTAGGGAAACAACTGAATGTTGAAGGCATCAAATCCTTCGATCAAATACCATACTCTATGCCTATAGCTTGTCATTCTTCTATCATGGCATGAGTATTTCCTTTTGACCTACTTAATTACTAACTCTGAATCCCCCAAAACTTGCAAATCCTTAACCTTCTTTCTCACGGCCATTAACAATCCATGTATCAAAGCCTCATATTTAGCAACATTATTTGTACAATGAAACTATAATCTATATGCAACAAAGAATGTCTTACCATTAGGACTGATCAGCTCGAAGCTTGTGCCAAGTCCTTGATTTGATTTAGACCCATCAAAACACAATACATCCAAAACTTAATGAGATGTGCACCCTTTGAGCTTACTGCACATGCATCATTCCTTGGGAAAGGATCCTCTTGCAGAATCTATTGTTTACCCTTTTTTAGTCTATATTTCCTGAATATCAATCGTGACTATTGGTGCAAGACTAATATCCCTCTTGATTTGCTCAAAAACTATCTGGAAAAGGTAGAATTCAAGTTTTGAACATGATGCATCATGAACTCTACACCAATTATGAAATATTAACTCCTAAAAATCCATTTTCCTTCCAAGATTAATCTGATCTTCAACATATTTTTGAATGAATTCCTAGAAACTCTCAAGTAGCCTAAGCTTATTATTATCATGTTCACTATCTACATTAGGTTCCACTATTACCTTTGTGCTACTAGAACACTAATTTAGGTCCCTGGGCATGTCACATAGCATCAAAAATTCCTCAAGTTCTTCTATTTCTTCCATGGTTGTAGCTAAGACATAATTTCCAAGATCACTCTCAGAAATCAACATTTCATTTGTTTTGTTTTGGTATTCAGTGATCATGAACATCAACACTTCATTTGTTTTGTTCTGGTATTTGGTGATCATGAAATTTAGTCTAGGCTCACACTCAATATTAATTTGATTCGGTATTCCTTTCCATGGGAGCCACATATGTGAATGCTTAGTAGATATGTATCCATTAAGTTCTCTTGTGAAATCTCTACCTAAAATTATCCCATAAGCATCTGGAATATCAACTACTTGAATGTTGATTATTTTTTGCATCCTTGGATCTGATGCAATCTACATAGGGATCAAATTCGACTCACCCACTACACTCACATTTGTCTTATCTAGCTAAGTAACCTTTCATTGGGAGGGAGCGGGAGTAATACCCAATGCTTTACAAACTAAAAATAACACAACATTTGTAGAGGCCCCAGAATCTAGCAAACAATTTTGCAAATTTTTACCAAATATATGAATAGAAATCAAGAAAGGATGAGTCTCATGCTTTCCTCGGAATAGAATTATCAAAGTATTTTCCTAAGCTACTTGAGTTTTATCTTTCTCCTTACTCTTGTTCTTTATCTGGATTTGAACTTGATCTTTTACTAGTTGCTTAACTTGATCTCCTATTGATTGTGAATTTCTGCCCTTTCCCATCACTTGATCATAGGTTCATTTATAGGTGTGTTGAAAGAAACATTCCATACAATAGTATCTTGCAAAGATTTAGGAGGTACATTTTCATTTAAAGAACCAAAAACAACACTACTAATTGTAGGAATTCTTAACAATTCAAAAGGAGAGAGGATGACCTTTACCTTCTTGAGCTCTTCAGTAACATACTCACCCATTTTTTCTACACTCATTTCAGGCTGATTATTTTTAGTTTGATCCACTCGGTTTCCCTTACTAGCATCAAGCTATCCTCCCTTGGAAGACTTAGATGGTCCTCCTTTGGAAAGATAATATATTGGTACCTTTGGATAAGAAGGATTGTTGCTTGCATTCGGATAAGGAGGTTTGTTGAGGTTGTTTGGAGGAGTAGAAGTAGTGAAAGGGCCTCCAACTTTCCGATTTCTCAAATCATAAGGCCTTGTACGCTAGTGAAATTTTTAAACTTCATCTATCCCAAATTCTTCTTCATCCAGTGGACCATTATCAACAACATAATTACTCTCAAACAATTGAGATATAGATTCCTCATTACATACATGTTCCAATCTAGCATCATTTTCAATCGGCTTCTCTTTAGCACAATTTTCTTCACTTTGTGGAAAAGGAGCATGATTCAACACCAAGACTAATACAATATCTTGTTCCCTTGAATTATTACTAATAGCTTGTTAGACCTCCATCTAGAATATTGCAGTTGCAATCTGGAAGTTTAGACAA
The DNA here is from genome assembly GCA_007258455.2 of Sequoia sempervirens. Lineage (NCBI taxonomy): Eukaryota > Viridiplantae > Streptophyta > Pinopsida > Cupressales > Cupressaceae > Sequoia > Sequoia sempervirens. Next base: position 693,547,578 of record VDFB02270651.1, read on the forward strand.
TCTAATTAGGAATGCTGATTAGTCTTGTGAATCCTACACCATCTAGATAATGCAACCTCATCTAGATAAACCCCACTTGATGAATTCTATGGATCACTATGTGGGTCCAAGGGTGTTGGAATTCCTCCATTTATTAGGCCTTGTATTCCACATCTTATTTTTCCTTGGAGGCCATCTCCTTTCAAAAATCTACCCTGATCCTTGTCCTCTTTCAAAACCTTGTCCAGAAACTAGTGTAAAATCCTAATTATCTCAGCTATAATTGAGTTGAATACCCCTCTGCGAAGCTTGTAGTTGGTTGTTCTAATTTCTCAAATAAGTGACCTCTGTCGAAAATAAAAAAGGTGCATGCCTAAATTCTATGGGTGAGGTGGGACTTTAGAATATTGCAAATATGCAAGGATATTGGTCTATTATTGAGAATATACTAGCTAACTGGAATTTTACAAGTAACTTTGGATTGGTTGATCCTAACTTAATGGAGTACCTATATATGTGACTAATGGTAATTGAGGAACTTGATTCATTAAGGGTGATTGATTAGCGAGAGCATAATTTAACACTGGAATTTGTATAGGATTAGCAATGAGTCCTAAAGATGGAAGAGGTACTACTAAGTGTTTCCCTGAATCAATACTAGCCTTGACTGCTTCTGCATATGCATCTATTAAGGTTCCTCAAGGATTATGCATCTTTTTAACTAATGTAGAAGTGAGGCTATCTAGTGCATCATAATAAACAACTTTAGAAGAGGAATCATTAATAGCATATGGCAGTTGCAACCTAGTATAATCTCAATGAAACCTATTATTGAATGAACTTATAGGCTCGTTGACTTCCCTTTTAACTGACATAATCTGCTTATACAATTCATTAGGACTAATGGTTCAAAATTTAAACTTTTGCAAGAAAGTAGTTTCCATTTGACCCCGATTAGTAATTGAACTAGTAGGTAGGTGATTGTACTATTAAAATGATTCCTCACCCAATGAGTATGGAAAGAGCCTGTAGGCCACATCTTCATGTTTAATTTTCCTATCATGAAGAGAAGTTTGGAAAATATTGATATGTTCCTCAACTATTCTATTGGGATCATTGACATGTAACTTAAAGCCAAAATTCTCAGGATTTTAGGCATGGCATGATAGTTATTGAAGAATAGGGGTGATGGATTATTTACTAAGAAAGTCATTGGTGTAGGTGGTAATGGTTGATTTATAGTCACCTGGGGTTGTTGAATGGCAATAGAAGTATGCTCAGAATATGAAGATGAAGAACTATATGATGGAGAGGATGGGGTTGAAGGTTGGATGGGTGTAGATGATGAAGTTTCGCCTTTCTTAACTTTCTCAGTCCTAGTAGGGTCCTTTAACTCTTGCAAACCCCTTTATCAACTGTACATTTGATCTCTCTTCGGAACCTCTAAGGAGATAAGGATGAACAAAGATGCTCTAGATTTGTTACATCAATCCCTCCTTCTAGCGCCAATTCTATTGATGGTTTTTTTAACACTACAACAACACAGACATAATACAAGTATCCTATGTTTCTTGAAAGGTGATTTCTATTAGCAAGCCTTAAGAAACAACCCCAATATCTCTAATTTCAAGTTTTGGCAATGCATAAGCAAATTAGTGATGATGTGATTTGTTGGTAATCAAAAAGGGAATTTATAGTAAAAAAAATACTAAAACTCTTGAGTCAACAATGAGGGTCGTAGAAGACATGAAAATGAAAATAAACCCTAGAATTTTCAAGACTTATGATCAGGAAACTATATTTCTTCAAATACAAAAAAATAGTGATGCTTTGTAATTCCTATCTAACAATGATTTCAACAAAATATCAAAAGATAAGGGTTTATAGATATTTCAATCTAAATCCTAAAATCAATCATGAAAATAATAGAGCATTCAAGGTGGACCAATCTTCAAAAGCCAATTCTTGCTTAACCAGGATTAAATCTAAAGTAGCAGAGAAACAATGCAATCTCCAAAGGTATGAAAGATTTTTAGATTGTAAAACATTAAACATTCATCCAAATGGAATGAAATGCATAAACATCCACAATTTAACTTAAGTGCAACAAAGAGTAGGCCCAGGCTAACTTTACACAACTTACAATCAACAAATTGCTAAAAGTATGGACAAAAGATTCTTCAAACACCTTAAACACTTTATCATAAACATGAACAAACTACAACTAGCTCTAATTCTAATTTGAAAATTACTCACTCAAAACAACTTGAAACAAATTTGAAAGATATAAACTATGCATATAGATGAAACAATACTAAAAGAACACCAAATTCCAAGTCTTCTTGTATTCACTTCACCAACTTTGCAACAATTCTAGTATCCTTGATCTAATACAATGAGGAGAGAACTCCTATATATAGAGATTCAAGAACATATTGATTGAGAGAAAACTAAATTAGGGCTTTATAATTGAGGTCAGCCTCAAAAGATATATTAATATTAAATAAAATACATCATAGCACAAATTTCTAGACATGGCTTACTTGTAACTCAAGTGAGCTTGATGTAGTATGCTCAAAGTTTGATGTAGTCATGTTGGGTCATCCTCATCATTTTCTTTCCTTCCAAAAAGTTCTTGAATTTTGCAAAATACTTTATCAAGGTCGGCCTAATAAATAACTTGAATAAGCTCCAACCTTAATTTAATTGATCTTATTTCTTCCATATATTTAATCAACACTTTATTCCATTCCATTTGCATTTCATGATATTTATCCAGATTTGAACTATACATAGTTGCATTGTCTAATTGATTAGATGTCATGGGCCCATCATCAACTGGCGAATAGACCTCATGCCACCATTTCTTTAACTAGTCAACTTTTAGATTCTTCTTACCAAACTTCTTCCTTCTTGTTACAATTTTTATAAATGAGATACAATTGTAGACACCTAAAAATGGTCTGGAGAATCTAATTAGTTAAATATGACTTATTTGATTAATTAATCTGAAATTCATCTACTTAGTAAATAAATAGAAATATTTATTTATATTTAGTTCATTATTAATTATTCTATTTTATCATAATATTTCTCTCTTAATTAAATAAACAAAATTAAATACTTTGTTTTATTTAATTATCATCATTATTATTTCTTCTATACTTTATCCATTAATTCTATCTTAAATTAAACACACAGCTTCAATAATTTGTGTTATTTAATTACCTTATCATGTTTCTTCTTAATTAAATAAATATATCCTAGAACCTTTAATTTAATTATCATATTCCTTTTATTTTAATTTAATAAACAACTTCTATAGTTTGTTTTATTAAATTATTTATTCCTCTTTTACTAAATTTAAATAAACCAAAAATATTTAAATAAATGCAAAAATCATTTACCTCTATTCACTCACCAATAAAATTAGATTTTTCAAATCTAATTAATTCAACTGTCATTCACGGGAAGAGCCTTGGGGACAAACCTGTAGGAAATCCTCTCAATCTTCTGCCCCAAATCTTTCCTCTCATCTTGCCTGGTGTTTTCATGGGGAGGAACAATCCTCCATGATCAGCTCCACCTTCTCATCTCATACCATTCAATTTTCCAGATTGAATCTCAACCTCTATTTTGTTACCCCTTCATAAATATGTGTTGTGAAAGCTATAAATATAGGTTTTTGGCTATAGGAAAAGGATCCTCATTTGTGCAATCTTACTCTATAGGTTTTCTAGGAATTCAAGCAAATAGAAGCAATCATCAAGCAATCAAGCATTTTAGTTCATCAATCATGGCTGTTTACAGTAGTTTCTTTCTCATAAGTTTTACTATAGAATCATCTTAGTTGCATTTAGGAATCATAATAGTTTAATTCTCATGCTCTAAATGTCATTTCAACAATCTATTAGCTTATTAAAATCTGAGAGCAAAGTAGATTTTTAGAAATATTTAGAGTTAGAGAGAAATAGGACAGATTCTAAAGGTTCTTGTGTTTAAAATAGTTTAAATTTATTGAATCTTAGATGCAATGTCTTATTTAGAAGTGTAGATGCATCTTAATTTGTCTTACAGGTATCAGCGTGTTTGTTTTAGTGGGACCATGATTTTTTATAGCACGCCAACAGGATTTTGTAGCATGTTGGATAAAAACTATAGCACGTCAGTCATCTGTTTTAGCATGCCACTCAAATGTTTTAGCGCACCGTACAACTTTTTAGCGCATCGATCCACTATTTTAGTGCCTCAACTCTTTGTTCTTTAAATATATTTTATCTGGATCCGACGCATCCACGGCCAAATTTTGTTCTTTAGTCTCTTTTTGGTTAAAATTTATCAATCCTAGGACAAAAAATAGATTAAAAATTTATCAATCCTAGGACAGAAAACAGATAAAAATTGATCAATCCTAGGATAGAAACTTCATCATTTCTTGTGGGATTAAAATTGAACATCATGCTTTTTATGGAGCAATATCTTCATATAGATTAACTAATTTGTCTTTTGGGTTTTAAAAAAAGTGAACAAACTTCTTTGCTATGATTGGGTGATAGGTTTATGTTATCCCCTTGACTGGGTGCATCAGAATACCAGACTCACTTTTACTTTGTGCATTTTCAAGCTTTCATTAAAACCTTTAGGCAGGCCTACCATAGTGGGAAAAAGTACTCACCCTATGGGAATGACCTAAGTGGGGATAGCCAAAAGCCATGGCATTCCAACCCACTTTAAAATTTATGTGAATTTGGGGAAACCCTCTTTCAACGGAAGTGTGTAGGATAACCATCCCCAAAATCTTTGTTTTAAAGACTAGGAGGTCTCTCGAGGGAGTTTATCCATTTGTCACTCTGAATGGAAACCCTATCTAAGAACTTAGAAATAGAAGCATGCTTGTCAGTTCCCGAACATTGTAATACTCAGCAGTGCAGGGGCGGGGAAGAATCTACCCTCAAGCACTCACCATATAATTGCCAAGGATTGTTTGCTTAGGGGATTCGATATCCACTTTTGTCACTTTGAGTACGCACCTGGAAAAGACAAAAACATAGGTGCCCTCTAGGGGGTGACATGGTTGTGTGAGTCGATGCAATTCCAAGCTGTGGGTCGTTCGAGTATATAACAATGACCTTTTGTCTCTAGGAGTGAGTATGTTTGAACTATCTTATCTTGTTATCAAACCAGTGAAAATCAAGAAGAATCATGTTTGGTTCTTAAAACATACACTATCTGTTTAGATTCTAGGATTTTGAATCAACCATTCTATTCTTGCTTGCTGTGTTTTCCTTCATTAAATTTAGATAAGATCATCACAAAAATCTTCAAATCAAACACTTGTGAAATTCTTATGATTTGAGATTGGGTATCCACCAAATTTGTCAAGAAGTCTCTTATCAAATGAATCAGAAAGCCAAAGAAAACACTTACATACAAACAACTCTTGAGAAAGCAACAATTTTTATATCAAAGAAGAAAAGTTCTACTCCAACATAGGACCTTTATTCATAGATATCACGATTTCTCTAGAGGTTATACGGACGACTATGCTGTAGCTCCCTTAGATTCACAAGCATTTTATCAAAGAAGGGCTCTTAGACAACACCACAATCATAGTCAACAAATTCATCTAGAATACATCCCACAACTTGCCATACAATACGATACAAGACCAAGTGAATTTCATAGAGCAAGATAATTTCTTGTGGCACCCTAAAAACATTCTGTAGCACATCAGAACTCTATTTTAGCATGTCATCGCTCTATTTTAGCATGTGGTGGATCTTTTTTAGCGCGTCACAACTCTGTTTTAGAGCGTCGAGGCTCTGTTTTAGCACTTCGTCACTCTATTTTAGCGCGTAGTAGATCTATTTTAGCATGTAGCAGATCTATTTTAGCATGTCACGTCTCTGTTTTAGCGCATCATGTATCTATCTTAGCACATTGTGGCTCTATTTTAGCATGTCATGTCTCTATTTTAGTGCGTCGTGGCTCTATTTTAGCGTGTCGTGGCTCTATTTTAGCATGTCGTGGCTCTGTTTTAGCGCTCCTGAAGGTCAGAAAAATAGAGAGTTAGTAGGACAGTTTTTCAGATTGCCAACATCAAAAACAAGGTTTTCATCAATCCAAAACATTTTTTTTCCACAGTCCAAAACACTTGAATCATACAAAAAAAGAGAAAACTTTACTATTACACCTAGGTCTTGAAACATCTTGCAAAGTGTCCTTATCAATCATCACTAAATCTAAGATTTTTGTGTCAAAATTTCACTATCAAGGATTTTATCATCCTTCCATCATGAAACTAGACACGACTAAATCAGATTTTAAATCAAAAACTTTGATACTTATCAAATAAAAAATCCAAGATCAAAGTCTAGAGTAAAACTTTAATGTTTGTATGCCTATTTTCACAGGATCAGCATATCAAAGACAACAACAAGAAGAAAATGAAAGAATAGTAGCCATGGCCGAAGAAAACCCTTGGGGATGATACAGCAACACTGATCCTCTCACTAATTCACAAGAGAAAGAAATAACTGTAGAAGAAATTGAGAAAGTTCAACAAGACCCTCATTTCCATAAATTTATGGAAAAGATGTTAGAGCAAGATATGGAAAAGTATCTTTTATTATTAGTTGACAAAGGTGCTAAGCTTCCTAAAGACTTTGATGTCAACCAACTCAAGGAAATGACCACACCTTACACAACTAGTATGGAAAATCCAAATCAAATAGATGCTTTGACAAGACAAATCCAACAATTACAATTGCAGTTCCAAAATATCCAACAAGGGCCAACAAAAAGATATTCCCTACAGGACATTTGCTCTTATCCATTTGACCAAAGCATTAACATGATACCATTTCCATGGTATTGTGAATACCCGACATACAACAAATGCAATGGAAGAATCGATCCATTTGATCACGTATGGGAATTTAGAGCCATGAGCATAGAGTTCTCACACGAGGACTCTTACTTACTACGATTATTTCCAAGAAGCTTAGGAAACACTTGCATGGAGTGGTTCTCTAAAATGGAACCCAGGATCCAATCTTTTGAAGAACTGATCAATAGGTTCATAACGCACTTCTCATTCAACATCCAACATGGGGTGACCTTAAAAGAACTCTACAACACCAAACAAGCAAAGGGTGAAAAATTTCTTTCCTTTCTCCAACGATGGAGAAGGCTATTTGCTAAATACCCTAGATCTATTCTTGAAGAGGAGAAGATAGAGATGTTCATTGATAACTTAGTGGACGAAATGAATTATAGATTGGACTTGCAATGTCCATCTACATTTGAGCAAGTTATCGAAAAGGGACTCAAAATCAAAGAGGCTCTAATCAAAAGAGGAACAATCAAACACTTCATTGAAGGTTCAAACAATAACAATTCCTCTAACAACAATAGTTAAAACCCAAGATTTTGGTGAAAGAATAAAAATACCAATACCATAATCGATACACACATATCCAAACCAGTATTCACCTTGACGCCAACAACTACAAACAAACAAAACAATGGTCTTAATGTCAAAAATAGTAGTGATCAAGGAAATAATCAAAACAATGGAGAAACAAAAACCCAATCATTCCAATGACCATCCAATAAACAAAAACTCATGCCATTAGGGAAATCATTGGAATCAGTCCTCAAAGAACTTTTAGATGAAAAACTTATTCAAGTACAAGAGGCTATAAATTGGGACCCTCAAGTCAAACCATCATGGTGGAATGACTCACATTACTGTCACTACCATCAAAGTAAAGGCCACATGACTGAAAATTGTTGGCAGTCAAAACATGCAGTACAAGACCTTATAGATCAAAAGAAAGTATTTGTAGAAGGGCACCAAACAAACAAAGATCATACAACATTCAAAAATCCTCTACCCAATTATCAGAAGGGAGAATCCTCTTGTATAAATAGCAAAGGTAAGAATGTTGGTTATGTTTATGACACAACGATCCTTTGTCTTTCTGCTACCAAGGAGGATGAGGAGTTATGCAATCAAATCAATCAAAACAATGACATCACACCTACTAATTTGGTACAACATATGGGCAAATCTGAAAAGCAAATTAATGTAATCACACTCAAAGGGAAACAAGAGCACCAACCGGTTAATGCCACAACAAGGGCACAATCCAAAGTTATATTGAAAGGAGCATCATTATCATCCCAATCTGTGGATCTTCCCTCCAATCAATATAATCTCATTAATCAATTACAAAAAATACCAGTGCAAATATCTATCTTGGAACTTTTAAAGATCTCCCCATCACACAAAGAGGTTCTTGAGCAAGCTCTTGTATCAACCACGGTACCTAAAAATTTGGATGTATGTCAATTTCAAGCTATGGTGGGACATCTATCTACACCTCATTGCCTTTCATTTTTTGAACATGATGTATCAATCACCCATCCACATAATTCAGCCCTTCACATTGAAGTCCTCATCCATAAACATCATGTAAAGTGTGTCTTGATAGATGGAGGGGCTGGTTTAAATATTTGTACCTTAAAGCTGATTCGTGCACTAGGATACTCAGATGAAGCCATTGATACAAGAAGAAAAATCACAATAAAAGCATATAATGAGGAAGAAAGATCCTCTAAAGGATTGATCATATTACCCATTCAAGTGGGACCTATTGTCCAAAATGTGGTTTTTCAAGTCTTAGATAGGGAACTGACATACAACATACTGTTGGGATGTCCTTGGATTCATGATATGCAAGCAGTACCTTCCACCTATCATCAATGCCTGAAATTTCCCATTAATGGACAGGAGGTAAGAATCACAATAGACTATAATGACACCCAAGCTTGTCATACATTGAAAACATCTCAGGATACATTAATACCTCACAATAGAGAAGTTAGCACATCAAATTCATCTAATGGTGAGAAACAACAAAGCTTCATATCAAAGTGGCCTCCAAAACAACAAAAATCACAAGAGATCAAAGTGGCACAATCTAACCCTTCAAATGTTGAAGAACAATTGGCTTCACTCTCACACCAATTCACCAACAAAGTACAGATAAGTGACAAAGGAATAAGTGAATATGGTGTCAGACACTCTTTCCATCTATCACAGATGTTACCCTCCTAACAAACATATGGACAACCATCTACAACCACCCAAAAATCAGCACAATCTACAATGACATTAGATGGCAGATTTGTAAAAGCCAAAAACTTAGATGAAAACTCAGAAGATAAGGCTATACTAAATTGGCTTTATAGGGATGAGGAAGCTTCCACTTCCACGAGTAATATCATAGAGACAAATCTATATGGAAAGGGAAAAACTATTCTGGAGAAGATGGGATATTCAGGATAGGGACCTCTTGGGTTAAGGAAACAAGGCATAACATAACCAATCCAGCCACTCACACTCCAACATAAGGATAAAACTGGACTAGGATATACAGCAGAACAAGGACCTCTTGAACGAGGGGAACAAAGTGTAATGAAACCATTCCAAGTTCTCACAATTCAGCAAAATGGCAGAACTGGGCTAGGATACACAGAAGAAGCAAGAGCAGAACTCACCAATAAAACTATGGAGCGTATTCTTCAAATGAGAGATAACTCTGAAACAGATTCAAATGAATATGAGTGGGACAACTTATCAGATGTTTCCTATGAAGATATCCAAATTGATGTTATCAAAAGGTATACCCCCAAACGTGAGGAGGGTCAAGGCTCGAGTTTTAATCCTATTGTCTTTGAAACACAAAATTTCGATGACTCAAGTGAAGACGAACATACATTGAGTGAGATAAATGATGTGGAAGAAAATACCTTTGTAGGCCTCAACATACCCACTAACAACTTGGATGACATTTTCGTCCGAGTTTTCACAATTGCTGACCTCAACCCATCTAATGATTCATTTCCTTTACTGCATCCCGAGCTTATCAAATGGGAACCCCAACACCCTATCAATCTCCCTATTTTTGACAATGAATCCGCTATTATTAACTACCTTTGCTATGAAGAATCTGATACTTGTTCTACTAATGCTTCTTTTAATGATGCTTTTAGGCAGGAGAGTGCCAAGCCTTTCAGTTACAAAAATATGGAAATAAAAAATGGATCTAATGGTGAAAACCATTCTATGGCAGTATTTGATCCTAAAATAGTAAAAACAAAGAACGCATCCAATGGTGAAAACCTAATTGAGGCACCAAAGGATGGAAGGCTTAGCATCCTCCCACAACATTAGCATGAAAGATCATCAGTGTTGGTAGAACCCACACAGTCTATTGATATTGGCACAGCAGAGAAAGTAAGAATACTACACCTGGCAGCATCCATGATAGATACAGAAAAGCCGGATTTTATCAAATTCTTTAAAGAACAATGCATCAATTTTGCTTGGTCATACTCTGACATGCCAGGCTTAGACACAGACCTTATTATGCATCACTTATCTTTACTAGCTAGCACTAAACCAGTAAAATAGAAACTAAGAAAGATGCATCCACATGCTGCATTATTGGTAAAAAAATGATATGAAGAAACTACTAGATGCTAGATTTATCAGATCTATTGATTATGTTGAATGGATATCCAACATTGTACCTATTTCAAAACTAGATCACACCATCAGAATATGTACAGATTTTTGGGATTTAAATAGAGCATGTCCAAAGGATGATTTTCCTTTGCCAAACATAGATATGATTGTAGATTTAATAGCTGGCCATCAAATGCTATCACTCATGGATGGATTTTTAGGATACAATAAAATCAAAATAGCTCCTGAAGACCAAGAAAAGATAGCATTTACATGTCCATGGGGCACCTTTTTTTGGAACGTCATGCCTTTTGGGTTAAAGAATGCAGGAGCTACATACCAACGAGCTATGACAACAATCTTCCATGACATGATGCACACCTTCATGGAGGACTATGTGGATGATTTCTTAGCCAAATTTCACACTAGAGAAGGACATCTAGAGATACTTGCCAAAATATTTGATAGGTTGGAGAAATTTAAATTTAGATTACATCCCAAGAAATGTGCCTTTGGAGTAACATCAACAAAACTCCTTGGATACATAGTTTCTACAAAAGGAATTGAAGTAGATCCAACAAAATTTAAAGCCATTGTGGAAATGCCACCTCCTAAGAATATCAGTACATTAAGATCTCTACAAGGCCGACTACAGTCCATCAGAAGATTCATCTCTCAACTAGCAGATTGGTGTCATCCATTCAACCATCTTTTGCGTAAAAATGTGTTTTTTAAATGGGATGAATAGTGCGAGAATACTTTCAATCAAATCAAGCATTATTTAATGACACCACCAATCTTGGTGCCACCTAGTAAAGACAAGCCATTGTTGCTATATATCACAACAATAGATATTTCTTTAGGAGCCTTACTAGCACAAGAGGATAGAGAAGGAAAGGAACAGGCAATATACTATATCAGTAGGACACTCAATGTACATGAAGTAAACTACACCTTCATTGAAAAATCATGCTTAGCAGTAGTATTTGCAACAAAAAAATTGCGACACTGTATGCTCACTCACACTATCAAGCTCATTGCAAAAATTGATCCCCTCAAGTATTTACTGAGCAAAGGAGCTTTAATAGGAAGGTTGGTAAAGTGGGTCATGCTCCTTAGTGAGTTTGAAATTCAATATGTTGAAAGGCGAGCTATCAAAGGACAAGTCATTGCCGACCAATTAGCAGAAGCTCCATTGTCAGATAGTCATCCTATGACCATGGAATTTCCTGATGCGGATATCCTCAATGTTACAATAGAACCATGGCAACTCTACTTTGATGGATCCTACACACAACATGGATCAGGGGCAGGAATTTTATTTGTCACACCTCTTGGGCACACAATTCCATGATCTTACAGGCTTACCTTCCATTGCACTAACAATGTGGTAGAATATGAAGATTTAATCCTTGGAATTAAAGTGGCTATTGACTGGAGAATCACAAAGCTACAGGTGTATGGAGACTCTTAGTTAATCATCTATCAAGTCAACAATGATTACCAAACTAAGGATGACACACTGATTTTATACAAGAGACTGGTAGATGATCAAAGGAAATACTTCATAGATATCAAATTTGAGCAGATACAAAGATCAGAGAATAAAGTAGTAGATGCCATGGCCACAATAGCATCTCTTCTACAAATGCCTGAGACACAAGATCATTATCAATTTATTATGGAACAAGTGTCAAATCCTGCATACGCAAACCCCAAATCCCAAACCATAAGCCTTTTGGATAGTGCCCAATCTTCCATTTATGGAGACATTTATACTTACCTAAAAGATAATATCTTACTGCTAGATCTTTCTCACAACCAAAAGCGCAACTTCATATGCCAATCCGCCAAACATACCATTATTGCTAACACTCTTTACCGTCGAGGCCTAGATGGTACTCTTTTGCATTGTTTAGAACATAATGAATCTACTTCTGCTTTACATGAGGTCCATGAAGGAATTTGTGGCACACATTCAAGCGGATTATCTTTAGCTAAGAAACTCCTTCGTTTGGGGTATTACTGGCCTCACATGGAGCAAGAATCTTATAAGTTTGTCAAGGGATGTCAAAAATGTCAGATTCATGGCAATCTTATACATGCACCAGCATAGGAGCTCCATCCATTCACAACTACATGACCTTTCTGTCAGTGGGGATTGGACTTGGTAGGGAAAATTAACCCATCTTCATCTAATGGACATAAGTTCATTATCACCGCAACAAAATATTTTACAAAATGGGTGGAGGCAGTTCCTTTAACCACAATCATGGGGAAGTAGATATCATCCTTCATACTTAATTATCTCATTTGTAGATATGGGATACCCCAGTCGATCATCACAGATAATGGCAGGCCTTTCAAGAACCAAGACGTCCAAGAGCTGTGTGAAAAGTTCCACATCCAACATTGCTTTTCAACCCCTTATTACCCTCAAGGTAATGGATAGGCAGAAGCTTCAAACAAAACAATCCTAAAGATTCTCAAGAAGACTGTAAATGAGGTAGGGAGTGATTGGCACGTTCAGCTTAACCTTGCTCTTTGGGTTTATAGGAATAGCATCAAAAAACCAACAAGAGCTACACCATATGCTCTTGTCTATGGATCAGAGGCAATATTACCTATCAAGGTAGAAATTCCATCCCTTCGAATTTCACTAAAGGGACTCATTTCAGATGAGGATTACAGGATCTCTAAACTTCAAGAATTAGAGCTACTTGATGAACGTCGACAACAAGTTGTCAATCATTTGATAGCCTATCAACAAAGAATGTCTAGGAACTATAATCATAGGGTTAAGCCTAGAGTCTTCCAGATCGGAGACTTGGTCCTATGAGAAAACCCTAGAAATCAAGCAGACAGAGAAAAGAAGGGAAAGTTTGAACCTAACTGGATAGGGCCTTATGTCATAATATCAATCTATGGATCAGGAGCATACCGACTGTCTACACCAGAAGGAGATATGTTGGAGGAGCCCATGAACAACATCCATCTTAGGCAATTCTATACTTGAGGATACCTAGTGCACGGTCGGTAAGGTTGTCTTGATGAAAACCTGGAAAACAAGCGTCATGATGACTGAAAAAGGAAAAAACAAAATAAAAATAAAAATACACAAAAAGGAGGACACAATAAAAACAAGTGGTGAAAACCTGGCAAACAGGCCCTACTTGTGATTTTCACCAACTCTTCTATCTATTGGGTACAGTTTTCTTACGATTGTTTCCTTTCATATCATTTCCATCTATTATTTGAGATAATTAGTATCACTATCCATATCATAGCAAGGATATCATGTCTTACCCTAGCTTGGGGGCAACATCCTAGAGTTATTTCGTACAATGGAATTTCAACTTAAATAGGGAGACAATCAAACATGACAACACCGAGCGACGATACTTGAAAAGCATCCAAAAACATCAGAAAATTTGTTAAAATCCAAAAACATCAGAAAATTTGTCAAAATCCAAAAACATCAGAAAATTTGTCAAAAACTAAAAACATAAGAAAATTTGTCAAAATCCAAAAACATCAGACAATCCACGAAAATCAAAACAAAAACATTCAAAAATCGCAAAACACAAAAATAGAGTTTGTATCAGTCGAACTACGTGGTCTCTGTGTGTATAACGTAGGAAAGACTAATCTTTGATCAATCCCCGAGACCCCTAGGATAGGTCTTTAGGTTACGTTCTTTGGTCAAACATCTGAGAGTATCATGCACACGTCAGCACACACATTTTCAACATCGATGATCTAATCTGAATAATGATTTGAAAATACTTTAAAGTAGAATTTGAATTGTTGTACTTTTCTTATTATTTCTTTGGAGCTACTCGATGATGTATTGAACTAGAGAAGCAAGGAAGGAGAATGATAATTTTCTTTGTTTTCTGTTTGTGAGTTATTCATTATTATTTTGTGAATTGTCACGGGAAGTGCTCTACCAAGTATCATGGATGACATTCCAATTCACTTAAGAAAATGATTAATTCTTGTCTGTTTATGCAAGAAATGCTCAGGTCATCTCGGTTTAATTGTACCTTGATGCTTGTGTTCACTTGCAATATCAAATATCATGAAAGAAATACTCAGGTCATCATTTGTCTATCTCATATCATTGATGCTTGTATTCACTTTCAACATTTTAAAAGCTCAGTGATGATACAAAGCAAAATAAAAAGATTGTTGAAATGACACTTAGGTTTGCATTGATAAAATAGGTTTGCATGGTCAAAATAGATTGCATCCATAATAATACATCTGCAGAGTATTGGTTACACAAGTTACAAATATTCATTTGCAAATAATGTTATCTTTTCTTATTAAAGATTGAGTATACTTGACACATACAATTTTCATAATGGCATACATATAAAATCATTTCTTCATCTCATCATATATTTCACAATAAACATCTCATTTTATGACATCATATACATGTTATATTTCATCATTCATCATATTTACATCTCATCACATTGTTATTATCATATAGTTGTAAAATCATCACTCATTGCATACATATAGAAGGCATTTTATAATCTCATCATATATTTCACATATACATTACATTTCATTACTACATCTCATCATACATTATAGTATTCTTATCATATTTCACATTCACATACATTGCATACATCCATTAAAGTTTCATAAACATTATATATTAAACTTCCTTCATTCACTAGATTGTATATTTTTCATCCCAAATTAAACAAACCCACATCTCATTTCATATTATATTATTTTATTTTATCATATGCATCCACATTGCATTTCATTAGATCATACATACATCATTCATTTACATATCATTTTACATATCATACATTGCATTTCATTAGATCATACATACATCATTCGTTTACATCTAATTTTACATATCATACATTACATTTCATTAGAAAATACATACATCATCAATATCATATCACATCATCATCAATGCATCTATCCCATCTAGTATAATAAATCATCATAAAACATAAAAATTAAAATGCATCCATCACATAAATCATGTAGAACACATCATAGATCAATCAAACCGTTGCACATCATATATATCTCATCAAGTGTCAAGTATACAATGAAGTTTGAAAAGGATGAAGATGACATCATATCAAAAAAATGGTTGTATATATCTCTCGAAGGGTGCACACATGATCTCAAGTAGTACTCGCACCAGAAGGAGCAGGTCTCACACTAGTATCACCACCACCACCAGCTGTCCCAAGATCTCTCGGATCTCGAGAGAGAGGTTGTGTCACACCTCTACTCACTATCCTCGAATGAGTCCTCTCTGAGCAGGACTAGGCATAACTGACTCTCTGCTCTGGGGGGAAAATCTCATGGTATCGGCTCCTATAGAACTCAATCTTTGCACCTGCTCGCATAGCCTCTCGCATATAATCTACCACAGAAGTCCCATCGACCACTCTCTGCAATCTCTCTGCAGTCACCTATGCTGTCTCTACTATCTATCTAGTAGTACCTCACTCTGCAGTCAGGGCAGTAATTTGTGCCTACGCAGTGGTCAACTGTGCTCGTACACCTGCTAACTAAGCCTATGCTCACTCTGCTGACTATCTGGCCTCATCTCTCTCACCAATCAGAGAGGTAATCTGCATCTGTGTAGTAGCTAGTTGTGCTTGCATCTAGGCCTGAGTCTGTGCTACTAATCCCTGCGCCTATGCTAGTTGTCCCTATAATGTCAAAATCTCAACACGCAAACTAGCAACCTTTGATCACTCTGCTAGAGAGGGAGCAATTGCCTGCCTCTTGTAAGGCGCACTAGTCAATGGCTCTGAGGTACCTGCTAGCTAGGTCTCCCCCATCTCCGCCATCATCTCCACTGTCATCATCACTATCATCATCACTATCATCACTGTCACTCTCATCACTACCCTCCACATCCACATCAATATCTACATCCTCCTCTCTACTCCATCTATGACCACTGTGACTACCCCCTGCAGCTGTTGGTGCTAGCTCATCTGGAATAGTAATACAGGGAGGTGGGTGTAGAGCTAGATACTATCCATAGTTGGGAGTAATGGGTGCCTCTATAATATCTCATCGTATATCCCATGCCGATGGCTAAAGAGCACGATAACCCTCAATAAGTGCCTCATAAGGTAGGCATGGACCCCAATCATTGGCATCTATCTGGTGTCATCCATAATGAGCTACTCCCTATGGCATACACTGAACAATCCCATACTACCTGTAGACGCAGAAAAACAAGAATTGTTCCAAAATCTTGGAACTCTTCCCGATAAAATACATCGAGTCGGCCAAATATCCCAACTCAACATCATCCTCATCCCATTCATCACAATCTAAATATGGACGCCAGGTCACTGTCTCCACATCATCAAGAACCCGTCTCCAATGATTTAGCTTACCCATCATATGCTGGGTAGGCATGCCTCTGTAATGGAACACATAGTAAAATGGAAGTGTAAGAATGAGATAAACAAATTAAGATGCATCTACACTTCTAAATAAGACATTATATCAAAGATTCAATAAATTTAAACTATTTTAAACACAAGAACCTTCAGAAATCTATCCTATTGCTCTCTAACTTTAAAGATTTCTCTAATCTACTTTTCTCTCAGATTTAAATAAGCTAATAGATTGTTGAAATGACACTTAAAGAATGAGAATTAAACTATTATGATTCCTAAATGCAACTAAGATGATTCTATAGTAAAACTTATGAGAAAGAAACTACTATAAACAGCCATGAATGATGAACTAAAATGCTTTATTGCTTGATGATTGCTTCTATTTGCTTGATTGCTTGAATGCTTAGAAAACCTGCATAGTAAGATTGCACAAATTAGGATCCTTTTCCTGTAGCCAGAAACCTATATTTATAGCTTTCACAACACATATTTGTGAAGGGGTAACACAACAAAGGTTGAGATTCAATCTGGAGAATTGAATGGTATGAGATGAGAAGGTGGAGTTGATCATGGAGGATTGTTCCTCCCCATGAAAACACCAGGCAAGATGAGAGGAAAGATTTGGGGCAGAAGATTGAGAGGATTTCCTGTAGGTTTGTCCCTAAGGCTCTTCCCGTGAATAACAGTTGAATTAATTAGATTTGAAAAATCTAATTTTATTGGTGAGTGAATAGAGGTAAATGATTTTTGCATTTGTTTAAATATTTTTGGTTTATTTAAATTTAGCAAAAGAGGAATAAATAATTTAATAAAACAAACTATAGAAGTTGTTTATTAAATTAAAATAAAAGGAATATGATAATTAAATTAAAGATTCTAGGATATCTTTATTTAATTAAGAAAAAATGTGATAAGGTAATTAAATAACACAAATTATTGAAGCTATGTATTTAATTTAAGATAGAATTAGTGGATAAAGTATAGAAGAAATAATAATGATAATAATTAAATAAAACAAAGTATTTAATTTTGTTTATTTAATTAAGAGAGAAATAATATGATAAAATAGAAGAATTAATAATGAACTTAATATAAATAAATATTTCTATTTATTTACTATGTAGATGAATTTAAGATTAATTAATCAAATAAGTCGTATTTAATTAATTAGATTCTCCAGACCATTTTTAGGTGTCTACAACAACCATTCAAAATATCTTTCAATTTTCTCTAGATCTTTGAAAATTTGTCTAATGCTTTATCCATGAGTTCCTTCTTTAATTCAAATGCTACTAACCACTCCCTTGGCTTGCTTACATCCTTTGCTACAAAGATGCCTTCCTTCGCCAATTCTTCCTCTAATATTTCAACTATTTTCAATAGTTTGGCCAATGAAGCATCATTTGTTGTTTTACATTCCTCTACTAACTATTGCACCTCATCTAGAAAAGAGGATACTTTCTCATGCATATGCAAAACCTTTTCAATCAAATCATCACCCTTCTGAGAGACATCTTCATCCATTGTTGGGTGACATGTAAAGAGGTTTTCATTTTCTCAATTTCATTAATTGCATCCTTAGAAAAAAAACTCTCTAAAGTAGAAGTATCTACACCATCTTGTGTTTGCAAAGGATTTATCAAATTTTGGATATATTTATGTAATTCCTCTACTTGATGTTGTAGCTTCTCTTTTTCCTAGGTCTCATTATCTAATCTCTTTAAAATTGCATCCACAAATTCTTTTAGATCTTCTTTCTCCTGTGTCTTTGTGGATGGACCCAGATTGATTGTTTCAACCTTACAATTGGTTGGAGTAGCTTCATCTGTATTCTTTTCAGCCATAAAAGAAGAAATATGCAAAACCCTGTTGTTTGACTCATCTCTTGTTATCTTTGAAACTATTATATCCTTCTTCCTTTCTTTGGTTTTTCCCAAGCTTGCTAGGAAGTTATTCCAATCTAGTGCTTCCTCTTCAATAACCACTAGTTTTTGCTTCAAATGTTCTTTCAACTAGTCTGAGGTGGTTGATTCTTCTAAATCTGTATCTTCATTGGGAGTATTTTTTTCTCCATGGTCCTTAGGTTGATTGGTTTCAACATTGTCTTCTTGTTTCTGATCTTCATCTTTATTTTTGTCATCAGTTTGATGTGTTCCTTCTTTCTTAGGAGATTGGGAAGGTACATCCTCTATCTTCTCAGGTTCTTTCTCCACTTCTTTATTTTCTCCTTGAATCTAAACATTAGAAACCTTTTGTTCCAATTTAATTTCAAAGTTTTTAAGGTGTCCACTTTTTGTAGTCTCAAACTCCACTTCTTCTTCTTGCCCTGATTCCTATTCCTTGGAGACATTAACTTCATCATTTGCTACCTCTCCTTCCTCCTTTTCAGATTGAACATGTTGGTGAGGTGACTAGGGAGGAGTTATTTTTACAATAGTCTTTTTTTCATTTCATCTTCTTTAACTGATGGATCATTAACATTTTCCTCATGTTCTTCAACCACCTTTTCAACATTCTCTATAAAAGGGGAGACTCATGGTTTTGGAGAATTATTTCTAATATATACAAGTGTTTTTTCTCCAAATCTTTCTACCTCAATTTCCTTAGCTTGGGTGACACTCTCTTCACTAACCTTAGTTTTGTTTGGCCTCTTTGAAGGTGAGCCCTTCTCTCTTTCTATGATAAGTCTTCTTTTCTTTGAAGGTTGTCCTTAGATGCCTCTTCAATTTTTTCCTTTGTAGGCCTTCTTCTCTTAGGAATTGGTTGTCTTTTAGGCCCTTTAATTTTTGCACCAGCTTTGACTTGACTCCTTGTTTTCCTTTTAATTATAAGAGGCTCAACCTAAAAATCTTCTTCCTCTTGTGGAGCTGAAGTATCATCCTTTTTTTCAGAGTCACTTTCTTTTGACTGAGATTCTAAGTTTCCTATCAGATCATAAGTGAACTTTTTTCCTTTTACTTCCAACTCCAAAACCTTATGTTTTACCCACTTCTTGGAATATCCAATCACTGGAGCCTTAATTTGGTCAAGGTCTACCACTTCATCTTCTATCCAATTCACTACAAGGAGTGGCTTATTTTGGAATTGCACATAATCATGATATTAGACTAGATCCTCTTCATCTTCAACTTGGTTTGGCACATTTGTTACTGCATAAAGTCTTATTAGCTTAAGTGGGAGCATGTAATATTTTCTCTTAATAACTTCAAACTCATCTTGACAATTGTCTCAATAATCTTCTATGTTATCTTTATGTCTATACTCCCTATTGGCCATTTTTTGTCACTCCATAAGGATCAAAGCTACCTCTCTCTGAATGAGAGTACAAGTGAAAGTGATCCATCTCTACTTCAGAATGATGTGCACTCTGAATAGAAGGAAAAGCCTCCAAACTACTAATTCTCAAGGGGAAATCATCACCAACACCTATTTTATGCATGGAATTCAAAATAAAATCAAATGTTGCAAGTTTCCTTGTCAATTCTAGCAGTATGACCTTATTTGTGGGATACCTAGGAAGTCCATAAGGTACCTTTGGGCTTCCATGAATTATAATATATGTGAATTCTAGAAATTGAATGAACTAAAATCCATATTTCTTTATTAAATCCATTGCCTCTACTAAAATTCTCATGTGAATAGCATCTTACAAATTTCTTGTTATGTACATAGTGAAACATCATTCACCCTCCTATAACTAGAAGTATTCAAATGCAATTGAGGGAATACATCATAGAATCTATCTTGACCAATGGTAGCTTTATAGTTCAAACCTCTATATCTATAACTTATGGCAAGCGTGTACACCACATAAGATGTCATGCTGAATGTTTTGTATCTTGCACCTTTCTCAACTACATATTCAAATTGTCACTAACAATCCTAGCCTAGTGGTAATTAACTCTAGCTTCAATATGTGATATGACATAAAAATCCATTCTACAAATACAAAGGACTTTTCCAAACCTACCATTCTGCTAAGGAGAATGATCATATCATTATATTCCAACTTGAAGTCACTCCTATGTAACTATTTTGGTAGTTTGGAATAATGATACTTTGGCTTGTTAATCCAAGACTTGTTCATTATTTCAAATGCTTGATCATGGTCATCATTGTAGAAATTCTTTGTTATCTCCAAGTTCACCTTAATCAGCTTATGGTGTGATCCAATATTGAATTCCTCAGCAATTTCTCCCTCTATTAGATTTACCATGACTCTCCCTTGAGGACCAATTATTATTCTTTTGTAGGATTCATAGTATTTAACACACTCAATAATCAATTCTGGACATTGAATTGAAGGTGGAAACCCAACTACCTGTGCCAATCTTGTATGCACTAATCTCTTGGTTGAAGGAGTAGGAGCATAGCAATA
This sequence comes from Sequoia sempervirens, assembly GCA_007258455.2. Taxonomy (NCBI): domain Eukaryota; kingdom Viridiplantae; phylum Streptophyta; class Pinopsida; order Cupressales; family Cupressaceae; genus Sequoia; species Sequoia sempervirens. The sequence goes on from VDFB02270651.1 coordinate 693,568,891, forward strand.
CATCTTTTGCTTGAAGTCCTCATAATTTGTATGGTCCATATTTGTGTCTCCAACCTTTTCCCAATATGAGATGATATTTAACTCTAGGATTCTACCCTTGAAGTCATACTTCATCTTTTCTACTTTGGTTGTAGCCTCTTTTTTGATAGGCTTAGTGGACTTTACTTTAGAACCCTTACCCTTGCTTGACTTTTCCTCCATCTGGTTAGAAAAAGACCATAATTACTAGATTCCCAAGCATAGTTAACCATTATAACATTATTGCATCATCAAATTTTACCTTCAAAAAACATATGTAACATGTAATCAATTCCAATTCATCCTCAAAATCATAGAAATCAAGTTGCAAATCCTTAAAATCAAGTCCTAAGTACACTTCAGGTTTTTTAGCACCTCAAAGATTTTAGCCTTTGAAGGCTTTTGGGGAATCTGAGGTCCCAAAGATTTCATGAAGAAGAAACACTTTGCCACATTTGGAATGATCAATCACAAACTATCCTCAAAACTAATAGAAATCAACTCACAAACCCCTTAAAATTAAGCTTTAAATGAACATTGGATTTTGGAAAGTTCAGGGATTCTAGGTTCAGGCAGATTTTGGAGAATTCATCCTTTAAAGGATTCTGCGAAGCTAGGCAATGAATAGATCAAAAGATGCTAAGTCCTTCCCTTACTGATAAAAATGCATTTTGAACATTTGAAATTTCATCCATTACTTGAAATTTATACCCATACTATCTCAGACCACTTAATAAAATGAAGGTCTCAAAACCTCGGGACATCCACCCATAGATGGAATCCACGAAAGTCAAAGACTCCAGGAATTTGTGGTAAAGTGGATTTAGCAAAATATTTCCATTTGGGTTTTCCACAAGACTAAGGATTATGTGAAAGATAAGTCATTGAGATTTCCATAAAGGAACAAATTTCTAAGTGAAGAAATACTTCAGGTATTCTAAGGCTTAAATGATTCCACAAAAACTTACAAAACAAGCTCTAACTCCTTAGAATCGCAAAGGATGATCAAATACATTCCTTTTATCATATGCCAAGAATTGATTTGCAACCTTACCATAACACTGACAATTAAAATCAAGAACAAATTGAAGTCTATGGATTAACTCAACCCTTGACCTACGAGCTTGATCACCCTATATCACAGTCATGGCCTTCAATGTAAAATGTGCTAAGTTTTACCTATGAATGCACCTATCAACCTTAAATTCATAAAATAATGGGTAGACTAGTTATTTTGGTTCAAATGTGCCCTAATTTATGTTGTTCAAACTCAAAACCAATGAAATACATAATGAAAACCAAAACCCTAGTTCACCACGATATGAACATTGATGCCCTAATTTTGACTCATTACTTCGAACGATCATGAAAGTAAATATAATTAATCTCAAAGAAAGAATTGAACTAAACATGATGATAACCATTTGAAAAAAAAAAAATTACAATTGAGTTCAAATGCAAATGTAACTTGAAATGAAATAAACTAAAGAACACGAAAAAGCATTCAAGTTGTGACATCAACCAATCAAATCATTAAAATACATGCTATAATCACTCAAAGAATATCACAAAGAAGCTTGAAACCCTACCTTAACTCAGATGATGGTGATGAAGCATAAGACACACACCCAAAACCCTAGTAAGTTGATAAAATACACTAGTGCAATACCAAAGTCTAATCCTTCAAATCACTAATACACTCAAATTTTCTCCAAAATGCCAATTCTTAAAATGTTGATTGCAAAATGACACCAAAATAAGATATAAATCGCACCATATATTCCCATAAAACTTTCATTAATTAAAATTTACATGATTGTATAGATTCGTAAATGAAGTGACAAGACACCTTAGCTAGAATTCAAGGATTTCATCTAGTCACAGATTTCACGACAAAGCAAACCTTGCAGATTTTGTGCGATGAAGGATTTAGTGAGAGGGAACTTCGAGGGATTCGAACAGCCCTAGAATCAGTGAAAAATCATGACTTCAAGTAATCTATGATGTATAGCATGGGTAGGCATCAATGATTAGACATCATGTTTTAAGCTTAAGGGTTCTTATTCCTTCAAACTTTAGATTTGCTTCAATGCCTTTAAGCCTACACAAGGCTAATTCCTTCAATTTTGGTAACCAACACTCAAGAATCTTACCAAAATTTTGGACCAGCTTTTAACATGTACACATGACCTATTCTAACTCTTCATGGGTTCCAAGGATAGATATTTAATCAACTTTCATGGTTTCCCTATCTAGGCCACTAAAATCTAGTAAGTTTCCAGAACTGATAAAATGGTGATAACTTACAGACTAGACCTCATTTCCAAAACTTGAAACCTATTTTGCATACCCATTTGGAATTTCTTCAACATTCATGGAAATTATGGGTGGTTGTTTTGCAACATAGGGCCTTAAAATTGGCTGTCCCATTTTGAGAAGAGGCATAACTAGGCTTGCATGAATATGGATTAATTGGTTCTATACATTCTAGGCTTTGACATTTGGTTTGAACTCCCAAAATATGATTTTGGGAACTTTTTTAGACTATTCTATCCATTACCAACCTTCTTCCAATGGATTTATTACAATTTCCAACTCCTATGGCTCTTTCAATGGTTAAAAACATGAAGAAACACAGCTAGGGCATCATCAAAATCACATCAAACTCTACCTCCTAATTTTGTAACCTAGAGAAAACAAAATATATCCTATCATCTTCCATTCTATGAAGTTATATCATTTTATACAAGCGGAAATAGAAGTTATACCATTTTCTTGCTCAAAGCCCTTAATGCCTAGGGTTAATAACCTGTGTTTAGAAAAACTAAGATATCTTGCTCTAAACTTAACCAAGTCACATAAAATCACCACCAAATTAAATTATATTTAGAGCACTATCATCTACACATGATTAGAAGTCAAGAACTAACCATACAGGGCTGCACAAACTTCAGGAACAACAAAAAATGTTTTAAATCTATAGAAAATAGAGGTCTTTTATTGAAATTCTCACACATACATCCTTTGCCACCATCCTCTACCCTTAGTTTGACCATACAAAGGTATTTTATGCCATTTACAATGATTTATCACCTAAATTAACTAAATTTTGAACTCTTGATTGTTCAACTTCCCACTACATGACAAAAATTGCAAAATTGCACTTGACAACTTTGTGACAATTTGACAACTTTTACAATATTGGACAAATGAACCAAAAAATGGCTTTCAAAGACTCAAAACCCACTCACACAAGTTCAACATGGTCATTTATACCTTATTACATGATTCAAATGCCAACTAGAACAAAAATTTACAAAATGGCCTCATGGAGGCATGGATCCCACTTGGTGCTCCTACACCATACTCCTGAAGAAAGAAGAATTCAAGTCCCTTTTGAATTGAAGGTAACAATTCTCTTTCTTTATGTCTTCTATCTTCTTCCTTTTTTCCTCCTTGAAACATTTGCATGTTGTCTTCATCTTTACCTTGGGTTTCATCTTATTAATGCAAACTTTTTTTCCTGTTGTTTTGCTACCTTGTAACTAATCTTTCTTGCCTTGATGGACTACACACTCTGCCCCAACACCTTGTTCTCCTTCCAAGATTTGTTTTATCTTAAATTTTGGTCTATCTCTCCTTAAGGCTACAATAACACAACTCTTCTTACCCATCCTTGCAATACTAGATGTTGCTTTTATCTTATAGTCTATATAATCAACAACCTTTCTTTCATCCTTGTCAATTTGAAAAATAGGGTATGGACCATTTGTCTTGAAATTATGCCACTCAAATTCATATTCACCAATCTACTTGATCAATGAAAAACATAAAGTAGGTTGTACCCTCATACTCCAAGTAGAGATGTGGAGTGTCTTCAATCACCTTGAAGGTTTTTTCTTCCCACTTTGCATGAGAACTAACTCCTTGCCTTGTACTATCATCTATTAACACATCAACATGCTTTTGTAACAAGTATTGAACATCTAATGAAAATTGATCAATCCTAACTGCTATTATAACAGTCATATGTTTACTTACTATTTTATTAGCTTCCTATTCCTCTTTTCTTAGCTTTTGTTCTTCAATCAAGGACTCCTTAATGTCTTATTTTGCTACTCCCACTTGTCTTCTTCTCTAAACAATCTTCTTGATAGGCCACATAATCTTTTTCTTGACTAGTAAATGCCAACTTTGCTCTTGGTTTGCTAACTATTGCATCTCAATCTTCATTCTTTCTTCCATATTTTCTCAAATTTCCCTCATTAGTTCCAAAACCTACCTCAACTCTTTTATCTCTTGATCCACATTTATTTTTGTTGCCTTCTCTTTTTTCTTCTTTATCTCTTTTTCCTCTCTTTTTCTCATGTTTTTTATTTGGTAAACCCTCACTCTGCTAGTATCCAGGAACTATTCTCCTCCACACATCCATTCGTTTGGTATTCCAATACCTTCACACACACAACTATCCTCTACCCAATAAGATTCTAGAAAATGCACTCTCCAAGACCTCTTCTACTCACCTCCTCTCAATGGAAGAAATTTGCACACCTACCCAACTTCATCACTATTGTAGGATATACCTACAATAAAATTTCTCTCATGACTCCCTCTCAGGATATTCTAGCTCTGATACCAATTTGATGGAGAGAAGGGGTAGGCATCAATAGTTAGACATCATGTTTTAAGATTAAGGGTTCTTATTCCTAGGTATGTGCAGGATCATGATGAGCCAAAAAGTGGCGAAATGATAGGTATGTGTAGGGTATGTGGCTGATGACTTGTTTTTAACTCAAAATTAATGAAATGAAAAGGGTTTTTAAAAGAGATTCTTAACTTTCCACCAATATAAATTATGATTTTACTTTGAATCTAATAAATAATCATTATTCATTTTCTATTTGAATTACAACTAAAGTCCTGCTTGATAAGCTAATTGAAAAACATCTATAGCTTTCAAAGGGTATCACATTTTTTGAATCCAAAATATGCATCACATTCTATGGTTCACATACTATATGATTAAAAAAAATTGAATTTTATGAAGTTGGATATGTGCAGGATTATCATGAAAAAAACAGGCCCTTAAGTGGCAAAAAATTAAGAAAAATCAGTGTTGGGAAACTTGACGTAAAAACTTGAATAAGTTATCTATATTATTTAAAAAATATGTAAGAATAGAATTTGTAGAAAATTAAATGTAGTTTCTAAACTATTAGGTTTATTTAAAAATAAATAAAATCTATTTCTTGAAAATTTGAAATTTCAATGCAATAGTACTTAAATTTTAGGGAAAAATAAAAAGTAGGTGTCTGTCTGACTACCCTAACCATAATAAAATGATAATATTTTTTTTATAATATTTTATATATAAATAGAGGACTCATGTTTGGATGTGATGCATATTTTTTTGTAATTTTTTTCAAATAAAAATTAATTATGAATTTTTATTACAACTTTTAAAACATAAAAATTGTATGTTTGACCACCTTAACTTGGTCAAAACTTCATGAAATTAATTTTTATTTTTAATCCAATAGTATGTGAAACATATAATGTGACATATGTTTCAGATTCAAAAATGTGATACCGTTTGAAAGTTATAGATGTTTTTCAATCAACCTATGGATCAGACATTTTAGTCAGTAATTCTAATAGAAAATGAATAATAATTATTTATTAAATTTAAATTAAAGAATAATTTATATTGGTAGAAAGCTGAGAATCTCCTCTAAAAATTCTTTTCATTTCATCAATTTTGGGTTAAAAAGTCATCAACCACATACCCTACAAATACCCATAATATTGCCACTTTTTGGCCCATCATGATCCTACACATACATAGTTGTGACCAAGTTAAATCGGTCAGACATACAAGTTTTTATATTTTTTAAAAATTGTAATAAAAAATTTATAATTAATTATTTACTCAGAAAAAAATTACAAAAAATATGCATCACATCGAGACATGAGTCCTCTACTTATATTTAAAATCTTATAAAAAATATTACCATTTTATTATGGTTAGGGTGGTCAAACAGACAATTACTTCTTATTTTTCCCTGAAATTTAAGTACTATTGCATTGAAATTTCAAATTTTCACCAAATAGTTTTGTTTTTTTATAAATAAACCTAATAGTTTAGAAACTACATAAAATTTGCTACAAATTCTATTCTTACATATTTTTGAAATAATATAGATAACTTATTCAATTTTTTTATGTCAATTTTCCTAACTCTTATTTTTCTAAATTTTTTGTCACTTAAGGGCATATTTTTTCCATGATGATCCTACACATACCTTCCTTCAAACTTCAAATTTGCTTAAATGCCCTTAAGCCTACATAAGGATAAAACCTTTAATTTTGGTAACCAACACAGCTCAAGACTCTTAAACCTTTGGAACACCCTTGAACATGTAAACAAGACCTATTCTAACTCTCCATGGCTTCCAAGGATAGAAATTTAATCAAGTTGCATGGTTTCCCTATCTAGGCCACCCAAATCTAATAAGTTTCCAAAATTGACAAAATAGTGATAACTTGCATACTAGAGCTCATTTCCAAAATATGAAACCTATTTTGAGTACCCATTTGGAATTTATTCAACATATATGGAAATAATTAGTGGTTGTTTTGCAACATAGGGCCCTAAAATTGACTGTCCCATTTTGAGAAGAGGCATAACTATGCTTGGATGAATATGGATTAATTGGTTCTATACATTATAGGCTTTGACCATTGGTTTGAACTTCGAAAATATGATTTGGATAAATTTTTTATACTATTCAAACCCTTACCAACCTTCTTCCAATGGACTTATTACAATTTCCAACTCTTATGGCTCTTTCAATGGTTAAAAACATGAAGAAACACAACTAGGGCATTATCAAAATCACATCAAACTCCACCTCCTACTTCTATAACTTGGAGAAAAAAATATAGCCTAACATCTTCCATTCCACTAAGTTATAGCATTTCCACTGGTGGAAATAGAAGTTCTACCATTTTCTTGCTCAAAACCCTCAATACCTAGGGTTAATAACCTATTTTTAGAAAAACTTAGATATCTTGCTCTAAACTTAACCAAATCATATGAAATCACCACCAAATTAAAGTATATTTATAGTACTATCATTTACACATGATTAGAAATCAAGAACTGGCTGTACAAGGCCATACAAACTTTGGGAACAATGAAAAATGTTTTAAATATGCAAAAAACATAGGTCTTTTATTGAAATTCTCACACATACATCCTCTTCCACCATCCTCTACCCTTAGTTTGACCATACAAAAGTATTTTATACCATTTACAATCGTTTCCCACCTAAATTAACTAACTTTTGAACTCTTGACCATTCAACTTCCCATTACATTACAAAAATTGCAAAATTGCACTTGACAACTTTGTGACAATTTGACAACTTTTACAATATTTGACAAATGAATCAAAAATGATTTTCAAAGACTCAAAAAAAACCCACACAAGTTCAACATGGTCATTTATAACTTATTACATGATCCAAATATCAACTAGAACAAAACTTTACAAAATGGCCTCATGGAGGCATGGATCCCACTTGGTGCTCCTGCACCAATCTGGCCCCAGGCGGATTCTGCGAGACTCTGGACTACAAATAGAAAATTTTGATATCAAGTGACATTTCAATAAAACTAGTGACTTCATGCATCCTTATAAGATCAATTGTTATAAAGTTGACACAACTAGAGTGCAAATATGATGAGTAAAGCCCAATGAGTGAAGTGAACCAAAATTTCAAGGACCCATTCCTTAAGGGGAAAAGGAAAAATATAAAGCAAAAACAAAAGAAAAAGGAAAGAAATGAGGGTCCTTGCCTCTAGTGGGGTGTGTGTGTGAGAATAGCACAACAAACACCTTCATTTTCCTAACATTCTCCCACTTGTCAAGCCCCTTTCAAGAGTCAATGGAAGTAACAAGATTTAATTAGTAGAGGCCATGAGGCCCATAGACTTCGAACACCATTTGAATTTCTTTATGCTTACTAGCTTTGTCAATGCATTTGCAACATTCACCAAGGTGTAAACCTTATTCAATTTAACCTTCCCATCTTCCACCATATTGTGAATAAAATGAAACTACATATCAATATGCTTTGTTCTGGCATGGAAAGTAGGATTCTTTGTCAAGCAAATGTCACTCTATCACAACATATAGTGAATTTTCCTACATCAAGCCTAACATCTAAACAAAAACACTTAAGAAAAATTGATTCCTTACAAGCACAAGTAGCTTCCATGTGCTCTATTTCTGTAGTGGACAAAGTATTTACAACTTATCACTTACTCATCAAACTAATGGCACAACCAAACATCATGAATACATATCCACTGGTGGATGTTCTATTATCAATATCTCCTACCCAATTAGAATCCACAAACCCATGAATATAGACTGAATGTCAAGGTGGAAAGGAGGATAACCATGAAAAAATAAGGCATACTCAAAAGTACCCTGCAAGTATCTAAACACTCTTAACTGCATCCCAATGTACTTGTCCAAGTTTAGCCATAAAACAACTTAAGACTCCCACTACTTGGGAAATGTCTAGCCTCGTACAAACCATAGCATACATCAAACTAGTACCTACAACACTAATATATGGTACTTTGGTCATGTATTCCATCTTAGAAGGAGACTTTGGATATTCTTCCATAGAAATCTTTGTCCCTTGCAATATAGGAACAACTAACCATCTCCAAGCTGTCATGTTGAATCTCTCTAACACTGCATTCACATACTTACTTTGACTTAACAAAATATTATTATTAGGTCTATCTCTTTTGATCTCCATCCCAAAAATATACCATGTTGCACCTAAATCCTTCATTTCAAACTATGATGACAATTGGGACTTTAGATCTGAATTCAAACTTTGATCTTTCCCAAAAAAAAAACATATCATCAACATACAATGCAATGATGAGAAAACATTCATTAATATTTTTTTAGTAAACACAATGGTTATATTTAGATCTCTAAAATCCCAAACTCTAACACAAACATGCCAAATTTTTGGTACCACATCCTAGGAGATTGCTTAAGACTATACATAGACTTTTTCAACTTGCATACCAAACTTTCGTTACCTTTAACCACATAATGTTCAAGCTATGACATATATTTCTTCCTTCAAGTCACCATGAAGGAAAGTTGTTTTCACATCCATCTTCTCCACTTCTAAATTATATGTTGTTGCTAGTGATAATAAAAACTACATAGATGCTAGCTACATAACAAGAGATAATATCTCACTATAATCTATTCCCTCCACTTGCGAATAATCATTTATGACCAACCTTGCTTTATGCTTTTCAACACTACCATCAGGACAAACTTTCTTCTTTAACACCCATTTGTAACCAATGGGTTTGTGTCCTTCAAGCAAGGGAACCAAATTCCATGTATCATTTTTATTCAGTGCATCAATCTCCTCATCCATGACTTTCACTTAGGAATTTTCATCACTCATACCCATATCCTCTTGCACACTCTTTGGTTTATCAACATTAGCAATCAAAGAAAAAATACAATTTGAATCCAACAATGAATAACCAAACATTTCAAGTGAATAACTAGACCTATTAGGTTGTCGCTTATGTCTCATAGAACTCCTTAATTGTTGAGGTTGAGGTTCTTATTCTTCTTCAAAACTTTCATAACTTCTCAAGCTCTCCTCATCATCAGGTTCAACTTTCTTAGGGTCAAGAGGAAGCTAAATCACATCTTCTTTCTTTTTTTCTTCTATAAGTTGCAAAATAGTGGAAGAGGGTTTCATCTCTCTAAAAATAACACTTTGACTATAGATAACCTTTTTGGCCATTGGATCCCAAAGCTTGTACCCTTTCACACTAATAACATATCCAATGAAGATACACTCAAGAAAACCTTGTTTTCCAACTTTGACCATTTCTCCCTTGGTACATTAGCATATGCCTCATAACTAAACACATGAAGATATCTCAATGGGGGCTTATTTCCTGATCACAAATGTCCTACTTTAATCATCTATGAAAGAAACAAATTATATATATTTTGATAACAAAATAAATTTTACATGACCAAAAACATTATAATTCACATAGTTCAAAACCCCAAAATATTTGTGAGAACTGTGATAAAACTAAACACAATTTTTCTTTCCATAGAAATAATATTCGTAAAAATTGAACTCATGATTACAATCATCAAGCCCCTCAAAAAGGAATTTTTTTTTAGGGTTCTCACCCCCTTTTCACCAATGTGACCAAGTCTTTGGTGCCAAATCATTAACTTCTCAGCTGGTAACTTCATCTCCAAAGCATGAGCACCCTTGGGTACCCAAAAAGCATGACCATTAGAAGTCGATGAAACTTTCTTCTTTGCCATTGGTTTCAATGGTGAGGATAATGACTTAGAAGTTCTTTTCTTATTTTCCATAGAAGAACTATTACACTAAACTATGCATGCATCTAGTTGAAATAGAGTGCATATCTGAACACCCTTAGCAAGCACCATGGCTCATGTTGTCATCTTTGAAAGGAAGCAAGGTACACGGAAATGATTCCTAACACTGATCTAATTAATTCTTTTACAGTTACTAAGAGAGATGGAAAATAGGAATATTATTAAAATAACACATGCAAGTATCAAAATCTCACAACACAAGATATACATGGGGAAAACCCTTTCAAGAGAAAAATCCCACACTCCAAAATCTGCACAACGTGTTATCTAATCAACTGATTACAACACACATGCAATGCAAGTTCTTCTAGGGGCACACAAATGTTGATTTCTAGAGCTATTCCCACACCATAATGATACCTACAAATACAACACACTAAACCCACTCCAATACATCCAATATATAAATAAATACAAACATGAAGGCAACTTCTAGAGTAAGATACAAGAAATGGGCATCCAAATCCATGTGGCACATTTTTCCAACACATAGTTGACTCTTGTGACACTGGTCTAATGATTCCTTACCCCCCTTACATGCCTCCATACTTGGTCACCCCAAATTTTCCCTAAAGAGTAAGATTAATTCCTTATAGTGTCATAAAATTCATCATATATGACAACTCTTATAACTATAAGAGAATTTGTCATAACTGACTAAAAATATAAGATGCCTCTTACATTCTCTTATATCCTATCATAGTTCAAACTTGGGTTCCCACTTTCCCCATAAAAATATGCCTTCCAACACTTTTCCAACTTGTCATAGAATCTCACTCTTACACATCATAAGATTGTTATAGGAATCTATCATAAGATCTTCATATTAATTTGTCATAAGATAATCATAGAATCCCTTAAAGATACTGACACATGTCAAAGAATATCTTCCCAAAATGGGATGCCTTCATTTCCTTGTGGGGACCACAAAATCCATGTCACCTCCCAATATGTCAACAACTCTCTATGCCAAGTCATATTAGATGACAAATTAATATGAGAGAAATTATAATATAAGCTTAATAAATTAATATTTTAATGCTAGGAAAATGCAAAGGTTGAGACATCTTAATTCCCAACATTCTCCCACTGTTCGAAACCTTTCAAGATCCAATCTAATTGGGTAATCAACTACTAGGGGTCGGAAGACCCATATACTTCTAACACCATTTAAAATTTTATGTCTCATTAGCTTTGTCAAGGAATCTACAACATTCATCAAAGTATCATTTTTTTCAATATATAGCTTACCATCTTCCACCATTTCATGGAAAAAATGGAATTGAACATCAATATGTTTTTTTCTAGCATGAAATGTAGGATTCTTTGCTAAGAAAATAGAACTCTGACTATCACTACAAATAATAATCATCCCTACATCAAGCCCAACATATAAACACAATCTTCAAAGCCAAATAGATTCCTTACAAGAATGAGTAGCTATCATGTACTCTACTTCTATAGTGGACAAAGCAACTATAGCTTGTCACTTACTCATTCAACTAATAGCACCACCAAACATAGTAAACACATAGGCATTAGTGGATCTTCTTCTTTCAATGTCACTTGCCCAATCTAAATCCACGAATCCATGAATACAAACTAAATGCAAAGATCCTGTAGGATGCCCATGATAATATAAAGAATACTTGGAAGTACCTCGAAAATACCTAAATACTCTCTTTACTGCATCTCAATGTACTTGTCCAAGATTAGCCATGAATTAGTTAAGGACTCCCACTACTTGAGCAATGTCTAGTCTTGTACAGACCATGACATACATCAAATTTCCAACAACACTAGCATAAGATAATCTTGTCATATCCTCTACCTCACTAGGATATTTTGGACAATATGAAACTAATAACTTTTTCCCTATCACATTAGGAACACATAATGGTCTACAATCTACCATGTTGAATCTCTCTAACACAAAATTCACATACTTATTTTGGCCTAACAAAAATTTTATGTTTTCCTTGTATCTTTTTATTTTTGATACCCAAAATGTACTTATTTGCACCTAAATTCTTCATTTCAAACTATGTTGAAATTTGAGACTTTAAATTAGAAATAAAAGATTTACCATTCCAAATGAATAACATATCATCAACATACAATGAAATTATGAGAATGCGATCAACAACATTTTTGAAATAGCCACAATAATATGATTTAGAACTCAAAAATCCCAAACTCAACACAAATGAATCAAACTTCTGGTACCACATCCTAGGTGACTATTTCAAAGCATGCAAAGAATTCTTGAATTTGCAAACTAAAATTTCCATACCTTTTACAATGTAATGCTTTGGTTGTGAAATATATATTTCTTCCTCCAAATGACCATGAAGGAAGGTTGTATTCACATCCATTTGTTCAATCTCTAAATATTATGCAGCACCAAGTGATAACAAAAGTCTAATGGATGTCAACTTTGCAACATGAGAAAATATCTTACCATAATCAATTGCCTCAAATTGGGAATAACCCTTTGTGACCAACCTTTTCTTATATCTCTCAACATTTCCATTTGAACCAATTTTTTTCATGAACACCCATTTGTAACCAATAGGTTTACATCCATCAAGAAAGGGCAACAAATCCCAAGTGTAATTTATTTTTAATGCATCCATCTCTTCATCTATGGCCTTTATCTAGTAATCTGCATCATGCATACCTATAGCCTCCCTTATGGCCATAGGTTCATTAATGTTAGAAATCAAAGAAAAAATATAACTAGAATCATGTAATGAATATCCAAACCTATTGGGTTGTCGCCTTATCCATGTAGACCTCCTCCAAGGTTGAGATTGAGGTTATTCATCTTCATCTAAACTTACATAGCTACTTGAGATCTCCTCATCATTAGGTCCATCTGATTTTTTCAATTCTTCTTTCTCAAGGGTAGGAGGAATATGAACCACATCCTCTTTCTTTTCTTCTTTCTCTAGATGTGAAACAATTGTAGGAGTACCAAGTTCCTTGAAAATCACATTTCTACTATATAGAACTTTTTTGATCACATGATCCCAAATATTGTATCCTTTCACACCAATGTAATAACCAATGAAGATACATTTTACAACCTTGTTCTCCAACTTAGACCTCTTCTCCTTAGGCACATGAACGTATGCCTCACAACCAAATACTTGAATATGTCTCAATGAGGGATTTTTAGGAGACCATACTTCAATGGGTGTCTTATCCGCAAGAGTTGAAGTAGGAGACCTATTAATTAGGTAGAAAACAATGGAAAGAGCTTCAACCCAAAAATTTTGTTCAAGGTTAGCTCCACTAAGCATACTCCTAGCCCTCTCCATCAATATCCTATTCATTATTTTTGCAACTCCATTCTACTAAGGGGTGTAGGGAGTTTGCTTATGTCTTTCAATCCCATATTCCTTGTAGAACCTATCAAAACCTACTAAACAAAACTCACTACCACTGTCAATCCTAAAACATTTAATCTTTCTATTCTTCTAATTCTCTACAAGAGCTTTAAACTCTTTGAATATATTAAAGAATTCTAATTTTCTTCCAAGGAAATAAAGTCGCGCCCTTTTATTGTAATCATCAATGGATGTAACAAAATAAATAAATTTTGCAATCAAAGGAACATCAACAAGACCAAATACATCAGAATGAATCAAGTCCAACACCTCAAAAGATTTGTGAGAATTAGAGTAAAAATGAACACAATTTTTCTTTCCATAAATGCAATGTTTATAGAAATTGAACTCAAGATTACAATCATTCATCGCCTCAACAATATTTTTGTTTTTCAATGTTCTAAGACCCTTCTCACCAATGTGGCCAAGCCTTTGGTGCCATAACATATTTTTCTCTTCTAGAAGTTTCATCTCCATAGAATGAGCACCCCTAGGTACCTAGAAAGATTGTCCATCATAAGTAGATGTAATAGTCCTTCTTGCTATTGGTTCCAATGGTGAGGATAATGACTTTGAAGATCTCTTCTTCATAACATAATAACTATTGCACTACATAGTGCATGCATAAAGCTGAAATAGAGTACTAATTTGAACACCCTTAGCAAGCACCATAACTCCTCTCATCATCTTGCATCCTCCATTTGAGAAAACTATCTATGCACTCACATCATTCAATTTACTTATAGATAATAGGTTATGTGGAAAACAAAGGATATGCAGTATTCCATTGATCCCCTTCACTCTACCATCAAGGAATTAAATCAAAACTCTTCCATGTCCAACAAGTTTCAAGTGAGAGTCATCACCCAAGCGCACCTTTCCACCATAAAACTCTTCATACAGTTTAGAGAATCAACCCCTGTGTGAGATCATGTGGAATGATCCACTAGAGTCAATCAACTCCACAACTTCTAATGCATGTGTTTCCAAGGTAGTGAAAAATGCTTCACCATCATCCTAAGAAGACTTCTCTAAATCAAAATTATTATTTCTCTTCCTTTTTTCTCCTCTTTGCACTCCTTGCAAAAGTGACTAGGTTTTTTGCAATTCCAACATAGAGCCTTGGAATTATTACCAAGAGACTTAGATCTCCTTGAATACTTGGACTTAGACTTATTTTCTTTCTTCTTGACTTTCTCCTTCATTTTTCTATGTACAACAAGGGCCTCATTAGCCATCTCAAAATAATTTCTCTTCATTTCTTTAGATAACAATGAAGAAACCAGCTCATCCAACTTGATTGCATTTTTGTGCTTCCAATAGAAATCATAAGGTGATCCCATGAGTCCAACAAAAAATACAATATGAGCATGCAATGGTCGTGTTTTTCAATCTTGTCACTAATAGAACCAAGTTGAGCAATCAACATGTTAAATGCATTTAAATGATCTACCACATATCCTTCATCTTCCATCTAGAAAATATAATTTATTTCTAAGGAATAACTTATTTAGTAGATATTTAGCCTAATAAATTTATCCAAGTTTCTTCCATAAAGAAGCATAGGTCTTTTCTTAATGAAAATTTAAGAGAATGAAATCAACCAAACAGAGTCTAATCAGACCCTTGGCTTTCCAATCCATGTGGTCCCAATCTTCTTTTTTCATATTTGTTGGTCCAGTTCCAAAAACAACAAGCCATAAATAGTGATCTACAAGAATATCTTTCATTTTGAGCTTCCATAGCTCAAAGTTACCACCATTAAATTTTTCCATCTCATTAATTCCAAATGTGCCAACCATCTCTCTTGCAACAAAGATTTCAAACTCAATACACAGAGTCCCACTCAAATGAAGATCAATGCAAAAAAACCTCTACCCAACAACTAGAATAAAAGGTGATCAAGCTTTGATACCAACTAAAAGGAAGCAAGGTACATGGAAATACTTCCTAACACTAATCTAAGAGGAGAGATGTACAATTTTAATTCTTTAATAGTTGCTACAAGAGATGCACAATAGGAAGATTATTAAAATAACAAAACATGCAAGTATCAAAATATCACAACACAAGATCTATGCATGGGGAAAACCCTTTTGGGAGAAAAACTCCACACTCTAAAACCTACAAAATGCATTATCTAATCAACTAATTACAATACACTTGCAATGCAAGTTCTTCCAAGAGTACATAAATGTTGATTTTTGGAGCTAGTTTGACAAAATAATGATACTTGCAAATACAACATACTAAAATCACTCCAATACATCTAATATATAGAAAAATACAAGAATGAAGGTAACTTCTAGAGTAGGCTACAAGAGATGGGCATCCAAATCCATGTGCCACATTTTTCCAACACATAGTTGACTCCTATGACACTTGTCCAATGATTTATTTCCCCCATTACATGACTCCATATTTGGTTGCCCCAAATTTTCCCCAAATAGGTATGATGGATTCCTTACAATGTAATAGAATCTATCATATATGGCAATTCTTACAGTTGTAAGAGATTCTATAATAATTGAATAAAAATAGAAGATGCCTCTTACATTCTCTTATAACCTATCATAGGTCAAACTTGGGTGCCCAATTTCCCCATACAAAGATTCCTTCCAACACTTGTCCAACCTTTCATATAATTTGGCTCTTACATGCCATTAGATCATCATAGGAATCTGTAATATGATCTTCATAGGAATCTATCATAAGATCATCATAGAATCTCTCAAAGATGCCGACACATGTCAAGGAATATCTTCCCAAAGTGGGATTCTTACATTGTGTTGTGGGGACCACAACATCCATGTCACCTCCCAATATTCCGAAAACTCACCATGCCAAGTCATATTAGATGAAAAATTAATATGAGCAAGAAATTATAACATAAACATTAATAAATTAATATTTTAATGCTAGGAAAATGCAAAGGTTGAGACACCTTAATTCCCAACAATCTTGCATCCTCCATTCAATAAGACAATCTAAACACCCACATCATTAAAATTACTTATAGAAAAAGGGTTTCATGCTAAACTAGGGATATGCAATACACCATTGTTCCCTTTGACTCTACCATCTAAAAATCTTGTCTTGACTCTTCCATGACCAACAATTTTTAGGTGAGATCATCACCCAAGTACACCTTCCCACCATCATAACTTTCATACTTAGTAAACCAATTTCGATGTGACTCAACATGGAAAAAATCTCCAGAGTTTATCATCTACACATCTTGTGATGCATGTGTTGCCAAGGAAGTGAAAAAAGCATCTACATCATTGTAAGAGGATTTATTAGATTCAAAATCAAAGAAAACCTTATTTATCTTCTTTTTCTCATCCTTACAATCTTTATGGAAGTGACTAAATTTTCCACAATTCCAACATTTCACCTTGATCTTACTAGGAGACTTAGATCTCCCACGAGATTTGGATTTTGACTTCTCTTGCTTTGTGTTATTCTTTTCTCCTTTTTCTTTCATTTTTCCTCAAACCGCCGGAGCCTCCTTAGCCATTATGGAATGTTTTCTCTGCAGCTCTCTAGATAGCAATGATGCAACAACTTCATCCATATTGAAGATGGTAGTGGTACTTCCAATGGCCATGGAAAGGTGGTCCCAAGAATTTGATAGTGAGCATAGTAAAGTCATGCAATGATCCTCCTCTATTTTCACATCAACATAGTTCCACTAGGAAACTAGCATTTTGAATGCATTTAGGTGATCTATGATAGATCCTCCTTCCTCCAACCATAGAGAATACATCTTTCATATGAACAACTTATTTACTAGGAATTTACCCTAATAAATTTGAGCAAGTTTCTTCTAAAGAAGTGCAGCGGTCTTCTCTTCATGAATGTTTCTAAGTATTGAATTAGCTAAGCAAAGTCTTATAAGACCCTTAGCCTTTTGATTCATCAAATCCCAATCTTCTTGGTTTGTTCCTATTGGCATAGTTCCAAAAATAGCTATCCACAAGTTGTAATCAGGTATGTGTAGGATCATGATGGGCCAAAAAGTGGCAATATGATGGGTATGTGGCTGATGACTATTTTTTAACCCAAAATTGACGAAACAAAAAGGTTTTTAAAGGATATTCTTAGCTTTCCACTGATATAAATTATACTTTACTTTGAATTTAATAAGTAATTATTATTCATTTTTTATTCAAATTACGACTAAAGTCCTAATTGATAGGCTAATTGAAAAACATCTATAGCTTTCAAACGGTATCACATTTTTTGAATCTAAAATATGCGTCACATTCTATGCTTCACATACTATAGGATTAAAAAAAGAAAAAATTGAATTTCATGTAGTTTTGACCAAGTTAAGGTGGTCAGACATACGAGTTTTTATATTTTTCAAAAAGTTGTAATAAAATTCATAATTAATTATTTACTTGGAAAAAAATTACAAAAAAATATGCATCACATTGGGGAATGAGTCCTCTACTTATATATAAAATATTCTAAAAAAATATTATCATTTTATTGTGGTTAGGGTGGTCAGACAGACAACTACTTATTTTTTCCCTGAAATTTAAGTACCACTGCATTGAAATTTCAAATTTTTACCAAATAGATTTTCTTTTTCTAGACAAACCTAGTAGTTTAGAAACTAAATTCAATTTTCTATAGATTCTATTCTTACATATTTTTGAAATAATATAGATAACCTATTCAAATTTTTACGTCAAGTTTCCTAACTTGATTTTTTTGAAAGGGCCTGCTTTTTCCATGATGATCCTGCATATACCCAATCTTCAAGTGTGTCTTTCATCACGAGCTTCCACATCTCAAAGTTGTCTTCCTTAAATTTCTCTATCTTGACTCTACCAGATGTGCTTTCCATATCCTTCCTGCAATAAGGTTAACAAAAAAAAATTGCAATAGGCTCCCAATTTCAAAATAAGATTAGTACAAAAAACCATTTAACCCAAAATAGGAAACAAAGGTGATTACGCTTTGATACCAACTGAAAGGAAGCCAAGTACATGTAAAATCTCCCAACACCAATCTATTAGAGGAGAGAATGTGCAATTTCTACAGTTTTAAACCATTATTCAGTTACAATAAAGAAGATGTGCAAAATAGGTGACATAAATAACATCAAAGATACAATAAAAAAAAAAAACACCAAATATACATGGGAAAACCCTTTCGAGAGAAAAACCCAACACTCCAAAAGCTTGAACAATGTATTATTTGTAAACAAACTTTTACAATACACTTGCAGTGCAAACCTCTAGAGGAGTTTGTTCGTGTTACAATTTTGGAGTCAATCTGACAACATAATAGTATCTCAACAATACAACCCTACAAATCCAAAATACAAGTGCTCAATATATAGGAGCTTATAATGCATTAATTAGACATTTCTAAAATTAAATGCCAAAGGCTAAAGGTGCAACATGGAAAGCACCAAAATCACTACACATGCATAATGGTAAGTTTTTAATCCTCACCACATTCAATATTGCAACTACCAATTGTCACAAAACTTGCACATGAAAAACCTACACCTGTGAAATAATAACCACACCTCCAAAACTCACATTCCATGCAAAATCAACATGAAAAATAGAAAATTCCTTCATCCATAACTCCACCTATAATGATAACTTCCATCTTGACTCGAAAATAAAAACTGCAAGTTGTAACTCACAATGCAACATGGGATAATTATCAACATTAAGTATTTAAATAATCAATGTTAAGAAAAATCAAAAGTTGAGACACCTTCATTTTCCTAACAATGAACCCAAAGGACCTTGGCTTCCAAATAATATGAAATGTTCCACATTTATGGGAAAAAATTCTTTATCTGAACCTAGTAAAGATTTCTAATCCATTTGAAGCCGATGGAAAGTCTAGTTACAATTTGACATGAATTACCCAAAAAAGTGCATTTGATGTTTACATAGATTTTGGAGCTAACTACATCTATTTCAAATCTAATTTCCTAAAACAAAGAGAACAAAAACATGAATATTAGGTTAAATTTATCGTTCTTCACAAGATAAGATATTATATTCCAACATCATGAGCTCATCGAGGACTCTAGTGATATTTTATATTATTGCAAAGCGTTGATGATATTTGGAAATGGCAGGGTTTTTATGATAACCGGGACATTGTGAAACTTGTATTACAATGGACCATTTTTGAAATTAGAGTATTCTAGGGACAATTGTAGATATACAATCATTCATATCCCTAATAGGAATGGACTTTTGTAATGCGAACCCCATAAAGGCATTGTGGGGAATAAACGAGTTGTAGACATTTGTGGTGGATAGGGCCAATTTGAAGAAAAGATGATAATTGAGGCATATCTCAATAAGGATGAAATTTCCACAATATGGAGATCCGAGATGGCCTGGCTAGTTGAGAGGGCATGAACATCATTATGAGGATTTATAAGGGTTGTTGAAATTGCGGGAGAGTGATGTTGGAGAAATGATCCCAACTATAGTGGGAAAAGAATGAAAACACACACAACAATGGAGACAACAAGAAAAGGAGACAAAAATAAATTCTCTATTTCATTCAAATACCCAAAAAATATTGCATTCAAAATGATTATAGACAAAACTCACAGCTATGGCTATGTATTCCCTTCATACAAAAACTACACATATTCTGGCACATTGGAGCTTTATTTGTGTTGTTGCGTGCTAGTGATATTCTGAAGCACTGAAGCACCACTCTCTATCAAATTCTTCTACTATTGCAAGTTCTCCTAAAAATTCCCTTCTTACTAACCTATGTTCTGTTGAACATTCCTCCTTGTTCTTCTCTATTGTCTATAACTGAAAAAACATTCTATTCTTCTTTTGTCTTTCTTGCCCTTTTCCAAAACTGCCGCCTAATTTCAAATTCACCTACTAGAACTAATTTGCTGCCAGAAAGCACATTAATTGGAACAAAAATTATTTGACAATGAAAAAGGGGGGAATGATCCAAAATGGATCTCATCTGACTGTGTATTAAATGCACTTTCCCGTTGCTACTCAAGATTATATATTCCAACAAGTGAAGTGTAAAGGAACCAAGTGGATAGCGTTTGGCACTTGATTGACCATTTAGTGGCAAGATTCATTCCAATAAGCAAATTTCACCTCTCAACCATCTGATTCTAATGAGTATCCTGAAGTGATAGGTTCAATAGCTAACTCATACATAAGACATGATCCTATTTTGCCCTCTCTTTGATACTAGTCTTAGCAAGATATGATGTTAATAAGAGTGAATCTTTCTCTAATTATGGGAGGTGAGAAAGAAAGAAGTAGTTGAGGAAAAAGAAATTCATTTGAGCACAATCACTATCCCCGCTTGTGAGTGTTTTTGTCTTCTTGTCAAGAACCAAGGTCTAGATATTCATAAGTATAAAATTAGAAATATAACCAATGTAGTTACAAGCATGATCAAAATTGTGATAGATACACTCTTTCTTATTAATAACTATAGGCCAAAATCATTACGACAAATCAAATTTTAGCTAAATGAGATATCGAAAAGTGAAATGCAATTTAAAACACACAAAATTATGTTATGTGCAAGTAGCTATTGGCATGGAAAAAGACCTTACCATAGGGATATAGTATGCATAGGTCAACATCTTGCAATCTAGACTGAATGAGGCCTTCAAAACATCAAAAGAAGTTCCATGCATGTGCAATATAAACAAATCTCAAAAAAAGTACATAAGGAATTAAAAACATAGGGAAGACATTAGTCAATGAAAATCATTTCATATTATGCACAGTTATTTGCTTGATAACTCAGAGGCAAGCTTCAATTCACCTTGTCCCCACATTGGTCAAAAGTTGCAACACATTCATTTGACTTAACTTTCCACAACTTCAACAAGTCATCAACATCTGGGAAACAAGAAAGTTTCAAATAGTAGACAAAGTAATTTCATCATAAATGATGAAAATATGACAAATGAAATATTATCATTAATTTTAAAAAGACCAGACTAACTGCATTTAAAATTAGATAAGAAATTAAGAGGTCGAGCAAGCAATCCTACAAGAAGAAATAAATTGTATGATTGTGTTCTAGTTTTGACAGTTTAGTTCCATATGTTTGTTAGTAGTGGCATAGGTTTAGAGGGTGAGCTGTTAGGGTTGAAGATGATAATAAAGTTAGTTGGGCATGTCAGCATCCTTATGGAAAAATTGCAATGCCTAGAGGGGTCAATAGCAAGCTGGTAGAATGAACAAAGTTTCTTGACAAGTTAGACCAATCTATTTTTTTATATAGAAAAGTATCCTGGTATAGAGAAAAATGACAAAATGTTGACCTTGGAGAAACTATAGAGGAGAAGGTTGAAGAGGGTGGAGGAGGCTCAATGGGTGTTTCAAGCAAGAGTCTTATTCTAGGAAAGGTAAGAGAGCTTATGGAGAGATTGACTTATGAATTGGGTGGGAGAGTAGAGCTTGATGCTTTAAATGATTTGGAGAGTATCAAACAAGTCTTCATTGAGAGCATAGAGAGGGACTTTCAGAACTAAGGAATTTATACTTTACATTTTGATATGATAGAAAAGGAGTATGAACTATCAGATGACAAGCAATTCCATAGAACTTCGTGTGTTGTAGATTCTGAATTACTATCTAGAGAAGGCACTGAGAGTACTAGCATCCTTGAACATGCACCTTGTGAAAATAAAGAGAGTTTTAGGAATGATGAGAAAGAAAGAACCCTAGCATTTTGGCCATGGAAAAAGCAAAGCTCAAGAAATCAAATGATAGGAAATTGCATGAAACAAGGAATGTGGGAGACTTTGGATGTCTTATAAGCTAACTTAGACTTGAAAGTCAAAATGATATGGGCTTTGATCATGCATCAGGAAATTCCAAAGATGAAGAGGACCTCAACGAAAGATAGATCTTTATATTTGTAGAGGATGAGTTAATAGATGATGGTCAGTTCCAAATAATAGGTCATGTTCAAAACAATGATTGCAAAGCCAAAACAAATAATGTTATGTCAACTTGTATAGGGCAATGCATCTTTCGTATCTCAGGATCTACTACGTTCAAGAGAACAACAATGAAAAATATTTAAACCCTTGGTTGTAGCCAACTCTCAGATTCTTTTGCAAGCTTAAACTTTAAATACAATGTATAGCTAATCATAGAACTTGATATTGAAATGCAATCTACAATATTAGACATTATAATTTCTAATTTTGAACTTTTAAAGGCTATAATTCTCATGTAATGCTTATACAAGTCAAATATTCTAATCCATTAACTCTTGAATTAATCAAGAGTGCAAGTTATTTTCTACCCTTAAGATAATCCTTAATATCTTCTTCAAGAAATTAAGTTATTGAATACTCCTCTCTATTGAAATGTGAATTGTGGTTAATATCAAATTACACAAACATGATGGATACGTGCTATCTCAAACTTTTAATATTTTTTTGGCATGTGGAAGATAAACAATGATTACAAACAACATTGAATTTTAGAGGCAACAATGGTCAATGATATGCTCTTCAAGTAGCTTTCTAAAAATTCCAAATATTGACTAATAAGAAATCACTAAAGGAACCCAGAATATGATTTTTCATATTCAACTTAATCATAGGAATTTTTGAGTAATAGTTATTTTTGGAAGATACAATGCATTCAAGGGTCTTCAAGGAGCTTCCTAAAAACACCCAGATTTTGATAAAGGTTTCAAAATTAATAAAATAAATAAATAAATCACAGTATATTTAAAATATACTAAACACAAAATTATGATTAAATGTTAAAGCAAGTCTAAGGATTGTCATCTCCAAATTCTTGAAGAAATTGTCAACTATTTTAAAAATGAAAAGGCGTCACAAGTTTCAGTTCCATAGAGTCATTTTGAAAGTGGAAAGAAATCACATTAGTTTAAGTTCTAGAGATAGTGGGGTGCATAAAATTATTTATTATAAGTAAATGAATTAGGTCTTTGAGTATTTGACTCCAAACCCTAGGTAATAAAAAACCATATTAGTAATTATGGAGCACTTAAAGAAACTCACAACACAATTTCCTTTTTTAGTTTGAATTTTAAAGAGAGGTTGAATTCTTTGAAGAAACAAAGATAATGAATTTATTTACTACAGGTGCAGGAACAAGTCTCCAAACAACTTTCTTCAAATTTCTAGATGTAAGATAGAGTTTTAGTAATTATGAATCAGTTGAAAAAACTTAGGGTACAATTTCTCAATTTTAATTCAAACTAGAGAGAGAGATTAACATGATTACCATAAAATCAAACCTAAATTACACAACTTTTGTCGGTATGTTGCTTACTTGTGTTAGAATAGGGGCTTTGGAATAGGACATGGACATATATGAAAGGATAAAGGAAAATGAGTTATTTTCACATGTTTTAATTGCAACTGCCCTAGTAACAATGTATGCCAAATGTGGAAGAATTTAAATTGAGTGACATTATCTTTAAAACTGTGTTGTGTAAAATTATGTTTCTATTCATGGAAGAGAATGTTTTACAAGTGAAATTTGTGTTCATGTCAAGTTGATAGGGCTATAGGACAATGGTGGTGGACTATATTCAAGTCGGTCCTTTAACTCCATAGCCTATCTTTGTAAGACAATCGAATATGTATCTTGAAGCTGAGGGTTCACAGAGCAAGTGTATTGTCATAATATTTTTGTCGCTCGATAATTCTTCCGCTCAGCATACCATCCTATCAAGACAAGGAGTGTCGTGCTAGACATCTTGTTTCATCTAGTGATAAAGGGTGTTATTACAGGAGAAGGAGCGCTCAATTAGATTTAGCAGCGTGAAATATTTTGATTCTTTCACAGAAGATTATGGTTGTGTGGAGAAGAAAGCGACATTAAACAAAGAGTAAATGTTTGCACAAGCTTTTGAACTAAATTTCTTTCATTTTATCATATCAATATTCTTTATAAATATATCTTCATCAAATACATGCATATATTGTGCTCTTTTTCCTTACATACGCAATTATAAGAGGCATTTTATTTCCTTTTAAGTCCATGTTTGTTCAACAAACAACAATGATTAATGGTGTCTGAAGTTTGAGTGTTGCACGAGGAGGAGAATCAGTGTTTGAATGTGTGCAATTTGATCGGTGTGGCATTTGATTAACGCATGCCATTAGTCTAGATGATTGAAGAAGCTACAAGGGCACACTTAATATTGATGTGATGAAGTTCCAGAGCAGGCAAGTATAATTATTTGTGCATGAAGTACAAAATCTGCAGATGATATAAGACACCGATAAAGAGCAAGTTTATTTGATATTATTAACAGTTTTTTGATTTTTTTAAGTTTCTTTTGGAATATTAAAGGGGATATATCATTATGAAAATTGTATTGGACAAGTATGTTGGATTTAATTTTTATACTTGGAAAATGAAAATGAAAATGCAATTGATGAATACAAATTTATGGGGTGTAGTGAGTGGAAAAGAAAACCCACATATAGATGCAAATAAGTTATTGGATTGGAATAGTAGAGATGATAAAGCCAATGCTATTATCGGTCTTGCACTTTCTAACTCTAAATTACATCACAAAGATTTGGACAAATTACCAAGTGAAATTTGGGATGATTTGAATAAATTGTTTGGAGAAAAATCACTTAATGCAAAAAATTTCCTGAACTTCAATTATTCGAGTTCAAAATGGAAGATGGAATCACAATGTCCAATCACATATGTAATTTGAGGTCTCTCATTAGACAAATAGAAAAATTCAAGGCTCTAGTAGATGATGATGATTCTAGAACTATATTATTAAATAGCCTTCCTTCAAAATATAATAATGTTATTTTTACACTCAGTCAAATAACTTCTCAAAACTTAGAAGATATGATTTCGGCTCTTTTAGTAGAAGAAAAGAGAACAAATGTAGATGATATAGAAATCAAGTTTCAACAAGAGAAATCATTATACTTACGAAGCAATAATAAAAGGTTAGGTACAAATAAAGGGGAAATTGCCTATTTCTACCATAAGAAAAAGGATCACATAGTACATGGCCTTGTAGAATTCGAGTCAGTGATCTTCTTAAAAGAAAAGTCAAAGATCAATTAAATGAAGGTAAATTAGTTTGTATCGAGGATGAGGATAAGGATACACCAGATGATGAGAATGAGGATCCACTAGATGATGGTTTTACTGATATTACTAAGAATGAATTAGTACTTTGACCAATAACATTGGAGGTTGGTGGCACCAGAGAATGGAGGAATTTCCATCATCTCAAGTCAACTTCTCACTTTGAGATGGTGTTTGCATGAGAAGTATTTTTTCTTTCTTTCTTGTTTTCTTTGTTTTTGATAAGGAAAGACAGGTTTTGAAGGGACCCTGAAACCCTTAACAATGGCAAAAAGCTACAAGAAATACTTCTAGTTACATCATTCTTGTTGATGTTGATGAATTTGAAGAATACATATATATTGTAAAGTTTTTTTCTAGAGATAGGTAAGGGATTTGGTGTTGAAATCAATATGGATTTTTGTCCAATTAATTTAAAATACTATGATCTAGAATTATACCCTTACGACTTTAGGTTTTTTTCTTCCTTTCTTGTTTTATTTGTTGATGTTGATGTATTTGAAGAATACATATATATTGTGAAGCTTTTTTCTAGAGATAGGTAAGGGATTTGGCATTGAAATCAATATGGATTTTTTTTCCAATTAATTTAAAAGACTATGATTGAGAATTATACCCTTACAAGGGTCATCAGACAACTTGATGGAGCCCTATGTTTGTAGAGTTCAATATGGATTGTTGTCAAATAATTCAAGAATCAATGATTTGGGAGTTTAGGAAAATGGTGGTCCAAAAACTCAAGAATTGAGCTCAAAACTACACCTTTACAAGGGTCATGATGTAACTTGATGGAGTCCCACTTGATTTAGGATTTGTTTCTTCAAAGGAAGATCCTCCCAAGAATGTATATTTATTTTTTATTCAACAAGTTTTATTATGCAAGCCTTAAGGGGGGCCCCGTCACAAGGTAAAGTTTGAGGCGTTGATAATATATTTGTAAGAAAAATGTAATAGGGTGGGATGTTAGCATTATCACATTGCGGTAGGTAACTAAGTATATAGTTAACCAAACCACTCATAACCGAATGACTCAACTTTTGTTTGTATAAATACATTACTATACATCAATAATAGATCATCAAGTCTTATAATCTTCATCCCACTCATGCATATTGAATGTGTACATAACTTATAGAGAAATAAAATAGATAGAAAAATATATCATTCGTCTCAATATATTTTCTCCTTTCTAAATCACTTAATGTTTAGTTCTTAAGATACTTGAAATAATCAATGTAAACAAGTATCCCTATTCATCATAAACCATAATAGGAAATACCTTCTTACAATAAAGTATTAATAAATTTCAAGGAGTAACAGCATAAGTTGTTCCTTGTAACTCTCCGACTCGTGGTACCTCCTGCCAGCAGTACTGGTCACGGTAAAAAGTTTACCGGCGGTGGCTGCACCCGATTCCCCTCGTTAAAAAAATAAAATAAAAATTTCAAGGAGTAAAGAAAAGTTATTTAAACACACATCTAATCTCTTTCCCTCTAGTCTTCTACTTGTCATATTTACCTAAACTCTAAAGATAAAACCTATGCCTCACCATTTCAGTCCTTTGTAAATAACTATCCCATGATAGAATTTCATTTTCATATATATATTTTTAATTTTTCTTTGTTAAAATACTTGTCCTTTATGATAGTATCTAATACAATGTAATATTGAGAAGTATGAATCTTGATTCAATTGATTATCTTCTACATGAATAAGGAGAGAAATAAGTCAACTAAAGCATCTCACCCTTCCCTTATCTCTCCTAACTTAGAGGCCTCCAATATAAATCAAAACAAAATTTTGTACAAATATTCCTTTATATTAAGATAATAAGAGTTAAAGGATGCCTTCATTAGTATTTTGGTATCAAAATATTAATAGAAAAATACAAACTTATATTTCAAGGTCTAATTATAAACATGATAACTAAAAAAATTCATTTGTAGATAATCCTAGCACCTTATAATTTACTAGAGGGATGTAAGGGAGAATCAATTCTTTGGCCTTAAAAATAACTTTATATCTAACCTTTTTCATTTCAATATTTTGGTTTTTTTTTTATGGTATGAGTGGATGTATAAAGTGAAAATTTTATTTTTAGTCTGCTTTGGTTTGAGTGGGTGTATAATAGCTATTTCTTGTGTGCATATTTTTTTACTTGAATAAAATGATTAGTGATGCACCACCTATCCTAATACACTTCTTTGGTTTCATTTGGATTGATGTATTGTGTATTATAGTTCTTTTTTTATAATTTATTTTTTTAATTATAAGAATAATCTTAATAACTTTTATTAACTTATTATTGTAATAAAAAAATTTTGTAGGATAACAATCTTGGGATAAGCATTCAAGCTTAGGATGATTAAATGAGTATTTAATTTCTTAATTTAATGGGTTTACAAATTGTTGATTCATTATCTGGGTTATGAAATTTGTTATAACCTTCTCTCATTAGTTCATAAGCTTTCCTTGAACTTTCAAGCTCAACAATTTACCACAAAATTATTTACTACAAAGTATTGATTTGAAATTTGTTGAACTTTTTGATGTAATTTTGTGTGATGAGAATTCTTGAACTTTCCTTTTCAAAACTACAAGTTCTTCAAAGTTTTTTAGGTTGAAGTGAGACCACCTTTACCTATAATTTTAGATGATAATTCCTTGGTTTCTCTTAAGTTGGGGATATTCTTTCCTTTTATATATATTCCTATTAGATCATTTTTCCTTCAATTGGTAAATTTGAGTTGGGCATTTTCTTAATATTTAAATAGGATTACATTTTTTACATAAACATTGAGATTAAATATTTAGGATTATAATTTACATAAACATCTATATTAAGATTGAAATCTATATCTTGACATATTTAGGACTATAAGTGACATAGACATCTATATTTTTCATCACTTTTTACACTACCAAACAAAGTCTCCCAATTCAATCCATTCTTGTGTCCTCACATGCCTACAAACCACAACCATACACCCATGCTCTCTTTTTTTTTCAATAATACACTTATTTTTCTATTTATTTAATAAAATTAAATACCTTTATTTGATTCTCATGAAATAAATAAAAGATTTAAGAAGTCATATTTTCTTCAAATTTATTCAATGCACTTGTCTAAGATTGTTTTCATGGTAGACAATTCTTTTTTGAATAAAATATATATTACCATGAGCTAATTAGTTGACAAGGAAAGCCAACCGATTTAGATCCCAAACCAAAAAAACATTTTAATAAAAAATATCATTCTTTGTAATTGAAAAAAACATTTCAACTAACACATGATCATATTCTCCTATTAGTAGACCTAAAGACTAAATTTGACAATCAACCTTACTTGTCAAACAAGTTATAAACTAAACACATATATCAAAATAATTTTATAAAAAATCGACAATCTATCTAAACTTTTCCATTCAATCTAATAAAGCCTTTTTAAAATTTTAATTTCTCTATACAACAAAATTTCTAAATACAAGCCCATCATATTTAAGCCCTTAGCCAGAAAATAGATGTTAAAATCTGATAAGCTTATAATTCTACACGTGCTTTAGCTAAAACAATAGAAGAAATAACACGGAATGTTTGGCCTGATTCAGTTAACCGTCTGTCGCATTCACTCGGGTAATGGAAGCTCGGCGAATCTATTCAACGCGGCAATGACGTGCACGGTTATGAAAGTGTAAAACTATGTACTACTTTTTTCTTAACAGTAGTGCAAAATATTGTTAATTTTTGACTACTGAAAAATTGCAGAGTCAGAAAGCAATGCAACTGCCCTCCCAGTGCCTGATGTCGACAGAGTTTTCAACTTTCAAACTAACTGTTGATGTTTCGGCTCGCCGACAACGTATGTGAGACGTTTAAAGTACGAATTTGTCGGCTCATGTAGACGCTGGATCCCTCAAATTAAAGTGCTAAATTATACCTAGTAACCTCAGAATAAGGTAGAATATAGCCTTATAAACTAATATCGAGGCTAAAAGTTTTGCAATATGCCGAATGACGGAGAAGAAATCAGATACAGAGGCGTGAGAAAGAGAAAATAGGGAAAATATGTGGCCGAAATTCGGTCGACAAAGAGATCGCGCATATCTCTGGGCTCATACTCCACTGCTTATGCTGCAGCTCGAGCTTATGACACTGCGCTCCTCTGCCTTCGAGGACCCAACGCAACGTCTTTCAATTTTCCAGACTCGCAGTTCAACTCAACTGCATTAGACGTGATATCTGCAGAGAGCAACCCATCACCACAGGTAATTCGAACAGCTGCCATCGCGGTTGGCTCCGCCTACGACGTCGTTCCTCCAGCTGATGATCAGGAAGCCGGGCCTTCGACAGAGGCGGGTACGAGCATGGAGGAAGCAGCACCGGCCGAAGCTTCGACTCAATCCAGAGACGCAGTAAAAGATAAAGCAGTTCAAGTGGCAGAGGAAGAAGAAGAGAATGATACAAAATACCTATTACAATCTCCGGAACATATAGCACTTGAGGAGAGCGTTCAGATGCCTCCACTTCAGCCAGATTTACAAGTGGTGGCGCAGCCCTACGACCACTCTGAACTTTTCCCTGATTTAGCTGCGTGGGATGCAGCGCCAGATCCACCTCCGTAGCAATCATTAATTGTATTGGATTAATAATAACACCCAGAAACGGCAATTGACGTCTTACGTTTGCAGAAGGCTGTGAGTAAATAGGTAGCGCCCGCACCGTTTTTAAGTGTACTGGGGCCAACCGGGAAAAGTTTTCGTAAGAAACATATGAGTTACCACAAAATAAATTTAGTTCAGTGTTTCTCTTTTTTTTAAGGATTTTTTGGTTACTCACAATATTTTTTTAATTTTTGTTTAATGGCTCGTTCGATGCATTCGACATTTGGTTAAGATACAAATTAGGAAGAAGATGGATGGCCTAAAAACACAATGGTCCTTAATAAGAGAGATTGATATCGACTTAATCTTTTAGTTAACTTATAAATGTACTATTAAAAACACAATGGTCCTTAATAAAGCGTTTCATTCAAAATTATGGAGGAAATAACTATTTAATTAGGATTTTGGTTTGGTTTGATTTATATGGTTTAATTCATGTTATTTTCATTTTGTTATTCTTATGTTAAATTACATTAAAATTAAAATTTTCATATTTATTACACTTGTTTAGTTTTTCTTGTCTTTGGACAATTTTCAATCATTTTTTAAATATATTTGCTAGTAAAATTCACTACTATATATATATATATATATATATATATATATATATATATATATATATATGAATTAGAGTTAGGGTTAGAGTTAGAGTTAAGTTTAGAGATAGAATTAGAGTTAGGGTTACAGTTAGAGATAACATTAGGGTTAGAGTAAAGGTTAGGCATAGGATTAGCATTGGGGCTAGGGTGAGAATTAGAATTAGTGTTAGTTTTAGAATTAGATATAAGGTTAGGGTTAACATTACAATTAATGTTAAAGTTAGGTTTAGGTTTAGGGTTAAAGTTACAAATAGGATAAAGGGTCAGGGTTAAAATTAGAAGTAATGTTAGTTTTAGAATTAGGGTTAGGGTTAGATATAGATTTAAAGTTAGGGTTGGAGCTACAAATAGTATTAATGTTATTGTTAGTGTTAGTATTAGTATTAGGGTTAAGGTTAGGGTTAGAGTTAAAGTTAGGGTTAAAGTTAGAACTAGTGTTGGTTTTAGTGTTGAGGTTAGAATTAGGATTATGGTTACAATTATAATTAGGGTTAAGGTTAGAGTTAGGATTAGAGTCAGGGTTAGGGTTAGAGTAAGAGTTAGAATTAGTGTTATTGTTAGGGTTGGGGATGGGGTTAGGGTTAGAGTTATAGTTACAATTACTGTTAGATTTAGGGTTGGGATTAGGGTTAGTGTTAAAGTTAAAATTACTGTTAGAGTTATATTTAATTTAGAGTTAGCATTAGGGATAGAAATAGAGTTATCGTTACGGTTATAAATAGGGTTGGGGTTAAAGTTACAATTATAATTAAAATATTAGCTTTAGAATTAGGGTTAGGGTTAGAGATAGATTTAGCATTAGGGTTGGGGTTAGAAATAGTGTTAGTGTTAGAATAATAGCAATTCTTATTGAATTATAACCCATGCTCTAATTGAATCATAACCCTAACCCTAATCTTATTTCTACCTCAAACATAACCTTAACCTTAAGCCTTATTGTAGAAAGCTAACCCTAACCCTAACTAAATCTTAACCCTAATATTAAACCTTACCATAATTAAACTATAACCTCAATTGAATTTTAACCCTAATATTAACCCTTAGCCTAATTAAATCCTAACCTTAATTATTTAACCCTAATCCTAATTGAACCTGAACCCTAATTCAACTTGAACCCTAATTAAACCATAACAATCACACTAATTAAAATTTAATTGAACCCTAACCTAATCTTAACCCTAACCGTAATTGAACCCTAACCATAACCCTAATTGACCCATCATTAAGCTATAACCCTAATTAAACCCCAAGCCTAACTCTAACTAAACCTAACCTTAACCCTAACCATAACTCCAACCCTAATTGTAACCATAGCCCTAAGATCTATCTTAGAACCATAACCCTAATTGAACTTGAACTCATAATTAAACCCTAACCCTAACCCTAACCCTAACCCTAATAAAGCTTTAATTCTAATTGAACTTGAACCCATAATTGAACCCTAATTCTTATTGAACTTGTTATGTCAGAAACATGATCCTAAGTCTACTCACTAGAATCAATGCCTTTTCCAAGATGGGGCATAACATTGAGGGAATTTAAATTTCCCAAGGGTTTTTAGTGACTAACTATCAATCTAGAAGATGGTCCAATCTACCCTTGGATATGAATTTGGATGATTGGCAGTTAGAAATAGATTTTTGATGTGTTGTAATAATGTAACTAGCCAAAATATGAAAATACATTATTATGTTATGATTTATGGCTAACTAAATACAAACATACAAATTTATGTTTTAGAAATGAGGAGAGTAGAAAGAAAAGTACTTACATTGTGGATTTGAGCTAATTTTTACTAGTCTAGGGCACCCTATGCCTAAGACTAAAACCCTAATTCTAAAAAATTATTTTTCAATCAAGTGTCTAGTTTGTAGCTCATTCCTTGTAGATTTGGTTGTTATATCTTCATCTATTACTGAGAAAATGCATATTTTATATCGTGTCAACTTGTAGGGTTAATGAACAAATAACATTCAAACCCTCTCCAACTCACCTTTATATTTACAACCTACACAAATGAAAGGATGGGAAGGGTTGTGCCATATAGAGGCATGCCTCAGTCAAACCTAGTATTGGTATTTCTACCTCCATAATGGAAAAGTTGATGATAAAAGATAGTGTATCATTTTGAGGGGTAGAGGCTAAATAATAAAAATAAATGAATTGACAATTTGTTGGAACTCATGACTCATATTAGATCTTCTTGATGGATTGAAGTCATGCTCATCACCTTCAAGGATCAATTTCAACTTGAATTTATTTGATTTGAAGACCTACAAGTGTTAATATTAAAAAATGAAATGAATGCAAAAATATGAAAAAAATCATGTAAAACTTGAGATGATGTTTCAATGATGAGATGTTGCAATAATTCTAAAAATTGTACTCTTGTTTGCTCTTGAGTGCTTGAGGACACTTGATTTTCTCAATTAAATTCTCAATATCTCTCTCTTTCTTTCCTTCATAATTAAAATTGTGAAAATAATATGTATTTATATGTAACTCCTAACTTCCTAAAACTTAAATATTGATAGCTGAAAAATAGGATTTTAATTTCAAATAGTAAATTACCAACATCGACATAATTAAATTTGGGGCCAAATTGAGAGGTCTAGGGTTTAGTGTGCCCTAGACCAATTATGTCCTTTTTAGGGTTCCAAAGTGTCAGGGAAAAATATTAAATGCATTCTTTAATCTTTCACATTTGATTTTACAATAAATATTTAAAATAGACCATGAAATGCATAATTAGGTCCAAGCACATAGGGGGAGAAAAATGGTTGTGTGAAATTATCAAGGGTGACAATTTATGATGCTATGTTTAGCCCCCACTTTACTGAGAGTATGAACTTATGCTCAAAATTGAACACTAAAGTAAGAACATATCAAGAGGGGTTCAATTTCCAAATATTAAAGAGATATGATGGTATTGAATCAAGGTGAAATGTGCATGCCCCCAAAATTCAAGATCCCATAGAAAACCAACATAAGGAAAAAGGAACACACATGTGAAGTGAATGCAACATGACAATGCTAAGAATACATGACAAAAATACAACATAATGCAAAATATAATGCATAAAAAATGAAAATAAGACACAAACAAGATAAAAATATGCAAAAAGGTGGGTATGCCAATCACAAACTAGTGAACTCTAGAAAAATATTACTAGGATCCATACCTAAAGCATTCATGCTCAAAAGCTAGCAAAGTCTAATTTTTGCTAGGTGAGTCATGAACCACAACACCACATGCTAGTGAAGTTTGATAATCACTAGGTGAGCCTTAAAAAGGGTAGAAAAATGAGAAACAGACAAGGTCTACTAAGGATTGGTTTTAACTAGGTATGTACCCATATCAACCATACCAAGAATTATAGTCCCAATATTTTTGATAAAGAGCCAAGCCGACACATCACTAAGTCTAGTGTGTGTGAAAAAAGTGAAGCAAATAATGAAATGTATACCCCCACCTTAAAGTAATTGTTTTGATTAGGTTAAATTCTGGGAGTGCGAGTACCCATTACAAAGCAACCATTGAGGTAAGAGAGAAGTGACTCACAAAAATTGAGATAATCGAAAAGGAAGAGTGGGACTAACCAACAGTGTTTCTAAGAAATAATAAATAGACCATGATTTTGACCAAAGCATGAAACTAGAAACAAAGATAGTTGTGAAGAAAGAAACAAAAAAAAAACCAACTCAAAACACACCTGAGGTAGGGGAAAACCATCAAAATCCTTCAACTAAAAAAAATTAAACTAAGGGTAGCAACCCTCATGCAACAACTTCTAGCTTTTGAACATAAAATAAAAAATAAACCCAAGGCAAATGGAATCCCTTACCACAAAAAACCCCTTACTATCAATCTATAGCTTCACCTCCATAGGAGCACACTCCACCTCAATAGGAGTTGTGAAAGAGAAGACCAATAAGAGGATAGAAAGTTTCCCAACATGCCTATAGAACTAATATCCACCTCAATAGGAGAACCAAACAAAGAAAGCAATAAGAGAGAAAAAATACCAACAAAAGGAACACAAACAACACCCTTCAACACCAACAAAATTTGAGCTTTGAAGATAGCTATAGAGAACATCCCAACAATCTGAGATGAAACAAGGGAAGCCACAACCCCTAAAATCATAAGGGTAGGAGAACCCTTATCCTTTTAAACAAAATGGGTTGTTCGAACAAACAAGACTTATAAGAAAACCTTGCCAAAAAAATCTACAATAAAAGGCCCAATAATTTTTTGCTAGGTTGAGCCAAATAGCCATAGAATGCCAGAGTCAGGCTCTGGAAAACTAGTATCCCCCTCTCCAAATCCATAAGGAAAATATAGTTTCTCCAAAAAAAGAAATAATGAACCAAACACTTAGATGCTAAGCCCAAAGGGTCTCAACAAAAAGGACAACACCAAATTTTATGCCAAATAGAACAAGGAAAGTAGAAGGGAAAAATTGATCAAGCTCATTGAACAAAGAAAAGTAGGGGCACAATGAACCATAAAGGAGAAAAACCTCAACAAAAACTACTCCAATACTTCCATGAGCAAAGAAATTCTCCCAACATGCCTACAAAACTGATCTCCACCTCAATAGGAGAACTAGATAGAGCAAAATATAAGAGAGAAAAAAGACCAACAAAAGGAACGAAAACAACACCCTTAAACACCACTAGAATTTGAGCTTTGAAGATAGGCATAGAAAACACCCCAACAATTTGAGACAAAATCAGGGCAACCACAACCCCTAAAATTGTAAGGGTAGGAGAACCCTTAAATCCTTTTTAAACCAAATGGGTTGTTCGAACAAACAAGGCTTGCAAGACAACCTTGCCAAAACATCTGTGCAACAAAAGGCTAGTAAAAATTTTTCCAGGTTGAGTCAAATAGCCAAAGAACACCAGAGTCAAGCTTTGGACAACTAGCATCCCTCTCCCCAAATCCATAAGGAAAACATAATTTCTCCAAAAAAAGAAACAATGAACCAAACACTTGGATGCTAAGCGTAGAAGGGCCTCAACCAAAAGGACAACACCAACTTTTTTGCCAAATAGAAAGAAGAAAGTAGAAGGGAAAAAATGAGCAACCTCACCAAACAAAGGAGATTAGGGGCACAATGAACCATAGAGGAGAAAATCCTCAATAACAACTTCTCCAACATTGCCATGAGTAGTCATACAAACACCACTAAAGCTAGCACCAACAAGGGATCAAACACTAAAACACACAAAAGGATGGTGAAAACATTGGGCGCTAGAGCCCAAGGCATTCAAAACAACCACTTGAGCCAAAATCCATCATGGAAATACCTAACATAAAAGGCATCCCAAATCCACAATCTTCCATAACAGTCACAACTTCAGGAAACAGGAGCTAGAGTAGGGGGAATGAATACCCCCTGAGTTGTCCTACAAAAAAGAGCCCCAAGAGTGCACTGCAAGTAGAGCAAAAAGTATAAGCATTGTCGAAGGAGAAGGAACTACAAATAATGCTTCACACCAAACACCCATGTCTACAAGCATATGTTGCAAAGCCAAAGAAACATGCAATAGGAACATAGAAGGCTTAGAAAAAAGACCAAAAAATATTAGTAAAGGAGCCAGCAATGAAGGCTAAAGGACCTATAGACCAAATCACTGAAGTCACCAACAAGAAGCAATGGAGACAAACCCCCACTACAAAATCTCAACCCCAGAGCACTTGTAAGACAACAAACCACTCCATCAAAGCCCATTGTCAACCAGAAAGTTCATGAAACCAACAAACCACCACCATCAAGTCAAAATCGTAAGCATCTCCATCCTCAACAAAAAATTTCAAATCCTCTCCATGCTCTGCTTCTTGCCCAACATCACTATCATTTTTTTTCTGAGAAATTGCTTTAAGGTAGAATAAAATGATAAATTTAATATGATAACGTCATGAGAGCTTAGTTGGAAAGCCCTATGCCAATAATATTTTTCCAAGAAGAGCTTACTCACGAGGGGATACCCTTAGTGTAAAGCCACAAATAATACAAAGATGTCACATGAGGGATCCATGGATCTAGGGTCAGTATAGATCTTTGATAATATTTAATCCGATTACACTCAAGATTGACATCATTTCACTGGATACTCGTGGAACTATGAACACAATGAAAGAATGGCACATTAAGAGAATTGTAGACACTTGAAAATGTCCTAAGTATATCATACATCCTAATTTCACTTATTAAAATTATTTTTCTCATAATTCACCAATTTAATCTATTTAATTAAATAATATCTAATTATTTAGTTAAATTCACTTTATTCTCCTATTAATTGAATAATTGGATTTATTTTATTAATTCATCACCTTCATATTTGAAACATAGGAAACTAGGGTGTATAGAGAAAATATAAGGGGATGGTATCAAATATGAACATATCTTCCTATTTTCACTAGGAAATGAGATTGACACAAAGAATTGACTTGCAACCCTCAGTCGAGTCAACTCAATGAGGTTACATACTAATTTCCTTATGATTGGGGATGAGGGTATGGGTATGTGCAGGATCATCATGGAAAAAATAGGCCCTTAAGTGGTGAAAAATTCAAAAAAATCAGAGTTAGGAAACTTGATGTAAAAATTTGAATAAGTTATCTATACTATTTTAAAAATATGTAAGAATAGAATCTGAAGAAAATTGAATGTAGTTTCTAAACTATTAGGTTTATTTTTTTAAAATAATCTATTTAGTGAAAATTTGAAATTTCAATGTAGTAGTACTTAAATTTCAAGAAAAAATAAGAAGTAGGTGTTTTCCACCACCTAACCACAATAAAATGATAATATTTTTTATAATATTTTAGATATAAGTAGAGGACTCATGTCCCAATGTGATGCATATTTTTTTGTAATTTTTTTCCAAGTAAATAATTAATTATGAATTTTTTATTACAACTTTTAAAAAATATTAAAAAATTGTATGTCTAACCACATTAATTTGGTCAAAACTTTATTAAAAAAATCCTATAGTCTACGAAGCATAGAATGTGACACATGTTTCAAATTCAAAAAAATTGATACCATTTCAAAGGTATAGATGTTTTTCAATCAACCTATCAATTAGGACTTTAGTTGTAATACAAATAGAAAATAAATAATAATTATTTATTAAATTCAAATTAAAGTATAATTTGTATTGGTGGAAAGTTGAGAATATCTTAAAAAACCCTTTTTGTTTCATCAATTTTGGGTAAAAAAAATTCGTCAGCCACATACCCTACACATACCCATCATATTGCCAGTTTTTGGCCCATCATGATCCTGCACATACCTGTATCTGCCTAAACAACACTTTTGGGAGAACAACTAAAAATAGAAAATCACCATAATTATGCAAGCTAACACTTGGATCTTCAATTTAAAGCATAACAGAAAAATAATCAACTGAGTTTTGGTAGATCTAAGAAGGGATGTATAGTGTGCAGCTATCATAAAAAAGCTTGTTTTAGGAGATTGTTAGGGACTCTTCACCCATGGGTGAATGGGTCCAGGTCTCCCTTTTTGAAAAATAAAAAATTGAGGTATGAGCCCTCTATCTTCACTCCTGATTCCCCTGGATCCCACTATCAAAAATTTGTTAATAAATTCAATATCTAAGTTTATGTGGCTTGACAACAAAGGTGACAACCAATGAAACTTTGTAAAATTTCTCTTTTGAGATCTTCAACTTTTCTTCAACCTATGAAGCTACACATACACAAGAGGGAAATTTTTTTTTTTTTGGTGGATGGGGTTTGCCTTGGTCAAACCCCATTTGGGTTATATTAAACCTTGAGTTGAAATAATAAAATGTGAATGGAATGATGCATGAATAATGCTATGTTGCAACTCACCAAACCCTTGAATAAAACTTTGGAAGGAGATCCTTGAAGGACTAAAACTTGCATGAAATGACTTGAATTGGATGTTGATTTGATGACTTGAATGAATGCTTGAATGCTTGACTTGAATGCTTGAAACCTACATCACAATGTTAGCTTCAAAAACATGCATGATGCTTGATAACTTTGACGTGATGCTTGAGATCTTGGTTTCTATTGTAGATTAATAAATCCTCACTTTTTTGCTCTTGACAATAATATTTTCTCTTAGGATTGATCTCTCAAAACTATAATTGAAAAATTCTAGTTGATTTGATAAAATAACCTTGTATTTATAGATATTTATCCTTAATTTCTCAAAAATTAAACATTATAGGCTGACATTGAAATTTTAATTTGGGATTATAAAAATACTACCAAAATCATGTTTTAAAAATGGGTTCAAAGGCCTAGGGAGGACCCACTCACCTATGGGTGAATGTGCCCAAGTTCCCTATTCTTGGAACACACATTGCTCAAGATAATTAATTATGTGCTAGCATTAATTGTTGATGGGTTTCCCTTCAGAAAATGTATTTTATTAGGTTTGTAGATGTAAAATAGGACTTATTAAGGCATAATTAAGTCCAATTTAATTGAGGGGATCCAAAAAAAGTGTGAAAATGTAAAGCAGTACATTTTTCTACATTACGTTTAGCCCCCACTTTAGTGAGAGGATGAGTACAAGTGCAAACTCACCCTAAAGTAGACAAATATATGTCAAGAGGGATCCAAGTGCATTGATGTTGATGGGATAAGAAGAAAAATATAAAGGAGGTGGCCAAGCCCCTAGATCCAAGATCCCATGTGGAAAACCAACATAAGCACAAAGGGACATAGATGAATGTATGATATGAAGTAGTAAGACAAGATACACAAACATACAATGTTAAAGCTAATGCGAAGAGGAAAGAAAGATGGACTAGCAAGTTGTATTATTCCACATCCACAACATACACTCATAAGGATGTAAAATCACTTATGAAACACATGGCTTCATAGGCAAGCAAGTTGTGTTATGCTTGAAAAGCATGAAAAATATGCTCACAAGGGCTAGTGAAATTCATTTTCCACTAGGTGAGCCCCCAAAAAGTGGCTAAAGAGGTGGATCAAGCCTGAACTATTTGTCCAACTTGATGTGGATCAAACCTTAGTTGTTTATCCAAAAAAATGTTTACCAGTGGAAACTCGATGTCCATTATGGAAACAACTTGCGCTTACACGGGCTAGTAAAATCCATTGTCTAGTAGGTGAGCCCCAAGAAGTGGCTAACTAAGCATACAAAACTTATACCTCCTAATAAATTTAATAAGGTTGGCCACATTCATGTTTAATATTCTCTGCTAATGCTACACTAAATTCAAATTCTATGAACAAAGTGAAGAAAGAAATTCCCAAATGAAATAATGCCAATGTCAATAAAATAATGCTAATGTAAAGGTCACACTTCCTAGGAGATGTATGCTATCATCACTAAGAAGGGAACATGTGAAAAATGAACAAGGGAACATATGGCCCCAACTTAAAATTTCAGCATACTTGCTATGTTGGTATTTTAAGTAGAAAGAGAGGAAGCTCCTAGGTGATCCTTGAAAATAATACATCCCAAAAAACTAGTTATCCTTACCCCCCAATCATACAGACAAAGACAACCACCAAGAACTATCATGTTACTGCCAAGAGAGATATGGTTGCATCAAAAATTATACCACCATGAATGGCAATGAGAAAGATGCATAAAGCTATCAATGCCACATAGTGATGAGCAACATGATAAGGTGAAAATTAGTATCAATTAAGGAAATAGGTGCACCAACACAAGGAAGAGCACCACAATCCTTAAGATGTTGAATTTTATCACTAAAATCCTTACATTTATTATTAAAATGACCATGAATTCTATGATATGCACAAAA
Organism: Sequoia sempervirens; assembly: GCA_007258455.2. NCBI lineage: Eukaryota > Viridiplantae > Streptophyta > Pinopsida > Cupressales > Cupressaceae > Sequoia > Sequoia sempervirens. The sequence continues at coordinate 693,609,979 of VDFB02270651.1, forward strand.
TAAACTTTTGATGTAAAATTTCTTTCATGATTTTGGAGGGAAAGATATCAAGTGGGCTTTGAGAAGCCTTAACAAGATATTCTCTTGATCAATAGTAGGGGATATTTCTCTCTTAGCACAAGATGTCATACACATAGTAGATGATAAGGAATTATATTAGGATGAAGATAAAGGTTGGAAACCTAGATCTTTCAAGTATGGTATAGAATTCTCTAGATTTTTTATGATTTTGTACCATGTTTTCATTATATCCATGTTTAGAAAGGAGTTTGTATCCAAGACCATAACATGCTTCCAACTTAGATGATGAGATTTTATGCAATTGAGAAGGGTTGGCTTCTTCACGAGCACACAAATCCTTGTTAAGCTTTGTGAAATGTATCTTATTCTCATGAGGAATGGGAGTTGAAGAGTCCCCATCACCACCATGGGGTGATGTTGATGTAGAACCAAGTTGAGAAAATGAAACACAATGATGTTTTGGTTTATATTGTGAGATTTTGTGCTCTCCCATAAAGGAGGGTGTTAAAAGGTGCAAGAAAAATGAGAGGGGGGGTGAATGAGTTGTCACCAAATTCAAAAAAAACTTCAAGCACTTATCAACTTCACAACCACACAATTTTGTTATTAAGTATGAACATGAAATGAAAATAACAAAGAGAAAAATCAACACAATGAACACCATATTTCACATGGAAAACCCAATGAGGGAAAAACTACAATTACGATTAAATCACAATATAAAGTAATAGAAAAATTGAATACAAAAGGCTCACTGCCAGGGGCTCACTACCTAGATACAAAGGATCACTGCCTATAGAAAGGACTCACTTTCCAATAGAAATGACTAATTGTCCAATAGGGAGGCTCACTACCTATAGATACAAAATATTACAAAAAAAATCCACCACAACTAGTTACACACACTTGCATCCTTGATTAGAAGAATTATAGACACTGTCAACTCACTACTTTCAAGAATCTAAGACACTAAAGTACTGTTGCTTGAATTCACTTTCGCAGAACTCTTCTTTTCTTCTTTGTTTGAAACACACTTATTCACAACATCTTCAATTGTATTTATACCCTCTTCAACCTTAGAAACTTTCTCCAAGGTCGGCAACATATGCTTCATTTCATAAATTCAAATTAGGTCGACAACTCAACATTCCCGCGGTGGAAAGGAATGAGAGTGGACCACACCAATACTTAACTACAACCCACAAAAATGTCTTAGATCAATCACATGCTTCCTTAATTAAATTTTTAATCCTTCATATGAAGTGTAAACACCAAGTCGACCAAACCTAATGAAAAAAATGAACACTGAAGTCATGCTTCCCAACAAGAAGATAGTGTGAATGAAATAATAAACTTCATCATGAACAAGAACACATCTTAGATGCCTTCAAATACATCCACATCAGTTGAAACAAAATTTGAAATTAGAAAACTTCTCACTTGTCCATCTAGACAATACATATATACACAAAAGCTAAAGAACACATCTTCGGGAGCACCTGACCAGGAACATATTTTCCAAAACATAGAGAACACCATTACAAAACATATTCTAGATCTAAAAAACTTGAAACAAATTAGCAGAGGGCTATGGAGGAGAAAAATTTCTCCCAGTCCATAGACAAGTAACTCTATCAAAACAGTTCACACATTAGTGAACACAACTTCCACTCTCCATCAAACCAAAAGCTACAATCCATGATATATCATGAACAGATGGCCATAAACAACCCTTCAGATCCACACAAGCATAGGATCAACATAGAAGAAATATGGAGCACATACCAGAACATATTCTAAATGCATGCATAACTTTGACTTCACTCTTTATTAATTTTCTCAAAAGCACCTAGTAATCCATCATATTAACATATTTGCAACATCATAAAGATAGCTCCATGTACTCACAACATCTCAACTATATATTCATAATCTACAACATCCTATACTATGTTGACATCAATGAAAGCATTAATGACAACACCATGAAATTTGCTCATACTTGCAACAATCTCCCCCTTTGTCATTAATTGCAACACATTATGTGAAAAACAATCAAAGGAAACACTCTCCTTTATTTTCTAGATTAGAAAATTTGTAGAGAATTCATGCATTCTCAAAAGACCTTCTCTTCCTCTTCTACCATTTTTCACATGACTCTCTCTCTCCCACTTCAAATTAATGGAAAATACCAAAGAACTCTAATCACTACCCCTTGGGAGTGCACACATACAACTCATACTACAACAATGAAACATTCTACTCCCCTTGTGGTGTATACCTATTCATCAATCCAAATAAATCAAGAATTTGTGGATCCACTGGACTGATGTACCTCCATGTGCACCTTGCTCAGAGGGCCAATGACCCCTAGATTCTCCCTGAAATACTCAAAATTATCCTTCAGAAGAGCCTTAGTAAATATATCTGCAATATGTTCCTTTGTAGACACATACTCCAACTTGATTTTATTTTCCAATACCTTCTCTCTTAGGAAATGATATTTGATAGATATATGTTTTGTTCTTGAATGCATTACCAGATTCTTTGAAATGTTTATAGCACTTGTGTTATCACAAAAGATAGGTATAGGCTCATCACATATCACTCCAATATCCTTCAGTGTTTGCTTCATCCACATAACCTGTGTGCAACAAGATGTTGCAGCAAGATACTCTACTTCTATAGTGGATAAAGAAACTAAGTCCTATTTCTTACTTAACCATGAAACCAATCTTCCACCAAGAAAGAAAGCACCACCACTAGTACTTTTTTGGTCATCCACACAACCAACTCAATCTACATCAGTGTAAGCACTTAAAGTGAAATCAATATCCTTAGGATACCACCAGCCATAGTCTAGAGTGCCTTTAAGATATCTGGATATCCTCTTTATAGCTGTACCATGTGCTTCTTTAGGTTCTTAAAATCTGGCAATAAACATACTACATGCATGATATCTAGTCTGATAGCAGTAAGGTACAACAGTCCACCAATCATAGATTTGTATTTGCTTTGATCAAATTTAGTACATTCAACATCTTTACTTAGCTTACATCTGGTCACCACAGGAGTACTAATTGGTTTGGAGTCATCCATTCCAAACTTCTTCAGCAAATCTTTGCCACATTTTTATTATGAAATGAATATCCCCTTATTAGTTTGATTTACTTGAATACCAAGAAAGAAATTCAACTCACCAATCATGGACATTTCAAATTCATTTTGCATTTCTTTTGCAAATCTCTTACACATACCTTCATTTCTTCCAAAGATGATATCATCAACATATACTACCACTATCAACATTCTGCTTCCTTCCATCTTGAAATAAAGTTTGTTGTGTGCAGAGCCATTATTAAACTTTTTTTGTGTCAAATATACATCCAATCTAGCATACCATGCCCTGGGAGCTTGTTTTAGTCCATACAATGCCTTTTTCAACTTACAAACCATATCCAATTTGTCTGATAACTGAAATCCTTTAGGTTGTTCCATGTACACTTCTTCTTCTAGTTCTCCATTCAGAAATGTAGACTTGACACTCATCTGATATACCTTGAACTCCTTATCAGAAGAAAATGTGAAAAACATCCTAATAGCTTCCATTCTTGCCACTAGGGAAAATGTCTCTTCAAATTCTATGCCTTCAACTTGTGAGTATCCCTTGCATAAAAGTCTTTCTTTTTTCTTACAACTTCACCATTTTGATTCAACTTATTCTTGAACACCCACTTTGAACTAGGGTATGTGTAGGATCATCATGGAAAAAATAGGCCCTTAAGTGGTGAAAAATTCAAAAAAAATAGAGTTAGGCAACTTGACATAAAAATTTGAATAAGTTATCTATATTATTTCAAAAATATGTAAGAATAGAATCTGTAGAAAATTGAACATAGTTTCTAAACTACTAGGTTTTTTTTAAATCTATTTGGTGAAAATTTGAAATTTTAATGCAATAGTACTTAAATTTCAAGAAAAAAATAAGAGTAGGTGTTTGTTTGACCACCCTAAGCACAATAAAATGATAATATTTTTTTATTAAATTTTAGATATAAGTAGAGGACTCATGTCCCAATGTGATGCATATATTTTTGTAATTTTTTTCTAAGTAAATAATTAATTATGATTTTTTTATTACAAATTTTAAAAAATATAAAAACTCGTATGTCTGACCACCTTAACTTGGTCAAAACTTCATGAAATTCAATTTTTTTCTTAATCTTATAGTATGTGAAGCATAGAATGTGATGCGTGGTTTATATTCAAAATATGTGATACTGTTTGAAAGCTATAGATGTTTTTCAATCAACCTATCAATCAGGACTTTAGTCATAATTCAAATAGAAAATGAATAATAATTATTTATTAAATTAAAAGTAAAACATAATTTATATTGGTGGAAAGCTAGGAATCTCCTTTAAAAACCCTTTTCATTTCATCAATTTTGGGTAAAAAAAAGTCATCCGCCACATATCCTACACAATACCCATCATATCACCACTTTTTGGCTCATCATGATTTTGCACATACCCACCAATTACATTTTTGTTCACAAGTCTAGGAACCAATTCCCATTCTCGATTATTCTATATTTGTTACAACTCTTCTTTCATATCTTTAACCCTACTTTCATCTTCACATGATTCACATACATATTTAGGTTCTATTTTAGAAAGTAAACACAAATTTACCTCAGTTTCTACTTTACTTCTTGTCTTCACGCCTTCACTCTTATCTCCAATTATTTGTTCCTATGGATGATTCTTTTAGACATACTTAGGAGTCTTAGGAACAAGTTCTTGTGTATCTTCTTCTTCTTCTTTAGTTTGTTCTTCTTTCTCTTCTTTATTCTCATCAGGTACTAGTCCATAGATGGGAACATCTAGTTCAACTTCATTTATCTCAATAGATCTAGGAATTTCCTCATCAACCATCACATTAGCACTCTCAACAATCTTCCTCAATCTTTTATTAAAGCATCTATATGATTTGTTGGTAGTCAAGTATCCAAGGAAAATCTCTCCATCACATCTAGCATCAAACTTACCAAGATTCTCATCATCTCTTTTAATGTAACATCTGCTTCCAAACACCTTAAAGTACTTCACAGTAGGAGCCTTACCAATCCATAACTCATAAGGATTCTTTGTATTGTTGCCTCTGATTTGAACTATGTTGATAATATAAACAACAATGTGTATTTCCTCTCTCTAGTACACATCAGGTACATTTTCTTCTTTCATCATAGTTCTTGCGGCCTCCAGCACAATCCAACTCTTTCTCTCAACAACTCCATTATGTTGAGGAGTTCTAGGAGAAGAAAAATGTTTCTTTATGCCATGCTCTTCACAAAATGAATTAAACTCACTAAAAGTAAATTCTCCACCTCTATCAGATCTCAAAAATTTGACTCTCAGGTTCACTTCATTTTCTACTCTTGCTTTGAACACTTTAAACCTATCCAAAGCTAGAGTCTTTTCTCTAAGAAAAGCAACCCATGTCATTCAAGAATAATTATCAATAAGGAGCATGAAATACCTATCACTGTTTAGGATTCCTGGCCTAGTAGGACTATAGAGGTCTATATGAATTAATTCCATCATTTCGGTAGATGATTGCTCTTTTCCTTTGAAACTGCATCTTCTCTTTTTCCCTAATTGACAACTTCTGCAAATAGTATTCACAAGCTTTGTGATTTTAGGAAGATCTTGGACAACATCACTCGAACTAATCCTGACTAGATTATCAAAGTTCACATGTCCCATCCTTTAGTACCATATCCAAAAATCATTAAGCTAATATACAAGGAAATGACCATCAACACCCTTAAGCTAATAGATGCTTCCATAAGTTCTCCTTCCTGCAACAACCATAGCTCTAGATCCTTTTCTGATCTCACAGATATTAGCCTGAAACATAGGTTTGAAACCTTTGCTACATATCTATCTAACACTCAAAAGGTTATGCCTTAGGCCCTTCACATAATATACATCATCAGTGTTGTGTATTCCATCAAAACTAATTGTACCTTTCCCAACAATCTTGGCTCCTAAATCATCACCAAATATGACCAAACCACCATCATACTTTCAAGTTTAGTGAACTTACTTTTATCTTTGGTCATGTTATTATAACATCCACTATCAATTGCCCAATAGTCTTCATCTTGTCTAGAATGAAAGGAAGTAAACAAAGTACCTTCCATCTCATTCTTCTTATTCTATGAACCACTTTTCCTTGTACATCTTCCAGAATTAGCAAACACATATTTATTCTCCAAAGCTAAGAACAAGTACTCACTATCATCAACCTCATAATTAGATTCGTCATCAGAGATTCCAGCTTCTTCTCTTACATAATACAACTTTTTGAACTTCTTATCCTTTCTATCTTTTTGATCTCTATTCATCTTATGTAAAGCTCTACTTGGACATCTTGAAGCATAATGACCAATATTACCACAACTGAAACATTTAAAGGGAAACATACCTTTATACTTACCAGTACCTTTCTTCAACTTTCTTGTAAATTTCACTTCCAACTCATCTAAACCATCACTATCCAGATCATCTTCAGTCTTTGTTGCTTTAAATCTTATTTCTATCTTTTCCTCTTTCTTTCCAAACTTTCTCATCTCAAATATAGTTAAGGTGCCAAATATTTTCTCTTTAGTAAACTTCTTAGGATCATATACTTCTTCAATGACCAAGACCTTATCACTATAACTCTCTGGTAAGGTCATTAGAATCTTCTCTATTATATCTTCATCTGCCAGAGTGCCCTCGTGATTCCTAACTTCATTTGCTGCAAGATCAACCCTCTAGAAATAGCTTACAATATCTTCACCTTCATCCATTTTTAGATTCTCATATCTATGCTTTTCCGTTAGCTTCTTTTTCAATTTCACTTTATCATTTACTTCATAAAGATCTTCCAACTTCTTCCAAACTTCATAAGCAGTTCCCAAAGAAATAATTTTAGTTTGCTTTCTCTTAGATAAAGCATAGTAGATTGCATACCTCACTTTTTCATTCTCCTCATAAGTAGAAACCTCATTTGAAGTAGTAGGAGAAATTGTTGGTGCAACATACTTTATCTCGATAGCCTTCCAAGTCTTTTAACCAAGAGAGATTATGTAACCTCTCATCTATAATTTCCAATCATTGTAGTCAGATCCATCAAACATAGGGATAGCCAATTTGTACGCCATCAGATCTACTTCAAGCAGTTAAGCTCTTCACCAAGGAACCAAATCTTTGATACCAATCATTAAAATGTGCAAGACAACTGAGAGGGGGGGTGAATCAGTTGTCACCAAATTCAAGCACAAACTTCAACCACTTATCAACTTCACAGCCACACAATTTTGTTATTAAGTATGAACATGAAATGCAAATAACAAAAAGAAAAATCAACACAATGAACACTATATTTTATGTGGAAAACCCAATGAGGGAAAAACCACAGTGAGGATTAATTCACAATATAAAGTAATATCAATTTATTGAATACAAAAGGCTCATTGCAAAGCGATCATTTCCTAGATACAAAGGCTTGCTGCCTATAGAAAGGACTCACTATCCAATAGGGAGGCTTACTACCTATATATACAAAAGATTACAAAAAATATCCACCACAATAGGTTACACACACTTCGCAACCTTGATCAGAAGAATTGTAGACACCGTCAGCTCACTACTTTCAGGAATCTAACACATTAAAGTACTACTGCCTCAATTCACTTTTGTACAACTCTACTTTTCTTCTTTGTTTGAAACACACTTATTCACAACATCTTGACTTGAATTTATACCCTCTTCAACCTTAGAAAATTTCTCCAAGGTTGGAAACATACACTTCATTTCATAAATTCAAATTAGGTCGGTAACTCAACATTCTCGCGGTGGAAAGAAATGAGAGCAGACCACACCAATACTTAAATACAACCGAAAAAAATTTCTTGGATCAATCACACACTTCCTTAATTAAAGTTGTAGTCCTTCATATGAAGTGTAAACACTAGGTAAGCCAAACCTAATGAAAAAGAAATGGGCATTGGAGTGCACACTTCCCAACAAGAAGATAATATGTAGATGACATAACACACTTCATCATGCATGAGAACACATCTTAGATACCTTTAGATACATCCACATTAGTTGAAAAAAACTTCAAACTTAGAATAGTTCTCACCAGTCCATCTAGATAGTACATATACACACAAGAGCTCAAGAACACGTCTTCCAGAGCACTAGACTAAGGACATCTTTTCCAAAACACATAGAAAACCATTACAAAACATATTCTAGATCTGGAAGACCTAAAACAAGTCAATGGAAGATTGTGGAGCAAAAACATTTCTTACAGTCCACAAAAAAATAGCTCTATCAAACCAGCTCACACACTGGTGAACACAACTTCCACTGTCCATCAAACTTGAAGCTACAAGCTAGGACATATCATGAAAAAATTCCCATAAATAACACTTTAGATCTGCAGAAGCATAATATCAACATAGAAGAAACATGGAGCACATACCAGAGCACATTTTGAACACATGCATAACTTTGACTTCACTCTTTATAAATTTTCTCAAAAGCACTTAGTAATCCATCGTATTAGCATATATGTAACATCATAAAGATAGCTCCATGTACTCACAACATTTGAAAAACATCTCAACTATACATGCACAATCTATAACATCTTGTACTATGTTTACATCAATGAAAACATTAATGACAACACCACCAAACTTTCTCATACTTGCAATAGAGGAGGGTGGGTGCAAAAAAATGGGGGGATAATTTATGGCCAAAACTTTTAAAAAAAATCTAATGGGCTATAATGCGAGTGCATTATAATGCGCCCACAATATGGCTTGGTGTGACCGAGCCTAAGGCTCACCCATGTTGAGCCTATTCTACGCTTGCATTATAATGTGCTCATGGTATAATGTGAGCATGTTATAAGTTATTAAAACAAAAAAAAACCAAATGGAATTCATTTTTATGTTGACTATTTTTTCTACTGCCCATGGCCAAAAACCCTTCTCTTGCATGCTTGTGTTCTTAGAGGAGACAATCTTGCATTTTTTTGTCAGCTTGTTGTTATTTCATCACCAGGATGTTGTGACGTTGATGGGGAGTTCAAATAGGTAAGGATTATTTGTTTTTTGTTGTGAATTTGTTATTTTTAGGTTTTTTATGATATTCATTTGTTGAATTTGTAGGAAATGATAATGATCTTAGAAACCCTCTTGAAAACCCTCCTAAAAATCCTCAACAACTAGAGCAACATTAAGAACAAAAAAAAATTCCTCAAGTTCAACAACCAAAACAAAAATATCCTCCAATTCCTTAACATCCTCTTGACACTCAAAAAAATTTAATGGGGGTAACTGAAAACAATATAAAATAAAAATTGAGGAGTTAATCATGAGGTTGAATGATTGAACAAGTTCAACCATGGAAAGAAGATAGGAGGCAGGTGGCTAGGAATTTTTACCAAGATAAATTATCATATAAAGATGTAAAAGATAATTTTTTTATAAAATTAGATTTGTTCTTATTATTCACCAACCCGTGCACAAATCAAAACATTGACCTGAATACGAATAGATTTCCTATCCATTGGTGCCACCACCAAGGGATTAGGAACTTTTTTTGGGATAGGTGGTACATGGTTTTTGATTACCCACCATGCAACAATTGCAAAGTCCCACAATATTTCCTAAGGAAACTATATTGTGAGTTCATCCTAAACAAAATCCTGAATTATTTTGATATGAGGGACTTCCAAGGGAGAGGTGGGTGGTCTACTAATGATAGACCCGATGCATGACATGATCCTAGGTGACAAGTGAGATGAGATCTCGCTAGGCCAAATCATGAGCACATCGTTATCCCTTCCATCACAAAGGAGAGTGTTAGGGTAGAGACTTTTTAGGATATTACCTCTTTTCCCTCGAGTTTCATCTAGCATGCCAGTCCTATTGTATAGGGCCATCCATGGGAGTCTTTGCATGGTATGCTTCCATCAAATTCATGTCAAGCTTATAGGGCGACTTGTTCATATGATCCCACTGACACTCAAGAGACTGCTATGCAACATACATCTGTAGCTATGGAGATGAGAAGGGAAATTTACATTTTCAATGAGGCTTATGGCATCAATACTTAGGTGAATTTTAGCATGTTCATTGAATTTAATTTATTAAATTTGAATTTTGAAATTCAAGATTAACTAATTTAGTTTTATGATTTTAATAAAATTTTAGGGTCATAGTGTTGATACTGGATACACTGGCCCTACACCTACTTATTATTACACTGCATCTACCATTGAGGTATGTAACTATTAAATAAATTATAAATTTATTACATGTTAATAGCATTTTTATATGAATGGTATTCTAATATTTGATTTTAAATGTTGAATAGGCTAATATTGTAGGCTTCATGGGAACACCTCCCAGTTCCAATGGAGTTAGACAAACCTACACGTAGGTAATAGAATAAAGATTTTAACTAATGAATTATACTTAATAGATTTGTGTAGTTTATATTCATATCATTGATTACATTGCATTTCACATCTTTCAAACTCAAAGAATTACTTCACATTCCATAACTAATAACTAGATATTGATGACAAAATTTAAACTAAAATATAGTTGTTTAGAAATTCAACATAAGTAGTGATGCAATTACTTCTCATATAGCATAAGTAATAACTAGGAGCAGCTTCCAATTGCATTTCTTGTCATGGCATTACATGAGACCACTTTTTACTAAGGCATCTTTTCAAATAGTTCACTGCCTTTTCTATGCTATGGATGCTTGGAAGAAATATATATGAAAGAATAGTAGTAAGCAATAGCATAGACAAGGAAAAGAGTTGTATGAAAAAATTCCTCAAAGAAATGTGGTCTCATGGTGATGTCCATCACCATGAGACCCAATTTCTTTGAGGCATTTTTTCAAACATCTCACTACCTTTTCGATGCTACCACATTTTCCATACATGTCTACCAAATTATTTTATCAAACAGTTCACTTACTTGATGCTATAGCTAAAAGGCTAAATAAAGGTGCTTTCCAACAAACTATGGATTCTTGGAAAAAAATCTATCAAAGAATAATAGTAAGCATAGACAATTCAGTGAGTAGTTTGAAAAAATTCCTTAAAGAAATGTGGTATCATGGTGATGGAATGCCATTCCATCACCATGAGACCACATTTCTTAGAGGAATTTTTTCAAACAACTCACTGCCTTTTCTATGCTACCACATATTTTGTACATGTCTACCAAAGAATTTTATCAAATAGTTCATTTCTTTGCTGCTATGGCTAAAAGACTAAAAAAGGTTCTTTCCAACAAACTATAGGTGCTTGGAAAAATCTATCAAAGAATAATAGTAAGTAATAGCGTAGACAAGGCAATGAGTAGTTTGAAAAAATGTCTCAAAGAAATGTGGTCTCATAGTGATGGAATGGCATTCCATCACCATGAGACCACATTTCCTTGAGGCATCTTTTCAAACAGCTTACCACCTTTTCTATGCTACCACATTTTCCATACACATATACTAAATCATTTAATCAATCTACTCACTTCCTTGTTGCTATGGCTAAAATCATAAATTAGGTGCTTTCCAACAAACTATGGATGCTTGGAAAAAATCTATCAAAGAATAATAGTAATAAATAACATAGAAAAGGTAGTGATTAGTTTGAAAATTTCCCTTGAAGAAATATGGTCTCATGGTGATGGAATTCCATTCCATCACCATGAGACCACATTTCTTTGAGGTATTTTTTCAAACAATTCACCACATTTTCTATGCTACCACATTTTCCATTCATGTCTACCAAAGCATTTTATCAAACAGTTCATATCCTTGTTACTATGGATAAAAGCCTAAAATAGGTGCTTCCCAAAAAACTATGGATGCATGGAAAAAATCTTTCAAAGCATAATTGTAAGCAATAGCATAGACAAGACAGTGAGTAGTTTGAAAAAATGCCTCAAAGAAATGCAGTCTCATGGTGATGGAATGTCATTCCATCACCATGAGTCCACATTTCTTTGATGTATTTTTTCAAATATCTCACCTTCTTTTCTACGCTACCACATTTTGCATAAATGTCTACCAAAACATTTTATCAAACTACTGACTTAATTGCTGCCATGGCCAAAAGCCTAAAATAGGTGCTTTCCAAAAAACTATGGATGCTTCAAAAAAATCTATCAAAGCATAATAGTAAGCAATATCATAGTCAAGGTAGTGAGTAGTTTGAAAAAAATCCTTGAAGAAATGTGGTCTCACGGTGATGATGGAATTCCATTCCATCACCTTGAGACCACATTTCTTTGAGGCATTTTTTCAAACAACTCACTACCTGAAGAATAGAAACCAACCCTTTAGCAAAAATTCCCTTCCAAATTATTTTCAAGGTCCTCATCCTCATCCTCAATTTACCAATCCATGGAACCTTCCACCTTTTATTCCACTTTTTCTTGTCCCCACCCCTCCATCTTCATGTCATGATCATGCTCCATCTCATACTCAAGAGCACACTATACCATCCACCCCATCCCAACATAATACCATAGAGAAGTAAATGAACTATTTGAAAAAATTCCTCAAAGAAATGCAGTCTCATGGTGATGGAATGCCATGACACATTTGTTCGTAATGGAATTCCATCACCATGAGACCCCATTTCTTTGAGGCATTTTTTCAAATAGTTCACTACCTTCTCTATGCTACCACAATTATCATACATGTCTACCAAATCATTTTATCAAATGGTTCACCGTCTTGCTGTTGTGGGTAAAAGCCTAAAAATAGGTGATTTCAAACAAGATATGGATAGGGAAAATAGTAAGCATGATAGTTAAAAATATATAGTTTAATAATTAATCAAAATTGTGTTCATTATCTCATACATTATAACCCATGACATGCATCACTATTGTAGTTTTTTGTGATTGAATAATTAGTTGTTTTATTTTTAGATGTTGGAAGTGGATACACCTCCAAATGTTCATAGCCCAATGGAGCTTGGTGTTTCATCTACTATAGACTCCTCGATGGCTCTCATTGAGGTATGAAATAGATTACTAAATTATAATTTACATTCATTGTTATAGTTGTTAGTTAGTGAAAAATCAAACCATTATTGATTCATAGTTTAATTTCTCTTTAGATGGTTTCTATAGGGCTTCAACATGCCTTAGCATGGGCACGTGAATATTTACCTTGAGGAGAGTGATAGTCTAGTGGTAGTAAGTGATTATTTTGTTAAATATATCATTTTTATAATGTAATTTCTATATATTAATGGCTTTTCTTGTTATTTTAATAGAGATAGCTTGACCAGGAACTAAACCCTAGGAGGAGCACCACGAGCACTCCTCAACCTCAGAATAAATGAGTGATAGACTTATTTCCATCTGGTTGACAAGAAAAGGACAATAATTTGTTTCGAGAGCATGGAGAGCAATGCATTTTGATTCCATAGCCCTTTGTTGTATGCCTATATGGCATTTTTGTACATATTTTGTATTAGATATATTTGACATTGTATGCCTATATGGCATTCTTGTAAGCTTATATGGCTATTTTTTATATATATTTTATACTTATATTGACATATATTGATGTATTCCTACATGGATATTTGGTTAATACAAATATATTTTTATCAATGGTGTCCATATTTGCATTATAAATCCATGGTTCAATAGATATGAGTTATGTTTATTCAAGTGTATATTTTAAAAATTATGTGTATACTTTGTGACTTACGTGTTTTCATGCATATACCTTGTATTCATGCATATACTTTTTATTAATTTTCATATACTATGTATTCATGTGTGTACGTCAAGGCTTACATGTATTTGAGTACATGTGCTTCCCTTATTCACATGTATTCTTGAATTATTCACATGTATACTTATTAATTGGTTAGCCCTAACATTGGTCATTATTGTCCTCCATGGTTTGTCCTGAATATTTATTGATTGATGCTAAACAACTTTATTATTTGATGCTAAACAACTTCAATATTTCTACGAATACTAGTAGTAGAGTTACAAATTACAAAATTGCATAAATTGAAAAGAAAACATTAACTATAAATAAATGCACTCATTATTAACTTAATAATTGATTAAGAATGAGTATAATATATATATATATATATATATATATATATATCAAGAGATGAGCCTTCTAGAATGGCAACTGCCAACTAGAAAATAGGAAAAGCATTCCTAATACTTTGTGTAGACGTTCAAATTATCCTGATTGATATCACACTCATGATCATGTTTCACTAACATTAGTTCTTCCTAAATCACTTCCTTACTAACCAATTAATTAAATAATCCTTATTTAATTAATTCATCATTATCTTCTTTTAATTAAATAAATTACTTTATTTGATTAAATCATTATCTTCTCTTAATTAAATAAATCATTTTATTTGATTAATCATTATCTTCTTTTAATTAAATAAATCACTTTATTTGATTAAATCATTATCTTCTCTTAATTAAATAAATCACTTTATTTGATTAAACCATAATCTTTCTTTAATTAAATAAATTAACCTTTATTTTATTTAAATCTATTGTCATCATCCCTTTTAATTAAATAAATCAAACTTTATTTAATTAAATCTAATATTCATTATTCCTCCCATTTGGTTTAAATAAATCCAAAAACCTAAGTCAAATGTCAAATCAAACTAATTTCCATCTAATTTAATTAAATCTTGATTAACTCTAACTCTAATCCCCCAATCCTCTAGATTTTGTAACTTGCACATGTAAATCAATTTAATTGATTTATTAATTCTTCTAATTCATTCAAAAAGGGAATCTCTTTGGAATATCCCTCCTAAAAGGACTTGTCCTCCAACATGGCATTTATAACTCTTGCAAGACCCTTTTCCTGAGCCAAGTGGCATTAACTCCTATTTCACATCTTCCTCCACAAGCCATCTTTCAAAATTCAAAATTCCACCTAATTGCATTTATTTGCACATTGATCAAAATATGCTCCACTTCTCTTTAATAGCATGTTGACAAGTGGCACCTTGTTATTGGTTCATCTTTAGTCCCACATCCTTCATGTTTCTCACTTCTCCATCTTTCTTTCCTATAAATGGAGGAGTCCTCTATTGATTTTGGATCCACAACTTGAGCCAAAGTCATTATCTATAGATTTAGAGAAAATTCATCCATCTTTCATCAAAGTTATCATAGAATTTCATCACCATAGCTAGGTTATTGAAAATTTTCATCAAGGATCACATTTTTCATCACCAAAGCTTGCAAGGAATTTGGAAAGGGCTACTTTCCACATCAAAGTAGCGCCAATTCCCCCATGGGTTGTTGGTTTGAACATTTTGGATAAGATTACTTAGCTTCCAATAGATTTTTTTTGATATTCTATCTTTTTCTTGTTCATTTCATTTAAATGAATTGCATGGGGAATGATTGTTTTGGATGTGTTTGATGACTAACATTGGATTGTTTGTTAATGTTTGAGTAAGTATAAAATAACCATTGACATTTTGGTGCTAGAAGGAGGTCCCAACTTGGTTTTTAACATTTTTTGGCAAGCTTTCATTGGCAGATTTGGTTGTGAATCTCAATGTACCACACCTGTGGCTTCTTTCAGCACATAGGTGGTGACTTTTGGCACATCCAGGTTCTATTATATCATATAAGAAACATATTATAGTGTATTTACCTCCCGTTTCAACACATATACAGGATATTTTAGTGCATCTAGTCTGAGTTTTAGTGCATTTGGTCTAAGTTTTAGTGCATTTGGTCTAAGTTTTACTGCATTTGGTGTCTATTTTAGCACATCTAGTCTCTATTTTAGCACATCTGGTCTTTGCTTTAATGCATTTGGTCTTTGTTTTAGCGTGCATATTCTCTCTATTTTAGCGCTTTTATAGTCAATCTTAAAATGGCCATATATTGATCATATAGAGGTCTTTTTTGAAGCTTTTTTTGGAAATGGGGTAGAATTTCATAAGCTATGCAATGGTGTAAGTTTTTCTCAATTTTTGTAGAATTAAATTTTTTAATTTTACACCTAAAGTCAAAACACATTGTAATGTGGTCTAAATTTTAGGGTTTTTATGCTTAATCATTCATCTAACCCTCATATTTTCTTGTTTCTTGATCTCATCAAACATTTGCATGACTTCTAGGATTTAAGAGTAGCATGGAGCATTGAACTGAAAATCATTTGATATCCATTTTCTAGGAAAATGAGGAAATGAGGAGAATAATTCTTATGGCATTATCACATGATTGTAACAAGTGTTTTTAAACACTTTGGGAACAATTATATAATCCCATCTTTAAGTCTTTTGTTATTTTCAAGCTTTTATGACTCAAATAAATTTCATTTGGGTTTTAAAAGGAACAATCAAAGGGTTAAAAACAACATTAGGAACTTACTAGAGTTGGTTTTGGATCTAAAAATTGAACAAACTTCACACTTCATCTTGGTGCTATAAAAAAAAATTCATTATTGCTTTTGAAGTTAAAATGAACATGTGTTTTTCATGTTTTGCAATCTTTTTTACAAGTTAATGTCATTTAAAAGGTGTATGAACTTCTCTTTCACTTCACAATGAT
The DNA here is from genome assembly GCA_007258455.2 of Sequoia sempervirens. NCBI lineage: Eukaryota > Viridiplantae > Streptophyta > Pinopsida > Cupressales > Cupressaceae > Sequoia > Sequoia sempervirens. The sequence goes on from VDFB02270651.1 coordinate 693,626,681, forward strand.
CTTCAGAATCAAAAGTATTTTGGTGATATTAAGTTTTCTAAAAGATTGCCTCCACACTTCAATTTGGGTTTCTTAAAATTGAACAAAATCTTGCTAGTGTGAGTTAAGTATATCGTGTGTGTTCTCTCTTTGTTCAGGAAAACAAAGATTGATTGAACTACAGATGTGCTTGCTTAATTTTGTTTACCTTTAGAGGGGCCTACCTAAGACCAATTCGAAGGTGACTCCCACCAGTTTTCACTCAATTCGGTATATAAATCGATAAGACTAAACTATCAAGTCCTCATGGTATGTAGGCCTTAGCCATTCAGTGTCTTTCAGAATGGGATACTACCTTAAAAAGTATAAGCGCCCCTAGTAGGACTGATTAAATCCTTTTGTGGCTTGTTGCACACTCATAACGTGCCATGTCCCTAATCACCCTAACTAAGAACCAATTTGTGTAGAAGCCAAAATCACTTTCTATTTTTTGGTGCAAGAGGTTAGACCTCTAAAGTCGCCCCACATTTTTGCAGTTCTTTATAGAGATGAAAAGTTTGTCATGGGAGATTCATGAGAACTGAAGCTTGGTTGATCCAAGAAGTGTGCATGGAGGGGAGCTAGTGTGGTCAAGCTTCTAGTCATCCACTCTAAATAAGCCCAACTAGTTTATCCAAGTGGGGATTCAACAAATATCGTCTCTTTCTATCCTAGGGTTGTGCATCATTTTGGAATCAAAATGCTTTGCTTGGATCTTAAACATTAGAAAAAAACATTCAACTATGATGATCAAATTTCAAACCCTTTAGAGGAAGCAAATACTTTTGAAAAGATTCAAGTGCTATTGCTTGCCCTAGGGATTCTATCCTTAGAGGCTTCTAAGTATTTGGATTTATATCTCAATTTTCTCTCACAAAAGTCAAAATTAGGGAACTATTTCCTTGATTCTCTTGATTTCCACATAATGGACCTTATGGGATGAAAATAAATTGAGACATAGACATTTAGTTTGAAACTTAAGCAAGACATTGGATGTGGTAAAAGCAATTCATTAATCAAGATGAAATCAATTGAACCCCACACATGTGCTTGTTTATCTTTTTTCTTATGGTATTTTGAGCAAACTTTGATCTTTTGGTTTGAAGTACTCTCAGGGAAAAGCATGTTCTTCAAAACCTTGGCCTTGTAAACAAGTCCCTCTTAGGTTCATTTAGGATCAAAACAACCAATCATTTCATCCATGTCAAACATCAATCAAATCCCATCTCACAAACAACTTTTTAACCATTGGAAAAATCATTCATGCTAGAATTTTGGAAAATCCTTCTAAATCAAAATCAAAACCATCTTGTTTGACTAAGTGTGTGTAGATGAATCCTTCTTCATACACTTAGTTAAATTATCACCTTGTGGACAAGTTTATTCCAAGATAACATCCAACATCTTAGGGTTTATTAGTCCATTATCCAAAATCAAAATCAAAATCAAATCCAAATCAAAAATCAAAAATCCAAAAGTCCTAAATTCTAGTATTCCTCCAAAGTTCCTAAAATTTCAACACTCATATCACTCACCCTTTCATCCTTCATCTCATCATTGGTCCTAAACACCTTAGGGGTCACTTTTGTAGCAAGGAAAAAACACAAGAAAAATATGGAATATAAACTTTATTCATACATCATGAGTGGCCTAAATCAACCCAACTATCAAAGCCTTACAATGCTGATTGATTATCAAAACTCACATTTATGCAATCCATACATGGCATCATTATCTCCTACAAACCTTAATGGTACAAAAAATGTGAGTGTTCCCAATCTAAATTTTGGAACACCTCTCCCTATGGTATATTTAAATAAAAATAAAAACCTACAAATCTATCAACCAAAAAATCAATGAATGATTATTCAACAAAACAACATTCTCCCATCCAATCCATACATGCCAAATGTGAATATACCAAGTACAAGTTTACCAAACATGAACATTTCAAATCCACACTTGGTAAACCTTGAGATAGATATGTTTTCGAATCATACAAATGTTGTTCAAAGTCTAAACAAAATGTTAATGACTCCATGTATTGATCCAAGTCAAGGTAACACCATGCAAAATCAAAGTTACCTAAATCAAGGAAATATGTTTTCAAACCAAAAAAATGTTAAAATTCAACCTATAATGCAAAATATAAACATCATCCCAAATCAAAACATTGTCCAAAATCAATTTGTTCATGATCTCGTACAAACACCACAAGTATGCATTCCAAATTTGCTTGAACAAAAACCAAATAAACTATATCAATGGTTTCAAGATCAAAATCAAGATCAAATTTTGCGAGATCAAATTGCTTCACTTGCCAAAATATTTGACTCATTGTGCCAAGAGACATATCCACCCAAAAAATATATACACTTTTCCATTGGTTAAACCATGTCATCAAAGCATTGAGTTGTGTCCACAACCACATCAAGAACAATATCTCCAATATCAATAAGTCAGATATCAAGATCAACAACATCAACAACAAACCCAACTTCTAAATCTCAAAGATCAATAACCACATCTCCAAAATCAATCACCACAAGGTCAATTCAAAGTAAAAACTCACAAGGTAACAAACAAAAATACACACCCCTCAGGGAATTGATTGAATCTGTCATGAAGAAACTAGTACAAGAGAATCTCATCAAGATCTCCATTTATGACAATTATGAAGAGTCTCAAGGTAAACCACCATGGTATAATTAGATGAACCTTTGTGATTTTCACAAAATAAAGTGACACACAACATCAAATTGTATTCGACTCAAAAATATCATCCAAGACCTTATTGATAAAAAAATTAACTATTGAGGAAAATGATGAAGATTCAACCACTAGTGATAGCATTGACAATCTCCCCACCACAATTGTTGAAAATAGTGATCAAGATCTATCCATTAATGAACAATTTGAAAATGTTTCTACCTCATCTGATGATCAACTCAACATACATCAAGAGTCACTTTTTAGTCATAATCAAAACCCCTCAACAATATTTGGTAATTATATATTTGAAGGAGTGTTAGAATTATTTGATCCTATTGACATAATCCACAATCCATCAAACAATGATCATGTTGAAAATGTCTCTACATCACCTAATGAGTTTGAAGACATATCTCAGGAATTCATTCCAGAGCATGATCAACATCTTTCACCAAAGTCTAGCAATGGTCCTTTCTAAGATATATCAACATCCTTTGACCTCATGGTTGCAAATATTGAAGGAATATTCAACTAAAAATTTGATCCAAGTCCAATCAAAGATCAAGAGGATATTGAGCCGCTTCCCATGCCTAATGAAGATATCCAAGAAACCTTTATAAGCAATCCATCATTTGAAATTATCCCATGTCAAGAACGTGATCCAAAGCATGTCAAAAGAAATTCTAAAATTAATCAAGATCAAAAATTTATATATCCAAGATACTACAATGATCTAATGGACACTCTCCCATCTATACAAGATGTTTCAAATGATGATCATATCCATATAGCACATACTCCTCCATCTACCCATGAGATGCTTTCTTTGGATGGACATGTAGATGATATTCATTCAAAACAAGAGTCTCATGCTCTTTATATCATTACCAAGGAACAAGAGTCTCCTACTCTTAACATTTGTACACATGATCAAGATATAGAAAAATCTAGAGACATCAGAAATGGGTCATGAAGAAGGATTCTATAGAAGTTTTTAATTAGAAATATCTTGTGAAGACATATCAAAAATGAATCATGAGGGAGACTTTTATGTGGATAGTGAATCATTAGCACCTCTTGAAGAAGCATTAAAATATGACATTTCACAAGATCAAGCCAAAGATATGAATAAAGAAGTTATCCCACTTATGGAGGATCGTATCACTTATAAACTTGGATCACTTACCTTTTTTAGGACAAGCTGTTTTATCAATGAAGAAGCTATCACCTTTGAAGATCAACAACAAAACAGAGAAGGAGTAGCACCTTGTTTCCAAGGTAATTCATATCCTATTGCAAATAAAATGTTTCAACAGATGAATTATTAAGGTAGAGGATTAGGCCTACATGAACAAGGTAACCTAGAACCATTGTAGATTATTAGTAATCCTAAGCATCAAGGTCTTGGTTATTCAACAATTAAGGGATCTAAAAATATCGGTGATACCTCTATAATACTGGGGGGAATTTTATCTAGTGCAAACATCAACATAGGGAGCGTGAAGAATCCTTATGATGAAACTGATGCCAATACTACAACTAGCCATGTCATGAATCTTCATCCACCAATCACCCCATCCAAAAATTGGGACCAACATCAAAAAAAAATTTGAATCAATGCACAAAGAACATTATCAAATCAAAAAAAGTTGAGAAGCATAATGGAAAAATCAAGTACACATGGATACCAAAAAATACAAAAAAATATTATCCCTATCAAACTCCATCAATCAAAGAAACTATGGGGTAAAATAAAAAAGGGGAAAAGTATCCATCAAAGATGTCCACAAAGTAAAAAGAATGCTTCTCAAGGAATGTACAAAGTATATTGAGTAGTTGGTCCTAATTCCATGTAGACTTTTGTATCCACCCATCATTGCTCATCTTCCTAAGTTTGGAGAGTCAAAGGTTTCAAACTATCAACTAATCCATCTCCTATTCCTAAAAACACAACACCATCCACTCCTCCATGCATAATATCTAGTTCTCATATTGAACATGTATTGGAGACCACCCTTCATCATAAGGATTCATAGGGCATCCTATCGTGATGTGAGCATAAAGAAAGAGATAACTCTGATATCAACAAAGCAGATCAAGAATCTCAAAAGTTGTATTCAAGTGCATGTATCTTGGAAAAAAAACTTCTTCATGAAGGATATTGATGGCACATTATGATAGAAGAATCTACATGAACATCTCTAGGTGATTCAACATGAGCTTAAAAAATATTTCATAGAGAAATAAAAAAAATCAAAAAAATAAAAAATAAAAAAAAAATCAAAAAAAGGATTGAAAATAGTAAAGATAGAAATCGTCCGCAAGTGAAAACCACTACGGTGACACTTTGGACAATTACCATGATGAAAACCTGGAAAACAAGTGTCATGCATAGAATCGACTTTTTTCGTGTGCTAGTTCAAGTGGAAGCATCTCATCCCATCCATAATAAATCCAACATTCCATCCATCTGATCCACAATAACTCCATTCATCCATAAACCATTTATCCAATCTATTTTCATCTATCTACATCCATAGTCCAATTTATCTTGATCTTAACAAATTTTGGTGCACACTTTACACTTGCTTATGGAAAACATCTTGACATGAGTCGTTTTCATTGATCCTATCCTACCCAACATTATCTAAGCCATGAAGCATTATCCAAATGAGTATCCTCTATTCAAACACCTTATCTTATTGCAAGATAATCCATATCCCTCCATCCATACATATATCCAAGCATCCACCCATGGCATTCCAAACATTGCTAGACACTGGGGCATGTATTTACATCTTGCTTTGGGAATAAATATTGATCTATATCCTCCAACTGATGTGGTGATCTAAACATTGGAAAACATGAAATCAAATTGGTCAAAGCATTTGTGAGCATAATTCAAATCACTAGCCCATGGCATATTTTGATGAGAAGATGTTCCTTATCAAGCTTTATATTTCATCGAACATCAATTCAAACAATCAATATCAATCACATCTAACATCACAACAAATCATTCAAACAAATTTTGTTTCAAAACCGAGCTTCACAATCCTAATCAATCCATCATCATATTGGGATATCCTTTCCAATCCTTGTGTTGCTTAACAATATCCTTGCATTGTTGTGTATCCTCAACAATGCTATCATCATCAATCTTGATAAATCAAATGCAATCAATCCCTCATTATCTTGAGATATCCATCATAATCCTTGTTTTTCTTAACACTATCCTTGCATTTTTTGGTATCCTCAACAATGTTATCATCATCAATCCATCAATTTGATCAATCAACCCAGCTTGGTTTTCAAAAAATTCCCAAATAGAGCACTGATATTGTCACACATATCCATATCCAAATCATCCAAATTGTGTGAAAAATCCAAAAAAATTCAAAAACTCATGCAAAAATCCAAAAACATCCGAAACATATCAAAATCCCAAAACAAGTTAAAAATTTAAAAAAAGTCAAACGCATGGAATCCAAACTACGTTGTCTTTGAGCTTAAATGTAGGAGTTACCAGATTTTTACCTATGGCTCAATCAAGTAGAGCCCACTGATATTTGAAAGAAAATGGTACATTTTATTTTCTTTCTTACATTACATTCATGTATACAAATGAAAAAATCCAGAAATATTACAACTACAAATCATTAAATTCATATATATGCATATAACAAAAGAAAGATTCTAATCTTTCAACGAAAAAGTAATATTTATTAAATGCATAAATATACATTGTCTCATACAAGCCATGAGACTAACCTTTCCTATTCAATACAAATTATGAAAAAACTCTTACATGAATAGGTAAAAAAGAAAAACAATGAATGTGCATAGAAAGAAGTAACCAACCATTGCCTATGAATCACTGGCCTTGATTGGTATTGTATTGTCCTACTACTACCCTACTACTATCTCAAGCTTCATCTATGCATTCTATCTCCTTTCTGCTCCTATTCCTACATTTGACATAAGCAATGGTGTTAGAGTACACTCTAAGAAATGACTGATTACAAACATTGCATACACATTCACCCTATGCATGCATAAGTTGATCATAATGTGTATCAAATAAGTAGTCATATTGAATATGCTAGAGAAAATATTGAAGCCATCAGAATTACATATCACAATACACATATTTTTCTAACTTGTTTGCTTCATGTGCAGCTACAGGTGTAATCATGTTATTATTTTATCAATTTTTAGCATGTGGGTTAAACGTGGCTCCCACAAGGGTTGAGCTTGGTGTGCTTTGTTATGCTTTAAAGAGGTATAGAAAAGAAACTCATCATACAATTCATCTCTTTATTGTTCATTGAAACAAGCATACATCATTTATGGCAGTGAGTTATTGGTCACTATCATAAGTGACATATAATTGTTTAGAAAAATCATAAAGCTTCGATCAAACAACAAAGAGCTATCTAAGGCTATCATAAGTCACTAGATGATAAGAGCAATATGTGGGTTAAATATTTTAATATCTTATCTAGAGATGAGTAATGCAGTCATGAAGAATCCCCTTTGTTATGATGATAGGAGTCAAAGTTATTAGCACTGCATTGAATATTTATAAGGACCATACGAGAAATCTTACAAGCATTATAGTGTTTTAATGATGGAACAATAGCATAACAATAAGATAAGGGAAAATATATTATTATACACCTACTAATGAGCAGAAAAGACAATAGTCATGATGTATAGTATAATCAAATGCAAATATAACCATCAAATGCATAAGAACATAGAATAGGCTGCAAAGAAAAGTGCAATAGTAACAACAAAGTGAGGACAATTTTAGCATAAAGGTGTATAGAGGATTTTAGATAGAGCATAATGCATAGAAAATGCTAAGAGAATAATCTCAAATGATAGTCATAGAGATAGAAAACTATGATAGTTGCAATAATCCAATGATTGGATTGTTATGGTGTCTCCAAGTGAAAAGCTCCAGGGTTAAAGCAACAACAATTTCAATTAGACCAACAAAGATTTTGGTTTTGTGTGACATTGTAGAGATAGCTTCACTCTATAGGAAGAGAAGAATTCTTTGGGGTGTGTCAAGCATTTTAAAAGACAAATTGGGGACATAAAGTTTTTCTCTGAGGCTAAAAGACATATTGTTTTCAAGTCATTCAGGGTTCAATGAAAGAGCATATTTTAGAATGCTAGTTATGAGGATTATGGGCAGCCGACATTTGCAATATGCTTATAATGGGTCTTCTAGATATATTAAATTCTTTTGAAGTGCCATAACTAAATCACAAGGGTAGTATGTTGTAAGAGTTTCATAATATGGCCACAAAAGAAAAGAGGAGTCACAAAGATTGATTTAGTTATTGAAGAGCATTAAAATGGATAACATCAATACCAAAGGTTGGAGTAAATGAAATACAATGCATTAATATGGACATCTTAAATCAGTCACACAATTACCATAGGCACTGAATAAGAAAAGAATCAAGAAATAAGGTTATTTTGTGCTCATTCAAAATGAATTGAAAGAAGACAATGCTACAGATACAAGATCATAAAGCATTTTATATCATCATTTTACAAATAAAACAAGGCAACAATGAATAAGGTACAATGTATTGCTTTTGTTAAAACCTTGATGAACAATAGTAAAGTAAAAGACAATCCTGTCTAATTGAAAACCTCTAACTATCTCTACAGAATATTAAGAACAATGAAATTCATTAGGACAAATATGAAGATCTCCATCTCAAGTGTTTACACTATTTGCAACATGAAATCATGATCAAGGTTGGCATTCCTATGAAGGGAACAGACATTCTCAATTCCAAATATGATGTGATCATTATGTATTTTTATGGAGCAAGAGAATATAAAAAGTCAATAGGTTGAGAATACTTAAAATTTCACAGGATTCCTCTTATGTCTATACAAAAATAGAGAAATATAAAAAAATGAAATCATTAATATAGGGAGAAGAGGTTCAAATACTCATATTTTTTCAAAACCCAAAATGGAAATATATACAAGGCCATGTATTCTTAACTCAAAATTTCTTCTTGAAAACTCTTGATAAAGTATATCTATGGAAGGCAGCAACAAGTCAGCACCATGAGTGAAATAGTGAAATAGTGAAATAGTGAAACATAGTGACATGAAAGGATAGGAAAGCACCATAGATGTAAAAACTCATTAGACTAAGAATAATACATGAAACCCTCAACCCAAAGATATTTTTAAATCAATGAGATGAGATATATTCACAATAATAGAATAACCCCGCAGCCTGAAGGAATATAAAGGGGACTCAAATCTAAAGAAAAATATGCCAAGTAAATGTAAAGCATAATTTTTTTAAGTCATCATTAAAGGAATAAGATGACTGCAATTAAGTCATTTAAATTATGGCAGAGGGTTTGATAAGTGGCATCATTGCAAGATCTGTACTGAGGAAGTTTATAAGACAAAAAATATAAAAACCATTCTAATTTTATATGACAAAGGCAATGTATGAAATCAAAAATTTCTCATCTTACAGTGGCTATAAGTGGTGAAAGAAATATATAATCTTTTTGGAAGCAAGGAGAAGCTACAAAATATCAGCAAGCATAGAAAACGTATAAATAAATTGAAGTATCTTCATCATTTTCAATAGAGGAAATCTCAACACAATAAGTTATTTGCAAATAATGACTGAAGAATGGTGCAGATTTTACTATAGAAAGCTTACCCAAGGTCGTAGTTCCTTTTTGGGTGCAAGATTTATGAAGGAAACCACTATGTGCTCTAGAATTCACCATGGTTGAGCTCTAGAAAATGCTTCAAAAACCCTAATGGTGGCGGTCTCAACTTCTTCAAGAAGTTTCTAATGAAATGAAATGTTTTTGTTTATTTTTGCTTTTCTTTTAGGGTTGAAACCCTAACCCTTTTTGATATCAATAGGACTTTCCTTTTTACCTTGTCTTTAAAAGTCATGTTTAAATATGTAACCCCATGGCTTACCAAATATGACTTAGGCATGTCTAAGTCTCTTTTTACTTGTTGATCCCTACTCCTTAGTGATTTATTTCGATACATTGGGTGAAAAGCTTTTTTTTTGCATTTTATTGATATTGTAAATGCTTAATTTAAATGATCATTTAGTCATCCTTTAAATGCAAATAGAGACATATGTCTATACAAATAAGTCATAGGAGGTTTCCAATGTATGCCAATGAGGAATGGAGGATATACTTTCATTTATACAATAGAGAGAATAGAGGGAAATTGATTTTAGTTCGCCAACATGAGGAGAGCATCTAGGAGAATTTATGTTTCTTTTTTAGAGCAATTGGGAGTTTTTTGTGGATAGTTTGATGTGTCACCATGTGGACTTGGTCAAACTTGACTTTTCTAACTGTTTGAAGCCTCTTTGGAGATAAATTGGTGGCTAGATTTTGGGCTTTATGGGGGCTTACAGAAATGGAGCTTCTAGATCCTTTTTTGGTGGATCTTGTTGGGAGTTGATGGATTTATTTACTTTGTGACTCATTTTGGATTCAATTCTTACTAATTATTTTTTCTGTATTGTGACTATATTGCAGTCCTTGGGGAAGAAGACAGAGTTTTGTAACTCATCTTGGACATGAAATAATAGAGAAAACCTTGGTTATCAATGATTTTAGAGGTGTTTTCTTCTTTTTCCTTGCTTCATTGTGTACATTCAAATGATTTGATAAGGCTATTTGTGAATTATTATTATTCCCTCATAGTTTTGTCTCATGTTTAGTACCTTTATGCAAGAGTTAGTTTATGCAGGTCATAATCTATGCCAATTTTTTTGTGACTGACTTATAGTTGTGAAGTCTTCTTCCTTCTAGAAGCCTGAGCATCAAGACCTTATTGTGAAATAATTATGCTAAAACATACAAGAAAGATTTGTGCAAGTTTATTTTCAATCATTTTAAACAAGTGTTTACAATATGAGATTTGTATTCAATTTCAATTTAGGTGTATCACCATAAGGTTTAGTTTTCATTTTTATGCATTGTTTCTTACCCTTTTCCTTCACATTCAGTAGTTTTAGGTGATAACCAATGAGGAAGTCGACCTTCTCCAAAGGTTGAACTCTACCCATAAGTAACCCACAACTTTAGAGGTCTTCTCATGTTACACTGAAATTGTTCAACATTAAGTTGAACAGAGTGTAAATTTTAGGGGATAACAATTTTCGCACGCCCGATGGGACTGTCAAATCAGATAGATGAAAGAAGATATATGTTGTTGTTGGCTTGATATGCAACTAGTGAGTTTTAGGCCTTTCAAAGGTTAACATCAACATATCATTTTGAAGACATCACAATATTGAGGAATTGGTGTTTTCCTTAGTATTATCAACCTTTGGAGGCAGTTTGAACAACACCATGGTGACTCCAGTCATATCTTTTGGTTTCAACAGTCTAGGTATCTACAATTAAATAAGGTTTGTTGTTTAGGCTTGCATATGCTTCATGTTTTACACATGCAATGTCTAGTTATTAGCTATACTATGGATTTCCACCTCCATTTCAAGAAAATCCTATAAATTTGTCCTCTTATTAGCCATATTATACAAAACGACCTATTGTTTTTATGTCAAATGACCCTATAACAATAGATTACTAGTATTTTCATCATATTTCCCACCCTCGCACTCCTACGCAACCTTTGTATCAGCTAGTTCATGAACAAAATCAATCTTGAGAGGAGGTTCTTAATGCTAATCAACATGATTATTCACATAACTAGCCTCAAGAACATCCTTATCAGACTATATTGATTTTGGTCAAGTAGTTTGACCATATGTTGTGGGATTTGAGCCATAATTTTGATTGTATGAAGATTAATGATATTAGTAATGTATTCTTTCAAATGAATAGAATGTTGGTAGATGTCAAGAATCAGAAAAAAACCTTTATGCAGCAGCAAGAAATGGTTGAACAAATCAACTTTTTGTTAGAAACCAAGATCTGAAATGCAAACTAGAAAAAAGCCTTCCATAGAAGAGAAAAACATAAAAAGCAGAGATTGCATAAAGATGTGCAAAATATTATTATTCAAGAATTCTTAATTACAAGATATGATTTTCTTTATAAAATCAAAGATGCATAACCCTAATCTTATCTTGAGCAACAAGAAAGCTTAATAAGATAAAGATGATAATTAATTTACCTAGGAATTAAATATTACCTAAGTAAAGTTATGTTAGTGTAATTAAAAGAGAAAAACAAAAAAAGTGGAGCTATTCCAAAAAGATGTGCAACATAAAATTCAAGAATTTTTAATTACAAGATATTATTTTCTTTATAAAAGCAAATATGCATAACCCTAATCTTATCTTGAGCAACAAGATAGCTTAATAAGATAGAGATGAGAATTAATTAACCCAGGAATTAAATATTACCTAAGTAAAGTTATGCAAGTGTAATTAAATACTAATTAAACTAACACCCCCCATAAGTGCAACTTAGGGAGACTAAAAAAGAATGCACCTAAAACTAAGATGAATGCAAGAAAGCATGAATGGGTCTTAGCAACAAGGCCTGATCAAGTACCCATGTACAAATGCAATAATGAAGTAGAGAAGGAAAACCCAGTGGGACAAAACCCCCCTACAATGAGATGACTACTGAAGAGAAGCACTGGGAGAACACTATGGAGTAACACTGGAATCACAATCCGAAAAGAAAGGAAAGATACTTCTATCTACAACTGAAACCAAAAATAAAATCATAATAATGTGACAGCAGACCCGATGCCACAAAACATTGGAAAACTCACAAACTAGAACAACCTTGGAATCTGTGAAGCAATAGTAGATGAGATGATGACATAATCTAGAAATCGTGTATCTCGATGTCAATGCCAAACTGTGACTAAAACTCTTCCATGGGAAGGAGTACCATAAAGACTCTGGAACATCAACCATAAAAATATGGCCCTCAAACTGAGAAGGATTTGAACCAATGTAGATCAAGAAACATAATCTCTCAACTAAAGTGTGAACTGATGAATCTAATATTTGTCAAGCAATAGCAAAAAATGTGGCCAAAAGAAACTAGAAACCAGATAACCCCTGCGAGTTGCCATCAAAACAAGATGAAGATGGAGATTAAAGTGCATGCACACTCTAATCAGATTATTATGCAACAAACCCCTTGATGGAACTTTATCTCAGTTCATTTATTACAATACCCAATGATTGTAAATGGAGAGAATGCTAAACATGCATAAACAAAAAATAAGATGACGTGGTATTGAAATGAAGTACAAATATTCAAGTTTCACCTTTCCAATTGCCAAAACATCCAAGTAATCTCCAAAACACCCATTGAGACAAATCTGGAATAATGATAAAGTTGGTACAAATACAGAAAAAACTACATTGACAGAAAAATAGAGCTCCTTAATACCTTTCCAATGCCACAAAGAAGACAAAAATCAGAGATCGTGGAAAAAAGCTATGAGCTTGGAAGCCAAAAATGAACATCTGACTTCAAACAACAAAAATATTAGCTAAATAGAAAAATACTAAAACATAAACTACACCACTAGAAAGTGCTTAGAACCAGCTTTCCAATGATATCTCTTTTGCCCGATTTTGATACCGTATGCCCAAGTTATGCCAAAAAGAAAAAAAGTGCTCCTTTAGGGAAAATCAGGGCTAGGAGGGGGCAAAGAGGGCTATACGGCCGATGACATCAGCACTTCATGGGAAAAAATTTAGTGGCCATCTAGCCATCAGGGTAAAAAAATTCCCCCCACTAGAAAAAATTTGATGGTTGTCAGAGGTTGCACAAGTGGCGGGAATATTCCTGCTGCACATGCCAGAATATTTTACAGTTTGCCAGTATATTCTTTAGTTGGTTGTGTCCTAGATGCAAGCCTCCGATCACCAATAGGATCGCTGGCTGGCACATAAGGGTCCATGGGGGTGAATAGAATAGTGGAGTTTGGGTTGGTGCCACCAGTGGCAGTGGCAGTAGTGGATCAATGGCCATCGGGTGGTGGGATTGCATTAACATTGGAAGTGCCAACATGGATTTCCAAAAACCCCTTTTTTAAAAAAAAATGATTTGCATGCCTTGGGAAGTGAGCTGGGGAGGCCATACCTCCCTGGCAAAAAAAAATTCCATTTGGACCAACTACTCAGAAATCGATGAAACAAAGGGCGTTCTTAGGGTTTTTGGCCACTGTGAACATGATAGTGATGTTTGTTTGGCCCAAAAATGCATAGAAAAATCTGCTACCTCTAGAACTTTCAAAAAATATCCTAACCTGAAACCCTGACAGATCTAGCAAACGATGGCCAAAATATACAAAACAAAAGTGAATCCTAACTTTTTCCAATGCTTTGAATCCAATGGTGAAGCCCAATTTGATCTGAAATGCCTCATAAATGAACTCAAGGCATGATACCCTCGAGGAATCCCGAACAAACTCTATAATGATTTTCTCAAAAATCTAAGAAGGGGCTATAAATCAAGGCTCTAATACCATGTCAGAAACTAAGATCTGAAATACAAATCAGAAAAAAGCCTTCCATAGAAGAGAAAAACAAAAAAAGTAGAGCTATTGCAAAAAGATGTGCAACATAATATTCAAGAATTCTTAATTACAAGATATGATTTGCATTATAAAAGCAAAGATGCATAACCCTAATCTTATCTTGAGCAACAAGATAGCTTAATAAGATAAAGATGAGAATTAATTAACCTAGGAATTAAATATTACCTAAGAAAAATTATGCAAGTGTAATTAAATATTAATTACACTAACACTTTTATGATCAAGAGAGAATGGAAAAAATAATCTAGTTCAAAGAGATCTTTGAATGGGAGATAGCTACTAAGGAAGGACAAATGAAGTTGTTGTTTGCTTGGGTACATAGTAGTCAAGCTTACTCAGATTATCAACACCAACTAACTGAGTAGTGTCAAAAGAGGCAACTTGAAAGGAGTTTCAAAAAATAGAGAGTTATTGAAGAAGAGCAGCCTATAGACCCTCACAACTCACTCAACATAGAGGAGACTAAAATTCCAAATCTATTACAAATGGCTTTGGAAGAATATCGGTTAACACAAAGAAAATCTCTCCAAGATGGTGAAACTCTTTTAGAACAACAAGAAGACATTGGTGGATTACTGATTGATGATCATTAGTAAGAAGCTGAAGCTATCAGCTTGGAGGAAAAGCATAAAACTAAATCTGACACCTTCTTCCAGAATATGAGCTTTGATGTTTTCGAGAATAATATGGATGAGAAAGCTAATTTTGAACTTTTTGAAGAGATATGCACAAGTATAGTTGAATAGTTTTGTTCAAAGTTGGATGTTGAAGAATCAAAAGAATCAGAAGAAGTTGATAATTATGATAATTTGGAACAACAACTTGTAAAGGAGCTAAAACAATAGGAGGAACCTCATGAACCTAATTTGCAAGATTATAACTAGGTGGAAGAGCTTCCATTTTGTTATACAAAGGAGCCTGAGACTACATCACCAGTTGAACATTTTCCTTCCTTCATTGAAGAAGAGAATAGTGATTTGGAGTGTGATTTTCTGAGTGATAATGATAATTATACTCAACTTCCTTTCTAGTATATAAAAGAGACAAAAACTAATGTTTTAATTGAAAGTGTGTTGGAAGAAGCCATCTCATTGTTCTCCATTGAAGGAATGAATGTTTATTGAGGAAAGCATGAGCATACTAAGGAGGTTTCCATTTTTTCACCAAGTCAGCCATAGGGATTAGACTTTTCTAGCCAGTAAGGTGATAAAAGGGTAGTCCATGAGCAAGAGTTCAGCAAGGAAAGTTCAAGCTTTACCCTTACTAGAGGCTATCCAATTAGATACCTAGCCCAGATGGAGTCCAATACAATAGCAATGATCAATCACACACTCACACATGAAAATACAACAAAAGATGTTATCAAGGATGCATTGATAGCCAAACAAGAGTATGTTCAGTTCACTTATCCTCCTTTGATTGTCAATACATATGAATTGTTTAGTGAGGTAAGTGAACTTATGCACCTCTTTCAAGAAGCAGTGCATCATCTTGTCAAACATTTTTCTATGTCTCATTTTTACTCAGATGCCCTTAAGCATGCTAGTCATTTTCTTTTGAGAAGAAATGTTAGCTATTTCAATCAACTTGTGAATGGTTTTGTTTGAATAGTTTCTTGTTGGTTAGTGTAGGGTAGGTTTAGTTGCAAGTTTCAATTCCCTAAGTGTTGCTCCAACATAGCTAAATAGTTTCATTCATGTTGTTTTGGTTTCAATAATGTCAAGGTGTCAATCATTCAATCAGTTTTGAGTTACAAAAGTTCTAAATCAGTGTTCCTAAATCAAAAGCCTAGTTATTTTAGGTTCACCTCTGAGTTTTCCAAATGACTTCATGCCCAATGGACAAACGTAGGAAATTGATTTACATGTTTAGAAGGAAAACATCCAGCTGATGTCACCAAAATTGTAACCATATTTTTACCTATGGCTCAATGAGGTAGAGCCCATTGATATTTGAAAGAAAATGGTACATTTTATTTTCTTTCTTACATTACATTCATGTATACAAATGAAAAAATCTAGAAAGATTCCAACTATAGATCATTGCATTTATATATATGCATATAACAAAAGAAAGATTCTAATATTTTAATAAAAAAGTATTCTTTATTGAATGGATAAATATGCATTGTCTCATACAAGCCATCAAACTAATGTTTCCTATTCAATACAAATTATGAAAAAACTCATACATGAATAGGTAAAAAAGAAAAGCAATGAATGTTCATAGAAAGAAGTAACCAACCATTTCTTGTGACTGACTAACCTTGATTGGTATTGTATTTTCCTACTACTACCCTACTACTATCTCAAGCTTCATCTATGCATTCTATCTCCTTTCTGCTCCTATTCCTGCATTTGACATAAGCAATGGTGTTAGAGTACACTCTAATAAATGACTGATTACAAACATTGCATACACATTCACCCTATGCATGCATAATTTGATCATAATGTGTATCAAATAAGTAGTCATACTGAATATCCTAGAGAAAATATTGAATCCATTAGAATTGAATATCAAAATACACATATTTTTCTAACTTGTTTGCTTCATTTGCAGCTATAGGTGTAATCATGTTATTGTTTTGTCAATTTTTAGCATGTGGGTTAAACATGGCTCCCACAAGGGTTCAACTCGGTGTGCTTTGTTGTGCTTTAAAGAGGTATAGAAAATACACCCATCATACAATTCATCTCTTTATAGTTCATTCAAACAAGCATACATCATTTATGGCAGTGAGTTATTGGTCACTGTCATAAGTGACATATAGTTGCTTAGAAAAATAATAAAGCTTGGATCAAATAGCAGAGAGCTATCTAAGGTTCTCATAAGTCACTAGATGATAAGAGCAATATGTGGGTTAAAGATTTGAATATCTTATCTAGAGATGAGTAATGCAGTCATGAAAAATTCCCTCTATTACGATGATAGGAGTAAAAGTTATTAGCACTGCATTAAATATTTACAAGGACCATATGAGAAATCTTACAAGCACTATAGTGTTTTAATGATGGAACAACAACATGACAATAAGATAAGAGAAGATCTATTATTATACACTTGCTAATGAGCATAAAAGACAACAGTCATGATGTATAGTATCATCAAATGCATAAGAACATAGAATAGGCTGCAAAGAAAAGTGCAACAGTAGCATCAAAGTGAGGACAATTTTAGCATAGAGGTGTACATAGGATTTTAGAAAGAGCATAATGCATAGAAAATGTTAAGAAAATAATCTCAAATGATAGTCATAGAGATAGCAAACTGTGATAGTTGCAATGATCCAATGATTGGATTGTTATGGTGTTTCCAAGTGAAAAGCTCCAAGGTTAAAGCAACAACAATTTCAATCAAACCAAAAAATATTTTGGTTTTGTGTGATAGTGTAGAGAAAGCTTCACTCTACAAGCAGAGAAGAGTTCTTCAGGGTGTTTTGAGCATTTTAAAAGACAAATTGGGGCCATAAAGTTTTTGTTTGAGGCTAAAAGACATATTGTTTCCAAGTCATTCAGGGCTCAATGGAAGAGTAGATTCTGGAGAGTGCTATTTATGAGGGTTATGGGCAACCAACATTTACAAAATGATTATAACAGGTCTACTAGATATATAAAATTCTTTTGAAGTGCAAAAACTAAATCACAAGGGTAGTGTGTTGTAAGAGTTTCATAAAATGACCATAAAAGAAAAGAGGAGTCACAAAGATTGATTTAGTTATCGAAGAGCATTAAAATGGACAACATCAATACCAAAGGTTGGAGTAAATGAAATACAATGCATTAATATGGACATCTTAAATCAGTCACACAATTATGATAAAAACTAAATAAGAACAAAATCAAGAAACAAGGTTATTTAGTGCTCATTCAGAATGCATTGAAGGAAGACAATGCTATAGATACAAGATCATAAGGCAATTTATATCATCATTTTATAAATAAAAAGGGAAGCAATGAATAAGGTACAATGTATTGCTTTTGTTAAAACCTTGATGAAAAATAGTAAAGTAAAAGGTAGTCATGTCTAATTGAAAACCTCTAAGTATCTCTATGGAAGATTAAGAACAATGAAAGTCATTATGACAATCATGAAGATCTTCATCTCAAGTGTTTACACTATTTGCAACATGATATCATGATCAAGATTGTCATTCCTATGAAGGGCACATACATTCTCAATTCCAAATATGATGTGATCATTATGTATTTTTCTAAAGAAAGAGAATATAAAAATTCAATTGACTGAGAATAGGGAAAATTTCACAAGATTCATTTTATGTATTTATAGAAATAGAGAAATATAAAAAATGAAATCCTTAATATAGGGAGAAGAGGCTGGGATACTCATTTTTGGTCAAAAACAAAAATGGAAATAAATACAAGGCCATGTATTCTTAAATCATATTTTCTTCTTGAAAACTCATGATAAAGTTTATCTATGGCAAGTAGCAACAAGTTAGCACCATGAGTGAAATAGTGAAACATAGTGACATGAAAGGACAAGAAATCACCATAGAGGTAAAAACTCAGTAGACTAAGAATAATACATGAAACCCTCGACCCAAAGAGATTTTTTAATCAATGAGATGAGATATTCACAATAATAGAATAACCCCATGGCCTAAAGGAATATAAAGTGGACTCAAATCCCAAAAAAATATGCCAAGTAAACGTAAAGCATAGTTTTTAAAATTCATCATGAAAGGAATAAGATGACTACAATTAAGTCATTTAAAATATGGCAGAGGGTCTGATAAGTGGCATCATTGCAAGATATGTACTGAGGAAGTTTACAAGACATAAAATATAAAAAACATTCTGATTTTATATGATAGAGGTAGCGTATGAAATCACAAATTTCTCATCTTACAGTGGCTATAAGTGATGAAAGAAATACATAAACTCTATGGAAGCAAGGAGAAGCTACAAAAAGTCATCAAGCATAGAAAATGTATAGATAAATTGAAGTATCTTCATTATTTTCAATTGGGGAAATATCAACACAGTAAGTTATTTGTAAATAATGACTGAAGAATGGTGTGGATTTTACTATAGAAAGCTTACCCAAGGTCGTAGTTCCTTTTTGGGCACAAGATTTATGAAGGAAACCACTATGTGCTCCAAAATTCACCATGGTTGAGCTCTAGAAAATGCTTCAGAAACCTTGATTGTGGCAGTCTCAACTTGTTCAAGAAGTTTCTAATGAAATGAAATGTTTTCATTTCTTTTTTCTTTTCTTTTAGGGTTCAAACCCTAACCCTTTTTCATATCGATAGGACTTTCCTTTTTACCTTGTCTTTAAAACTTATGTTTAAATATGTAACGCCATGGCTTATCAAATATGACTTAGGCATGTCTAAGTCTTTTTTTATATGTTGATCCCTATTCCTTAGTGATTTTTTTCGATACATTGGGTGAAAAGCTTTTTTTTTTGCATTTTATTGATATTGGAAATGCTTAATTTAAATGATCATTTATAAATCATTTAAATTAAGTCATCCTTTAAATGAGAATAGAGACATATGTCTATATGAATAAGCCATAGGAGGTTTCAAATGTATGGCAATGAGGAATAGAAGATATAATTTCATTTAAACCATAAAGAGAATAGAGGGAAGTTAATTTCAATTCGCCAACATGAGGAGAGCATCTAGCAGCATTTTTTTTTTTGAGCAATTTGGAATTTTTTGTGGATAGTATGATGTGTCACCATGTTGGACTTGGTAAAACTTGACTTTTCAAACTATTTGAAGCCTCTTCAAAGATAAATCCGTGGCTAGATTTTGGGCTTTATGGGGGCTTATAGAAATAGAGCTTCTAGATCCTTGTTTGGTGGATCTTGTTAGGAGTTGGTGGATTTATTCACTTTTTGACTCATTTTGGAGTTAGTTCTTACTAAATTTTTTTTGTTGTATTGTGACTTATTTGCAGTCCTTGGGGAAGAAGATAGAGTTTTGTAACTCATTTTGGACATGAAATAATAGAGAAAACCTTGGTTATCAATGATTTTAGAGGTTTTTTCGTCTTTTTCCTTGCTTCATTGTGTGCGTTCCAATGATTTGATATGGCTATTTGTGAAGTATTGTTATTTCGTCATAGTTTTGTCTCATTTTTAGTACCTTTATGCAGTAGTTAGTTTATGCAGGTCATAATTTGTGTCAATTTTTTTGTGAATGACTTATAGTTGTGAAGTATCCTTCCTTCTAGAAGTCTGAGCATCAAGACCTTATTATGAAATAGTTATGCGAAAATGTACAAGAAAGAGTTGTGCAAGTTTATTTTCAATCATTTTAAACAAGTGTTTACAATCTGAGATTTGTTTTCAAGTTTAGTTTAGGTGTATCACCATAAGGTTTAGTTTTCATTTTTATGCATTCTTTCTTACCCTTTTCCTTCACATTCAGTAGTTTTAGGTGATAACTAGCTAGGAAGTTGGCCTTCTCTGAAGGTTGACCTCTACCCATAAGTAACCCACAAATCTAGAGGTCTTCCCATGTTACATTGGAATTGTTGAACATCAAGTTTAACATGGTGGAAATTTTAGGAGATAATAGTAGGCAAGGCTAATCTTTGATGAGCCCCTAAGACACAAAAACAAAAAAACATTCAAAAAACAAAAAATCCAAAAACATTCAATCTCAGAAAACAAAAAAACATTGGAAATTTTGAAAATCAAAACATTTACAAAATCCTAAAAATACCAAAAACAACATCAAGACATCTCAAAAAAATAAAAGACATCCAAGTATTTGAAAAAATCCATCTATCCCATTTCACTTTCACCTGCAATAATCTCATCCATAATAAATCAATCGTCACCTTCACCCTTTGGAAAAACAAAAAGAAAACAACCACAACAGTAATCAAAAGAAAACTTAAAATGCAAAATCAAAATGGAAACAACAAAATTTTAAATGCAAAATCAAACTCTCAAGATCATTCACAAAAATTTCAATCAACCTTATATTAATAGCCTTTCAAACAACCTATCCACTTGCCACCATCCACTAACATGTCCTAGGATGCATCCTTCCTACAATGGGTATTATCTTCAACATTCACTTTAGATTCTTATCCTCAAAACACATCCCTTTAGCTAGAGGTATGAAAAACATTGACTTGTTTGTGTAGTTGATATTTTCTTTTGATTTATCTTATTACACTCATTCCAATGACCTCTCGATGATGTCTAATCAAAATGATTTAGGGAGAAAAGAATGGGACATTGATCATTATCTTTTTTCTGATGTGCATGTTGGATGTTCTTGTAATATAACTTGGTGAATACTTGCTTTGTTAGGTATGCATGGAAGGTGTTTTGGGTAGCTTGTTGACTATTGCATTGATAGGTTATACCTTTTCATGTTTTGGTTCGAGATGTTTGAAATATGTGAAGTACAACCTAGTAATGTTTTTGTATGTCAGGTGTGAACAAGAATACTCCTATCTATTAGTCAAGTCAAAGTCCATCTCACTAGATACAACACCATCCTGGTTCTTTATACCTTGATGCATCGTATCTATGTGTGTTATCAAACATAAGGTAAGTAAGCCCTTTTCAAATCCCAATTATTGATATGCAATCCATCATCGTCAATCACTAATCCTCATCTATAATGAAGTTTTCATGAACTTGTTGGACTTCTACATCTTCTTAGAATCAACGGTCCATCCATCTTATTCTTCTCATTCTTCTATCTTTACTAACATTTCTATCCAAGTATCGAATATGTGTGTTATATCATAATATACATGAGGGTACCCATGGTCGATGACTATCCATACATCACCAATTTTTTCTACATCAAACATTCAATTTTTCTAGTCCTCTCTGAGCTAAACTGATCTTGAACCTCTTTGTCATGAGAGCAACCCTCAAATCAAACTTTTTGCTTGATCTCTCAAGGGGGCAGTTTACTAGTATACTTCTTTCTACCAAGCATCTAAAAGAAATTTTGATCTCGGCAAGGTTATTCTTTGAACCAACATAGGAGGTACATTGCTTCAAAGAGGGGAAAAATGTAGATCAAATTATCCTGATTGATATCATGCTCTTGATCCTGATTCACTAACGTTAGTTCTTCCTAAATCACTTCCTTACTAACCAATTAGTTAAATAATCCTTATTTAATTAATTCATCATTATCTTCTTTTAATTAAATAAATCACTTTATTTGACTAAATCATTATCTTCTCTTAATTAAATAAATTATTTTATTTGATTAATCATTATCTTCTTTTTTTAAATAAATCACTTTATTTGATTAAATCATTATCTTCTCTTAATTAAATAAGTCATTTTATATGATTAATCCTAATGTTCCTCTTTTAATTAAATAAATCACTTTAGTTGATTGAATCATAATCTTCCTTTAATTAAATAAATTAACCTTTATTTGATTTAAATCTAATGTCATAATCCATTTTAATTAATTAAATCAAACTTTATTTAATTAAATCTAATATTCATTATTCCTCCCATTTGGTTTAAATAAATCCAAAAATCTCAGTCAAATGTCAAATCAAACTAATTTCCATCTAAGTCAATTAAATCCTGATGAGCTCTAACTCTAATCCTCCAATCCTCTAGATTTTACAACTTGCACATGTAAATCAATTTAATTGATTTATTAATTATTCTACTTCATTCAAAAAGGGTATTTGTTTGGAATATTCATCCAATTTGAAATCTCCCTATTAAAAGGACTTGTCCTCCAACATGGCATTTAGAACTCTTACAAGTCTTTTTTCTTGAGCCAAGTGGCTTTAACTCCTCTTTCACATCTTATTCCACAAGCCATCTTTCAAAATTCAAAATTCTACCTAATTTCATTTATTTGCAAATTAATCAAAATGTGCTCCACTTCTCTTCAATAGCATGTTGAAAAGTGGCACATTGTTATTGGTTCATCTTTAGTCCCACATCCTTCATGTTTCTCACTTCTCCATCTTTCTTTCCTATAAATGGAGGACTCCTCTATTGATTTTGGATCCACAACTTGAGCCAAAGTCATTATCTATAAATTTAGAGAAAATTCATGCATCTTTCATCAAATTTATCATAGCATTTCATCACCATAGGTAGGTTATTGATAATTTTCATCAAGGATCCCATTTTTCATCATTAAAGCTTGCAAGGAATTGGGAAAGGGATACTTTCCACATCAAAGTAGCACCAGTTCCCCCATGGGATGTTGGTTTGAATGTTTTGGATAAGATTACTTAGCTTCCAATAGATTTTATTTGATATTCTCTCTTGTTTTCTTGTTCATTTCATTTCAATGAATTGCATGGAGAATGATTTTTTTGGATGTGTTTGATGGAATGATTGTTTTGGATTTGTTTGATGACTAACATTGGATTGTTTGTTCATATTTGAGCAGGTCTAAGATAACCATTCACACTTTGAAAGCAATAATCAACCCAAAATTACAATGGGAGATAAGGAAAATGAACCCACATAGGCATAACTGAATAGAGAATAGTTAACCTTTCATAGCTTGGAAAAACCATTGTCAAACATAAAAGATATTAAAGATAAAGAAGAATTATGATCTATATAATATAGAATTAATACCTATTTTGATGACTACAAAATTTTCAACCATGGGCTTATCATGCTTTTTCAAATTTGGTAAGAAGGCTTATTTAAGATCCTTGAGCAATGTATTTCCTAATGCTCCCTTGTTCTTACATATCTAAATTTAGTTTAATTCAAAGAGTTCCATCAAATGTTTTATCTAAAAGAAAAAAACATGTTTTCAATTGGTATTCCATGAGATGTTTCATAAAATGATTCTAGTATATTTAATCTTTTCATTGGAACAACTCAATTAAGCAAATGATACATAATCTTCACAACACTTGCAAAAAAATAATATTCATAGTAGATGTTGAGTAGTTAACTTGTTGACACATTATTATACAAAAATTTATCTTGAATAGTCTTTAAAAACTTTCACAACATAATCCTCTTAGTATAAAATGAATTGTTATGTTCTTGATCCATCACCATATAAACACATCGAAAGATGTATATGTCAACTTTTTGCAATATTATTTCCTATATAGGAAATGGACTTGGATGAAAGCTTTATAATTTATAATACAAATAAGAAATGGACTTGGGTGAAAACTTTATTTATCACACCAAATAATAAATGTACATAAGAGAATCACTTGTTTCTCTTAGACTCCATTTTTCAAGCATAGCAAATCATTTCAAATGAAAATGACTAAATGCTTCACAACTAAAGTTGTTAATTGAGGAAAAATAAAAAGTTTCCATGTTCCACCATTGTACACATTTAAAATTGGTTGTATAGTGTTGCAAGGGCAAGGAGGATAATTAAAAAATGTCTTGCACTTGCTAGACTTGAGGATGATCATATGCTTTTGGTGTGGAAAATTCAGACTTCTCAACTATCATGGGAATGTTTCTCTCTTCGATTTTTTTGCATGCCATAATAAGGGATCAATTTGATTAAACATAGATTTGAGTGATTCAACATGTTTGGGTACAAAAAAGGACCATTCCTAGTGTAAATGTACCTATCGAGATGTGTTATAATAGTTTGTTGGGTCACATGAGTTGTAGAATAAAAGTTGTACCACTTTACAAATTTAGACTGCTTGCATTTGTCACTTTTACCATCAAGTGAAAAATGAACACAACAGGGAAAGGACTTCGAGATAACAAGAACCAAGAGAGTTTGTAGTAGAGGTTCCCAACACAATCTCATAGGCTCAAACAAAGAGTTCATATGTATCACGGTTTTTGAGTAATAGCCTATCAAAGATTGCTACCCTTTTGCACTTTGGACCCTTGAGGGATCGAGCCAGTTGAACGTAGCTCAAAGTGATTTAGTGTGTTTGGGTGTGAAAGAGGACTATTCCTAGTGTAAATGTACCCATCTAGATGCATTGGAATAGTTTATTTGGTCACATGAGTTGTAGAACAAAATTTGCACCACTTTGTAACTTTACACTACTTGCATTTCATACTTTTTCCATCAAGTGAAAAATGGACACCATGGGAAAACAACTCCAAGATAACAAAAATTGAGAGAAATGATTGTAGAGGGGACCAACACAATCTCATAGGCTCAAACTAATATTTTTTAAGCATCACGATTTCCAAGTAGTAGCTCGTCAAAGATTGTTGTCATTTTGCACTTTGGACCCTTAAGGGATTGAGCTGGTTGAATGTAGCTCAGATTGATTCAGTGTGTTTGGGTGAGAAAGAGGACCATTAATAGTATAAATGTACACATCTAGATGCACTAAAATATTTTATTTTGTCACACGAGTTACATAATGAAAGTTGGACCACTTTGCAACTTTACACTTCTTGCATTTAGCACATTTTTCATCAAGTGAAAAATGGACACCACAGGAAAATGAATTCAAGATAACAAAAAATAAGAGAGGTTATTGTAGAGGGGACCAATGCGATCCCTTAGGATCAAATGAAGAGTTTTTAAGAATCATAATATTTGAGTAGTAGTCTGTCAAAGATTGGTGCCCTTTTGCACTTTGGACCTTTAAGGGATCAAACTAGTTGAATGTAGTTCATAGTTATTCGGCATGTTTGGGTGAGAAAGAGGACCATGCCTAGTGTAAAAATACCCATCTAGATGCATTTGAATAGTTCATTTGGTCACACGAGTTGCAGAAAAAAAGTTACACCATTTTGCAACTTTACACTGCTTACATTTCACACTTTTCCATCAAGTGAAAACTAGACACCATGGGAAAATGAATACAAGATAAAAAATATTGAGAGATATTATTGTAGAGGGGCCTAATTTAATCCCATAGGCTCATACAGAGAGTTTGTAAGAATCATATTTTTCAAGTAGTAGCCTGTCAAAGATTGCTACCCTTTTGCACTTTGGGCCCTTATGAAATCGAGTTAGTTCAACGTAGCTCAGAGTTATTCGAAATGCTTAGGTGTGAAAGAGGACCATGCCTACTATAAATGTACCCCTCTAGATGTATTGGAACAATTCATTTGGTCACACGAGTTGCAGAACAAAAGTTGTACCACTTTGCAACTTTACACTACTTGCATTTGACACTTTTTTCATCAAGTGAAAATTGGACACCATGGCAAAATGACTTTGAGATAACAAAAATTGAGATAGGTTATTATAGAGGGGCCCAACATGATCCCATTGACTCAGATAAATATTTCATAAGCATCATGGTTTCTGAGAAGTATCCTATCAAATATTGCCACCCTTTTGTACTTTGGACCCTTAAGGGATCAAGCTAGTTGAACATGGCTTAGAGTGATTTAAAAAAAATTGGGTGTGAAAGAAGACCATGCTTAGTATAAAAATACCCATCTAGATGTATTCAAACATTTTTTTTGGTCACACAATTTGTACAACAAAATTTGCACCACTTTGAAACTTTACACTACTTGTATTTGACACTTTTTCCATCAAATAAAAATTGGACACCACAGGGAAATGACTCTGAGATAACAAAAACCGAGAGAGGCTATTGTAGAGGGGTCCAACACAATCTCTTAGGCTTAGATAGAATTATCATAACTAACATGGTCTTTGGGTAATAGACCGTCAAAGATTTCTACCCTTTTGCAATTTAGACTATTGAGGGATTATGTTGGATGAATTACAAATTTTTGAGGGCATCAATAAATTTCAAAACTTGAGTAAATAACATTACAAATTTTTATGTGAAAATATGGTATGCTATATTGATATTGATATATAATCATTATATTTATTTGGTTTAATAAATGATTTTTTTATAATAAGTTAGTCAATTGGTGCTAGTTAAAATAGGGAGAGAATAAAAGAAGAAAAAGAATGATTGGTAACCATCAATGGTTATTACACTCACTATATTAATAATATGATTTTTACAATAAAATGAGATTTATTTGGCAGTCCTAATTCTTGTGTTTGTGCTACAATTGTCTAATATACTTTATACACCATTCTAAGACCCAAGTGCTTATACTTGTAGACACATTACTTTCTCAAAAATATCAAGTGGTAATACAAAATCATGAGAAGAAAATAAAACTATATGAATTCCAACACTCCACTTAAATCAAATATTGAATCAATGTGGCCCACTTTCATGCACACAAACTCAACTTATAAGATTCTCTCATAAGGCGATCCCACAAAGTTGGTTTACAATTTCTGGGAGATTTTGATTTTTGCTGAAATCACATAATTTTAGAAAATATAATGATTTAATCCTTAAAAAGTTCCATTTAATGCATTCCAATTGAAGAGGGTTTGATCAAACTACCTTAGATCAAACCCCCTTGTATAGAACCTTGCTAGTTTTAAACCATACCTATAACGAAGTCTCTTTTACACCTATCAAAATGTTGATAAAAAACCACTTTTGATTTACCTTTTGGGGGATCAAATGAATTCATTTAATTTAATTTTTTTAAGTATTTAGTCCTTATTATAAGATTCCCAAAAAGTATAATGTTAAATAAATTCAATTTTATTATTATATTTATTTTTTATTTCTTGTGAATGTAGGTTTTTCACTAAAAATCAAACTCTCTATTCTGCACATGTGGAAAAATAGAAGATTATCAAAAAAAAAATTGAAAAATATGAATGCACTAGATATTGAAGTCCTTGATCCAACAAAAAAATATTGAATTTTGATTATTACATAAAAATTTGTGTTATACAGTTTGCCTATGCCTGAATTGTAATTGGTTTAACTTCAAAACTTGATTAAGGAAAAAATATTCCATAAAACACTATGAAACCAATTAGAAGCACTGGATATCATAGTTAAAAATATAGATTCAAAAAAATTGGAGTTTTATCCTTCATGGAAAAAAATTTGTGTTAAATGGTGAGTGTCACTCCTTAAAAATGACATTTACTAAAAAAAAATAGTTTTCAAAAGAGATGGAAAAAGAAGTGCAATATGATTCGAAATTTTTTGAAAAAAATATATTTAGAATCTATAGAAAAAATGCCACAAATTACTATTTTGAATCATCTTCAAATTCCTCACGGTTTAGCCGCTATAGGTGCTCAAAAGTTAAGATTTAGTTAGAAAAAATTAGTTCAGTGTCCAGTTTGGCCAAAAATTGTAAACTAGTATTGTGAGATCACCCCATAATAACCAAAAATATGATTCAACAATTCCTTAGGTACTTTTTTCTCATAGATCTTTTACAATATCACTCATATATTCGAGATGCTCTTATAAAGTCTACATCATAGGTGCTCATGATGAGGTTAACTTAAAAAGAATAACTTGAAATTACCTTACTAAGCTTCACACGCTCTTTAATAATGACTTAAAATCATAATTGAGATTTGTCAAGATCATCAAAATAAGGATGTTGCATTGCTTTTTTGGTTGAGATTCTCTTGGGCAACTCATAAATCAACATTTTATGCAAGGAGACACCAATCAATTTTTAGCAATTTACTTACAAATAGGAAAAGTAAAAGAAGAAAAAGAAAGAGCATCCAAAATGGAAATGAAATGAGAATAGATGAAAGGTACTTACAAACAAAAAATCCACACCATTTGGTTCCAAGTTGGGAATAATAAGGCTTAAATCTTGATGCTTCCATTGAGGATAGGAATGTCAGTCTCTCAACTTAGTCACTCTTGGGCATACATCTTCATTGGGAGTTCCAAGATACCTATTGCACCTAATAAACTCTCATGAATAGAACATGAATAGAATATAACCAAACTATTACTTTCCAACCTTTTGGAAACTTGAAACTTATTATGAAAACAACACAATTTAATCTTCCACTTAGTTTACTAATCTATAGAGAATATCCTACATCATTTCTTTTGCATATTTTTGAGAAAAAAAATACCATTGAACTTTGTATCCTTTGCCATAGTTCTAAACATAAAGTGTACAACATTTTCAAGTTCGATAACCTCATCAATCACCTACATAAATGATATGAACATTAGATGATATCATTGGCATCATAGCATTCCCATCATACAAATTAATGTGCATACAAGTACAAATTAATAAGAACCAATGTGCATACTTACAAATTAATCCAATCAACCATCCAGATCTACTCTACTCTTTATTGTGTCAAGCATTTCCTTATGGTTAGACTCATGCACCTTCCACAAGGTCTTGTTTAAAGGTCTACCACCATATTTGGTCAAACAAACATTGGATGCCACAACAAGGTTCAAGTAATGAATAATCTTCTGTTGCATGTTAAGGTCCTGAAATAGCCAAAATTTAACTCTTATGTGGGTACCTTCTAAGCCATGTTCCAGTAACAACAACTGAACCTATAGGGTATTCAATGTTTTATCCATCTATAATTGGGGCCTCTAATTTATTTTTGGCCCTAACACAATGACACAAGTAATAATTTGTTCCCTCTTCATTGTCTTCATCTATAATAACTCCATAAGCATTCCATGCATTGATATGTGCAACATATTAGATGAAATTAGTTAACACTACAAATACACTACAAATTAATATAACAATAGGAATTTCAAAAACTATGCAAGTAGATGTATTACTTGGTTTAACTAGATCTAATATTTTTTCAAAGTCAACTAATGAATCCATTTGTGTTAGTTCCAATGTTGTTGACAGGTGATACATGTGAAGTGGGCTAAGATAACGGCCATTTCTCAACCCACTCCTTTGACTCGCAATCATCCCAATATTCTATTTTACATGAAGAACAAAATCATGCCATCTTTTGTGTATGAAAACTCCATGAACCTACATTTGAGCTAAGGAAAGAGTGTATCTCACTTGATCCTATCAGTGTACAATAATCCTCATATGGTGCAATGTTATTATCATTCATCAACCAAAAAAATATATGAACTAAAGATGTAGCTTCATTACCTGGACCCATTGAAGCATTACACCACTCAATGATTGATTTTGCATTTGTCAAATTTGCATTGTCTTTATACTTTAAATCTTCTTGTGTTGATGCTCTTTTGACACATTCTCCTACACCATCATGCTCCCCCCTTTCCATGCCCATCCTCGCAAAAGTTCCTCATATGTTGAACACCTATAACGCCATGCATCCTAATAAACTAGTAGAACATGCATGAGTTCTTGAACTGTACTACATAATTTTCTAACCATATTGTATGTTGACCATATGCTATACCCCTCTAAGGAAAATCACTGTAGAACAAAAGGAAACAACCTTTCACAAAGTATAGAGAATGTGTGTGATCATCACTAATATAAAAGTGATACTCCCTCAATACCTTCCTTTGGTCCTCTATACTATCAGCCACATGAATGAATGCTATATGCACAAACATTAAAACCTATGTGGAGTTGTAATCTTGTGACTACACCTCACGTTGTGGCTATAGAGTGTAGTTCTCTACAAATTTGACCACTAAAACTATGCTTCCAACTAGAAAGGTGGCCTTAAATAACTTGAATTATGTGTCCAACCATTGGTCTCTATGGGTATGCCTTGCATACTCATACACTATATTGTCACAAAACATAGACATAATCTGATACACTGGAATCTTCCAAATAACAAAATCACACCTTTTTGCTTGATTACCATCTTTTGTAATGTATTCCACCTTTTTATACTTCTTGAACTCTACTAGTTTCTTGCCTGCCTCATGTGTGCTTTCCATATGTTGACATATTGGCATACGTTGCAAGCCACTGCAACACTTACATGAACCATCCAAGCATTTTTTCCTGTAGAATATTTAGCCATCCTCTAATTCACATAATTTTTTTGATAAAAATTCTCTTGAAGATGTTGGTGGGGCTTGTATTCCACAATCCTACAAAACATCGTTAGTATGCAAATCTAAACATATAGAATGTTAAACATCATAATGGTTAGAGAATTCAATATGTAGTCTACAACAACAAGTAGTGCATGTGTGATTTATCTTGATGTAAAAAGTTTTAATCATTTCAAAATATCTTTGACAAATTTGAATTTGAGGATAATCCTATTGAAATTTAGAAAAAATTGGGTTTGAGTCATTTCTGAACAAAGCTTTGGATGTGGCTCATGGTTCCAACTACCGATTCTCCTTCTTACCACATCCCTTTGATTAAGAGATGGCCTTGTGTTATTCTTCCAATACACTTCAATTATTTTTCTCAATGCTTCAATTTTTTTTTTAATCTTTATGTGGGAGTATCCCCAAGAATGCCCATAATTCATTTGAATTGGTGCCCTTAATTCTTTTCCACCTTTGAACAACTATTGATAAAGTTTTTCTATTAATTCTCAATTGTTCACTCGTCTTTCTAATGAGACAAGATCTTCTTGTTTGACTACTTACCAAAGTCAATGCAATGGAACATCAAGTGACATTACTATCCTTTTAGCATGAGGTCTTACCCACACTCTCATAAGCATTCATTAGATTCTTCACAATAGTGTTTTAACTTGAAGCATTTGATGTCCTCAACCCAATAATCTTCATGATGTTTCTATACTTTATACCCTACATCATTTCAACAAATAGTTGACATCTTCTGGTCTCATTTATCATTTCAAAGAAAAATTTCCAAATTTTATTAGCATATCTTCTACAAGTGTGTGCTAGAATCTTTCCTTCCATGTGCTACAAAATATCCTCATCAATATTAGTCAAATACTTTGGATTTCCATGCAGAATTTTAGGTGGTGTTCTCCCAGGTACATACATCTCAACATTAGGAATTTCATCAATATTTAAGTGAGGTGGGATAGATCATGTACCTTCAATCAAGGGTAGAATGGATGACATACCCTAAGGTTCACATGGGGATGTTGGCATAACTTCTTTGTCAAATCTGAGTGATGATGTACTCTCAACTTGAGATGTAGTGGATGGCGTCCCTTCATATTCACTTACGGTAGATGGTGTCCAACCATATTCACTTGTAGTAGTTGGTGTCCCTTCATATTCACTTGTGGTAGATAGTGTCCCTCCATACTCACTTGTGGTTAATGGTGTCCCTTTATATTCACTTGTGGTAGAGGGTGTGTCTCCAACTACAGTATTCAATTTTTTCTTACCATGATGCTTTCGCATTCATACCCTTTGTGCCACCAATGCATTTTCTCTTTTTGATGGTTGAGGTTCCTCTTCAATCGGATTGTTTTCATTAATCATATATAATTTATTCTTTTGATGATGTTCCCTCATCCATTCTCTATTTTTTTTATTAGTTTCATACTCTTTGTGTATTGGTTTATTCCTTCGCTTCCTTGACATGATAGATAATTTAACCTATAACATGGTAATGAGACAAATATTATTTCTTAAAACACAAATCCATATACATAAATGAAATATATGTCATTGAAGGCTTCATACAAAATACTTATAATAATCATGTAGAAGAGTATTTATAGCATAGAAAAAGGTCACAATAATTTTTTGGATGGAATTCCTTAAAGAAACGTGGTAATGTGGCATGCCATGATTGCAAGATAGGCTCACAGTTTGCATACATGTCTACAAAAAAAAATATTTTCAAAAAAATTGAATTCCTTGTCCATGCTTCCATTTTGAGCCTATCTTGATATCAAGGCATGCCACATGACCACATTTCTTTAAGGAATTCTATCAAAAAAATCATGTGAGCATTGGAAAGCTAGTGAGCTCACTAGCATGTCAATGCAGTAGGGTTGACAAGGTAGGGGTAGCATGTGGAAATGCCTCAGAGAAATGGGGTCTCATGGTGATTCATCACCATGAGACCCAATTTCTCTGAGGCATTTCCACATGCTACCCCTACCTTGTCAACCCTACTGCATTGACATAATAGTGTGTCAATGCATTATGGTTGACAAGGTAGGGGCAACATGAGAAAATGCCTCGTAGAAATGGGATCTCACGGTGATGTACATCACCATGAGACCCAATTTATATGAGGAATTTTCTCATGCTTCCCCTACCTTGTCAACACTACCAAATTGGAAATCTTGTGTTTTGTCAATAGAGATGAAAACCAAAATAGTTTCAAAGAACTATCAATGTGGGAGTGGCATATTCCAATTTTTTAGAGACATGTATGGGAAATTTGGTAGCATAGACAATGCAATCAGTTTTTGACAATGTAGGGGAAGTGATAAAATAACTCATAGAAATGGGGTCTCATGGTGCTCTACATCATCATGAGTCCCCATTTCTATGAGGCATATTTCCACACTGCCCCTACCTTGTCAACCCTACTGCATCAAGAAAAGCTAGTGTTTTGTCAATAGAGGTGAAAACCAAAATAGTTTCAAAGATCTATCAATGTGGGAGGAGTATATTCCAATTTTGTAGAGATGTGTATGGAAAATTTTGTAGCATAGATAGTGCAATCAACTATTTGATAAAATTCACATCACCATCAGACCCCATTTCTTTGAGGCATTTCTTCAAATAGCCGATTGCCTTGTTTATGTTATTTGATTAAATGGTTTGGTAGACATGTATGGGAAATTTGTTAGCATAAACAAGGAAATCAACTACTTGGTATATTTGTTTGACAAAATACCTCATTGAGATATGTCATCATGGAGTAGAATGATTTCAATATATGCAAAAAATAGATTTTCAAGCATTTGCAATTTGTAGGTGAAAAACAAAATTCAACTACATTTTCCAACATCCCCCATGCCTATACCAAAATGAAAGCATTGGAGAGTGGTATGCACATCCATAGTAAGGGATTGAGAAATGATGTATTATTTTACTTATTTAACTTTTTTCATATATATGTGCATAAAAATGTGGAAGCATACACAAGGTAAGTCAATTGTTTAACAAAATGCCTCAAAGAGATGTGGTTTAAAAATGTAATTGGAAAGTGTAAAGAATTGTGTAATTTAAAATGTGCATTGATAAGCTAAGGTTATAATGAAAAACAAACAATGATCAACATGGAATATGGAAAACAAAAAAATCAAAGAAAACCAAAATATAATGAAATAAAATATGTAAATAATTCACATACCTAAAAAAATGGAGTTTCGAATGGAGGATTTTTACCCGATTATGTAGCCTTTGCTTCTTTCTTCAAACTCCTCAACAATTTGAATTTTTCAAAAGCTCGTTCCCCTCCAAAATTCAGTTTTATATCAATATTCAATGGAATTCAAACTTGAATTGATATTATATGCCTTTCAATGTGAAAACTCTTCTATTTTTTGCAAAGGTAGTGGAATGTGAAAAAACTTGCATGCACACTTCACAAAATCATCAAAAATATTCTTTTTTGTCGAAACTTGCTTCTCTCTCTCTCAAGTATCTCCCTCCTACCCCCTCTCCCTCTCTCAAGTCTCTCTCTCTCTCACTCACTAAATCCTTGTATCTCCTACCCTTAACTCTTAAACCATCTACCCTCTACCCTCTCACTCACTCACTAGCTTGCCAAATCAATGAAATTGGAAATGTAGTGGCCTATTTGAAAAAATGTGCCCAAGAAATGGGATCTCCTAGTGATTTACATCACCGAGAGACACCATTTCTTGGACACATTTTTTGAAATAGGC